>OZ005742.1:195640306-196240306 GCA_963930735.1 Dioctria linearis
TTGATGAAATAATTACTCGCTACTGCATACTTAAAAATTTGGTTACCGATCAGGGCTCCAATTTCTTAAGTGACCTATTCAAGAAGGTCTGTAAACTACTTAAAATAAATAAGTTGCAGACATCCGCGTACCACCCTCAATCAAATGGCTCCTTAGAAAGAACTCACAGACCATTAGTAGAGTATCTTAGGACCATTGTAATGAGAATCCAAATGCTTGGGATCAGTTTTTAAGAACTGCAGCTTTTGTATATAACAATAGCGTACACGATAGTAGCAAACTTACCCCCATGGACTGTTTATTCGGCTTCACGGCTGATGTTCCCTCCAATTTGAAAAGAGAACCGGAACCTGTATACAATCATCAAAGTTATTATTATCTTCTGAAATACAAACTACAGAAGACATATGCCATTGCTCGTAAAAACCTTTTATATAGCAAAAATCGCTCTAAAGAACTTTATGATAAGCATTCACGGCCAATAACTTTTCATGTCGGAGATAAAGTATTACTGAAAAACGCAGCCAAAAAACACAAACTCTCCCAGGTAAGGCTAGGACCATATCAGGTGATTGAAGTTCTCAATTCAGTGAATACTAAAATCCAAGTTGGTAACAGGAAAGTCGTAGTCCATAATAATAGATTAAAATCTTTCTATGAATAAAGTCTAAATCAAAATATGTATATATATTTCCTCAGACATGGCACGACTATAACTTGGGTTCTATTGCGTCAGCATATCTATTTCTTTGGGAGCAACTCTACCTTTCGAAGTCCAGCCTCTAACAAATACGGGTATTATGTTTGAAGATTTAGGAGAGATTTTGTTTTTCCACGACACATGGAATCTATTTACCCAAATCAATATAAGTAACCTTGAGACGGAAACCATGTTGGTGGAGCATACTGGATTCCTCGTAAGCCAACTGTGCGAAAAGCATAAAAATACAACTGTTTGCACCGAACAGAGTAGTCAAATCCACAACCTAGTAGAACTGATCAAGAAGCGTGCCGCAGTTATCAAGGAACTAACAACAACCCGACGTCAGAGTAGATCACTGGCCGATGGAATAGTAAAAGGTTTTCATTTCCTATTTGGCACAATGGATAGCGATAACGAAAAGGAGATATATAGCCGGATTTCCAACCTTGAAACAGACACAAAGGCACTGGTAGATTTATAAAAACATTAGATTACGCTTCTCAAATCAACGTACGAACAACAAAAGAAGTCTGTACAGAAGCTGGAGTCGAACCAATGTGAAATCGTCAGAACAGTAAACGATCTGCTCGAAAATGTGACAGAGGAGATAAGTACCCGTCAACGGATTCAAGAGGTAATGACAACAGTCAGTTTGCATATTATCGACATAGAGTTAAGACAACAAACACTACTTGAAATATTAACAACTGTAAAAAATAATCAAATCCACCCCTTGTTAATATCTCCATCTACTCTTCTAGAAGCCTGTTACAAGGCAAACCCAAAAGAGCCTAGCGAAAAAAAGGAATTTGCACTATTATCTGAAACCCTAGAAGTTAAATCACAGGTCGTAAAAGGCAACCTTGTAGTCAGAATTAAATTTCCTATTCTATATCTCCCGGTTTTCAAGCTTCAGCAAATACATCTGTTCCCAATCAAGACATCTAACAACCACTCACTACTTCTGAATTGGGAACACTCCTATCTAGCTAGTCACCTAACCACACAAGAATTTGTATTACTTCGACAAACAGAATTTAGAGTATACAAAAAGTTATTAATTAATCCCCATCAAAACACGTATGTTGGGCCTTTACTAAATGCAATTTTTAAGGGGCAAACTGTAAAGGAATGCCCAATAAACTTCATATTTAACCCCTTCAATGAGTCGAATCATTGCGAGTATATGGCTCAAGCGTATGCACCACAACTTCTGGTGAAATTAACTCGAAAAAATGCCTGGTTATTCTCTTTCTCTTCCCAACAAAAATTCACAATGTCATGCAAAAGCGGACTTCATAGCTCTAGCGTCAACAATCACGGAGTACTAATACTCAATGAACCATGTCAATTTCAAATTGACGACCAAGTGATATTTTATGAAGACGAAGATCATCATGACATAAAATTATCACAACCAGAACACATACAACCCCAAACTTTGAATTTAAACGAAACCGTTCAGAGCTTACTGAAAACATTGAGTAACTCGAGTAGTTCCAACCGCATTATCTTACTACGGGGGGAAAGCTCTAACCAAATTCTAAACGAGAACACCTACTCCCTAGACCAATTAGAGCAAGAAATGCACAATTTAGAGACCCAACGTCGTGAAACAAATAAAACACAAGCCATTCAACTAAGTTCGCTAAGCTTGAGCTCCTTGGCTATCTTATTATTTACTATAATAGGGATGATTAAGGTAATCAAGCTAGTAAAAAGGAAGAGAGATCGTACACCTGGTAAACCCGTAGAGCTAGTACAACAAGTTGAGAAAAAGGCATTGGATAAAAAATCCAAACCATCCATAATGACAAAAATAGAACTACAGGACGTTGAGTCACCAACCCCAATTACGGAAACTGAAGCACAAGCGACTCAATTGCAACAAGTCAAACCTCCTCCCCCACCAACATTACCCTCTGAAAATGCTATTAACATACAACTTAAACGGTTAAGATCACCTTCCTCTTTAAATGTTCCCACTGTAAACACAAAAAATGAAAACATCCACCTAAGAAAAACAACTACTCCACCCCTTAACCGTCACGTTCAGGTTATTTGATCCACGCGTCATATGTAAGTTATTTAAAAAAAAAATAATTGAAACGTAATGAGAGTGGAAAAAATTTAATTAGTATTACTACTTTTAGCGAAAATAAGTAAATATAGGCATTATACTGTATATTGCATTGGAATTAAAAATATATATGTATCGGTACTCTTCACTATGTATTAACTAACGAATTTAGAAATATTATTAAGAACATTGAACACTTCCATATATCTTGATAAAAAATTTTTTAGAATACACATACTTTAAAAATACTTGAAAAAAAAGAGGTTTAACCCATAATTAAATTACTGTAGATAAGTAAGTAAAACTAAAATCTCCTTACCTCCTTATGATTAGATTGTGAAGTGTGTTATTCCTCTTCAAAGAATAACACACATTTTTTTTAAGAGGGGGAGATATTGTTACGGTATTGCTTCACATAGTCATCATCACAACATCATAAAACCATGTAACACCATTTCACTTGTTGTGACATAAAAAATCTGACCTGCATTAATAACTTTGCAAAATGTAAGTCGGATCAAATGTCACAACATATCGATACCAGAAGTGGTTCAAAGTGAAATATGGAAAATGATGATTAATTCATTTTTTGTTTAATTGCAAAGTGAATTAATGAGGTGATGACGATGTGCAGCAATTTGTTTATTTCTGTAGAATAAGAATTTTTTATGATATGTATGTAATAAACTTGGAGCTGAGTAGAAGTAAGTTAGCAGTTAGTGAGGAAGTCGGCTGAGTTTGTTCTAGTGAGTAAGTTTCTAAAAGTTGTATCGAGACGAGAAGTAATTGCGGTCAGTGATAAATAATGATTTTATAAGAAAAAGATTTAAAAAACAAGTTATCGTGAATTATATAGATATTTTTAAAGAAAAACAAATAAAAAGCAAGTTATCGAGAATTATATATATATTAAAGAAGAATAAATAATTAAAGTGTTTGTTGTTAAAACTCTTATTGTTTGTGTGTGATTGATGATTGGTAAGGTACAGTTGGACCAATCGTGAACCCGTTGCACTCTTACTAATTACGTGCGATCACTTCAATGGCGCGCTGCCAACTGTAAGAGGTTTTAGTTTACGTAATTATTTGTACTTTGATATAGTCTGGTATTCTGCTGCTATTTTAATTTAATTTAACGTAATTTATCTTCCCATCGTCTATTAATATATATTGAAAGTTTATTCAGTCATCTCACAAAATTTTATCCTAAAGGACGATGTAACTCAGGACTGTTTTCTGTCTACATTTTTATATTATTTTTATCAATGACTCCTTTTTCATATCTTTCAGCGTTGATTATCCAAGGATTTTTGAATAATTATTCTGCTATTTGCAAGCGAACTTGTGGACTGTATATTAGCCGGAAAAATAAATGATAAATGACTCACTGCATGGCGATTGTAAAAAGAGAGGGAGCTTTATTCAATGCTGTTCTATATATATAATTTTACAAAGCAGTGCTGACGAAATGCAAAAGAAAAAACGCAATACCAAAGTGTAAGTTACAGTTTCGAAATTACGATATTTTACAAGTGAAGTTCACATAATGTTTGTTCGAAAATAAACTGAAAGTCCGTAATTGAAAATTTATAAATGCTAAATTCTTCGACATAACAATCCGGACCGCTTGGATTCTATTAGCTCCAAATAATCAAGCTACTGGTCTAGCAGTAATGGACCTATTCGAGTTAGAGCCCGTTTGAAGATCCCATGCTTTGTTTTTATGCTAAAAATACGAACTATTCCATCGACAGCTGGATGAACTGCTACAACGCGACCCAAGGTCAACATGAGTGGGGTAGATTATGATCCTTACTTATGACCAAAGTATTGATGGGTATGCTGTCTGGAGAGACGTTCCACTTAGATCTTTTTTTGCAAGGACTACAAATATTCACGGCTCCAAAGTTTCCAAAAATGTTGCTGCATAGCTTGTATTTTCTGCCAACGAGACAAATGATTAATGTTACTAGTTTCTTTGCGAGGAAACTTGTTTTGAGTTTATGAAGAAGTTGCTATCAAACTATAGCCAAGTACTCTCATACAAGCACCTTATTTGTTGATCTGACTGTTAGAAATAGCTTACTCGCTCTTCTTTATGACGATACGTTGGTTGTAGGTACGTTGATTGAACGGAGTAGCAAAGTAGGTTTGCTCCTTGGTGTGGTGTAGTGGAGTAGCTAATGTAGCTTTGCTCCTATGTTTAGTGTAGTGGAGTAGCTAATGTAGCTTTGCTCCTAGTATGGTGTAGCGGAGTAGCTGAACAGCTTTGCTCCTAGTAAAAAAACTTAATGTGTCTCTTGTGAGTTACAATTGCGACTGTCTTTTTAATTAACACATTAAAATATTTATACTAAAAGTTAACCTTAACTGCTACGGACGTAAAGCTAAAACTCTTAATTTATTTCCTCAAAGCGCTCGCCATATACATGTAGGATTAGTAATTTTTTTTATTATACGGAGAAAAATAAAAAAATTAATACAAAAAAAAAACACACACAAAACAGGATTCAATCTTTCTCTTAAGTTGCTTTCCCTTTTACCCGGAAACTGTAGGTAGATATCATAAACTAAATCCTTTACGCTGAGGATCAGTTTTACAGATCACCTTGTAGTGAAAGAATAATGTGAATTTGTGCAGTGTTTGAAGCAGAAATAATAGCAAGATAGTGAGTATATTCACTGAGTGTTATTTTTCGTGAATTTTTGCATGTGTAGTTTTAACTAACTTTATTGAGCTGATTCGGCTGTGTACTTGTGACTGCTTAAACGCCAATATTAGGTTTTCTCAATTACTATTGAATGATAATGCACAGGCGGGCTGATATCTTACTGATACGTAGCATACATTTGCTTTAGTGTTTATTAGGGTGCATGGATGGTTTTCTCCTTATACTGTGTTCGTTAGAGAGGTGTTCCGCTAACAGGCAAAATCATTGTTTGTTGTGTCCCGAATATGCTTAATTGTGTCTGCGATTGTATTGGGACAGAGTTGAGGTTCGCCTGTGCCTCGCTTTAATTGATCCTTGTTTAAGGGATGAATCATTCGGGGTACACAGCTATATTTTTAAACTAGTATGGAAGAGTTTCGCTCATGCGATGTTTTAAATTTTTAATGCAGACGCCAATACATCACTGTCGCCAAACAAAGAAATTCAGGTATGGTAATTGAAGAGAGAATATGAAACAGAAGCTCTGTTTCATGCTGGGCTGTGACATTGCCCATCTTACTTCTTATACCTGGAAATGTTGAAAACAAAATACTCTTACAGATATCAGAAGTGGTATAAACCCCCTGCAATTTCTCACGGCATATGCCTAAGTATTTTTACATTTTTATGGCGTTGTCTGAAATTGTTTGGCGATGTGATGAAGCGATAGTAAAACACTTTAGTTTGAGATTTTGAGTGAGAAAGTTATAAGTTCCGAATTTATTTAATTTTTTTTTTTTTTTATTAAACTGACAATTATCAGTAATTTTTCTAAAAGGCGCGTTTTGAAAACATTTTGTGTTATATCTACGACAGAAATGAAGACATAGGTATTGACAGTGAAATGTGGTTAAAAACAAACGATCCCGTCGTGAGCATGACAGACATAGTCGGCGAAATCGAACAGGCTCGAAATCGTCTGAAGAAAGAAGACATCGGCGAACAAGATCCTCGCGCAGTACCATGGAATCAACAGATAGACTTACCCGATCTATAACATCATTGGTGGAGAAAACTATTACAAGACAACCTAACACAACATTTAAGGGAGATACAGTACCGACGTTTAACACCGATGATTGTAATCAAAGTTCGGAGGTGTGGTGCGCAAAAGTTGATGAGCTGCGCGACGTTTATCAATGGTCTGAGGATGCGACGATTTATTTTGCGTTATCTAAATTAAGTGGTCTTGCACAGGTGTGGTATAAGGGACTCAAGACAGTTAAGTTTACTTGGGTTGAGTGGAAGCAGAAGTTACAAGAAACAATAAAACATATTGTGGACGAGTTGCTAGCAAATAATATCGTGAGGGAATCAAATTCTCACTATTCGTCACCAGTGGTGTTGGTAAAAAAGAAAAATGGCGAGCAGCGACTGTGCTTAGACTACAGGAAACTGAATTCATTTACAGTTAAAAACTATCACCCACTACCAAGGATCGATGACCAGATTGATCGTCTGCAGGGAGGGATTTACTTCACAAGTCTGGATCTACATTCGGGTTATTATCAAATCCCGTTGGCAGAAAAATCGAAATATTGTACCTCCTTGGTGACGTCAACAGGTCAGTATGAACTAGAGATGGGTAAAATTGGAACAACCTGTTACTTTGGATCAGGTACAGCCCTGTCCCAATTTGTACATGTTCCAAGTTTTTCAGAAAAGCTGTGACAGTATTAATACAAAATAGTCTCATATTGCCCCTTCAGAGTAGCTGTGACAGTACAAATACCAAGTCTTATATTTCCTAATTATGTTGTTTATAAATTCCAAATATATCTTTGAGTGATACAGCCTAAGAGTATACGATATCATATGTAGTGTAGGGTGGCTTGGCTAGTGGCTGAAATGGATCACAGGAAGCCAAAAGATAACTATCATGCAACAGTGACAACATATGATACAATAGATACAATACAATTGATTTAGGCTGCATTAAACTCTACTTATGTAGGTATAACATATTTTTTAATTGCAAATTACCTAGTCGCGCATCTCTATAGAAGCAGGTATGGAAAATCCTTTTAAATGAATTTAAATAATACTACGAAAATTTATGATAGAAAATGTGTTTTATTTACAGGTATATTTCTGTAATTTATATTTTACTTTTTTCTGTAGATATCCGACGTAAAAAAAACTAAGAGCTAGGTACATTTTCAGTTTTTTGGGTATATAAAATTTCACCGAAGAATAAAATCATAATGTACAGAGTTGTTGTAATTTTTTTAACACATCTTTTGTGGACGCTAATATAAAAACAATCTTTTATTATTTGTTCCAAAATTGGGACTTGTAAGTGATACTTGGAACAGGTTGGAACTGTTCCAATAAAATGTCCCAATTACCCATCCCTAGTATGAACACAATCGTATGCCATTTGGTCTTACTAATGCGCCGAGAACGTTTCAACACCTAATAAATAAAATCTTGGGACCGGTTGGGGATATAGCATCGATATATCTTGATGACGTATTATTACACACACGTACAGTTCCAGAAGCTCTTGATGGACTGTAGAAAATGCTACAATTATTTCGAGAAGAGGGCTTGACAATAAACTTAAAAAATGTTCGTTTTTTATGACTACAGTTACTTTCCTGGGCTTCGATATTTGTGATGGAAAAGTGCATTCAGGATCCGAGAAGATTTAGGCAGGGCAAAACTTTGTTGCACCAAAATCTGTGCATCAAATTCGCCAATTTTTGGGTCTGACGGGGTTTTTCCGACATTTCGTAAGAGATTACGCTACAAGAGCGCGTCCGCTTACAGCGCTGAAAAGGAAAAATTACACTTGTATTTGCACCAAAAATGAGGAGGAATCATTTGAACGATTGAAAAAGGCATTAATCGAGAGACCAATTTTAGCTGTATTTGATCCTAATGCTGTTACCGAATTTCACACTGATTCGAGCGCTCTAGGTATAGCAGGTAATTTGCTTCAATATGAAAAACATGAACGACTTCACCCTGTGCCATATTTTAGTCGGCAGAGAACGGACTCGGAGTCTAAGTTCCACTCATATGAGTTGGAAACTCTTGCAGTGGTAGAAACTTTAAAAAAATTTCGAATTTACTTACTTGGAATGAAGTTCAGGGTGATTACGGATTGTACCGCATTAAAAGCGTCAAGTGGAAAGAAGCACCTTATTCCCAGAATTGCCAGATGGTGTCTGTAATTGCAAGAATTTTCATTCGAAGTTCGTTACAGACCAGGTAACCGTATGAAGCACGTCGACGCACTGAGCCGAAATGCATCCAACAACGACACAGTTAAAACCATAATGCATATAACACAATACGATTGGGTACTGACAGGACAGTTAATAGACACAAAAATTAAAGAAATACATGCAGTCCTATCACAACCACCTACAACCGCATATGAGAAGGATATTTACAAGAATTATGCTAAGGGATGGGCGTGTTTATCGCATCACCGCCCGAGGAATACAAGGGTAGTACCTCGAAGGATAAGGCAACAAGTTGTCAAAGCGGCACATGACGAATTAGTCCACTTTGCTCTTGAAAAGACGCTATACAGATTATATGAGCATTACTGGTTTCCAAAAATGCGAGAATATGTGGAAAAGTATATAGGATGTTGTATACCCTGCCTTCACAACAAACGATTAGCAGACAAAAAGGAGAGCTTTCTTCGCCCCATCCTCAAGAATCCGGAGCCAGTCAGGACCATTCACGTTGACCACTTAGGTCCATTTCCAAAGAGCAAAAATGGAAAACTGTACATAATAGCGTTAATTGATGCCTTCACAAAATTTGTTTTCCTCCGAGCCGTAAAATCAACGAGAACTAAATTTGTAATCGACTATTTTAAGGATTTATTTTCGGTGTATGGGACGCCAAAAATAATTATCTCGGATCAAGGCAGTTCATTTACAGCAAAAGAATTCGCCAGGTTCTGCGAGCAGAACAATATTCGATATGTAAAAATGCGGTGGCGACACCAAGACCCAATGGGCAAGTCGAAAGATTTAACAGGTCAATTTTGAGCGCCCTGATACCAGCTAGATTAGATGAAGAGAGATGGGACGAAAACATCAGGTCAGTCAAATTTTCAATTAATAATGTAGTGAATAAGACAACTGAAAGGACTCCCAGTGAATTGTCAAGGCACAAGCAAAGAAGAAGGAAGCGTTTGACCGATATTCTTTGTACGTAATTTGCTGTGTTCGGCTGCAACGTTTTCAAATTGGCTGTTCTCAGGTGAGCCAATTTCAACTGAGTCTTTTACGAAGTTCTGAGAATTCTTTTGAATTTTATGGGGAGTTTTCTGAAGTATGCCTTCCATTTATGTCTCCCTTGCATGAGCCCTTGTAACTACATGATAATGTGTTTTTTTAAATTTCGAAAGTGGCGGCGAACTAAACTCATTTTCGTCTCTGTCGGAATAGGCTCGGTGATGAACCTGAGCTTCCACAATGAACGAATTGGGATTTACCTGGTTTATCTGGGTAGGCATTCGACTAAGCGCGTCTGCATTAGTATTATACTTTCCAGGCTTATATTCAATTTGGTAGTCAAATTCCGAGAGTTTCACATTGAATACGCCTTTAAGGGGATTGTGGTGTGTGTATACCGTGAAATTTCTGCCCTGTAAAAAACACCTGAAGTTCCTGGCGGCCCATACAATAGCGAGTAAATTTTTTTTATTGTGGAGTATTTTTGTTCCGCCTTATTTAAACTTCTACTTGCATATGCTATTAGATTGTCTTCCCCTATTTTCCCTTGGGATAAGACAGCTCCCAATGCCTCGTTGCTAGCATATGTTGTCAAATTGAAGGGTTCAGTAAAATCAGGTTATGTGGGAAGGAGAGGATTTTCACGCGACCTTTTAATTTCGTCGAAAGGGTCTTCGCACCTTTGCGTCCAAGTAAATTTAACATCTTTGCGTAAAAGATTTGTTAGGGGTTTGACTATTTTTAAAATTTTCGAAATGAACTTGCGGTAGTAGTTAGCCAACCCAAGGAACCATTGGGTTTTTCTAACGGTCCGTGGTTGAGGAAAGTCTTGGACACAACTTGTTTTGTTGGGATCTGGAAGTGCTCCTTCGTTTGAACATTTGTGTTCAAGATAAATCACTTCTATGCGAAGGAACTGGCACTTTTCAGGTTGTAATTTAAGGTTATGGGCTCTAAATCTGTCGAATACCTTAGTCAATTTCTCGTTGTGATCTTGCAAATTTGTTCCATATATTACAATATCATCGAGATAGACAAAACATTCTAAGCCTTAGAGACCCGTTAGAATGTAATTCATCAGGCGTTGAAAGGTCGCAGGTAAACATTTCAGCCCAAATAGCATTCTCTTAAATTCATAGTCCCCGAAAGCGGAACTGAACGCAGTTTTGGGTCTATCCCTTGGATCAACAAGTACGTGATGATAGCCGCTTGCAAGGTCATGCGTAGTGATATATCGCGAATGCCCAAGTTGATCTAGTATATCCTCTATCCTGGGTAATGGAAAAGCATCTCCCATAGATTTCTCGTTAATTTTACGGAAATCTACTACAACTCGCCAGCGTTTATTGCCGTCAGGTCCAGCTTTCTTGCGGACTACAAGGAGCGGAGAGTTCCATGGGCTTTTACTGAGTTGAATTATGTCATTCTCCAACAATTCTTTGATTTGTTCATTTATGACTGCCCGATGCCTTTCTGGGAGTCTATACATTTTTTGATTTATGGGTGGTTGGTTTTGTACTATGGGTATAGTATGTTTTATTGTATTTGTGCACGTTAGTTTATCTCCATTTAGCTAGTATAGAATAGCTCGAGAATTCAATTTTCTTCTTCTTGATTTAGATTTCTATCCAAGAGTAATTCTTCACGTAAAGCCACTAGCCTATCTTGACTGTAATTTGAAATGTGGTTTACGTTTATTGAATGTGGATTGGAGATGAAATTCTTCGTATCTAGTTTTAAGTTATTGGGCTTTTTGCTATGTGCATAAAGGAAGGTGGATCGCCTTCTTTCTGAGAACTTTGGGAATAGATTTCGTCCAAAGGTGAGTAGAGAGATTTTATATTGAATACGTTTTTGTCTTGTGCACGTGGAAAAGGAAGATCACCTTCTTTCTGAGAACTTTGGGAATTAATTTCGTCCAAAGTTGAATAGAGAGATTTTATGTTGAATAAATTGACTGGAACTAGAGTAAGTTTTAATCTTCCTAGGAATACTGGTTCTGTGTTGACGTTCGGAACAGATAACGGTATGAAATTTCTATGAAGACTAACTAGGCAATTTGCGACAAATACTCCTTTTTGAATCTGCTGAGACAAACAGATCATTTCCTGGTCCATTTGTAATGGTATGCTCAGTATGTTTGTATGAAACATGTTTGTGATTGTTTATTAGTATTATACTCAACAGTTTTTGTTGGTTCTAAATAAGTTTTTCAAAATTTTGAGTTTTTATAATTCAATTTTATTTACACAATTTATCCATTTACATTTTCAGTTCTTTCAAACTTTTTCGCTTTACATTTACTTGCTAAAATTACAATACAAAAGTCTTGATTATAATTCTACTTTTCTCAACCTTAAACCCAGATTACTGCAGAACTTTGCCAAACACAGATTTGCGTTTTTCTGACCGTGCCACAAATTCTTTCATTATAACATTCAAATCTAAAGCAGCTGTGAGTTCTTTATGTACATGTAATAGCAAAAGGTGTGTGAGGCGCTTTTGGGACATCGAATTCCTTAAGTAAGTTTTCAACCTTCTTAAAGCGCTAAAAGATCGTTCAGAAGTCGCGGCGGACGCAGGATCGGTTAAGATTAAAATTATCAGTAAAATTGCTTCATCCAACATATCCCTAGTAGCCGTCGGTAGCTTCGCGAGTTTGTCGCTCAATTCGGAACAGTTGGAGCTCGCAATGTCAGGCGCACTTTGGAGCAGAAAAAGTTGAGCATACAATCTGCTAATATTAAAATCTTCAGCAAAGACACCAAGTTCTTCCGCGAGCTTTGCTTCGCCGCCAACTAAACCTTTAGTCGCGTTTAACAGTAAAGTTTCGAGTGACACTAGAATAGATAATCCACTTTGGTCGAACCTTTCACTCAATTCTGATATTTGCAAATCTGAAATTTCGAAATAGGTTTTTCTTAACGAAACTATGGCTGAAAGTCGCACCGGTGGAGCAGATTTTGAAGTACGTATGCTCGTAACGTTTGTTCGGTTGTCTCACGCGGGGTTCTTTGAAAGGGTTCAAGTAAAACGCGTTCGATTCTTCATGTGTTTTTTCAAATAAATGGTCGAACTCGGTGTCTGTGCGGAACATTTTCAATCTCGAAGAAAGTAAATCAGCAGCTTGTTTCGCACCTGTAGCTGTTAGACCAGGAGCTTGTAGCGCTCGCGCAAGTTGGTCGCAAGGAGCAAAAATTTGAATGCTGACGTTGAGGAAAAAAAGGGTTTCAGACTGCTCATGTTTCAGCAACCAGCCGTGGATTTGAGCTTTTTTTTTTCCTGCTTTACAGTTTCGCAGTTTTCGAGCTGAACTAATGTTTCCTGCACTCGTAAATAATTCTCTTTGAATCTTTTCAAAGATTGCACACGTATGCACCATCGCGTAGGACGTAAAGCGAGTAATCGAGTCGGTTTATCAACCGGCAAATCATCATCTGATGACGTTAAAGCGTCTTCACATGCTTGTAGATCGACTTTATCGTACATTTGCTTTCTAAAATGGTATTCGAAACATCTTTAACTGAGCACATAACATCGGATACCGCGCTTTGTAGTTTAGCTGTTTCTTGGAGGACAAGATCCAGTGAATGGTTGGTGCAATGGGCGTAGATTGATTTTGGTTGCTCATCCTTCAAGAACTTCTGCACGCCTTTGTGACGTCCAGCCATGGTAGGTGCTCCATCGAACATGCTTTTAAGTTAGTTGGATTATTCATTAAACAGGGGATACTTACAATAGTTTTGAATTTTGAATTTATAGCACTGAATTTTAACTTTAACTTTATTTTTAGTGTAAGTAATTTGTAGCCTTCCTTTTTTCTGTTTTCTTTTTTCTCCTTTTTGGCAATAATTATTGGTAAGGAAACTGTAACTAATGTTAGATGTACATATATCTATGCTAAGCACATACAAAGAGTATTGTATATTCTTGTTTGTGCAATAATAAATGAATTATGAATTATGAATTAATAGTGACAATAGGGTCATCAATTTTGGTTGTCCTATTAGCTATTAAAAACAAAATACCATAAATGGACATTGCCAATCAGAACTCAAAAAGTGCATTGTTTACGTGCCATCGAAAGTTCTGTCTAGAAGATTATCGATGAGTCACCTAATCCGGTTAGACTAGAAAGTTCGACTTTTTCGTGATCTTTTTGCCCCTAAAATGGTGTTACACCAATTTGTATTTAAACAATAAAATTTTAATCCCTTTAACAAAGCGGGCATGGCCCACCCAGGGAAATTCCAGGGTGGGCAGCTGCCCACGCTGCCCATACGGTTCCTACGCCCCTGATCTTCATTCAAAGTGCTTGAAATGTCTTCCTTTGGAAATAAGGAGTAATTGTTTTCGGTGCCCGTGAAACGGTAGTAGATTCAGATTCCTCCACTATTTGATCCTTTGATATATCTTCTCCATCTTCTATGGATGTTCCGAAAGGTACCGTGAATTCTATAGGGTTGGTTACCGTGCGAGGAAACCGGAGTCATCTGTTAGGCCCTTCAATATTGCAATTTCTTGGAAGAAAATCGTTGCCTAATAGCCCATCATGCGAGATATGGGCGTTATCTTCTACAAGCTGTAGATTGCGCGGGATAATGCGGCTTAATAAAAAGTTGCGTTGGCAGTTACCCAATGTTTCTCCTTCGCCAAATGGAGTTTTCAGAGTGAATTTTTGTCCTTTTTCTATCCGTTCCGGCGAATCTAGTGCTTCCTGTTTTATAAGGCTTACTTCAGCTGCAGTGTATACTATCAGGCGAACGGCTGTGTTTTTGCTTATATCCGGTGGTAAGTCTACCACTGGTACATTTTCTCTAGTTTGTTGATTTGTTTTTTGAGAAGACCCTGAAGTAATTTGCACAGTTCTATTTAATGTCGAGCCGGGGATTTTTCGGTCGACAGTGTGCCGTTTCAGGAATGTGTTGCCTCCCATATTCTTTCTGCTGGCAAGTGGACACCGTATAGCTTCTTCCCGATTTGTAGAGCCCCACCGAGCATTGTTGCTAGTGTTTGCATGTTCGGGTGGCGCCTTAGAATTTTGCTTGCAATGTTGGGCATCATGGCCCTTTATTCTGCAGTTTACACAGAAAGGAGTATTTTTCCGTTTTAAACATTCATCATACGTGTGTCACTTAAAGTTGCAGTAGCTGCAGTTGATTTTATTCAAAAGTACTTTTTGTTTGTCGTACTTTCTTTCCTCCCGCTGGTATGGAGGTGGACTTCCGGATTGTTTTCGGTTGAAACTAGTTTGATTGGAGTTCCAGTTAGTTGCTGGGTTTCCCCCAGTGTTAAAAGATACTGATGGCACCTTTGGAGGCTCCTGTATAATAGGTACATTGTACTCTGTTTTTATATTTGGTTTGTTCATCTCATTGGTGTAAGGGTATGGTGCAACATTCTCGTCAATAGGGAGATTACAAGCATTAGCATACATTGCAGGAGTATGCCTTAAAAAGTTGTCCATTGGAAAATAGTTTGTGGTATGTGGAATGTATTAGTGGGTTGTGGGATATGAAAGAGTCCTTGTTGCAATCGTTCCATATCTAGTGCCCTTTGAATGAGCTGGTCTACTGAATCTTCATTCAAAGTAAGTAGATATGCACTTAGATGCGGACTAGTTGCACCACTCTTTACTGAAGCCATAGCGAAATCATCTATTTGTCGTTTCACCACGTTAAAATTTTCAGCATCGTATTTGTTATGTGCTGCTTCGTTACATTGTAACAATAGGCTTTTTAGCCTAGTGGTGACTGAGTTGAAAGACTCGTGTGGATATTGTCGACAAGTAATTAATCTGTCTATCAGCTCATGGTATGTCTCACGAGGTAAGTAATTACGATAAAAGAATTTTTCAACTTCTTCAAATGTTGTGAGTGGCTTGAAGCGAATAGCTGGTATGCATTTCCTCTCAACCTAGTGGAGAAAATTTGCATAAAACCTACTGTTTCTTCCGCTTCTAGACATTGCTGTACTTGCTTACAACAGCTATAAAAGTTTGTAGCTCTGTGAGGATGTGGGGGCTAAATTCCCCAGAGAATAAGGGCACCATTTGTGCTGTTAGTTTAACCACCTTTTCATAGTTTACAGACATTTTGTCTGTTTTATTGTGTTGTTCTGTGCGGGTAGTAATTTGATCGTTTATACTCGAATTCTGTGTGGCTAACGCCTGCTTGGATACTAGGGCGCCTAAACTATGACTGTGCCCTCTGAAGCGTTTACCTGAGCGATGCTCGCGATACCAGTTTATGGATGGTCTGCTTTGGGGTGAATTTTGCTCTACTGTTGGGCTGTCTGGAGGACTTGTGTTGTCAAACGACAATGAGCTTATTGCTGCCCCAAAATCTGCGCCAGGAGAACTTTGATCAGGTCTGGGCATGAAAGCCAAAACTTAGAGTTTCCACGAATAAATGTGAGAAGAGAAGTAGGGAAGAAAAGGGAATAAGTAGTTTAGCGACTTTTGTTTTTAAAAACAAAGAGAATTGCATAAATGTGTGAGATCTGCCCTGTTTTATCACTTATAGTTAACAAAAGCTACTTAGCTTGGAATGAAAAGAAGGCGAGAAGAATCAACGATTTTTTTTTTAACATGCCTTAGATATACATAGTATAATATATCTTTAACACTGTTTAAAGTGATTTCGTTAATAATAGTTTGCTTCTTTTTAACAATTTTTTATAGAAACTTACTTAAAAATGTTTACGTTCTTCCTTTTCGGTGGTGTTAGCTTTGCTCAGCTATATATATATATATATTTCTCAATTATTTTATCCAGGGAAGTCGTACTGCTATTTGGGGCTTCTTCCGTGTGTTGGCTGGGTTAGAAGCGCCCTATCGTGGTATTTCTAAGGTCAGATTCAACAGTTAGATCCTTGTATACACTCGTAGGTTCGAGGATCAAGGCTTTTCAAGTATTTGCAGGTTGAACTAACATCCTTGATCCTACCGGCTGCGCCAATTTGTTACTAGTTTCTTTGCGAGGAAACTTGTTTTGAGTTTATGAAATACTTGCTATCAAACTATATACAAGTACTCATACATGCACCTTATTTGTTGATCTGACTGTTAGAAATAGCTTACTCGCTCTTCTTTATGACGGTACGTAGGTTGTAGGTACGTTGATTGAACGGAGTAGCTAAAGTAGCTTTGCTCCTTGGTGTGGTGTAGTGGAGTAGCTAATGTAGCTTTGCTCCTATGTTTAGTGTAGTGGAGTAGCTAATTTCGCTTTGCTCCTAGTGTGGTGTAGTGTAGTAGCTGAGCGGCTTTGCTCCTAGTAAAAAGAACTTAATGTGTCTCTTGTGAGTTACTATTGCAACTGTCTTTTTAATTAAAACGTTAAAATATTTATACTAAAATTTAACCTTAACTGCTACGGAAGTAACGCTAATACTCTTAATTTATTTCCTCACAGCGCTCGCCATATACATATATGTATAAATAGCACTTTGATCAGTATCTACAGCTGGCCATTATCATCCATCGTTTTTCATCCGTAAATATTATTTTCGTCAAATGTTTGTACTTTGTTTCTATACGTACATACATAAATATAAATTTCGCTAAATGCTTGCAGCTGGTCATTACTATTTCACATCATTCATCGTGAACCATAAATTTGGTCACCTACATACATACATTTATTTTACCTCCATCGCAACGTCGTCATATTACTACGTGGGATTTCTTGCGCGCAGCGATATTACCTCACTTTCTTTTTCCACTTGTTTTATATGCGGAAATAATTGCTGTAGGTCTGTAATAATATGTATGTACACGCCATTCTTTAGGTATAATGTACTGCAGGTTTGTACATGCATGCAATGATTTATTTCTCTTGCTATGCAATGTAGGTATGTACATATGTATGTATATATTTTCTTTTGGCAAGAATTGTAGAGTCATATGCAATGCATGTAGGTATTTTCTTTTGGTAAAAATCAATTTAAGTATGTACGTATTTTCTTTTAGATAAACGTAGGCCTGATATGTAATGTACGTATGTATGCATGTAATTTATTTGGTAAGGGGTGTTCGTAACATGTGATATCGGTTTCAGATATTGATACTAAGGGCTCTCCCATTAGAAAATGCCCAGGATTGACCACACTAAGTTCATTAGGATTTGAAGAGAGCGCAATAATTGGGCGCAAATTTATGACTGCTTCAACTGGGCAAAGCAACGTGTTTAGTTCCTCGTAAGTAAGAGCGGAGGCTCCTGCGGTTCGACGAATATGATATTTAGTGCCTTACCTGAAGCCTCCCATAGACCCCCAAAATGCGGAGACTTTGGTGGAATAAACTTCCAGCTGATTCCATCTCTTTGACACATCTCTATTAAGAGTTCTTAATGACGCTGTGACATGAAGGTTCTTTAAATCTTCCAGTTCCCTGGTGGCTCCAGTGAAATTAGTCGCGTTGTCCGAAATTATTGTTGATATTTTCCCCCTACGAGCTATAAAATGTCTTAAAGCGCTTAAAAAGGCTTTAGTAGTTAGAGTGGATACTAGTTCGATATGGACGGCCTTTGTTGAGATAAATATGAAGATACATTTGTATTTCTTGATTGGTTGACGACCTCTAACTACCTACGAATGGGTCAACAGACCTTAGCCCGCTATTTTTTGCTAAGCTTATAATGGTCATTAATGATGCATAATCTTCGAAGAAGGTTGTCTTCTGTACGAAACGAATGATTGAGACTACTCTAACATTAAGTCCTTCGCTTGTCACTGGACCATATGATCTATTTACCGGGATGAAAGAAGCATTTTTGCAGAAACGATATACAAGTGCAAAGACCCTTTGTAACTTCATAAATGAATTACAATATTTTGCGATTATGTGCTCAGACGTTGCAGTGACTAGTGAGATCCTCGTTCGGCGCCTTTCAGGTAGATCTTTACGAATAGGAACAAAATGCTCGGGCCAGCTTCTTTGCTGTTTAATAAAATTTCTGGACCTTGGAACCAGAGCTTCAGTTAACTCCTGAATTTTGGATATCTTATTGGAAAGAAATATTTCCCATTTGCAAGGTTATGACGATATCCAGGATAGGACTATAAAGGAGTCCGACCAGCAAGATACAACTTCTACATTTGTTGAGAGTGTGCGTTGCACGCGATTGATCAATTCAGCTAGTAGTAATGCAGCACATAATTCTAGACGGGGAATAGATATAGTTTTTAGTGGCATAAGTCGTGATTTGGCGCAACTGGCGTCAGCAAATCCATGTAGTTCTAGGTATTTGGAGTATATTGCAATATATCTAGGAAAACTTATATTGTTTATTAAGTGGAGTTATCTGACAAAGCTTGTCAATTTCGTATGAAGTGCAATTAGAAGGTGCTCATCCCAGTCTAACTCCAATTTCCATATTTGTTGAAGAAATACCTTTAGTTTTACGACTATAGGATTTATTAGTCCTAGGGGATTATAAATGCTTTCCATTTTCGATAAAATAGATCTTTTTGTAACTTTGGTGATATTTTCTATATTGGAGAATCTGAAACCAAGTGAGTCGTTACTGTGCTGCCAAATTAAGCCAAGTGTCCCTACTACTTCATTCTGGCCGATTTTAAGATATTTCTCCTTGTACTTTTCTGGTACGTTTCATAAAATTTCCTGATTTTTCGAGCACCATTTGTGGACAAGAAATCCACAATTCCTCCACCTGGGTCCTTATTTGTGAAGATTCATCTAATGTATTGGCCTCGGTCAGTAAGTCCCGATTTATAGGAGGAAGTACAACATAGCTGGGGCAAAAGAAATAGGATGCTTAGCCACTTTACAGAGTATGCAAACACTTAAAGAATTTGAAGTTAGTAATGAAGTTTTTCTTTGTAAATTGTTAGTTCTTTTGGAAGAATTAAAATGTGTACTTTCCGACTTAGCATCTGCCGGGTGTGCGTATTCTTGAGCCTGGGCAGCGTCACTCGATGAAGGATGAGTGCTCGGTCCACGACGGGATGACATCAAGCTGAGCCTCATCTTCCCACTTGACTTGGGTCTGCGAATCAAACTTGCTTGTGATGACTTGAAATAATAATCGATCAGCTATTTGCTCTTTGGAAGCCAAAGACAATAAGGCACGCATTTGTACACTAGCAGCATCGCTGAGATTTCTAAGGTTACCAGCAGAGCATCTTTGGATTGAGGGAAGCTTGAAAACTTCATTTATATGCGGCTGAAAAGCTATACGTTAATGTATTATCAAATGGCTTTTACGTAATTCTAAAGCTGTTTCATAGTTTTCGGAAGTCATTTCAAGAGACTGTGTTGTTCGGAGGGTATTATCTGACAAGCAAGAGCGTAAGTGCTGGAACTTTTCCACGATATAGTGAGTTCTTCATCTCTATCCACAAGGATGGTAAACATTGGTCTGCATTTAAGGCGAGAGAGCCCCGAACTTCCTGTTGGCATTTATAAGTCAATATTTTAGTTTGTTTGTGAAATTACAATACATTTCCTCAAAGATATCTCTTTCGCTATTTTTAGTTTCCTCCACATCTAATGACTCAATATTCGATTGTATTATATTAAAATTTGATAGGTAGCCTTCTAAGAAACCTAATCTCGTGTCCAACTCGGCTATGCACGCTTCTTTACCATTTTTGCCAATGTAGGTCTTCATTTTAGTTTGTTGACATTTTAATGTACCGCGCTGCACTTTTAAATCTGCCAACTTGCTTGTACTGTCCACTTTTGACATAATTACACTTTAAATAAACGATATCGTATTTAATTGCAAGTAAGATTCAATGCTGACAATTTATTTGTTCACTTACGCTCAATTCTACGTGATGGGGTGAATTAAATTATGTGTATGGTATACTGCTTATTTAATTGCACATATATTTACAAACCTTCCTTTTGTTTTATAGATGAATTCCTAACTTTAGAGGGTTGTCTGTATACGCTACCTGCTGTATTCAACAAATTATAAATTGCAACGAATTATAGAAGCAATTCGGCCGATGAAACTGATGATGCGATGAATATTTTAATATTCTGCCTTAGGGGGCAGCAGTCCAGCAATGTGCGCAATGATCTTATTTACAATTTGAGATTAAATAAGATAAGCCTCCATTGAGTTCGATGTGAGGGGATAAATGTGTAAACACTTGTTGCAAAATAATCTCTGCAGCAATTCATAGACGATTTATCTGCTATGCTAAATCCGGATTTGAAGGACCTATGTTGATTATTCAAGCCATTTTGAATAATAGTTCCGCTATATGCAAGCGTAGTTATGAACTATATATAAGCCGGGAAAATAAATGATAAATGACTCACTGGTTGACGATTGTAAAAAGAGAGAGAGTTTTATTCAATGAATATATATACGAATATATATATATAATTTTACAAAGCAGTGCTGACAAAATGCAAAAGACAAAATGCAATACAAAAGTTACAATTTAGAAATTATGACATAGTAAAAGTTACGCCTTAAGTTAAGCTCACATAATGCTTGTTCGAAAATGAATTGAAAGTCTTTAACTGAAGATTTATAAATGCTAAATTCTTAGACATAAGACATAGTCTTTCCAATAACTTGTATGATAAAAATCACATAAAAAATGAAATTCCTATGAAAAATTTAGTGCACATTATTTGTTAGTGTCAAATTACTCTTAAAATTGTGTAAAATTGACATTAACGCATCTCTAAAGAAATTTAAATAAATATATAAATATAAACAATAATGGATGTTCAATTCACCTACATGCGACAAATCTTCCACTGTACATAGATGTATTTACTTGTGTTTGAATCAACAGGCTGAAATCCAATCCTTCGCTGCAGCTCCACCCGTTCAAAATAATATTTCATAAAAAAGTAAAAGAAAAAAAGCCACAAATTAACTGATTTCGAATAATAACTCAATATTTGTAAATTGATACATATCTTTATTACAGCTTCCCAATTTGTTGTTCAATCTCACTTCTCCGATGATTTTTTAAAGAATTACAAGAACAGAAGACCTTTTTTGATTGCGATAAGCTCATAGCCGGCAGGGGTACCAACATATTAAGAAGTGGGCTGGCGTGAGAGAATCGCATTCATTATCACTTGCTTGATATAGAGGCCTAGTTTTAATAAGAGCTTCAATTCCTGTTAAGACAGTATACATTTCAACAGAGATTGGAACATTAGGACCGATTACAGGTCTACGGTGCTGTTAAACGAAGTTCACGCAAGCTTCCCACAGCCTGAGACTACTTACAACTAGATGTGCAAAACCATTCAAAAGAATCGTACCAAAAGCTTTATTTCACAACGAGCTGATGGCCCACTGATAGAAAGCTGTTTTCATATTTGTTGCCAGCAAGCGATAAGAACGTATCTGCATTTTGCTGCTGAGAATTTTGTTGATTATTTACGATTCAAATACTGTGATGAGAAATTTTTGTCTGGATGATTTGCGATTACATATGTTACATTCTGTAAAGATGATATGAAAAATGTCTTCTGTGCGCTTATTACTGCCTCGCCTGGCTATTTCAGTGAGGATAATTTTTCTGAATTTGCCGAAAATATTGCTCGTTTTACACGTAACTATACTAAGGTGATATTAGGCGGTGACTTCAACGTGAATGTTCTTGGCTCTGCCACTAGAACAGTTGAAATCACACAATTAATGCAAGCATTGTACTTAAACATTGTGAATAGCCTCCCTACTTATCACAACACTTCTTATCCATCCTTACTCGAATTCTTCCCAGTTCTCGAACTTGAAAAAGTGCTTTTCCACAATCAACTCGAGTCGACCTCGTTATTTGACCATGACATAGTATTTTTAATTTAAGATTTTGCTGTCAGCTCAGATTCTCCTCAGAAGCTAATATCTTTTAGAGATTTTTAGAATTCTGACACCACAGCCTTACTCAGTAAATGTGCGTCGTTATCATGGGACAATCTATACCGACTTCCTCTAGTGGATGACTAAGTCAAAGTTTTTCTTGAAACAATTATTTATTTATCGAGAAATAAGAATTTCAAGATTTTTTTTTTTTTTAATGATTTTAAATCAAATTTATAAATACAAGAAGAAAAAACAACCGCCTCGTCCGGGATTTGAAACCGGGACCTTCCGCTTGCCGGGCGACTGCTCTTACCACTGAGCTAACGAGACAGATGATTTTCCCTCTTGCATTTATCAAATTTGTAACTAGCCTACTAAGCCACGTTTTGCTTTCAGCTGGCATTAACCAGTAACGATGAAAGCGCACAAATAAATTGTAAATTCAATTTTATTTATTTTTCCCGCGGAGGGGAATCGAACCTACACTTGTTAGAATCGGTCAATGATGGAGAAATAAGAATTTCAAGAACTTTTTTTTTTTTTTTAATGATTCTAAATCAAATTTATAAATATAAGAAGAATTGTATTTATAAATTTGATTTAGAATCAACAAGAAGAATTGTATTTATAAATTTGATTTAGAATCATTAAAAAAAAAATAAAAGTTCTTGAAATTCTTATTTCTCCATCATTGACCGATTCTAACAAGTGTAGGTTCGATTCCCGTAAGCGGGAAAAATAAATAAAATTATTTATTTGTTTGACAAATATATTCCCTTAAGAACTCGAACTATTTAGCGAGGTGGCTGCCCGTGGTTCTCTCGAGAAATCAAAGTCTTAATAACTGAGCGTGAGTATCTGTATCGAAGATACTTACGTCTTAGGACTATGGATAGTCACAATTGCTTTACAGCGACAAGAAATAAGGTTAATTCCAGGATTCGTGCTGCAAAGCGTAGATATTACAGTTCGAAGTTTGACTGTAATCTGTATTCGAAGGAGCTATGGAGCAATTGAAAAAATGCAGGTGTTTTTGGTAAAGAAAAAGTGAGTTGTGACCTTACTCCGGAGGCATTAAATGCTCATTTCACCTCTTCGCATTATCTAGCCCCGGCGTCGGATGTGTTATCTGCAGAAATTGGAAGATCGGCAGATCAGAATGGAGGATTCAGTTTTCGCTGCGGCTCTGCTGAAGAAGCCATCCATGCTATAAACTCCACAAAATCGGATGCGACCGGTCCGGACAAAGGTTCCCCTAAATTTATTAAGCTTATTTTTCCGTTGATTGTTTCTCCCATTCTTAACATTTTCAACACTTGTCTCACTACCTTCGAATTTCCTGTATGATGGAAAATTCCGAATGTGTTACCTATAGCTAAATCAAGTGCTCCGAAAGCCCAAATGACTATAGAATAATAAGCATCTTATATTTTCTGTCCAAGGCACTCGAGAAGTTACTGTACTCGCAGGTGCTGGAGCACTTAGACACCAACAATCTCCTAACCCGTTGGCAGTCAGGTTTTCGGCCTTCTCATAGCTGTGAGACTGCTCTTTTGAAAGTGACTACCGACATCCATAAATGTCTGGATAAAAACTGGTTGACTGTCTTAACTCTACTGGATTTCTCCAAGGCTTTTGATAACGTACACCACACTAGGCTTTTGTCCAAACTTTGCATTCATTTCAAATTTGCATCCTCGGCCGTAATTTTAATATCCAACTTTCTTACTGAGAGATATCAACAAGTGAGTATCCCTGACCATCTCTCAAGCTTACTGCCATTGTCTTCGGGGGTGCCGCTGAGTTCCATACTTGGTCCCCTTCTTTTCAGTCTTTATATTAATGAACTCTCTGAAAACATTAAGTATTGTAATATACATCTTTATGCCGATGATGTACAATTATACTTCAGTCGGCCTATAGGTCTGATCGAAGATTGTGTCGACCGCATAAATTCGGAGCTGCATAGAGTTGTTAGTTGGGCAGAAGACAATCTCTTAGTATTAAATCCCACTAAATCACATGCAATGGCAATATATATGCAGAGCTTGGACACAACGATATTCCCCATATTGCTTTGAACTCTGTCAATTTGAGGTATGTCAATACGGTTAGCAGCCTTGGAGTTCTTCTTAATACTTCAATGAGTTGCCAAAATTTACATGGGATTTCGACGGCTGTGGTTTTCTGCTGAAGTACTGCAGAGATCTATGCGTATGAGGCTTGTAAAAATTTTACTCCAACCTTATTTTACAGCGGGTTGTTTAGTATTCCCGAATTTAGATTCCACATGCGCTCGAAAGTTAAATGTAGCTTTGAATGACTGCACGAGATTTATATTTGGGATTAGACGTTATGACCACATCTCACCTGTTTGGTATGCTTTGTCCGGTTGCTCCTTAAATACGATGCTCATCCGCAAACAAATTATCACAAATTTCACAAGCTAATTTACAACAAAAAGCCATTATATCTCAGTGACGAACTGAATTTCATGCATTCTTAAAGGAATTTAAACATCTTTATTCCACGTCATAGATATTAAACAAGTATTATTTGTATATACTGGGAATATCTGCCGAATTCTTTAGGTTGGATACGATATGCCACCCGGCTAGGATCCTTCATGGTTCCATATAAAAATTATTACAGATTTAGGTGAACAGTAACGAAAAGAATTTTATTTATTTCCCAACTACAATTTTTTCTTAAGGGCACTACAAGAAAGAATTTCAAAATTTTAATCATGTGCTCAAAACACTCGTGTGTAGGTACTGCTAAACCAAACTCGAGAATCTCTTTTACATGCCGCTATTATAGTATCCAAAATGTTCTCTTTATAGCTGGCCCCGCAGAATATCTCCGCAAACACTTTAAAATTAGTTTTACATACTGTGAACAGTTCTCTGTTGGAGCACAAAGAGAGCTATAATTATTGTCTTTATTGTAGTTTCTAAAAACTAGAAGCCATTCACTAGGCTCTGTTAGAATATTGTTCGGATTTTTAAAATTTTCTCAACAACTACTACAATCTTGCAATTTTTAATTTCTGAATAATTTTTGTAGCACATAACCCGCAAAATACCGTGTAGGATTATCTGATAATTCGGTTATACATTTCTCTTTTGAAAACATCAAAGAAGAAATACTATCAGCAACTTGACGCTGTTCATCCAAGCTTTCTTCAACAGAATCTGTTTTGGACAAGTCGTCCATTATATCCTCATTTCTGTCCGGGCTTTGTTAATGTTAATTTCTGTCCAGTCTATTGCTAGCATTTCGTCATTACCTTCTTCGCAATTAGCAAACTTCGAACTACACATTAAATTTACCGACATGATTCTGCCAATAATTTGTGAGAAGTCGAAAACGGATGGATTTCTTTATTTATATCGAATGTGACAAAAAAGATTTTCAATTCAATCCTGATTTAATATATTTGTGCATAAGTAATCCCATTCATTGTGCATCTTAAACATTTACTCCGATAGCAGCAATGTCGCATTTATGCTTTGGCACAAACCATTTAAACAGTTAATTTTTGTTTTATTTAGAAATATCTATGAACTCGAGATCTTTTATAAACTCTTTCATTTCTAACAAATATTTATGCAATTCATTGCCAGTTTGGAGCGCTACCTTATCTGGATTCGACGAGTATAATGATTTACTATTGAAGCAATCAAATAATTTATTAAACTTTTCCAATAGATTTCTCGTAGAAACCGCATCATTTTTTATTTCAGTTTTATAGAAATCCAACTGGATACACGGCCTTATCCCAGCAGCTGTTCCCGCACTAAATATTTGAAGTGCATGTCCGACATTCATCTTTTGAAATCTATCTGGAGCAATGTGCTCTATCTTTAGGACAAACTCGTGTTGAAGCCTGAGAATCTAATCTGTACATCTCACGTAATACTTTCCAATTAACGCAATCGCCGTTCATATCCCTTAAACGGTAATTAATTAAATTATTTCTAAGGGATTTGAAAAGATGTGGGACATCGAAAAAGCAATAGATTTTTTCTTCTTCACATAAAAAGTAAGGGTTATCCTTCGTAACTCCTAACTTTTTATAGAATGATTGATTAACTCTAATCGCAAACTATGGCGCGGACGGTTAACCTTATGGCTTTGCAAGCTTTAATATTTTCTTGTACTAACTTTTCTAATGTACTTACAGGAATAGCTTTCTCAGAAACGGCGTAACTAACTACTTGCTTCCATCTACCGCATAAACTTCTTATCATATATACATATATATCAAATATTTTTACCAATTTTTGAATTTCTGCCGGAATTACCGAAACCACAATCAACGTAGCCATATATTTTGCCGTGTTTCTCATTATATTTTAAATACTTTTTAAATACCATCGCATCAAAAACTAAAAGAACCTCACGAGACTTTTTATCAAAAGAAGCTGTTGCAGTTTTAATCTTCTCAAAAACATCAGTTTGAATTTCTGTTGTTAAATTATGAATGGGTAACCAATCATAAATTGGGCGGACAGAAGGTAAACGGAATTCCAATTTTTCCTTCATTAAATTGTACGTAGCAGCCGATTTGAAAAAAATTCATTGGGAAATAAATTTTTCCTTATCTGTATAATTTAATGTTTTTCTAAGGAGCATTTTACAAAATGTCTTGCGAATTCGGAGGCATTTGAAATCAAATCAATAATTTGGTAAATGGAAGGGATCATAGTAACAATATTACTTGATTTATTTTAACGCTTGTCTACTTGAAATTTGGAGCGCAGTAATTTTTTTTAGTACTCGAATATTGCTTAAGCAAAACTATATTAATATTTTGCAACTTTATTATTTTATGTTTTAATGTCCCATTTTCCATTCTAAAGTATTTTGAATTTTTTTCCCTCGAATATCAAGATGAGCAGACCGCATCAATATTTTCCGCTGGTAAATTATTACCTTGAATATCATAATTTAGATCTTCAAATTCAATGTCATTACATTCATTCGCTTTCGTCATGACCTCTTAGCTTTAATGTGGGTCTTGTGTGAGTAAATAATTTGTTTTTACCAAAGAACTTTTTTTCAAAGTGTACCTCACAAATTAAAGGTCTTATCAATTTATTAATGTGATCATAGGACAAGTGACAAGCCCTAATCCATTCTTCATACTTTCCAGAACCTCTTTTCGGAAAATCGAAAAATTTTAGATTTTGTGCTGTATTCGTTTATTTCCACATGACGTCATGCAGCACTCACTCTTGTAAGGCGACATTTTATAAGAAGTAATAAGAAAAAAATATTTCTTTTAAATTACTATTACTACTGCTACTACTGCTGCTTTGAAGCAAACAAAGGATGAAATCCTAATTAATAAATAAAACACATATATCGAAGCAAACAAAGGATGAAATCCTAATTATAAAATACAAGAGATATATCAATCAAATAGTTAGGTTCTAAACGCAATATCGCAACTCACAAAATACGAATCTTCTCTCTAGCAAAATCGAATTCGAATGAGCTAGCCAGAATAACGCTTTAAGGAAAAGACACTGTTTCCCTACATAGTTTTCAATCTGCCTCCACAAACAAATTCTAGGAATTCTACTTTCAGCGGCTAGCACAAGCGCAGCAAAAATTTCATGTAAATAAAATACCAAATATATAACACATTGTATACGCATTTCTTTCCTCTAGTTTTGGTGCTCTGCTTCCTCCAATCGTCCCTCATTCAAAGACCGCAGTCCACAAGTGCTGGCAGACTCATTTCACCATTCAATCTAAAGTGTCAGTGAAATTCATGAAACGTTTTATACTTTTCTATCTTCTTTCCCCCTTTTTTTTTTATCAACGAATACCTAAATATTCCTCGCTTCTCTCGTGTTGCGGACTACGACCCAATTAGAAACACTGAAAAGTGTGTTCCACAAGATAGATTTTGTAAACATATTGTATTTTTTTGCAACTTTAGTTGCCGTGGACAACACCATAAATTAAAGTTACAAATTTCGAGCTTTTTAAAACTCGTCCGGCATAAGACCGACTTTTGCACATCTAGTTGTAAGTTGCCTCAGCCACAGCACCCCAAAATCCGGGGCTGCAGGAGGGATAAAATGGCAACCAATATTATCCCTTGATAAAAATTCTGCTACTATTGTATTATGAGACTGGGATAGTACTAGTTTATGCATTTCAGACAATGCTCTATTTGCTCCTTTAAAATTGTACATGTTTTCCCGCGCCAAGCGTTGAATCTTTTAACTGTTGCTAAAAAGGCGTCCGTTGTTAGGTCATTCACTAGCTCTAAATGAAGGGATTTAATCGTAAGTAAATAAATAGAGCTATGTATGTAGGCTTTAGTGAGCTTATATCTTCTTCCACGATGAAGACTTAGAGTCAATGGACCAGCATAATCACAATCAACACGCATAAATCGAGGAGTATATTGATCTCTTACATCCGGAAGGTCGCCCATTAACTAAAATATTGTAACTTGCTGTTGCCGATAACATGGAATGCATCTATGTACTATTTTTTTAGCAGGTTTCGTGCGACCACTATCCAAAATAATTGTTTCAAAATGGAGAAAAGTTCATTAACACGTGAATGAAGATATTTGATGTGGTAAGCTTGTAATATCATGGTACTTATACGGTGTCGCTTAGGCAACATAATAGGATGTTTAACGTCAAACGATAAAGAAGACCTTTCTAGTCTCCCTCCTACTTTTAACAAGCGACCATAATCAATAAATGGAATTTTAAATTGAAATTTTTCCTTGTTGTTTGCAATCAATTTGATATCCGTATGGAAGGCTGAGTCCTGCACCCTTGCGATGCAAAAACCTTTCGCTCTACGTTACTCCAAGATTTTGACGACACCATCCGTTCTTGTTGCTTGCTTATTACGTGCGTTGAATATGAAACTAAAACAAAATCTTATGTGAAATTTCTTCAAGTAGCTCATATGCTATTGCAGTCATGAAAGAATATAAGAAGTTATCCTTTTGCATTTCCTCTTTAGTTGATGACAATTCAGATTCGACCTTCAGTAGTAATGGCCACGCTAAGTGATAATTTCGAAGCAATTCAGGTCCCTGCCACCAAAACTCGTATGTTAACATC
Organism: Dioctria linearis; assembly: GCA_963930735.1. Classification (NCBI taxonomy): domain Eukaryota; kingdom Metazoa; phylum Arthropoda; class Insecta; order Diptera; family Asilidae; genus Dioctria; species Dioctria linearis. The sequence goes on from OZ005742.1 coordinate 195,669,915, forward strand.
TCTGATGGTGAAATACCTCGTCTGGAACAATCCGCAGGATTCATCTGTGAGGGCACATGTCGCCATTTATGTATGGGTATCTGATCAAAGATCTTCAAAGTCCTGTTGGCCATATTTTATTGGCATCCATACCTATAATCATGCCCAAAGTTTTAAGATTTAATCTGAGTTGTAGCTTTTCTTATCTTGAATTAAACTTTTCTTGTTTATATCACTGAGAAAAAAAAATATTTTTCACATTTTAGTGCACTTTACTTACTAAAGTTTTTTTTAAATATTTTATTTTCTCCTTTAATCATACACTCAAAACTCGAATCTCGATACTCCAATCTCGACTCTCGAATCTCGACTCTCGGAATTCGAATCTGGAAAGTCGACTAGTGAAAATGGACTCGAAACTCGGCTTTCAAAACTCGACTCTCGAAAATCTACTTCCGAAACACGCCTCTCGAAAAACGATTCTCGAAACTCGACTCGCGCAGTTCGAGTCTGGAAACTCGAATCTGTTATATATCTGATAGACCCTCTAACCAACTTACTCTATAGCTCCATATACGGCCTGCTTTTGTTACCGCGAAGCGACACTTTCACCTTGATTATCTAATTTTGTATTTAAGGGAACAAATCAAAAACTCATGCACTCCATTGGTAATGATATTTCATTTCACAATACTCGGTTGCAATTTTATTACATTCTGTTACACTCCGTTGTAATTTTATTACTCAAACTAAAATTAATAACCGCTTAATTATCTTAAACTTTTATTTTACAGTTTCAAAATCGATATCCCTGAATTTCTTTTTGTTTTACACACAGTATGCCGACACCACCTTTAATATCGCTTTTTTTACTTAGACAACCCCTTTTTTATACCCTAGATGAAATCTATAGGGGTATACTAAGTTTGTCATTCCGTTTGTAACACCTCGAAATAATGATAGTAGAGCAAAATGAATTGGACACCCACGCATAATATTAAAAGTTATTTTGATTTTTGCATGTCCGTCCGTCCATCTGTCTGTGCGCACGATAACTCGAGAACGCGTATACTTACAGAGCTGAAATTTTGTACACGGACTTTAAAAAAAAGTAAAATTAAGTTGGAAAATGAGACAAATCGGACAACTGCTTCGTGGGGTTGCCATATAAAAATTACGTTTTCCGTTATATATTTGAACACTGCCGGAGATCGCGTCGATGTAGAGAGCTGAAATTCGGTACGTGCATATCTCATTATACTAGCAAAAAAACATGCAAAAATGGACTAAATCGGGCAACCCTTTCTTGGTGTTGCCATATAAAAATTTAGGTTTTTTATGTATACTGTGAAAACGATCAATCCAAGACATTTTTATTGTACTAAAAACTTCTTCAGAATATGAAATTCTATAAAATTGGTTATCATCATTTTTTCTGTCCGACGGACCGTTCTAGAAATATATGCGACAAACCACTGCAAAAATCAAAATTGCTCAAATGTGTACCCATACCAAATTTTATACGGACATTCATCTAGCGTATCATAAGAATTGGTCTTAGACCAATATTAGCTTTTTTACTTGTTTTACTATGCGAACGAACTCCCTTTTTTGGCCACGCAGCCACACCGACGATGTTCAAAAGTCAACTCTTTTTGATTTGAATTTTTTCAAACTCAAGTCCCGTCGTTCAGGATAGGAAAATGCTTAATTAGCACTCCTATCCTGAGAAAATTGTTTGCCACTGGACATGTTTTTACATGCCCGGATTTATCACGACGGCCAATGGTTGAGTTGAAATTCGATATCGATCGTTTTCCTATCGTGTATACATTATTGCGCTGACAATATATGCAGCTCGCGACAATTTGCTAATAAGGGCTTTTTCGGTGAAGACTTGATCGTTTCAGTCTTCACCGACGTAAAATTTCATGCGCCCGATATGTATGTGTATATGTACATTTGTACATTATGTGTTTACGATAAATCTTACTGAAGGTATGATTTATCGTGGGGCTCTTTTCTATTGAAACGACTTGGGATGAAACTTAAAACTTTTTTATTTCCTAAGTCGTTTTGTGGGAAGATATTTTGTTTATTGTCGAAAGAATTTGAAGAAATTGCTGATGGCAATTTCTTCCTCTTGGAAGTAGAGAAGGTAAGCTAACCATGTTTTAAGCATGATTAGCTTATATCTATGCAAACATTTAATAAATTTAAATTGTTTTTTAAATTACCTAATTTCGGTAATTTTGGTATGCAACAATGCTTCACCCTGCGAAAAAGAGGATTATTCTTTGAAGAGGAATAAGTCTCAGGGGAAGTTGTTGTTGGGGCTTTTTCGGTGGATGGTTCGGCTTGTTTTGGTTGCGATTGGCATAGTTTTTTGCTTTCTACATTTTGTTGTTTATTCTATAGACTTATTTAATAATAATCGTACATGATTCCCTAATCTAATCTAGTCTTAGTTTTTGCTACGTTTTTGATTTTTATTCTAGATTAGCATTGTTAATTTAACATTATTTATTTAATATACTTTTTATTAAAATTTTTTTTTTGGATTTACTACTAATTCCATAATGTCATTTATATCTATACGCTTTTGCGTGGCTATCTTATTTTCTATTTCTTATATATGTATTATATAGATTTGTTTTTGTTTTATAAAAATTTTCTTTGGCGCAAATTTTTCATTGTTTGTTTTCACCGTAATCACAACTATGGTGTATAGTGCCTATATCATATTCTAGGATTAGCTTTGATTTCGTTACTATCCGTTGCTATGCTTGTCGCCTTATATTAGTATAATATATTTACTATTACTAATCATTATTACTATTATTTGTATATATATATTTTTTTTTTACATCTACTTATATTTACTTACATAGTTGTATTTTACAATTTTTTGTTAGTTTTCATATTCCCTCTCCTATTGAGATTTACATAAACTTGTTACAATATTCCGCTGCACAGTGGTTTCTTGTGAGCTAGCTGCAGTTAAAGGCTGAAGTACAATGATTGCGACACGCACCTGTCGGCGCAAAGAAAAATAATTTTCGAAAACATGTTACGACCTTAGAACATAGCAAATGCTGTGCCACAAAAAATGTCGTCGTCAAAAAGTAGAGTAAATTTCGAGCAGCGTTCTTTTAAATCTGGCATAAATGCATATAAGCTTTAAATACACCTTATACTTATTCTTAAAAAGATGTAAAAAATTTCCCTGTAGACATCCCAAAGAAAGCAAAATTCAACTCATCTATCTTGAATTGATGAGTGACTGTCGCAAAGAGTAGACGTGTTTTTTCAGTGCGCCGTGACCAGTAGTTTTCGCCTAGTTAATAGTTTGTTTGTTTTTCTCATTGCTTCTATACGCAAGTGCCATTGTTCCCTTCTTTTTATTGTAAAAGTGTGCCTATCTAAAATTATCGCGCAAAGAAATGGCGGGAAAACAAAATGATAAGGCCGCGGGCTTGCTCAAATCTCATAAGGAAAAGGAAAGGGCTACGTCTGTTAGCTCTTGTACGAGAAGCGCTGCAGTACATCAAAACACTGTTACTGATCAGAATACCACATCAGATATACCTACTTCTCAGAAACAGATGGAAGGCTTACTTAGGGATTTCGAGATGCGGCTAACGAAAACTTTGGAGGAGCGATTAAATGACATCCAGTCCAAAATTTCCGAGACGTAAATACAGCTGTTCTCCCTCTAAAGGCACAGATAGAGTCTCTGGAGCGTAAATATGTTGATCTGGATAAAAGGTACAATTTATTATTAAACAAAACCGATGACGCCCTACGCACTCAGCGTCTGTCGGACGTTATTATTAGGGGAATTCCTCGCACGAAAGATGAAAACCCGCAATCAATTATCCAGCACATTTCTACTAAAATTGGGCATAATTTGTCACCGTATGTACATGCTTTTCGCATGACGTCCTCTCATCACAAAACAACAAAAAACAAATATATTTCGTTGGCTCCTATTCTATTAAAATTTGCAAGCACAAATAAACAACGGCTATTTGTTTCTGCTTTTAAGAAGAATCGTGGTTTGAAACTCAACGATATAGAAGGCTTTTCGTCAGAGGGGTCTGTATATGTACATTTACGTATACGCGGTTCTTTATTTGCTGCATATTCCCGTAATGGTTCAATCTATGTCAAGCGCAGTGATGGTGACAAGCCTACATTAATTACGGACTTTCGTGATGTATGACCTGGTACTCCTGCAGTGTCGGATGCTGCTGAGATCGGTGCAGGTCGAGCTATTTAATGTGGAATGTCTTCATCGCATTTATTTATTGCTTTTTTTATATAATTTATTTAATTTCTTATTTTTAACTTTCTGCTTCTTTGAACTTTTATTTTTAATTTTAGTCATAATATTGCTATCTCTAATTTTAGATCTTCGTATAGAAAGCGTCATGAGACGTATTTTTTCTTTTTTTATATCTTTTGTGGAATATTTATGTGGAGTGAGGGAATTATGTATGAGGTCTTTGAGTTGGTTCCTTTTTTTAGTTTTTGTGTTGCAGCTCTTGAGCAAGTTGCTCGTAACTGGCGTGAGTTCTTTTAATCTTAATGAATAACCTTGATGTCCTGGACAACCTAAGAGCTATGCTTAATATTTTCTGCGGACGCACAGTGGGTCTTAACGTATGCTTGTTAAATGCAAGGAGCATTAGAAACAAGATTGATGAATTGAATCAGATCTTTGCAGCATCCAATATAGATGTAGTTTTGGTTAGTGCGTCATGGTTGCACGAGCATGTACCTAGCCCTCTAGTATCACTCCAAGGCTTTAACTTGTTCCGTAAAGACCGCAAAAATCGTATCGGGGGAGGTGTAGCTATTTACATAAAAGATATATATAAAACCAAAATAATTGGTTCAACCTCCTTGCAGGGTCTGGAGTTCCTAGCAGTGGAAATAAGTACTGGGTTGGATAAATATGTGTTATCAGCGGTATACTGTCCCCCGGAAAGTTTCAATATTGAGAACTCAGCCGAATTCTGTGAAGTTATATCAAAATGCGTTCAAAATTACCGGCACGTAATCGTGGGTGGTGATTTTAACGTTAACATTGTTCATCGAAACGCAAATTCTATCAACTTCCAATCATTGTTCCAGTCACTAAGCTTGAATATAGTTAATTCTTTGCCCACCTATATGAGCTCCTCTAATCCGTCATTGTTGGATCTCTTTCTTACTTTCGACTTAGAGCATGTTAACTTTCATAATCAGCTTAGTCCGCCGAGTTTCCTCGACCATGATATTTTGTTCATTACTTACGATATAGCCCTTCAACCCTGTGAGCTTTCCTTCATTATATACAGAGACTTTAATAGTATAGACATGTCAGCCCTTTCCGAAGACTTCCGTAACTTTGACTGAGGCGACTTGTACGAATGTGCATGTGCAAACCAACAAGTGGCTATTTTAAATGATTTTGTCAATTACTTATACAACCCGCACGTTCCATTAATTCGCAAGAGGATTAGATCAAGTGGAAGTCCCTGGTTTACTGCTACCATATCTGCTCTAATTTCAGAACGGGAGTATTTCTATCAGCTTCATCGGCGTTTCAAATCACAAAACACCAAGAAACTATATAAAATGGCACGAAATCATGTTACTCTCGAGTTGAGGAAAGCCAAAAGAAGATACTTTATGGTAAGGCTAAATCCTAGTCGTACGCCAAAAACAATATGGAAAAATTTAAGGAAACTGGGCTGCGGCGGTAAAGGGAAAAATTTCAACTTTTCCGATTTCGACCCCGATGATTTAAATAGTCACTTTTTACAGCAAGGACAGGAAATAGTAAGAACTGAGGATATTAACGATAACACAGTCATATCAAATAGATTAATCACAACGTCGCCTTTCGCATTCCGGTGCGTTAGCTCAATAGAACTCATCTGTGCTATTCGTTCGATACTTTCTGAGTCAGTGGGTCCCGACGAAATACATCCTCGCTTTCTTAAGGTTATCCTCCCTTTGATTATTGATCATTTGGTTTTTCTGTTTAATTCGTGTTTGACTCGTTCTATTTTTCCTAATAGATGGAAAATTGCAACAGTGCTGGCTCTACCGAAAAAATCTTCTCCTACTGACATGAGTGATTTCCGCCCGATAAGCATTCTGTCCTTTCTCTCCAAAGCTCTCGAAAGGCTACTGTATACCCAGATAACAAAATTCTTAGAAGAAAATGCACTTTTAACCAAATGGCAATCAGGATTCCGCGCAAATAACAGCTGTACTTCAGCTTTGTTAAAAGTTACTAATGACTTGCGAGCTGCTCTCGATGACGGTTGTATCAGTATCTTGGCCCTTCTGGACTTTTCCAGGGCTTTCGATTGCGTCAATCACATGATGCATCTCCAGAAATTATCTACTCATTTTGGGTTCTCCTCTACGGCTGTTCAGTTAATTCAAAGTTTCTTGTCAGAAAGATATCAACAAGTAAAGGTAAACTATACTTTCTCAGGCCTCCTTCCACTGCCTTGTGGTGTTCCGCAGGGATAAATATCGGTACCCCTGCTTTTCAGTATCTTCATAAATGATCTGCCTGAAACTGTGGAGGACGTTAATATTCATTTGTATGCTGATGACGTGCAGATTTACTTCAGCAGACCTATTGGTTTGATTGAGGATTACTTTGCTCGAGTAAACAGTAACCTAAATAAGGTACATCAATGGGCACAATTCAACCATCTGACTCTCAATCGAAGTAAATCTCTCTACATTATTATCAATAACAGGAAGCTGAATATTACTGAATTCCCGGACATCTCTCCCGCCAACTTGGGACCAGTGACCCTGGCACTAAGTTGGAAGATGCTTTCGTTCTGAACAGACCGCCACACACACTTTCACTTTTCAGCACACTTACAACACGTGTGCTCCGTGACGTGCTTATGTCAATAAGACCTCCGGAGTATACAGGATACAACAGATGGCGAACACACCTCGGGGTGAATTTGGGCGTGATGGGAGGGATAACTTGCAGAGTAGTCCACAGTTATCCTTCTAATTACAAAGATGCTGATGTAGCATTCAAATTGCTGCATCACAGTCTTGTGCATCCTAATCAGTTGTCACATATTGACCGCCGAGTTCAGAGGATTTGTGCTGTTGAAGGCACCCCGTTTCACAGGTTTTTCACTTGTCCGGCTTTGCAGGGTCTAATGGATCTCGTGCGCAGTATGTGTCAGTTGATCCACCCGAATTTCGGCATTACTAGGACATCGTTTCTATGGGGACCAAAGGTCTGTAGTCGAGTGAATTGTTTGATTGGCTTTGTGTTGACACTGGCCAAATCTACAATTCACCTGTACTACATGAGAGTCGAAGATGGGAATGAGAACACTGATCCACAACACCACGAACACGCACTTAAGCGCCACTTCGTTGACAAGTTGAAGAGACGTTTACGTCTCGAATATCTGGCAACGAACGCTGACACATTCAACTGGACATGGCAACCACTATCGTCGGTGCAGGATGGAGCTCTTGTCTTTCGCTGGTGAGAACAGGCCACAGCATTTGCAACACTAGTCCACGGGGCCTCCCCCCGGTTAGGAATCGTTGCAAGAGCTGTGGGAAGGACAAGCACTCTGTTAGAGATGCTAAGCTGGAGGGATGATGAGGGCAGTTTGTAGAGGTCTACGATACTACAGGCTGCCCTCGCGGGACTCTACAACGTTATCGCGCAAATTTTTCGTTCGATCGGTCATTTATTTTTAATTCGGTTTCGGTTTCGGTGCTAAATTTCAAAGTTTTATGTTGAAAATACGTTCGTTTAGGCGATTATTTTTATTAGTTTATTTTGGAAATTTGGAACTTCTTGGAACTGCCACTAACCCAATTGTCAAAATTGGGACTTTTAAATTTTTTGTACATATTTTAGATCCTTTTCAAAATTCTTGTGCCCGTTTTTTAGTCTCTTTTGAGAATTTTGTGTCATTTGTTTTACATTTCTGTGCCTTTTTTGATGGTTATTAATTGTTATAATTGTTTTAAATGTAATTTTTTGTCCCTATTGACTTTTGATACCATTTAGTTTAGCTAGAGTCTTTTTTTTTACACTTTGTAGAGCCTTTTGCCACGTATTTTTAAGAAATTTTTAAAAGAGCCAAAGAGCCAATAATAAAAGAGTCGTATATACATAAAAAAAAATTATTATTATATTTCTGGAGAGAGCGGACGTGTCAGTTTATGTTAACAAATAAAGCGTCGAAGAAATATAGTATATTAGCCTGAAAAAGATTCAAAATTGGTGATAAGTGAATAGTAAGTGTGAAGTGTCGTTCTTACGTAAGAAAAACACAAAAAAAATATAAAAATTGTTTTAAAAACTAAACCAGGAAATCTAAACATTTGACATTTGCAAAATTTAATTAATTAAAATCAATTTTTCACCATTGCCATGGCAACATGAGCGCCTAAACTCTAAACTTTAAAATAGAAACTGTTGCAAAAATTTGAAAAAAAACTGGAGTGAAATATATAATATAAATAAAAAACACAAAATACCAAACTTTGGTAAAATCCGGTAAGATTGCTCTGCCGCATTCGAAATGAATGCGAGCAGTAGTGATTCTGGGGGGCCAGATGATCCTCCCAAATTAAAGGGAAGGAGGAAGGATCGAAATAAGTCTTCTTCTTCTTCCGGAAAAAACACCCAAGGGCCAACAGAAAAGGTCAATAAGGGCCCTACTGAAGAGGCCAAAAATGTGCATCCAGTTGCGCCGGAGAAGACTGCAACTATAGCCAGAATTGCTGTCGCGGAAGCTCCTGGACCATCAGCTCCAGAATTTAACACAGCAACAGCAATCGCATCTGTACATGCTACAGAACTGGAGACATCCAAATGAATGGAGAACATCCGAAATTATCAGATGTTGTCAAAACGACTTCGGCTTCAGCGCCTAAGCCCAACACCATATTCTTAAAGCCAGCGCTTTCTTCACGAAAAGCAACTGGCCAGAAGACGTAGTCAAAAACAACTGTACCGCCAGCGCCAGCACCAACATCCTTAACAGCAGCACCACGATCTCCGGCGTTAGTTCCAGGGATATCTTATGAATAGGTAAGTGGTAGTACTAAGAATAGTTCCAACATCGAAATTATAGGTAAAGCCATCACTCCTCGTCGACCCCCATTGGACGCCGGTAAGTCTCGGCCCAAGACCAGTGCGGGTCTCCAGGGATTCTTCGACGGGAGGTAGCAGGACGAGAGCTACGGGATGCAGCTTGAGCACATCAGAGGATGTCCTCAGACTGCATACCTGAAGGCAATCTTCCGCGTCATCTCCCGTGAGCAGCTTTTCTCAATGTGAATTATAGCTGGAGGAATGGTCGAGGTGTATACCACAACCCTCGAAAGCGCCACTAAGCTTATGCTTGAGGGCATCGTGGTGGACGGTAGACACCTCGTTCCATTCCCGTTAAAAGAGAAGCCCACGAAGGTCGTGTTTTCGCGGGTCCCTATGCGAGCCCAACATGAAGAACTCTCGAATTTCCTTGGGAGATTCGGGAAGGTTCATGGAAAGGTTCGCGCTATTCCCATTAAAATTGTGGACGAGGGTTTCGGGGGGGTATCTTCGGTACTAGCCGGGAAGCGTCCATCACCTTGAATAGGGGGTGTACGCTTCCGTCAGGCTTTTACCTGAGCATATCCGGCTCGAGATACTGGATAGACGTTGGCACCGAAGCGAAATGCCATGCTTGCCATTTGGTAGGGCATTTTATTGCTGACTGCCCCAGGAGAACCGGGAAGAAGGCTGAACCGAAGGTTACCTCGAAGGAAGCCAATACTACAGTAGTGGATCTGGAGAAGGAGCCTCCGGCCGGCACTCAACCTGCTATTTTGGAGCAGCCAGTGGTTAAGGTGCCTGAAGTTGTCGTAGAGGCAAAAATAGTTATGGCTGTAGACGGCGCCACGTCGGCACGTTAAAACACGGCTACTTCCGACGAGGAGTCGAATAGCCACGTAGTAAAAAAAAAGAGGACGAGGAGGAAGAAAGTTGACCGGGTGATGCTGCCTCCTCCAGAGCCAGCAAAGCCAGTCGCTCCAAAACGGCCCCACTCGGAGGAGGACGATAGTGGTGCCCGCGGTTCGAAGGTTGTTGTGAGGGAGGCGGAAGCATCTCTAGAACGGCTTTCGGACTGCGATATGACCGGCTTGGATGACACTGGTCTTTCGAGCTTCGGTGGCTACGAGTCGTGTGATAGCATCATTTCGACTGGTAACCAATTTGAAGTCTCGAAAGGGATGGAGACCCTTCCTAGGAAGAAGATCTCCAAAATTCTTACCCAGCTCCCGTACAAGAAGAATTCAGATAAAATCTGGAGTATTCTTGTAAAGGAGCTGGAGAGGCCAGAGTTGTTACTTCCTCAGCTTCAACTCCTACAACAGGAGTCCAGGAAGAGGAGGAAGTACAACGATGTTGCTCGGTTAGAACGACTTCATAGGAAGGTGGAGGAGTTGCTTCAGGAGCATCGCGTGGCCGATTCTTCTCGTCCGTAGACGACGCACCATCATCGTTTGAGCTTTGAATCTCTTTGAATGTGCAAGATAGCTTCTATCAACACCGGGGGTTTAAGTGCACTTACAAGGTAACACAGCACTATCGAACATGTCAAAATGTTCGATATAGACATCGCGCTTCTACAGGAGACGAACTTTACACAAGACACATATACACAACTTGAGCGTTATGTTTATTTGCACACTGGCTATGCAATGTTTCCCACACCTGCGCCTCGCCGAGGCTCAGGGGTGGCAATCATTGTATCCAACAAATTTACACCATCGTCTCCTGTCTATACAGATATCTTCCCAGGCTTCGCTTCTTCCTTGGACTTTGTCATTCAAGACAAAAATATCAAGGTAGTAAACGTGTACCTTCCTCATGACCAGGACATTACAAGACAAGTTCTTGATAGCGTTCAGTCCTGTCTGGTGAATTTTAGCGGCGAAACTGTCCTCGGGGGTGATTTCAACTGCACTCTAAATCCCTCAATGGATCGGCACTCTGAAGTTGAGTTCAACTCTGTTAATGCTACTCGATTGAGGAATTTTGTCGGTGTTTTCAGACTCGTGGATATCTATCGTTGGATGCATCCTACGACTAGATCATACACGAGGGTCTCGCGAAATATCCATGGAAGTCTCGCAGGCTCCAGAATTGATAGACTTTACGTCTCACCTGGAATACTAGAATATTTCGTTGGTGTCACTCATGAAGTGTGTTCCGTTAGTGATCATCTTCTTGTAGTGGCGACCAGCACTCTAGTTGAAAGACGAACTGCATACTGGATATTCAACAACTATTTCTTGAATTCCGAGCAGTTCATCAATGAGTTCACTGAATTCTGGCACGATTGGCAAGAGAGGAAAGTTAACTTTCCTTTTCTTAGTCAATGGTGGGATGTTGGAAAGCTCCAGATTCGGTCTTTTATCGAGACGAGTTTCAATCGAAGTGGCTATCAAGCTTCTAGCTTGTCAGTCGAGGTCTGTCGGGTGGCAGCTCTTCTCCCAACTCAGCCGGGGTTGATTCTTTATTTCAATGGAATAAAGGAACGCTTGGCGACACAGACTTACAAGCACAGCTTGGAGTTTGTGCTGCGCGGCCAATCGCGCTGGCTGAGAGAAGACGATTCTCCTTCAGGCGACTACACGTCGTACTGCTTCTTGTGAGGTCGAATCGATAATTGTTGAATCTGGACAAGTCCTCAACGGACAACGGCTATCAGAATATATTCGAGACTACTACAGTAGTCTCTACTCTGAATCGACGTCGACAACATCCTTGACAACTCATGAATTTCTTGAGAATATTCCCACTTTCTCGGAAGACAGTAAGGAGCTCCTGGATAAAGTAATCACATTGGAGGATATGATTGCTGCGACAAAGGATCTAAGGCGACACACTTCACCTGGTTATGACGGCTTGACTCCAGAATTCTTTATACGTTTCAGGGATTTATTAATTCCTGACCTTTTGGAAGTCTTCAATTCGGCGGTTGAGACACATTCAGACTTTTCTTCTAGTTGGAGGAGATCTGTTATGCACTTGATTCCAAAGATGGGAGATTTGCAGAGGATGGGGAACTGGAGGCCAGTAACCCTATGCAATGTAGACTACAAAATCGTCTGCGAAGCATTAGGGGCGATACTCCGCTTAGTGATTGCTTCGGTAATACACCCGGAACAGTCCTATTGTGTACCTGGTCGTAGTATCTACGACAATATCGCGGTAGCCAAGCATTTGTTTGCCTACCATGAACAGACAGGTACACAAATGGCCATGATTTCACTTCACCAGCAAAAGGCTTTTGATAGTGTCTCGCACGAGTATCTTTTGACTGCTCTCGAGGCATTTGGTTTTCCGCCCAGGTGGCTCGATATCGTCGGGAAAATGTATAGAGATTCAGCGATTTTGATTAAGCATCAAGGACAAGTTCTGGCTCCTATCTCGTTTCATCGAGGTATCAGACAGGGCTTTCCATTGTCAGGTATGCTTTATGATTTTTCGTTGGAGCCGCTACTGGTGAATCTTCGTCGAATGCTCGGACAGTATGCAGTTCATCTGCCATATACCAATGTGAGGCCTCTTATGTTGGCGTATGCGGATGATCTGTCTATTTTCGTGACAAGAGATGAAGCTTTTCCGGTCGCTCGTGCTGTTTTCGAACAGTTCGAACGTATAGCGGGCGCTAAAATCAACCTTAGTAAGAGTCAAGACTTGTGGTGTGGAAGGTGGAGAGATCGTACAGATACTCCATTGAACATCCAATGGACTAATACTTGCCTGAAGTATTTAAGTGTTTATATCGGCCGCGAAAGTAAATCTAATAATAGCCGCATCGCTCTTGAGAAACTCTCTAGAGCTGTAAACTCATGGCGTAGTCGACTGTTTCCATTGTCCTTAATGGGTAGGTCAGTCGTGATAAACTATTTGATTACCTCGTCCATCGTTCATCTGCTAAAGTCTGAGACGTTTGATGAAGGCTTCGTAGGACTTCTTCAAGCAAAAGCAATAGACGCCTTTTGGTGCGCAAGACGATGGGTTGTTGAAAGCACGCTCTGTCTGCCAGTCAAGATAGGTGGATTGGGTCTCACTGACTTGGTTGTGAAATCAAGGTGTCTCCAAGTGCGTGCATTCCAAAGAGTGTTTTGCCAGAGAGACAGCTTCAACTGTGGGTGAATGTACTGGGAGGGATCGGCATAGGGGAGTATTACTACCTACTCTCTGTTCGACCACCTTATCCTCGTGACTGGCTACAGGATCTAATCTCAACGCTTCAGACCTGGGGCAGAATCAGGCCTGCATTTCACCTTTAGTGGAATGCTCTAAGGTACACGCAATTCGCGTCGATTCCAATCAGGTTTAATCCTGAATTAATAGATTCAGTGTCCAGTAATGCTCGGGGCTTTGAAGCTGACACGCATACACTGACGGTTCTCGGAGATGTTATTGATATCACTGGAAACTGTCGAATAAACACTAAGGCTGCACAACTACACGAACTGGCTGCTTCTGTGCGGGGAGAGATTTCGCCAACTTGGGACCAGTGACCTTGGCACTAAGTTGGAAGAAGCTTTCGTTCTGAAAAGACCACCACACACACCTTTCACCGCACTTACAACACGTGTGCTCCGTGACGTGCTTATGTCAATAAGACCTCCGGAGTATACAGGATACAACAGATGGCGAACACACCTCGGGGTGAATATGGGCGTGATGGGAGGGATAACTTGCAGAGTAATCTACAGTTATCCTTCTAATTTCAAGGATGCTGATATAGCATTCAAATTGCTGCATCACAGTCTTGTGCATCCTAATCAGTTGTCACATATTGACCGGCGGGTTCAGAGGATTTGCACAGTTTGTGCTGGTGAAGGCACCCTGTTTCACACGTTCTTCACTTGTCCGGCTTTGCAGGGTCTAATGGATCTCGTCCGCGGTATGTGTCAGTTTATCCATCCGAATTTCGGCATTACTAGGACATCGTTTTTATGGGCACCAAAGGTCTGTAGTCGGGTGAATTGTTTGATTAGCTTTGTGTTGACACTGGCCAAATCTACAATTCACCTGTACTACATGAGAGTCGAAGATGGGAATCAGAACACTGACCCACAACACCACGAACACGCACTTAAGCGCCACTTCGTTGACAGGTTGAAGAGACGTTTACGTCTCGAATATCTGGCAACGAACGCAGACACATTCAACTGCACATGGCAACCACTATCGTCGGTGCAGGATGGACCTCTTGTCTTTCGCTGGTGAGAACAGGCCACAGCATTTGCAACACTAGTCCACGGGGCTTCTCCCCACTTAGGAATCGTTGCAAGTGCTGTGGGAAAGACAAGCACTCTGTTAGAAATGCTAAGCTGGAGGGATGATGAGGGCAGTTTGTATAGGTCTATGATACTACAGGCTGCCCTCGCGGGACTCTATAACGGTATCTCGTAAAGTTTTCGTTCGCTCGGTCATTTATTTTTAATTCGGTTTCGGTGTCGGTGCTAAATTTCAAAGTTTTATGTTGAAAATTCGTTCGTTTAGGCAATTATTTTTATTAGTTTATTTTGGAAATTGGGAACTTCTTGGAGCTGCCACTTACCCAATTGTCAAAACTGGGACTTTTAAATTTTTTGTCTATCTTTTAGATCCTTTTCAAAATTCTTCTAGCCGTTTTTTAGTCTCTTTTGAGAATTTCGTCTTGTTTGTTTTCCTTTTGTTTGTGTCTTTTTTCTTGTTCTTTAATTTTTCTAATAGTTTTAATTGTTTAATTGTCCCTATTGACCTTTTATGACTTTTAGATTAGCTAGCGACCTTTTGTTTACACTTTGTAGAGCCTTTTGCCATCTATTTTTAGGGAATTTTAAAAGAGCCAATGAGCCATTAAATAAAGAGCTTATACAAATAAAAAAAAAATATTATTAATTGACGACGACAATGTCGCATTTATTGTATTACGTTTGTAGCAATCAACGATGCAACTTGGCGTCGACAATTTTGTGCCGTATTCATGGCGCATGGCGGAACGTGGTGTGTATGAGAATTTCTTGCCCGTACCTCGTTCCCATTTTGTGTTCTAGTACGATTTCTTCTTTACGCGGAATGTTCGTTCTGACGTACTTACTTGTCTTATTAACGAGATAATTCGCGCTTGTTTATCTCTGGAAATTTGCAATTAGTATCCAGTTCGGTGTGCTAAATTTGATTAGATTTATTTGCCGCCTATCTATCGGTAGTATCGTTTGCGAAAGGGTTAACTTCTTAGTCGAGGTGCCTACATCTCACGAAAGGGAATTAGGTGATCGAATTTACGAATTAAAAGATAGAAGTGGTTCTTTGTGGTCTCTTTTTTTGTTTTCTTTGCAGGATTAATGCCACCGAAGAGCGGAATTGGACGTTGCATTGAACGATGAAAACCGGGCCCCAAGAACCACTTGCACGATGTTATGACGGCTTCAGGACAGATACCTAGCACAAAGCCCCAGTTATTCAATTTATGAATCACAAATGCATTCAACTGCAGAAATCCAACAACAAATGGACACTGCATATATATGACACACAACAGCATAACATTCCGGTTGAAGAACAAATTCAAGGCTGTCAATCCTTGCGATCACTTCCACTTAATCAAATGGGAGCTCCTGCCTTACAACCTTTTCCTATTGAAACCACAATAGTCGAACAACAATAATGAAGAGATATTGACTGAAGTTCATTGTGACACTGTAAGCGTCGAACAAACCAGCTTTTTCAATAATGCAACCATTCATCAGGAACCTGTAACGATTGGAGATATTCATGCCAGTGATAATATCACGCCTGTGAATACTGACGAAATAATTGCAACAAAATTGGTGATCAAACTGTGCCCAACATTCAATCACCTCAAGATGAAAACATTCCAGACCGAATCAGCAGAACTGACAGTGAAAACACAACCCAAATGTGATTTCGCTACATTGCCCCCTTCTACAGACTCGAAGTTCCAACCGAGTCCTTATAGGAACAAAACAAAAATCTCCGAAACAAAATTTGTGAAGCTCCACTGCTGATTCGAGGAAACAAAATATAGAGTGGAAAATAACAAATAAATAGTTCCTGTTTTTATTTTTTTTTTTTTATTTTCAATTTTTGATGTTCCCATCTTTTAACAGCCGACTTGGTTTATTAATCTCCGATATCGTTTTTTTTTAATTTCCGCAAGGCTTATAGCTTATAGCTTATATTGAACGAGGAAGTTTCATGTCTTCACTCGTAAACGGTGATTTCGTGAGGTAATTCAGGCGCTACTGGTGTATGGCACATAATCGATGTGTGGGTGTTTGGTATAAGGCTGTTGATTAGTGTGTTAGTCGGAAATGGATGGTAGATTAGCTTGTTAATGGAAAAGGGGGGAATGGGTTCTGTGTTAGTGGGAGATAGGTTTTATATTTCGGCATTTGAACCGAAACCGGCGCGCGACGTGGGAGACCTAACTGTGATGGTTTCGACTTTACCCTGCAAGTTTTCACCTAACACTTTCCCTATCTCGAAACCACATTTTATTAGAAAATTCGGTACGGCTGGTTTGGAGTATTTAACCCGCGGTGCGATACAGCCAATAGTATTTGTGTTGTCTACACTCGAGTCGACCCCAACGTCAAAGGTGTTATTAGCTCGAGTCTCTTCGCTACAAAATTTAGCTAGTGTGTCTAGGTGGAGGACCTTTTTCACCCGACCTCCGGGGAACTCAACTTTATAGAGGACATCGTTTAGTGTAGATAATAAAGTGCCAGGACCTTCCCAGTCACGCTGCAGTTTGGGGCTTTTGCCCTGTCGGCGTTTTGGATTGTAAATCCAAACTTGTTCGCCTTCAGAAAATTGGAGAGGTTGCGCTCTAAGATTGTATTTGGTTTTCATCTGGAAGGACGATAGAGTTAGATTCTTCCGGGTTAAAGAGTGAATTTTTTTCAAGGGTCTGGGTCAGCCTCTCGGCAGAATCTACTGCTGTGCTACATCCGCCAGGTGCAGGACCGTAAGAAAGGTCCGAAGGTAATCTTAATTCTCTACGAAAATTGAGGCGCGCGGGAGTGAATTTGGTGCTCTCGTGAATGGAGGATCGATATGCCAGAAGTGCGAAAGGGAGGAACTGGTCCCAGTTCGTTTGGCTAGTACTGACAAACTTGGACAGGTAATCTAGAAGAATGCGATTAAATCGCTCAACCATCCCGCCTGATTGAGATTGCAGAGCAGTTGTCCTGGTTTTTTCTATGCCCAAGCGTTGCAGAATTACTTGTAGAAGTTCAGATTCAAAATTTCGGCCCTGGTCCGAATACAGTTGGAAAGGCATGCCAAATCTAGTAAGTACATTCTCGATAAGTCCGTCTGCTATGATTTCGGACTTTTGATCTGGTGTCGCAAAAGCCTCTGGACACTTCGTAAAATTATCGATTACGACTACAACGTATTTGTTTCCTCTATCGGTTTTTGGGAGTGGACCCAGTACGTTAATCGGGATTCTTTCGAAATGAGCTCCTACGTTGTAAATTTGAAGGTTTCCTCTGGTTTTTCTAGCAGGGCCTCTTTTGGAGTGACAAAGAAGACACTTGGCGCACCATATTTCTACGTCAGCTTGCACAGTAGTCCAGTACCAGCGCTCGTTAATCTTCTCAAAAGTTTTTCTTACTCCAAAGGGTCCACCTTCTGGTTTGCTATGTAATTTCTGGAGAATTTTGGGGATATGGGTCGCTGTGGCGACTTTTACAAGTATATCCACTTCTCCGTACCTCATGAAGTGTAATATATTATCCACGAGTCGTAAGGGCTCCCATTTCGACCAAAAAGTTTTTAACGTCGGGTTTCCAGAAACAATCTGTTCTCTCGACGGTCTCTGGTTCTGCTGTAACCAGGCTTTCACAATTTGTAAAGTAGAATCTCGGTCTTGTTCCGAAGATAAGTCGATTGCTGATTCGACGGCTATCAAGTCTATTGGTTGTCTGTTCTCGGTTTTCTTTCTGATTAAAATGAGTGCAATTTTTCGCACGGTCGTCGTGACAAAGCATCTGCATTTAAGTGTTTTCGGCCAGGTCGATGTTCGATGACAAAATCTTACTATTGTATCCTTTCCAGACATCTAGCCAGCTGTCCGTCGGGGTCTTTGAAATTTAATAGCCAGCGAAATGAGGCATGATCTGTGCGGATTCGAAATGGGCTGCCAAATAAGTAATGGTGAAAGTGACTCGTTGCTCGTACTACTGCAAACAGCTCTTTCCTGGTAACGCAATATTTCCCTTCTGGTTTGCTGAGCGTTTTGCTATAGTATTCGAGCACTTTTTCGTTTCCATTTTGAACTTGGCTAAGGGCAGCGCCGATCCCTGTTTGACTAGCATCTGTATCTGGGAGGAGTTCTCCTTTTTCTTGTGGAAAAGCCAGGATAGGAGGGGAAATTAAGCGAGACTTCAATTCCTCGAAGGCGTCCTGTTGTTTGCTTTCCCACTGAAATTTTCTTTTCTTATCTGTTAGTTTGGACAGAGGAATCTCGACGGTGGAAAAGTCCTGAACAAACAAACCTTCGATAATAAGATGCCAGTCCAAGGAAGCTTCGTACTTCCGTCTTCCGCCTGCAAGCCCGTCGCAGATACTACGTGTCCTAGATATTTCACTTCTGGACGAAGAAGATGACATTTCTTCCGCCTAAGTTTAAAATTGGCAGTACAGAGCCGCTGAAATACCTTTCTCAGATTAGCAAGATGGTTGTCGATGTCACACCCATGTACAATAATGTAATCGAGATATACAAGGGCAGTCTCTGCACCTAGTTTACGAAATACGCCGTCCATTGAACGTTCGAAGGTTGCAGGAGCGTTACACAGGCCAAATGGCAGTACATTAAACTCCCAAAGACCGACTCCATTCGCAAATGCAGTTTTGTCTCTATCCTGATCACTCATTTCGACTTGCCTATAGCCACTTTGGAGGTATAGGGTAGAAAATCAAGTAGATCCAGAGAAAGAATCGAGCGTATCATCCATCCTGGGGAGAGGATAAGAAACCTTCTTGGTGATATCGTTTAGCCGCCGATAGTCTACACAAAACCTAGTGCTGCCATCCTTCTTCTTAACAAGAACTACAGGGGACGCCCAGGGAAAATATCGAGAAATTCATCTAGAAGGGATGTCAGCTGTTGCTTGTCTTCGCAAGACAGTCCCTCGGGCACTCCGTTGAGAACGACACCAAGAGGGTCTAGCTCTGCATCGCTCGAGGAAGCGACCGCGTTTGCAATAACGACCGGCTCCAGATATTCGATGAAGCTATCGCGAGGGACAAAAACATCCGAAGCCGACAGATTAATAAATCGAATCGGGATGTTTCGTGTCTTTGACTCTACTAAGACGCGTGCAGCGTGTATACCGTATGGCAAATCTGGATTAGGGTCCAATAGTAAAATCTCTCCATCTTCCAAACTTTGCTTTCGATTTATAGGAACAATGGTCTCGCTATGGGCAGCTAGCAATATGATTTCTGGGAGATTTATTTATATTCCAGGGTAATGGGGTGTGTGAAGATTTACAATCCCTTTTCCTATTTGAAGGACGTTCTTTTCGAAGTCTAGCCTGCAGTTGTTACGGTCTAGGAAATCTACACCTAATAAGCAAAGGGATTCAATATAAGCGACTAGCATCATGTGGTAGGTACGATAACTGCCTAAGTGCAGCTCCACCTTCAATCTACCTAAGACATCTATACTGTCTCCCGTTATGCTTCTAATCACGTCTCGAGTAGGAGTCGACTCCAAAACGCAGTTCCAGCAATGCAATTAACTCTGGGAACTGGATTCGATGGCCTGGGGGAAAGACGCTTAGCACTGAGACCGCATTACCTCTAAGCTGAGTACCCATCGCATCAGCTTTCTCTTGCTCTGACCAGTTATTAGTCCGTGCTACAGTCTCGAATTGTATTCCATAAACCGACCAGGATACTCTCCCGTCGAAAGGACTTAGATTGCAGACCAATCCAACTGGTCCAGAGCTGACAGCTCCTGCATTTGAGATTGAGGGAAATGAAGGCTGTCGCTTAAAATTCGAAGAAAGCAGTGGCATGAAGTTGAGGTTTGGCTGCCCGCCTAAGTTAGGATTAGGCTGTGGCGTCAAATTCGAAGAAGGCGGTGGCATGAAGTTGAAGTTAGGTTCCCCGCCTAAGTTAAGATTAGGTTGTTTCGTGAAAGTGGAGCTAGATCGCTGAGTGAAATTTTAATTAAGCTGCTGATCAAACATGGTATTAGATCGCTGAGCAAAGGTGTTAGGCTGCGACGCCAAATTTGAATTGGGCGGTTATATGGGATAACGCATTTCGACAGACTTTCGAGCTGGAGGAGTTTGTTCAGTAGATTGAGCAGCAGGCTGATTTCGTGCCGGGTTCAATGGGAAATGGCCATTAATTGGCCAGTGACTCCACCTTGAAGTAGGCTGAACAGGATAATTAAATGCTGGGGTTCTATAGGTCGACGGCAGGTGTCCCTGAGAAGACACCGAAAAATTGGGTAGCGAGCTGCTAATAGACACTGTAGGAAGACGTATTTGCAAGAGAAGTAAAGCCTTCAAAAACTCGGTTAACAAATCCCGTCCCACTTAAAGTCTTATCCAAATCGTCCATTTTCTTAGATAGTTTAGCCACTTGATCGGTTATTCCTGACTCTATGGCTGTAACGGACGCAGCTTGTTCTTGTTGCAATTCGACCTTGATTTCGTTAGCAAGCTCTTTCCTCAAAGCTGCTGCCATGGCCTTAATTTCATCCTTCAGCTCCTTCAGCTGTTCGGAATCCATTATGAGCAACTCAATTAAACCGAAAGAGATCACCAAAAGCCGCAACTATACAGTATAGCGTTTATTTAAATTCTCGAAGAGAGTGATTCTATTGTTACGAAAAGTTCCGACTTGCTTTAATAAGACTTAAAATGGAAAATAATAACTTAATTAAGATCGTGAGACTTCGAAGAATTCAATCAGAAATTTTAAACACTGAAACGAGTATTTGAGTGGGACAAAATATTCGAGGAAATATTTTTCTAAGAACCCACACCTGACACTAATTGTAACGTTTTTATCTACTTGATAAAAATTTGCTCCGCCCGAGCGGTAAACGAGGGAGCCGTTTTATTCTAATGTTCAAACTCCCTTAAGAAATTCACCGAAATCTTAGCAATTGAAAAAGGTTACAACAATACATGATTTACGTTATCTTAGTAATAAGATTATATAAAAAGGAAATTTAGTTTTACTGTATTTGATTATTTTAAAAGAAAATGTATGTTATTGTATCTGACTTTGTACTCACCTCATCAGTGTTTGGCAGCTGATTCACTGGGCTCTCTATTAAGGTTTTAGGATTGGGATTTTCTTTATTCCAGTCGAGACCCAGAATAAAGGGAGGTTAGTAATTCTGACTGCAGTCCGTACCCACAGAAAGAACCTTTTATCAAAGTCGAGACCCGTGATAAAGCGTTTTGAGTTAGTAGTTTATTCTTACTGCAGTCGCTACCCACAGAAAGAATTTTTATCACAGTCGAGACCCGCGATAAAGTGTTTTGCGTAGTAATTTATTCTTTTTGCAGTCGATACCCACAGTAAGAGTCTTTATTACAGTCGAGACCAGCAGTAAAGAGTTTGGTGTTAGTAATTTATTCTTTTTGCAGTCGATACCCAAAATAAGAGTCCTTATTACAGTCAAGACCCGCAATAAAGAGTTTGGTGTTAGTAATTTATTCTTATTACAGTCGATACCCACAAAAAGAATCTTTATCACAGTCGAGACCCGCGATAAAGTGTTTTGAGTTAGTAATTTATTCTTATTGCAGTCGATACCCACAATAAGAGTCCTTATTACAGTCAAGACCCGCAATAAAGAGTTTGGTGTTAGTAATTTATTCCTATTACAGTCGATACCCACGAGACCCGAGATAAAGTGTTTGGTGTTGGTAATTTATTCTTACTGCAGTCGATACGCACAGTAAGAATCTTTATTTTAGCCGCTGTCAAAAATAAGGTCTTTAATCCAGTCTGTACCCAGAATAAAAATCTCAATTTTCAACCCTTTAACCAAAATAAAGCACTTGTTTGATTAGTTTTAATTCTTTTTGCAGTCGGTACCCACAATAAGAATTTTTATTTCAGTCGCTTATCAAAACAACACTCTTAATCCAGTCGAGACCCAGAAGAAGATTATTTATTTTAATCGTCAACTAAACAAAGTATTTGATTTGTTAGTAGAAATTAGAACACTGGGAAATAACACTAGTAATAGCTAATCACTGCACTGCCAAACTGAAAAAAGAGAAAGAGCCAAGTCAGACTGCTGTTTATATAGCCAGAGTTTGCACACGGCACCAAAGAACGGTAGTCAAAGGCGCATGGCAACAATATTGGCATGGCAACAACTGGCATTGCAACAATAACCTGGCATAGCAACTGCACCTCATCATTTGTCATGAGTGTTACCATTTTAGTTATTGCTGCCACAGGCTGCTCTCAACTTATTATCTAAAAAATATTTTGAGTAAATTCAATTTATTTTTAATTCAATATGGTATAAGTGTAAAAAATATGAAAAAAAAATAAACTCTTACCGGGAATAAATTCTTAAAAATCGTACCTTCAGCTGGCCTAGACGTAGCTGGAACCGGTACGCACGAGTTTCTGCATTTGCTATTAGATGTACCATTACAATATTCCGCTGCGCAGTGGTTTCTTGTGAGCTAGCTAGCTCACATCAAAATGAAACAAAATAAACACTCGACCTGTTGACATAAGGCTAGAATTGAAGACATCGGAAAATATAATGGCTAATAAAACAGCATACTACCTGCTTCTACACGATCGAATAGTGGAATACAGTCCGCTGACAAGTGAAGTTAGAAAGTTAAATTAAGAAGATGGTTCTCATCGTAACCATCCAATGATTCAAAACAAACCTCAATGAATTTATCACTAAAGAACTGACAATTTTAACCAATGAAAACCAGATGCAGCACTTAATATTGCAACCACCGTGCAGATACAAAGATTTGGCTTCAGCAAAAAAGAGACAAGTAAAATGGCTTCAACACAATTTTCATGGACTCCGCTGGGATGATGACTACCTACCGTATCATATGCTGTACAGTATAGTTGAACCACTGGTTCGAAACAAAAACATATATATATATTTACGAGCGTGGTCTTGGTTCGTTATTTAAAACACAATATTTCGAATATAATTCAAAAGTACTTTCTTCTTTAACTTCAATATTTACTTTTATAACATTTACAAACAATTATCAAATCAACTCTTTATAGTTATCGCTAGTACTGTACTTCTAATTATCGCAATCCAAATAGCTTACTTCGTTCACTTCGCTGTCTGAAATAATACTCCGCCTCCTGGATGTGTGTAGCGCCGTATTTATACTCTACAAATTATACTAGCATCTTGCTGAATATTTCGTTTTCCGAACCCAAGTCACTAGCCTAAAGTTGCTTCCATTTCCAACAGATGTCGCTTGTGTTACTTTGTGGCACGTAATACTGCCCCGTTCTTAAAATTGTTCGTCCCGAACAACAGGTGATCCACAGTCTTCATACTCGCCGATTGACACAAGCGATCTAGATGACCGATTTTTCTTTTGCATCTTGTACCGCGCTGAATCTTGTATACCATGTTATTAGTTCTAGTTTTAACTGCATTTGATCCCTTCCATTATTGTAGTAATTTTGGAGTACGTCTCGCGGCCTAATGCACATCAGCTAATCGCTGTGTGAGCTGCGTTACATAGTCTTCCGGTAAATTTTGTTCGCCTCTGGGTATACCAAACTTGAGGTCGCTAGGTAACCGCATTTCCTTTACGAATATGACCTTACCTGGGCTTTGTGTGGTCATAGTGTAAACAGCTGATATATAAGAAATTAGAAATATAGGAATATATATATAAGAATATATATATATATATATATATTATAGTTGAAGACCTTCCGGAGATATTCGATAAATGTTCTTTTGAAAAAGTCTTCCATGCGTTGATTTTTCTTTCGTGTCTTATCACCTTCATAATCATTGTCTTTGATTCTTTGTCCTCACATTACTTGCCCTTTTTATCACCGTTGTCATCGTTAGGACCTTTGACTTTACCATTTTCCGATCTTCATTATACCTTACCGTCATCCTTATCAGCATTCTTAGATCCTTTATTATTCGTCTTTTTCTTTCTTTCATTGTCCTCGCCCTTGGACTTCTTTCCTTTCTCCTTTTTACTGTTATCATCGTCTTTGGATTTCTTTCCTTTCTGCTTTCGACTTTCGACATCGTTATCGTAATCATCGTCATGCTTTTCTTCCATCCGTCCACAACGTTTCTATTCAGGATTGCATGGACGTTTTTAAAAGGCTTCTGCATTTCCGTGGATACGTCCTTTGCGGTGTGGGATTTCAAAGTCATGAGGTTGCAGTCTTGTCTCTCCACGAATAGCTTGCTCCCTAGCTCGCCATCTTGTCCCTTCTTCTTCTGTTGATTGCATTCGCCCTCGTTTTTTTAGTCGTTTTGAAGGTGACCCAGTCTACAACATTTCCAGCAACGAAGGAGACCACGCGATAGAGTGGTCACTGATGACGGCATTCTGCTTCGAGTCCGCTGCCTATCTCTAAATCTTTGCCTTTCTTCTAGCGCTTCCATTCGTCGGCGTTTTCTGAAGTCCCTTTGGAGGTGTCCCGGTCTACTACAGTTCCAGCATCGAAGAATACTGCGTGAAGGAGGGCTCTGTGATGACTGCATTCTGTTACAAGTACATTCCTCCACCGAAATTTCTCTCACTCGTACTGCAATCCGAGAAGCTTGCCTAGAAGATTGATATGCTAATGCATGTGCTAGCCCTTCTGCTGTTCACTTCTTTCCTGCTAGCCTAAGTGTGTGTTGTAAATTTTGATCTTCAATAGCGTTCACAATTGCGTCTGTTGCCACTTCATTAAGGAATTCTGCATTTACGCTAGATTTTTTTTTAGCTATATTTGCAGCTGTTAATTTAGGTATTGACCGCATGAAGGTAGTCCGCTGACTAATGACCTTGTCTGCTCCGAATTCGTATTTATCATTATTGTATATCAACATGCTGTGTCTTCAAATGTAACCTGATGGTTCCAACCAAATCGGTTCGAATATGTTTTTGCTTTGACGGACTAAACATTCTAAAAACAGCTTCAAAGTTTTAGCAAAATAAATCTCTTCTATAAAAGGACATCAATACGGCTATAAAACAAGCAAATTAAGAAATGGCATCAAATGCAGTACAAGATGGAATAAGGTGTCATTTTAACCCGCCTTCAGCACCACATTTTGGAGGTCTTTGGGAAGCCGGAGTTAAGTCAATCAAGTACCATCTTAAGCGCATATTCGGATATTCGTCTTTAACCTTTGAAGAATTTCCAACCGTCTTAACACAAATTGAAACCTGCTTAAATTCCAGGCCATTATGTCCCGTCTCAGATGAACCAGATGATCTCAGCATCTTAACACCCGGAATTTTTTAATAGGCAGCGCATTGATCACTCCTCCAGAACCTATAATTGCGAGAAACATTTCATCAATCACAAGATGGAATCATGTGCAATTTTTACAACAAAAGTTTTGCAGCAAATGGTCCAAAAATTATCTAAACTCTTTACAAAACAGACCAGAATGGCAGACTCCAATACCTAGCCCTAAAATAGAAAATTTGTGGTTATAAAGGAACCCAACTTACCAGCAAGTCGTTGGGTATTACGACGCATCATAGAATTACACCCAAGAGCAGACAATCTGGTAAGAGTCGTAAGTATAAAAACAACGAATGGAGTGTTAAAAAGGGCAGCAACAAAATTTGTTATTCTTTCTTTAACATAAACGACGCTATAGAGAATAAAAACACGAACAAATTATTATCTAAACCCAAGGGTCATTTGTATCACCTTGCATTATAAAGGTCTTTTTTTATCTTTTTGTTAAAATATCCAAACTTGCAATCTTTCGTTATTTCTATTTACTTCTAAAATTTCATCTTCTGAATAAAATGCTCAAAATTTATAATTCAATTATATATCAAACGAAATTGCAGTCATAGCAACCATATACTAAGGGCATAAAAAAAATCGAATTAAATAAAGCGACCAAAATATCTCATTTCCAAAAGAATAATTATATTGCATTCTTGCGACGAGTTATTATGCGGACCGGTAAATTTCGATAACAACAATCTTATCTCCTCATACTCTTCGGTATATGATAATTACAATTGCAACAATAAAATCAGTATATACCTACATATGCCCATATAATTTTTCTTTACACCACAAGAGTGTATTCTGCGGTAGAATTGCATTCTTGCTATCATGACAGTTCGGTAAAATCTTTCCCATTCTCGCCCTTGCAAATCGAATACGTGTCCGGTAATCCAATCGTCAAATATCAAACACAGCCGGACCATGAATTAACAAAAGAACCCGTTAGCTGCAAATAATTGTTATAAATATCGAGCTCATTGCAACATCAGCCACAGTTTAATATCAAAGAGTGCGCAAGATAAATGGAAGCGGTTCAAGATAACAATAACAATTTACCGCCAACCCCAGGCAAATCTATACAGCGGGAATTAAAAACAATTTTTAAAATGGAAAGGCAGCTTAAGCGGTTACAGCCCGAATTAGCAAGCTGAGCAGGAAATTCAAGTATATGCAACTCGATGATTTAGACGTTATTGATATAAGAAATTCGCCACCATCCAATATAGGGGAAACATCAAGACCTCCTGAGATAAGGAATTCACCACCGATACATCAAGACCTAACAGTTCCAGGACCATCCGGTGCAAGACTTTCATCAGATATAAGCAATCCACCATTGTCTTCGCCGAGTCAAGAACTACTACTCCCAGGACCATCCGGTGTGGCGGTTATATCAGGAACTCCAACTCCCAAGGTGAGGATTTTAGAAAGCATATTAGTGATTCCGGTCGCACGGCATAGTAAAGGTCTTCAGCTAGTCGTAATAGATCAACAAACAGGAGCCAGTGAAGTCTTCCACGTATCTTGGGAGGCCCTACTGAAGTCCAAGAAACGAAAGCAGCGATTCAATAGCCTGGACGGAACACGCCTCAACGTATGTTTGTTAAAAAATGGTCATACAAAGATATTGAAAGCTTGAAATAAATGACGCTGTGAAAGTATAACATCTTTAGTTACACAAACCGAACCTTTTAGGACAACCAGTTTCAATTCACTCATCTTCTTCCCCGTTTTTGTTGTTGTTTGTGTGAATAAGTTTTTCCTATTAAAACTTCAGTGCATACAAATCCCTCTTTTTTTTATTATCTGTACATATATTAACATAATTTGCATGAGACTATTTGAAAGCCATTACAGCCTTTCAACGGGGGCAGTATGCTCGAAACAAATCAGTTCGAATATATTTTTGTTTTTACAGACTTAACATTCTGACAACAGCATCAAAGTTTTAGCAAAATAAATCTAATCGGAGCATTCTTAATAAAAAAAAATAAAAATTTACACAAACCAACAAAGTAGTGTATTTGTTATTTACATAACATATTGCACAAATACAATACAAAGGTATAGCCTTATCGAGCAGATCAAATTAAATCATAATCATCATTACAAGTACCACCGAACGGGAACTTCTTCTCTACGTGATATAGAAAATATTTTCGCCAATATACAGAATTCAATTTAACACAGCTGTATGGGTTGCTTTAAATTTCTTGTTACTATGCATTGTTGGTCGTTGATCTGAATATTTTATCTCTAGTACCGTAAAATTACAGATGCACGGCCAATTCTTGTGATCATGCGCCTCTGCTACCCCATCATTTGTGTCGTGTGCAAGCAAGAGCTATATAAACAGCAATTTAACTTGACTCGATCTCTTTTTCAGTTTGGCAGTGCAGTGATTAACTTGAATTTTTTTTCTCAGTGGTATTTCCTAGTGTTGTGAATTTCTACTAACAGTCTAAATCTTTGTTTGGTTGACAATTGAAATATATTTTTCTTATTCTGGGGTGCGAATAGATTAAGAGATTTATTTGGATAGCGACTAAAATAAAGATTCTTATTACGGGTAACGACTGTAATACGAAATTTACTAATAAAACACTTTATTATTGGTAACGACTACAATACAGATTCTTATTACGGGTAACGACTGTAATAAGAAAACTACTAACATTAAACACATTATTGTGGGTAACGACTATAATAAAGATTCTTATTACGGTTAACGACTGTAATAAGAAATTTACTAACACCAAACACTTTATTGTGGGTAACGACTACAATAAAGATTCTTATTACGGGTAGCGACTCTAATAAACAAATTACTAACTAAATACTTTATTGTGGGTAACGACTACAATAAAGATTCTTATTACGGGTAACGACTGTAATAAGAAAATTATTAACCAACACTTTATTGTGGGTAACGACTGCAATAAAGATGCTCTGTGGGTTTCGACTGCAGTAAGATCTACTCACCTCAATTTATTCCGGGTATCGACCAGAATAAAGAATATCCCCATCACAAACCTCATTTAAAATTATTCAAATCAAGTGAATCAACTGCCAAACATAGATGAGGTGAGCACAAAGTTTATTGCAACAGAATTATCATATTTGTTATATACCATATATTTTAGATTCATTACGTTTTTGATAAATTGGATTATA
Organism: Dioctria linearis; assembly: GCA_963930735.1. Lineage (NCBI taxonomy): Eukaryota > Metazoa > Arthropoda > Insecta > Diptera > Asilidae > Dioctria > Dioctria linearis. Next base: position 195,698,650 of record OZ005742.1, read on the forward strand.
TATATTTTAAATTTATTAAATATTAAAGTTTAGTTTGGTGTAGAAGTGTAGAATTAGTAGACAAACGAATATAACTTTATACCAGTGGCATCAATTTTCATCACATTATTCATTATTGCATGTACGCTCTGACTACGGGCAGTATATTTTATGGTCTTTCGCAGCCAAATTTAAAGTCTATTGGTATATATTCTCAGTCTTTCAATCATGGCTGCACTTCAAAGACTTTTCGCCAATCAGGCCACCTCTGCACAAATATTCGAAAAATTGTTTAATAACTATAACAAAACTGATGTAGAAAAACGAACACAATGGCTTCTTTCTGAGCGATTGAACGCCTAGGCGAAATTTTGTCAGACTTTAAGACTGTTCATTATTCAATCCTCCAAGCTACGAAAGCTTTGGATGATAGTGAACTACAGAAATACGATTATTTTGCGGACGATATATTTTCACGCGTGGAAAATAAATATTACACGTTTCGAGGTATTCTTAGAGATACATTGGATGCATTCGAAACAAAGGAACCAACACAAAACTAGAGAATGAATCTTCTTCCTTTCTGAGATTGCCTAGCATCACAATACCAGAATTCTCTGGGTCATACGAGTCATGGAGTTCGTTTCAAGATCTATTCCATTCTTTGGTTCATACAAATTCTGCGCTATAACCATTGCAGAAATTTCATTACTTGAAATCAAGTGTTTCTGGAGAAGCAGAACACTTATTTCGTCAACTTCCTATGACCAACTCGAGTAACGACATCGCATGGAAGATATTGCGTAATAGGTATGACAACAAGCGAGTGTTAATTAATGCGCAGCTAAAAATTCTACTCAACTTACCTAAAGCAACATAAGAATCAGCCAGGGTAATAAAAACGGTGCTGGACAAATCTTCCGAATATGTCTACGAACTCGAAGCATTAGAAGTCCCCACTAAACATTGCGATAGCATCTTGATTTATGTGCTAGTGCAATGCTTGCCAGCAGAGACTCATCGCCTATGGGAACAAGACGTAAACAGCGCAGATGGACTTCCTACCCCTGAATCTTTGAAGACGTTTTTAGAGACAAGATTTAGAACTCTGGAAGCAATCTCAGACACAAAACCAAATTAAGGCAATAAATCAGCTCAAATGCCAACAGCATCAACTCACATTACATCATCTGGCGACAGATGTATAATGTGTAAAGAGCAGCATCGATTAATTAAATGCCCCGAATTTATGAAATTGGACGTTGATTCAAAATTCTAAATTGTCACGTCAAATCGGCTGTGCGTTAACTGCCTCTCAAAAAGCCACAATGGAAAATAATTCGCCAGCAAGTTAACATGCCAGCGATGTGGAAGTAAATATTATTCCTTACTTCATAGGAACATCACAAATCCACAGGTTTCGCCTAAACAAACAGACAACCCAGACGTACTAGTACAGCCTTGTAACTCGCCTTCCACATCCAACGGATAAATCCAAACGCTTCACGCGAATCAAACAATGCGAACTACACAAGCCTTGCTTCCCACAGCATTGCTTAAAGTTCCATAAAAAAATTGCACCATGTTCACTTTACGAGCTTTGATTGACTAAGGCTCTCAAGTGACTTTCATAACAAAGGTTGCTCCACGCAAGCTGCAATTGGCCACTATAAAGACATCGATACAAATCACTGGCTTAGGAAAGTCAGAAGCTATGAGTGTTAGCAGACAGGCTTCAATAAACATTCATTCTTATTCAACCTCGAATAAGATAACCACGATAAATGCCATCAGGAACATACTGCCTCCGTCCACCATTCTATGCAAGGAACCGAGCCACGTGCATGACCTGCAACTCCCAGATCCGCTCTTTTTCAAGCCAGGAAACGTCTACCTGCTCTTAAGAGCAGATGATTGTGGAGCAATCCTTTTAGAAGGGTTGCGAAAATGCCCTCCAGGTACACCTATTGCACAAAACAGCACCCTAGGTTGGATCCTTTTCGGCAAGTTAAAAGACACTCATAAAATATCCACAGCGTTCACTTTAACAGTAAATGCTCAATACGAGGAGGAGTCTTTTCTCGATTAACTTCTGCGGCGGGTCTGCGAAACCGAAGAGGTTACTCCAGGAAGACAACTGTCTAAGGTAGACTGCGATTGCGAAGAGTTTTATAAAGAAACTTATCTTCGAAATGCAACCGGCCGTTACGACGTTCGCCTGCCTTTATTAATGAAGGCCCCAGCTTGTGTGACTCTCGTAGCATGGCTCTACGAAGATTTTATTGTCTAGAGCACAAATTGTTACAAATTCCTGAGCTTAGTCAGGAATACAAGGCTTGCATCAACGAATATAAATCATTGGGGCACATGATACTGGCTGATAAAGAAGCCAGTCGTGATAAATGTCATTATCTTCCTCACCACGCCGTCATCAAGGATAGCACTACGACCAAGGATCGAGTCGTCTTTGATGCCTCGGCTATATCCACTAATGGGAAAAGTTTAAATGAACAATTGCATACGGTTCCAGTACTGCAATATGAGCCTTTCTCAACATTACTTCGATGGCAAAAATATAAATACGCTATGTCAGCCGACATAGAGAAAATGTACCGAATGATCAACGTTCAACTTTTAGATCAACATTTTCAACGGATAGTCTGGAGAAATAATCCAGGCGAAAGCATCAGAGACTATAATTTAACCGCGGTCACATTTGGCACAACGCCAGCTCCATATTTAGCAATCAAAACCCTTCACCACTTAGCAACTGATGAAACTGCAAAATATCCTATAGCTGAAAAAATTATACCGCGTGATTTCAATGTTGATTATCTGCTCAATGGAGCCGACTCAATCGATGAAGCCTTGGAGATACAAGCGTAGATGATTATCATTTTGCCTTCAGCAGGCTTCAACCTAAGGAAATGGGTAAGCAATTCATCGGATCTCCTATCAAGCATTACGGAAGAACATAGGGAAGTACAACTTCCATTACGGTTAGCAAGTGATGAATCTGTAAAAACCCTGGGAATACATTGGTACCCAGGAACTGACTATTTCACCTTGCAATATAAACAATTCACAGATCGCATTCCTATAAATCGTTCTGTGTTATCACAAATTGCTACACTTTTCGGCCAACTTGGTTTGATATCTGCGATCATAGTTACAGCCGAAATTCTGACGCAAAACTTATGGCTTTCGGGAAGCTCATGGGAAGAGCCAATACCTTCACATATCGACATGCACTGGCGACAATTCAAAGGACAGCTATTTCAAATTAGCTCAATCCATATACCACGGTGGATATGCTGCACTAGTGATTTATCAACGTGCCAGATACACGAATTTTCCGACGCATCCAATCACGCGTATTCGGCTGCAGTTTATAACAGGGCTACAGATTAAGAAGGAAACATACATGTTAATTTACTTATTGCAAAATCCAAAATAGCGCCTATCAAACCTATCACGCTTCCTCGCCTCGAGTTGTGTGGCGCAGTGATTTTAGTTCGACTCATTAATCTAAATCTTACTAAGATCCCCATATTCAATTGGACAGATTCCTCTATTGTCCTATCATAGTTCCGCAATGATACGAATAAGTACAACACCTTTGTTGCAAATTGGAATGCAGAAACCCAAAATTCAACTGATATACGGTCATGGCAGCACGTGCGATCTAATGAGAATCTTGCCAATTGTAACTCCAGGGGCATTGATCCTGCAACATTAAGCTCCCACCACTTATGGTGGCACGGACCTCAGTGACTGTTGAATCCCGAGGAAGATTGGCCTGAATCATTACCTGTTATGGAAAGAAATATAGAATGTGAAAAAAGCGAGTAAGTTGTTTATCTTCTACACTTAAAACCTTGGACCCCAGTTAAGACATGGTTAATCAAGCGTTGAAATGTTGCTGGCGCTCTTTTAAGTCCGAACGGAATTCGTTTGAATTCAAAATGTCCATGTGGAGTATTAAAGGCTGATTTAGATTGATCCTTTTCCTCTACTAAGACTTGATGATATCCACTAGCCAGATCTAAGGTAGTAAAATATCGAGAGTGCCCCAGTTGGTCGAATATATGTTCGATCCTAGGAAGTGGGAATGCATCTCCAATTGTAATAGAATTCAACTTCTGGAAATCGACAAGAACACGCCATTGCTTTTCCCCATTTACTCCTTCTTTCTTGGGAACAACAAGGAGGGGTGAATTCCATGGACTAGTGCTCGGAGTTATAATGTCATTTCGTAACATTTCCTCCAATTGGTCTCTTACTATGTTTTTTTGTACCTCTGGTAGTCTGTACATCTTCTGATTAATAGGCGAATGATCTTGTAGAATAGGGATTTCATGTTTAATAGAATTAGTACAGGTTAATTTATCTCTTGGTAATAAGAATATATCGTGGTACTCATGGCATATATCAAGCACCGCTTTTCTTTCTTCCTTGTTCAGGGTATCATCCCATAAAAAATTTTCCTCCAAGATTTTAATTCGCTCCTTCACCGTGTCTTTATCCGTAGTGTTTATGCAGAACGCACCAGCTTTAATACTCCCATTAACTTTATTTTGTTGACTTGCTTTTATGCGCTTATTACCTTCTTGTTGGGGCGGCATTGCAAGCTTACGCGTTTTCGCGCTAAAATCTTTTAAAGCAATAATATCGTAATCTAAGATTGGTTTTATTTCCATATCTATAACATTTAAACTGTGTTCACTTTCATTAACATAAGTAGAGCAACGGTTATTTCCTTATCTACAGACTTTGTCAGACAGTTTTCTATAAAGATACCTGGTTGCAATTCTTTTGAGAAGCACACAAATTCACCATTAATTTTTGTGGGGATTTTTACCAGTTTTTCTGCACGTGCAGGTATGTGAATTGCTTTCTGAGTCTCAAACCTTACGAGCCGCTTTTGACTGGCTTGTATGTTTTTGCTCGGTTTGGAAAAATATCCCTTAGTTACCTGATTCAGTAAGTTCATCTCTTTCAGTTGCCCTGTGTTTTGTGTAAGCAATATTTTGCCAGGTTCTTTTTCCTGACTTATGATCGGTCTAACGCAGTCAGAACTCCTATGGACACTACTATTTTGCTTCAATTCCTCTAAGCGAGGGTGAGAACTGAGTGGTATCGAGAATGGTGTCCTCTTCGTGTCTGTTATTGGAAACTCTAGTGTTCCTTTCGAACACTTAACATTGCAAGTCTTTGACAGGAAGTCATAGCCCAGTATCCCATCATATGGAACGTTATCCTCATCGCTATCTTTAACCACATGAAATTCGCATGTTTGTGGATTCTTTAGTAAGAATTTTCCCTTACATGTTCCTATCGTCTCGCCTTGCCCGAAGGCACAATTGAGGCTTATTTTATTCCTTTCGTTGATAGGAGTGTTCGATCGCAACGTAGATTTTTTTAAAAGGCTAACGTCAGCGCCCGTGTCGACTAAGAGTTCGATCGTGGATCTAGCTGCTATATCCAACGGTAATTTTACTGAACACTTAGGATTTTGGGCAACCTGACACCATTTTTCTTCATCGTCTTTTAGGCTACCGCGGTGTCGACGCAAGCCTATTTTCAGTTTTCCGACTGGTTAATTGTATGTTTCCGTATTTTACTCTCCAACTCTTGTTTCGCTCGGCAATTATTTAACGTGTGCCCTTTTCTCTGACAAAACTTACAAATATCTGGAGTGTTTGTTTTCCTTAGTTACTACCTGTGAATTCGCTCTTTCATTGAATTGCATCGAATTTACATGAGGTCTTTGGTTAAAGATTTTTTTCCTGCAATTCTGAACGACGTGTCCATAGTTTTGGCAATTTGTGCAAAAGCCTGACTTTTTCCATTCAAAGCATTCGGCAAATGTGTGATTGGTTCTATTACAGAGGCTACACCTTACATTCGGAAATCGTCTGTTATTCTCAAACCGGCTGGGGCTGGGTTTCCCTGCTTCCCTTGATATCGATTAGGGAACATTGAATAGCCACTTGCAGCTATTGGATTCATTAAACCCATGCCTAAGAGGTTGTGAACTATTGACAATGCCTGTCTTTCGGCATTCTCTAATTTCTGATACTTATCAAGTACAGAGGTCAACTCAATGCTTGTGTCTGGTAACAGAAAGATTTTGTGGGTGGGATTTATTATCCTTGTTTTGAATACATAGATCGCAGTCTCTGTTAACTCGGCTTGGACTACTGTAGCAGCCTCACCATTATATCGTTGAGAAATTTGGGACAGACAGCTTTTATATAACGAGTGGACTTTATTTGCGAAATCTGTCAATGTTTCGCCGGGCATCTGATATAGTACTCGAGGTTCATTTACCAAGGCTACATAGCTTTTTGTGTTTACCAGCTTCCTATGACTCTCGGTTTCTAACGCGCTGAAATTCTCGAATTGTGTTCCCTCTAAAGAAGTAGCTGCTCTACCCCTAAAACTTGTGGGCAGTAGAGTTAAAAAGATAGGAATTTCTTCGGAAGTTAAGCAACTCATTACATATTTGCAACAATTGGTGAACACCGTTACTTCTGGTGCGGGGCTTGGGCATATCTCCCCAGTTAAAATAGGTACAATATTTAAGATTAACTGGTTCACTTTTGAAATATCAACGTTAGCCATGTTAGCGTCTTGTGGCATTGCCTCCGGTTGTTCCCGTAATTCTTCACCGTCTTTTCCTAATTCTAATAGGGATTTAGTTCGTCTCTGATACACTAGACCTGATCTTGATGGCATAGGAATTTCATTATAACTTTGAGAGATTCCACTGGCACCTTTTTCGGTCGGTATTGTGTCTGTACCATCTGAACTGTCTGAACTATCTGAACTGTGGTTTGGACTGACGTTGTCAAAAGAGAAGGAGTTTATCTTTTTCCAATATCCCTTTTGAGCTGAACTTAAGACGAAAAATGGGAATTCTCGTTTCGGTTTGACATCAAAGGGAGTTGAACTAGCTTCTGGTTCTTTTGATGTATTGTTTAATATCCCACATTGAGGAATAGGTTTTCCATTTCACATTAGCGTATTTATGTAAATTTTCTTTTTACTATTATCAGACAATCCTACAACTCTACGTGCTATAATTTACACGTTTCTCGTGATATCAGTAGTTTACTATGTTTAATCTTGGAGAAGAAAAAAATGTCAACTGGAGGTTTTATGTTTTATGGGGAGTGGGATTAATTGATATTGAAATGTGTACCAGTGACGCGTTTTTTGGTCTTTTGAAAGATTTATACTACCACAAACACAATTCTGCGAAAATTTTAAAATATTAAGAATAAATACCAGAAGATAGTTATCACTTCATGGTCTAATTAGAATTTGTACAGCTTTAAGAGTATCTTTAACTCACATCTGCTTTAATCGTGATAAATTGAAATTGAACTCGAAATCACAAACTATATGATAACTGGACTAGCATAATAACCTCACAACAGTTAATATAACGGAAGTATATATATATATTTTTACCACTGTGCGTGATTGACAAGGCAAAAAAAAAAGGTGTTCTATATATGTACATATATGCGAGATAACACAAAATAAACACTGTAATTTAACACCTTTCTTGTCCAATGCTTTACACTTATAAAATATAAAAGCAGACCAAAGCACACGATGAAAAAAAAATTTCTGTAATGCGACTACAAAAGAAAATTTCTCTAAATTTTCTGCCCATTTCTTTTTAAAGTTAAAATTTTTTTACGTGTTTTCCTTTCTTTTGTATGAAAATGTATATAAATATATAATTGCTACAATGCATTATTTAGTAAATAAAAATTTAAAAGATTAAATATTATTCTTATTTCTGGGTTCTATAATCTTGTATTAACATTTTCCTTTTTCAAACCTCCTGCTTGAATCCAATTTCATATAAGACCGCTTCGAGTATCCACTTACTTTTTTTTCTTGATGTTTTCCTCTGTTAAAACTCTTTCTGCATATGCTTTATTCCAGTAAGATGTACGGGAAGAATAAAATTGGGAACTTGAATTAATTGTTGCTTTTTCTGCTCTCTAGTGGCCACTGAATTCCTCGTTGAAGATCAGTCTCTAGGCAGATTGAATCATTCGGTACATTTTCTCTATGTCGGCTGACAACGTTGATCATTCGGTACATTTTCCCTATGTCGGCTGACATAGAGGAAATGTGCCCAATGATCAACGTTCAACTGTTAGACCCACATTTTCAACGGATAGTCTGGAGAAATAATCCCAGTGAAAGCATCAGAGACTATAATTTAACCACGGTCACATTTGGCACAAAGCCAGCTCCATATTTAGCAATCAAAACCCTTCACCAATTAGCAACTGATGAAACTGCAAAATATCCTATAGCTGAATATATTATACCGCGTGATTTCAATGTTGATGATCTGCTCACTGGAGCAGATTCCATCGATGAAGCCTTGGAGATACAAGCGTAGATGATTAGCGTTTTGTCGTCAGCAGGCTTCAACATAAGGAAATGCGTAAGCAATTCATCGGATCTCCTATCAAGCATTACGGAAGAACATAGGGAAGTACAACTTCCATTACGGTTAGCAAGTGATGAATCTGTAAAAACCCTGGTAATACATTGTTACCCAGGAACTGACTGTTTCAACTTGCAATATAAACAATTCACAGATCGCTTTTCTACAAATCGTTCTGTGTTATCAGAAATTGCTACACTTTTCGGCCAACTAGGTTGGATATCTGCGATCATAGTTACAGCCGAAGTTCTGGTGCAAAACTTATGGCTTTCGGGATGCTCATGGGATGAGTCAATACCTTCGCATATCGACATGCACTGGCAATAATTCAAAGGACAGCTATTTCACATTAGCTCAATCCATATACCACGGTGGATATGCACCACTAGTGATTTATCAACGTGCCAGATTCACGGATTTTCCGACGCACCCAATCACGCATATTCGGCTGCAGTTTATAACAGGGCTACAGATAAAGAAGGAAACATTTATGTTAATTTACTTAATGCAAAATCCAAGATAGCGCCTATCAAACCTATCACGCTTCCTCGCCTCGAGTTGTGTGGCGCAGTGATTTTAGTTCGACTCATTAATCGAGTTAGAACCGATCTAAATCTTACTAAGATCCCCATATTCGATTGGACAGATTCCTCTATTGTCCTATCGTAGATCCGCAATCATCCCAACAAGTACAAAACCTTTGTTGCAAATTGGATTGCAGAAACCCAAAATTCAACTGATATACGGTCATGGCAGCACGTGCCATCTAATGAGAATCCTGCCAATTGTAAGTCCAGGGGCATGGATCCTGCAACATTAAGCTCCCACCGCTTATGGTGGCACGGACCTCAGTGGCTGTTGAATCCTGAGGAAGGTTGGCTTCAATCATTACCTGTTACCGAAAGAAATATAGAATGTGAACAAAAGGGAGTAAGTTGTTTATCTTCTACTCTGTTAAACACGAATGACCTTTATTGTAGATTCTCAACGTTTGTTAAACTGCAGCGACTCATTGCTCATTGTCTCAGATTTATCAACCACTGCCGGAATATAGTTCCCAAAACTCACCGCAATAATTCCATTCTCCAATCTTTTGAGATGAATCAGGCAAAATAACTGCTAATCAAGCTAGCTCCAAACAATGCAAAGTGAAACTAAATTCTTACAAGCAGGCACTCTATTATCCTCCAAAGCAAACTTTTATCTCTAAACCTATTTCTGAATAATTATTGATTATAGAGCTTAGGCGGTCGTCTACAAAATGCGAATATATCGTTCAATAAAATACCCAATTATATTACCGAGGGAACACAATCTAACATTAGTATAAATCAACCATTTTCATATGAAAACCTTGCATGGATTAATCTATGTGAAACAAGTATTGGTTGACATCGCTTCTTGACTAGGTCATTGTAGTGTGGCGAAAAGCAAGACCTTACACAATAAATGCAATCAGGTCTTGCTTAAACGGTGGCACTGTTAAAACTTGCAGTGTATCGCATTTCATAATAAACTCAGAATTATTATAAGAAAAACAAAGAATGCGCGGTGACATGATTGCTGAAAATGCTCGAAGAGTTCAGTTCAGGACAGGTATATTGAAAAAGTGTAATTTGTTTATATATGTATAAAATAATAACAAGATAATAAGAGTAACAAAATAAAAGTTAAGTGAAGTGTTGTTATTACTGTCTTTGTGATCTGCTCAACTCAGCTCAACATACGTAAGATGTTAACATTGGAATCTCTCACGGAGATCTCAACATTATTTGGCGCAGACTGTAGGATTAGACTTACAGATATATAGTAAAAGTGTAATTTGTTTATATGTGTGTAAAATAATAACAAGATAATAAAAGTAACAAAATAAAAGTTAAGTGAAGTATTGTTATTACTGTTTTTGTGACCTGCTCAACTCAGCCCAATATACGTAAGATAATAACATTGGAATCTCTTACGGAGATCTCAACATTATTTGGCGCAGCCGGTAGGATTGAATAGTGTAGACAAGAAACCCTAATCCTTAAACCCGGAGTTGAGTCTGTCTTTGGGGTGCTATTCAATCTGCCTAGAGACTGATCTTCAACGAGGAATTCAGTGGCGACTAGAGAGCAGAAAAAACAACATTTAATTCAAGTTCCAAATTTTATTCTTCCCGTACATCTTACTGGAGTAAAGCGTATGCAGAAAAAGTTTTAACAGAGGAAAAAATCAATAAAAGAAAGTAAGTGGATACTCGATGCGGTCTTATATGAAATTGGATTCAAGCAGGAGGTTTGAAAAAGGAAAATGTTAATAAAAGATTATAGAACCCAGAAATAAGAATAACATTTAATCTTTTAATTTTTTATTTACTAAAATAATGCATTGTGGCAATTATATATTTATATACATTTTCATTCAAAAGAAAGGAAAACACGTAAAAAAATTTTAACTTTAAAAAGAAATGGGCAGAAAATTTAGAGAAATTTTCTTTTGTAGTCGCATTACAGAAATTTGTTTTTCTTCGTGTGCTTTGGTCTGCTTTTATGTTTGATAAGTGTAAAGCCTTGGACAAGAAAGGTGTTAAATTACAGTGTTTATTTTGTGTTATCTCGCATATATGTACATATATAGAACAACATTTTTTTTCGTTTGCCTTGTCAATCACGCACAGTGGTAAAAATATATATATATGTATACTTCCGTTATATTAACTGTTGTGAGGTTATTATGCTAGTCCAATTATCATATAGTTTGTGATTTCGAGTTCAATTTCAATTTATCATGATTAAAGCAGATGTGCGTTATAGATACTCTTAAAGCTGTGCAAATTCTGGTATTTATTCTTAATATTTTAAAATTTTCGCAGAATTGTGTTTGTGGTCGTATAAATCTTTCAAAAGACCAAAAAACGCGTCACTGGTACACATTTCAATATCAATTAATCCCACTCCCCTAAAACACAAAACCTCCAGTTGACATTTTATTCTTCTCCAAGATTAAAAATAGTAAACTACTGATATCACGAGAAACGTGTAAATTAAAGCACGTAGAGTTGTAGGATTGTCTGATAATAGTAAAAAGAAAATTTACATAAATACGCTAATGCGCAATGGTAAACCTATATCTCAATGTGGGAATAAATCAAAAGAACCAGAAGGAAGTTCACCTCCCCTTGATGTCAAACCGAAACGAGAATTCCCATTTTTCGTCTTAAGTTCAGCTCAAAAGGGATATTGGAAAAAGATAAACTGCTTCTCTTTTGACAAAGTCAGTCCAAACCACTGTTCAAACAGTTCAGACAGTTCAGATGGTACAGACACAATATCGACTTAAAAAGGTGCCAGTGGAATCTCTCAAAGTTATAACGAAATTCCTATGCCATTAAGATCAGGTCTAGTGTATCAGAGACGACCTAAATCGCTATTTGAATTAGGAAAAGACGATGAAGAATTACGGCAACAACCGGAGGCAATGCCACAAGACGCTAACATGGTTAACGTTGATATTTCAAAAGTGAACCAGTTAATCTTCAATAGTATACCTATTTTAACTGGGGAGATATGCCCAAGCCGCGCACCAGAAGTAGCGGTGTTCACCAATTGTTGCAAATATGTAATGAGTTGCTTAACTGCCGAAGAAATTCCTATCTTTTTAACTCTACTGCCCACACGTTTTAGGGGTAGAGCAGCTACTTCTTTAGAGGGAACACAATTCGAGAATTTCAGCGCGTTAGAAACCGAGAGTCATAGCAAACTGGTAAACACAAAAAGCTATGTAGCCTTGGTAAATGAACTTCGAGTACTATATTACATGCCAGGCGAAACATTGACAGATTTCTCAAATAAAGTCCACGCGTTATATAAAAGCTGTCTGTCCCAAATTTCTCAACGATATAATGGTGAGGCTGCTACAGTAGTCCAAGCCGAGTTAACAGAGACTGCGATCTATATATTCAAAACAGGGATAATAAATCCCACCCACAAAATCTTTCTGTTACAAGACACAAGCATTGAGTTGACCTCTGTACTTGATAAGGCTCAGAAATTAGAGAATGCCGAAAGACAGGCAATGTCAATAGTTCATAACCTCTTAGGCATGGGTTTAATGAATCCAATAGCTACAAGTGACTATTCAATGTTCCGTATCCCATCCCACAAAATGCCGAAATCTTTCATTGAACAACAACCAAGAAATCGATATCAAGGGAGGCAGGGTAACCCATCCCCCAACAGGTTTGAGAATAACAGACGATTACCGAATGTAAGGTGTAGCTTCTATAATAGAACCAATCACGAGACGATAGGAACATGTAAGGGAAAATTCTTACTAAAGAATCCACAAACATGCGAATTCCATGTGGTTAAAGATAGCGATGAGGATAACGTTCCATATGATGGGATACTGGGCTATGTCTTCCTGTCAAAGACTTGCAATGTTAAGTGTCCGAAAGGAACACTAGAGTTTCCAATAACAGACACGAAGAGGACACCATTCTCGATACCAGTCAGTTCTCACCCTCGCTTAGAGGAATTGAAGCAAAATAGTAGTGTCCATAGGAGTTCTGACTGCGTTAGACCGATCATAAGTCTGGAAAAAGAACCTGGCAAAATACTGCTTACACAAAACACAGGGCAACTGAAAGAGATGAACTTACTGAATCAGGGAACTAACGGATGTTTTTCCAAACCGAGCGAAAACATACAAGCCAGTCAAAAGCGGCTCGTAAGGTTTGAGACTCAGAAAGCAATTCACATACCTGCACGTGCAGAAAAACTGGTAAAAATCCCCACAAAAATTAATGGTGAATTTGTGTGCTTCTCAAAAGAATTGCAACCAGGTATCTTTATAGGAAACTGTCGGACAAAGTCTGTAGATCAGGAAATAACAGTTGCTCTACTTAATGTTAATGAAAGTGAACAAAGTTTAAATGTTATAGATATGGAAATAAAACCAATCTTAGATTACGATATTATTGCTTTAAAAGATCTTAGCGCGAAAACTATAACGCGTAAGCTTGCAATGCCGCCCCAACTAGAAGGTAATAAGCGCATAAAAGCAAGTGAACAAAATAAAGTTAATTCGAGAATTAAAGCTGATGCGTTCTGCATGAACACCACGAATGAACGCACGGTGAAGGAGTGAATTAAAATCTTGGAGGAAAAAATGGTATGGGATGATACCCTGCACAAGGAAGAAAGAAAAGCGGTGCTTGATATATGCCATGAGTACCACGATATATTCTTATTACCAGGAGATAAATTAACCTGCTCTATCTCTATTAAACATGAAATCCCTATTCTACAAGATCATTCGCCTATTAATCACAATTACAGACTGCCAGAGGTACAAAAAAACATAATAAGGGACCAATTGGAGGAAATGTTACGAAATGACATTATAACTCCGAGCAATAGTCCATGGAATTCACCCCTCCTTTTTGATCCCAAGAAAGAAGGAGTAAATGGGGAAAAGCAATGGCGTGTTGTTGTCGATTTCCGGAAGTTGAATTCTATTACAATTTGAGATACATTCCCACTTCCTAGGATCGAAGATATATTCGACCAACTGGGGCACTCTCGTTATTTGACTACCTTAGAGGTGGCTAGTGGATATCATGAAGTCTTAGTAGAGGAAAAGGATCAATCTAAATCAGCCTTTAATACTCCACATGGACATTTTGAATTCAAACGAATTCCGTTCGGACTTAAAAGAGCGCCAGCAACATTTCAACGCTTGATGAACCATGTCTACTGGGCTCCAAGATTTTAAGTGTTTCGTGTACCTGGACGACATTGTCATATACGGAAGAAATCTTTTAGACCACAAAAAGAAAGCTGCGACCGGTATTAGAAAGATTGAAATTGAACAATCTAAAACTGAAAATAGAAAAATGTAATTTCCTAAGAGAAAGAAGTGTTCTACTTAGGCCAAAAATGCTCAAGTAAAGGGGCTCTACCAGACCTCTAAAGTAAGTTGCGTAAAAGATTTTCCAGAGCCGAAAACAGTGAGACAAGTTCAGTCGTTCCTGGGATTAGCAAATTATTACCGAAAATTTATACCCAACTTCTCTAGAATTGCAGAGCCACTTAATAAACTCTTGCGTAAAAATAGTTCGTTCCTTCAAATGGTCGGAGGAGTGCGAAAAGGTCTGTATAGAACTAAAAAAGTCATTAATTACTCCACCTTTATTAATATACCCAGAGTTTGACAAACCATTTATATTAACCACAGATGCTAGTGGAGAGGCACTTGGTGCTGTTTTATTTCAGGGTGAGATTGGCCAGGACCAAGCTATTGCATACGCAAGTAGGAAATTGAATAAAGTGGAACGGAACTATTCCACCACGGAAAAAGGGCTATTAGGAATAGTTTGGGCAGCAAAAAACTTTCGATGCCATTTATATGGACGAAAATTTACAATCTATACAGATCACAAGCCGCTTATAGGAATCTTAAATTCTAAAGACCCGACCTCCCGACTAATCCGATTCCATCATAAGCTCTCAGAATATGAGTATAATATCGAATATAAACCGGGGAGATACAATAAGAACGCAAATGTATTAAGCAGAATACCCAGCGATTATAGTGAGCAGCCTGTGAACAATAACGTTATTAAACGAACAAATGATTGAGAAGAAGAACCTAATAACACTAAAATAATTACAAGAGCGCAAGTCAATCGTGGAATAGACTCGGAGATTAGTGAAAAAGACAAGAAATTATGTCTCGCAGTAACTAGATGTAGGTCTAAAACTAATAATAATGTAACCCAAATTGAAGACATACTTTCCACAACCCCTAATAAGGAAACTGTGAATGAACGAGACTCCGAAACTAATTCCATTAGTTCAAGAGAGTCGAAAGAAGAAGAAAATGTGAAAAGTTTAGGTAACCGGAATGATATCGATACCATTCTTCGTGATTACCATAATGCACCACTAGGAGGACATGCGGGAATTTATAAAACGTATAAGCGTATAAGAAAAGCTACAAATGGAAAAGTATGTTAAGGGATAATCATAAGTTTATAAAGCAATGTGTGAAATGTAGTAGGAATAAACATAGTAAAAAAACAAAACTGCCTATGGTCACTAGTTCTGTCGCTGAGAAACCCTTTGACAAAGTATATATCGATATTGTGCGCCCTTTGCCAGAAACTCAGAATGGCCATAAATACATTCTCACACTTTTCGATGATACAACCCGAATATTCGACTGCGTGCCACTGCTAAATGGGGAAGCATCTACTGTAGCCAACGGATTCTACAAGTTGATGTTGAAATACAAGATCCCAAAAGCAGTAGCTACCGATCAGGGTGCAAACTTTACTAGCGATCTAGCGGAAACTTCAGACAACTGCATATCATCCTCAGGCAAACGGAGCACTGGAAAGAGTACACGGGCCTTTGATTGAATACTTAAAAAAACATAGTGGATGAAAACATTCCAGAGTGGGATCAATGGCTTGAAGAAGCAGTCCATGTACGTAACCATGCACCACATGTTGGGGGTAAGCATACTCTAATGGAAGCGCTGTGGGGTCTCTATGACCCACCCCCTAATAATCTCAAAAGGAACCCCGAACCTCTATGCAACTACCATGATTACGTGTGCCAGAGGAAAAGGAGAATGCAAGTGCTCCACCAAAAGGTTAGGGAAGAACTACTCAAAAGCAAAGTAGAGTCCAAACATTATTACGACAGGAATGCGAAAATAGTTAAATTTCATGTAGGTGACCAAGTTTTGCTAAGAAAACCCAGTAAAAAACACTAGCTATCGCCAAACTGGACAGGACTGTATGAAATTAAAAGAATAGATAGCGAAATAAACTGCACCCTACAAATTGGGGCGAAATTAAGAAGAGTCCACAATAACAGACTAAAATTATTTTAGCCTAAACAAACAAACAAACAAAATTGATATTGAGGACCGTTAACTAAAATTGTTATTATCTACAGATGGTGCTGCTGATATCTGAAATAACCGCATAAGTGGACGTGACCTCACTCCAGCCCACTGGCGTGGTATTCGAACCTCTGACACCAGCATACCTATATTCCCAAACTTGGACCATTTACACGCAAATTCGGATGATTCAGGCAGCCGAAGCCTTGGGATTTATCGAAAAGTGCGAGACAACAATGAAAGATCTTTGCAAACAGCTAGAAACCGTTGTAGAAGTAGAATCGTGTCGTGTACGGGACGAAGAATTAACCAATCAAGTAAGAAAGATTAAAAATAGATTAATGGACATAAACTTGTATATGCAAACCAGGGAAAAGCGAGCTTTATCTGACATAGTAGGTAGGGCCAGTAAAGTTCTGTTTGGAACTATGTATGATAGGGACGCTCAGGAGATGTATACCAAGTTAGATAATTTAAACAAACAAAGCTCTGAAAATGTTCATTTAATGGAAAAGCAAATAAGTATTGTAAAATCTAATTTCAATGAAGTCCATCATACTTTCACGAATCTAACCATAGAACAAGAAAATTTAGGGGATCGATTTAATAAACTGGTGCAGGCCCGTGCGCACGGGGGGGGGGGGGGGGGGGGGTTCTGGGGGCTCTGGGGTTAGAACCCCCCCCATTAGGTCCCTTGGACATAGAGTTTTTATAAGCGCTTTTGTTTTTTTTTTAATAAAAGTGGAATTATCTGAAAAACTCCAGGATTAAAATAACGTTTTTTCTAATTCTCGCCCTTTTCCACCTTCTGTCGATTATCGCTGAAATAAATGCCGCTGAGAAACGATTTGGCACCTGTGACAACTTATATATCTTGCTGTAATTATTTGTTTTATGCTCTCCTCTTATTCTTCTGACACTACTCGAAAATCCAAATTATTTCGTGAAATTCCTTCGTTAATAAGTACCTCGTTACGTATTTGAAATAGTTTTCAGAGTAGGCCAGCTTTTTGATATTGTTTTTGTGAATATTTAATATGTTAGTGCAAATATACTTATTGTGAGCAAAAGGCGTAAAAAAAGAATTGTGTTGTTAATTTTAAAAAGTTACCTTTTGTTGGTAAGGTGTTAGTATTTTACCAGAATATTAAAAATTTCTACAAAAGTAAAGAACTTTCTCTGCTAATTAAAAATAATTTAAATCACTAAACATTTATTTGTTATCAAGATTCAGTTTATACACCCTTTACACCTACTGAATTAAGAGTAGTAGTTATTGTGACACGTTGACAGAGACAATCACTTATTATATATAAACATGGATATTCGGCGCTTTCTGAGTAAAAGACCACGGGTCGAAAACGAAAATGTAAGTACTCAAAGCACTAAATAGAGTTAGCAAAATTTCTATAACTCTTCTAATTCCCGTGAAATTTCTACTTTATTGCAATTAGCTATATTTTGAAGTTATTTAGCTGAAAAGTACATTGTGTTTGCTGGGACATGAACGTAAGTACATGTCTCCCCTGCCAGCATTGAGTTTGGTATGAACTGTAAAATTTCTATAACTCCGCAATTGCTGTATAGTTAAAGAGTTATTTAAAGACAGTATTTTTTTAAAAGTACTCTCATTTAAAAATGCCGTGAAGAAGAGAGCTAAGTGTTGAAGAGAAAGCAAAAATAAAGGCGTGTAAGGATACAGGTTAATAGATCCGAAAAATTTCTGAAAAAATTGAAAAATCACACCGCGTAGTACATAATTTCATTATAATGGGGGAAACTTATAGAAGAAATCACTTCAGTGGGGGAAACACAAAATTTCAAGAAGTTATCTAGACAAAATTGTCAAAATAATAAATATTAATATATATTAAAATTAACAAAATTAAATTTAGTTTGAAGTGTAAACTTAATCATGAAGTTTTAATTTTTTTTTTTTTTTTTAGAATTAAGTTTTTTTTAAATATTCTTCTATGAAATTCTGAATATGTTTGTTTTATCACTTTTATAACTTTATACCTATCAAAATCAAAAAATAAATAAATGAAATAAAAGTTTTTCTGTAAAAATATGTATGGAGTTATAGAGATTTCGTTCACTGTAGTTATTTTCGTAACCTACCCGCACTCGCTTTTTCGAGGAAATGTGATAATGCAAACTGAGACAAAGTCGAGGTCTGCAACACGTTTCGTCGGAGAAGCCACAATTTTGCGATTTACATTGTTTCTATATTGAGAGGATGTCCATGAATATAGTCAGGAGACAATTAACACTCAGCCAAGTACTGCAGTAGAAACTGCATGTGAAATTAATATCAGTTCATACGATATTGGATCATATGCAGAAAAACCTTCAGCTGCTGGTATCGGCTCGATCGCTGGATTGCAAACTAAAATTTGGGCTCCCCCTGAAGGCTACAATTTCCCTGCATCGGGATCTAGAAATTTGAAGTTCCAACGATCTTGGCTTCAAAAATACTTATGGCTGGCGTACTCAGCGAAAGAAGATGGTGCGTTTTGCAAATGCTGCATCTTATTTGGTGTTCGACAAGGAGGGGTTGGCCATCAAACTTTGGGTCAGTTAGTTACCAATCCCTTCAAAAACTGGAAAAAAGCACTGGAAAATTTTGAAAAGCACCATTTAATGGAATACCACAAGACATCACTCTTGCAATGGACTTTGAGAGCAAGAATCGAAGAAAATAAATTTTTGCCTGTGAATTTGCAAGTCTCGAAACAGAAGCTGGACTTTCTGAATGAAAGTAAACTACGTCTGATTCCCGTAATAGAAACAATAATTTTCTGTGGTCGCCAAGGACTCGCTCTTCCAGGTTCCAAGGACGCAGGAAGAATTTCTGAAGATGAACCATCGCTGAATGATGGGAATTTTCGAGCACTCTTGAGGTTACGAGCGAAAAATGATGGGCACCTGAAAGAGAAAGTGAAAATTTCAACAAAAAATGCTATGTACATAAGCAACCGAATTCAGAATGAACTTATCGCGATTTGCCATAATTTGGTCGTAAATCACAATATTGATCGAATCAACAAATCGAGTGGCTTCTCTTTTCTTGGAGATGACACGCCTGATATTGGTGGAATAGAACAAGCTTCAATTTGTATTCGATACTTAGATGAACGCGATGGCAAGTTGATCATTCGTGAAGATTTTTTGTGCTTCCTTGCTATCTCAGATTTTACCGGTAAAGGCAGAGCGACTGCTTTTCTCGATTTCCTAAAATCATCCGGACTTGATTGCACTTATTTCTTTGGGCAAGGATATGATGGCGCAAAATCGGTCAGTGGAGAGTTTCACTGAGCCCAGGCTTATATCAGAGAGATTTATCTACTCGCGCTCTACTCGCACTGCGCTGCTCACAGCTTCAATTTGGTGGTCAGCTCTGCGTGCAACATAACTGTTATAAAAAATTCCCTGGGAACTCTCCAAAGTGTTCACAGTTTTTTTATATATCCGAAACGCAATCTTGCTCTTCATGATGCCATTAATGAAGACGAGAACTTGAAAGAAGATAGGATGAAAAAATTGAAAAAATTTTATACAACCAGATGGGTAGAGCAACACGAGTCTGTCAGAACTTATCTGCATTTGCAACCAGCAGTAATCCGTGCCCTTGAATTGATTTCGACAACGTGGAAGGATTCAACGACTTCATCTGGAGCTTTTCAACTGCTCTCGGCTATAAAGACTCCAAATTTTCAGGTAAAATTTCAAAACAAATTCATATATGAATAATATATTATCATTTATGAAGCATATATGATAAATATTTTTACGGGATTTGACTGACGAAAAATTTAACTTTCAGATATGCATGTTTACTCTCAGTTCCGTACATTCTTTGACTTTGTCTCTGAGTCGTATGATTCAAGCAAAAAACCAGGACCTTGGCGAGGTTATTGAATTGGCTGATTCTGCGAAGGAGGAATTCATGGAAAGAAGGGAATATGCCGTGGAGAACTTCAGGAAAATTTTCGAAACTGTGAGCACGATAAGCGAAGAATACGACATTGTATTGCGAAAGCCGCGGCTTTCTTCCAAACAGACGCAACGCTTTAACGTACAAACTGATTCAGTTGGAGATTATTATCGAATAACTATCTACATGCCATATCTTGATACGTTTATCGCTCATTTACAAGATCGGTTCCTGAAACATCGTAATATCTTGTCGAATTTCGCCTGCCTTTTTCCCAATAAAATGGAAACATTCAATGAAAAGTCATGTGTGCAATTATTCGGACCATACTCATCAATTTTGCGCGATGATTCTCATGACATATGGATAAGTGAAGTTCAACTTTGGCGGCGACGTATTGCCGGGAAGGACATCAGCAATGCGCTCGAGGCACTCGACATTTGCAGTGTAGACGCGTTTCCAAATGTCCATCAAATCCATCGCCTAATGGCGATTTTGCCTGTCACTACAGCGACAAATGAACGCTCTTTCTCGACATTGCGTCGTCTCAAAACCTATCTCAGATCGACCATGACTGAAGATCGGCTGAACGGTTTACCTTCGCTTAATATACACCGAGATGTCGAAATTGACGTGCAACAAGTTTCGAATGAGTTTTTTTCGGTACCTCGAAGAATTAATTTGTTGACTAATGGCCACTAGATTTATGATGTCTTTTTATCATTATTAAATGTGTTTGATTTTTGAAAAACTGTTTCTTGAAATGTTTACAAACTCCATACCTAACGTAATATGATAACTTCAGAATCTCCCCCCCCCCCCTGACTTGGGTAATTCCTGCGCACGGGCCCGTGACATTGCTACCTGTGACCACAATTCCGAATGGGCGTTCTAGGGCAGGCAATAAAGACAATCAATCCACATTAATTCCAAAAGTTTTAAAATTTTGATGGAACGTTGGGTAAGCTAAAACAACAACAAATTCAATTTTACAACGAGGTCCGGAACATGTCCAAAATTCCAAAAGTCCTGCAAACTCAAAGCAATGTTCACTCTGATATTTTCCACAATGTATTAAATTTGCTACTCATCCCCCCCCCCCCCCGCAACATCATTTTTTATTGCAAAATAATGCTCCTATTTTATAAATATCAAGAATTTACAAAAGTGCGGCAAACGGTTGAACCACTATTTTGCAATAAAAAATTCTGTTGCACGGGGCGGAATGAGTTTCAAATTTAACACATAGTTGAAAATTTCAGAGTGAACATTGCTTTAAGTTTGCAGAACTTTTGGAATTTGTTTATGGAAGTTATAAGAACTTTTGTTTTTTTTTGGAATTGCTAATGCGCAAGTTCCGGACCTCGGTGATGGTTGCAAAATTAAATTTATAGGTATTTTACCTCACCCAACAATCCAACAAAATTCTCGAAACTTTTGGAATTAATGTTAAATTTTGGAATTTGAATGTCTCTATTTCCTCTTTCCGTCATCTCAAAACCTATTTAAGGTCCACAATGGGAGAAGATCGTTTCAACGGATTAGATACTCGAAACATACATCAGATATAACAGACATACTTAAGCACAAGAGTCGATAAAATTACTAATGAGTTTTTCTGTACCTTTTTGAAAGAAAGGAATTTGTATATATATTAAAAATATTCTTCGAACAAATTTGTCATAAGCGGTACCATTTTTTTTTGTTTTATTATTAAGCCAAGCTTAGGGGATACCCTATAATGCAAAGCACAGAGAAAAAGGATTAAGGGACATGAGGAGAGTGGCGAAAGTGCTGATGTATGTTACCCTTGAACCCGAGGAAAAACAGAAGATGGTAGGCTGTTCCACATTCGCACAGTTCGGGATAAGAAAGCATCACGGAATTTAACTGTACGGCCGAAAGTATTTAGAAGGGTGAAAGGATGTGCGCGGCTTGCAGCGCGAGTATTGCGTGCAGGAATTAATCTACAAGGGATCAGACTGAATATTTCATCGGAACATTGCCCATGCATGTAGCGATAAAGAAGCGAAATGCATCCAACATTGCGGCGGTGCTCGAGCGACTCGATATGACAAGTAATTGCCACATCGACAATGAGCTTGAATTTATGATATTAATTAAATTATTTAACTATCTCCAAATAAGAGAATTTTGTTTGTAGTTTTCTATCACAAAACCCCTCCCTTTGAAAAATCCTGCGCACGGGCCTGAACTGGTGGATAGTTTTATAAACTATACCAAAATAACGAAAACTGAAATAAGAGATGTTCACATTAAGGCAGACATCAATGCAATGCTAATCTACATATTACACCAACTTCAACAAATATACCAGAGAATAACAAATGCATTTACAATAATAAATGCTTTACACGAACACACACTGCATCCCCTCATATTATCGGCAAGAGATATAGCGGAAACATACACAGAGATAAGTCAAAAAGGGCTGACCAATATCCTTGTAGACTTTTAAATGATGAATCAAATAGTCCAGACTGACTCCACACAGGTGAGAGATAAGCAATTTATTAGGATACTTCTACTACTCCCCATTATGTATACCCTTAATAAGATCTACATACTTCCCACTTCCATTACAACAGAAACGTCGTCAATTCTTGAAATTGAATCGGATTACTTTTTAAATAACACCCAAGCTCATCAATATTTAGAAACGTCGGATAGAGCCTTCAAATAACACTGTAAAAAATCCACCTCCACCAAGGGTGCCCTACACATCTGTTTCCAGTCACAACCGAAAAGATTAATAGTCAATAGATTAACCTGTATTGTGAACCTGTTCAATAATCCCTTATCTGAACCGGCCCTTTGGAACACCCCTAATGTGCTTATAAAAATGGTAAGGCAGAACACTTGGTTATTTGTATTCCCTCAAACAAGTATATTGCTTACGAATTGCAGCAATCACATTGGCCACATAACGCTGAACGGAACTGGAATTCTTTCCCTCAAACAACCCTGTACGTACACTCTAGCGGAACACGAAATACCTTTCGAAATTAGTTTCAGCCATTACTCGGCGATACACCGATCCGATCCGTTTAACGTACCGAAAATATTGGTAGACCCCGAGCTCTATCAAAAACAAGATGCTAAAGGCAATGTGAGTTTAAAAGTGAACACCCACGGAAATCATAATATAGCACTTTTTAACGAAAGTCAAGATTTACAAGACTTGGAAAAGGAAATAGATCTGGTGAAGACAAGAAGGGAAAGACAGAGAGTGCAAATCCAAACACATACCAATACTGGAATAATCGCAATTCTTGTCACTATCAATTTCTGATGCATAATCCGAAAATTCTTACGAAGATCGAGGAGGGAAGAACCCACCTTAGCACGATGCAATCTCGTAATCTTACACCCTACCCCTCAACTCAAAGGTAAAACCCCGAACGAAACAATAAAATCAACTAAATTGTCTGAAATAAAAACGGCAGATGTATCCACAAAGATAGAACCAATCCCAACACCCAAAGAACTTCCTAACGAAAAATCGCCCAAATGTTCTGTAAATACAAACCAAATAAAGCCAATCGTATATGGGGTTTAATAACTGGATCCAAAGAAGATATCTACTTGTGATGAGTGTATAAACTTTAGCAAATAACACGTATCTCTAGATACATTACTTCTCGCGCTTGCTACAAAAACTAGAAATATTTAATTGAAGTATGTACGTATATGATATAAAACTGAAACAACAAGGAAAGGTAGAAAGTTATATTTTCTTATATTTTCTTATATATGTATATATAATGTGTTAGTCACCACGATATTACGGCAAAAAAGAAAAGCGAAACAAAACAAAACGCTTCTTGTCCTCTGAATAAAAAAAAGAATAAAGGGAAAAATAATTAATTATACATTTTAGTTAATATAATTATATAGTATGTTTATGTTTATTTTATTTATATAGTATGTTAAAAAGAAAAAGAATAAAAAATACAAATAATGAAAAAATTTGTACCTATACATGTTTGTTTTATCTGCAATAATAATAAAAAAGAAAAATAATTTTTTTTTTTTATTTAAATAAGCTCTTTATTTAGTGGCTCTCTGGCTCTTTTCATGATTTCCTAAAAATAGGTGGCAAAAGGCTCAACAAAGTGTAACAAAAAAGAAAGACGCTAGCTAAACTAAATGTTGTAAAAAGTCAATAGGGACAAATAAAAACATTTAAAACAATTCAATAAAAACCAATATGTAACAAAAATGACACAAAAAATGTAAAAAACCAATGACACAAAATTCTCAAAAGAGACTAAAAAACGGATACAAGAATTTTGAAAAAGATATAAAGGATATACAAGAATTTAGAACCAGTCCCAATTTTGACAATTAGGTAAGTGGCAGTTCCAAGAAGCTCCAAATTTCCAAAATAATTTAATAAAAGCTAATTTCCTAAACGAGCGAATTTCTACAAAAAATTTTGCAATTTAGAACCGAAACCGAAACCGAATTAAAAATAAATCACCGAACGAACGAAAAATTTACGCGATACCGTTATAGAGTCCCGCGAGAGCAGCCTGTAGTATCATAGACCTCTACAAACTGCCCTCATCATCCCTCCAGCTTAGCATCTCTAACAGAGTGCTTGTCCTTCCCACGAGGAGAAGCCCCGTGGACTAGTGTTGCAAATGCTGTGGCCTGCTATCACCAGTGAAAGACAAGAGCTCCGTCCTGCACCGACGATAGTGGTTGCCATGTGCAGTTGAATGTGTCTGCGTTCATTGCCAGATATTCAAGACGTAAACGTCTCTTCAACCTGTCAACCAAGTGGCGCTTAAGTGCGTGTGCGTGGTGTTGTGGGTCAGTGTTCTGATTCCCAGCTTCGACTCTCATGTAGTACAGGTGAATTGTAGATTTGGCCAGTGTCAACACAAAGCTAATCAAACAATTCACTCGACTACATACCTTTGGTCCCCATAGAAACGATGTCCTAGTAATGCCGAAATTCGGGTGGATCAACTGACACATACCGCGCACGAGATCCATTAGACCCTGCAAAGCCGGACAAGTGAAGAACCTGTGAAACAGGGTGCCCTCACCAGCACAAACTGTGCAAATCCTTTGAACTCGGCGGTCGATATGTGACAACTGATTAGGATGCATAAGACTGTGATGCAGCAATTTGAATGCTACATCAGCATCTTTGTAACTAGAAGGATAACTGTAGACTACTCTGCAAGTTATCCCTCCCATCACGCCCATATTCACGCCGAGGTGTGTTCGCCATCTTTTGTATCCTGTATACTCCGGAGGTCTTATTGACATAAGCACGTCACGGAGCACACGTGTTGTAAGTGTGCTGAAAGGTGTGTGTGGTGGTCTGTTCAGAACGAAAGCATCTTCCAACTTAGTGCCAGGGTCACTGGTCCCAAGTTGGCGAAATCTCTCCCGCGCAGAAGCAGCCAGGTCGTGTAGTTGTGCAGTGTTAGTGTTTATTCGACAGTTTCCAGAGATATCAATAATATCTCCGAGAACCGTCAGTGTATGCGTGTCAGCTTCAAAACCCCGAGCATTACCGAACACTGAATCTATTAATTCAGGATTAAACCTGATTGGAATCGACGCGAATTGCGTGTACCTTAGAGCATTCCACTGAAGGTGAAATGCTGGCCTGATTCTGCCCCAGGTCTGAATCGTTGAGATTAGATCCTGTGGCCAGTCACGAGGATAAGGTGGTCGAACAGAGAGTAGGTAGTAATACTCCCCTATGCCGATCCCTCCCAGTACATTCACCCACAGTTGAGAAATCAAGCTATCTCTCTGGCAAAACACTCTTTGGAATGCCCGCACTTGGAGACACCTTGATTTCACAACCAAGTTAGTGAGACCTAATCCACCTATCTTGACTGGCAGACAGAGCGTGCTTTCAGCAACCCATCGTCTTCCGCACCAAAAGGCGTCTATCGCTTTTGCTTGAAGAAGACCTACGAAGCCTTCATCAAACGTCTCAGACTTTAGCAGATGAACGATGGACGAGGTAATCAAATAGTTTATCACGACTGACCTACCCATTAAGGATAATGGAAACAGTCGACTACGCCATGAGTTTACAGCTCTAGAGAGTTTCTCAAGAGCGATGCGGCTATTATTTGATTTACTCTCGCGTCCGATATACACACCTAAATACTTCAGGCAAGTATTAGTCCATTGGATGTTCAGTGGAGTATCTGTACGATCTCTCCACCTTCCACACCACAAGCCTTGACTCTTACTGAGGTTAATTTTAGCGCCCGCTATATGTTCGAACTGTTCGAAAACAGCACGAGCGACCGGAAAAGCTTCATTTCTTGTCACGAAAATAGACAGATCATCCGCATACGCCAACATAAGAGGCCTCACATTGGTATATGGTAGACGAACCGCATACCGTCCGAGCATTCGACGAAGATTCACCAGTAGCGGCTCCAACGAAAGATCATAAAGCATACCTGACAATGGACAGCCCTGTCTGATACCTCGATGAAACGAGATAGGAGCCAGAACTTGTCCTTGATGCTTAATCAAAATCGCTGAATCTCTATACAGTTTCCCGACGATATCGAGCCACCTGGGCGGAAACCCAAATGCCTCGAGAGCAGTCAAGAGATACTCGTGCGAGACACTATCAAAAGCCTTTTGCTGGTCAAGTGAAATCATGGCCATTTGTGTACCTGTCTGCTCATGGTAGGCAAACAAATGCTTGGCTACCGCGATGTTGTCATAGATACTACGACCAGGTACACAATAGGACTGTTCCGGGTGTATTACCGAAGCAATCACTGAGCGGAGTATCGCCCCTAATGCTTCGCAGACGATTTTGTAGTCTACATTGCATAGGGTTACTGGCCTCCAGTTCCCCATCCTCTGCAAATCTCCCTTCTTTGGAATCAAGCGCATAACAGATCTCCTCCAACTAGAAGGAAAGTCTGAATGCGTCTCAACCGCCGAATTGAAGACTTCCAAAAGGTCAGGAATTAATAAATCCCTGAAACGTATGAAGAATTCTGGAGTCAAGCCGTCATAACCAGGTGAAGTGTGTCGCCTTAGATCCTTTGTCGCAGCAATCATATCCTCCAATGTGATTACTGTATCCAGGAGCTCCTTACTGTCTTCAGAGAAAGTGGGAATATTCTCAAGGAATTCATGAGTGGTCGAGGATGTTGTCGACGTCGATTCAGAGTACAGACTACTGTAGTAGTCTCGAATATATTCTGATAGCTGTTGTCCGTTGAGGACTTGTCCAGATTCATCAATTATCGATTCGACCTCACAAGAAGCAGTACGACGTCTAGTCGCCTGAAAGAAGTACTCAGTTGGAGAATCGCCTTCTCTCAGCCAGCGCGATTGGCCGCGCAGCACAAACTCCAAGCTGTGCTTGTAAGTCTGTGTCGCCAAGCGTTCCTTTATTCCATTGAAATAAAGAATCAACCCCGGCTGAGTTGGGAGAAGAGCTGCCACCCGAGAGACCTCGGCCGACAAGCTAGAAGCTTGATAGCCACTTCGATTGAAACTCGTCTCGATAAAGGACCGAATCTGGAGCTTTCCAACATCCCACCATTGACTAAGAAAAGGAAAGTTAACTTTCCTCTCTTGCCAATCGTGCCAGAATTCAGTGAACTCATTGATGAACTGCTCGGAATTCAAGAAATAGTTGTTGAATATCCAGTATGCAGTTCGTCTTTCAACTAGAGTGCTGGTCGCCACTACAAGAAGATGATCACTAACGGAACACACTTCATGAGTGACACCAACGAAATGTTCTAGTATTCCAGGTGAGACGTAAAGTCTATCAATTCTGGAGCCTGCGAGACTTCCATGGATATTTCGCGAGACCCTCGTGTATGATCTAGTCGTAGGATGCATCCAACGATAGATATCCACGAGTCTGAAAACACCGACAAAATTCCTCAATCGAGTAGCATTGACAGAGTTGAACTCAACTCCAGAGTGCCGATCCATTGAGGGATTCAGAGTGCAGTTGAAATCACCTCCGAGGACAGTTTCACCGCTAAAATTCACCAGACAGGACTGAACACTATCAAAAACTTGTCTTGTAATGTCCTGGTCATGAGGAAGGTACACGTTTACTACCTTGATATTTTTGTCTTGAATGACAAAGTCCAAGGAAGAAGCGAAGCCCTGGAAGATATCTGTATAGACAGGAGACGATAGTGTAAATTTGTTGGATACAATGATTGCCACCCCTGAGCCTCGGCGAGGCGCAGGTGTGGCAAACATTGCATAGCCAGTGTGTAGATAAGCATAGCGCTCAAGTTGTGTATAAGTATCTTGAGTGAAATTCGTCTCCTGCAGAAGAGTAATGTCTATATCGAACATTTTGACATGTTCGATAGTACTGTGTAGCCTTGTATGAGCACTTAAACCCCCGGTGTTAATAGAGCCTATCTTACACATTCAAAGAGATAAGAAGCTCAAAGAAAAATAATAATAATAATAATAACATATATATATACATATATATATATATTATCCTAGAGCTATACTGTTTTTCTTAGCAACAGGAAATATGCATGTTCAAATTTTGTTCTTAAAGGGAAAATGTGAGAAACAAAAAAAATTGCTTATTATGAAAATATTATTAGGATTTTAATTGTGTTACGTAATAACATTACTTAGTCTTTAAATTTCTTTAATTTGAAGTATACACATACCTAAGGTTCCAGCTAAAGTAATCCCTTTTATCAAACTTATGTACTTTGCTTTAAGTCTTTCGTTCGTTTCTTAAAAAATGTAAAAAAAAAACAAATTTTTAATTATGTAAACAAACAACTGCCTTCAGTAGTAGCGGCTTTATACTTCCACGTCATCTCGCTAACTCCTCGATTCCGACTTCAGAAATGGGGAGGAATGTTGTGAATAGAGATCAATCAATTCTTGTTCTGAATATAAATAATCAATTAGTCTATGTGAAACAAGAATTGGTTGACATCGCTTCTTGCCTAGGTCATTGTTGTGTGGAAAAAAACAAAACCTTACACAATAAATGCAATCAGGTCTTGGTTAAACGGTTAAAACTTGCAGTGTATCGCATTTCATAATAAACTCAGAATTATTGGGTTTCTTGTGAAAATGCGTCACTGCGAAATATGCAGGTGACTACCGGCTAATCACAGCGGTGACCAGTTTTATCAAATAAAAAAATAAAGAAAAACAAAGAATGCGCGGTCACATGGTTGCTGAAAATGCTCGAAGAGTTCAGTTCTTTGGAAACAAATGAAAAGATGAGATCAAACTACGCGGCGGTTTACTAGACTTACAGATATATAGAAAAAGTGTAATTTGTTTATATATGTATAAAATAATAACAAGATAATAAAAGTAACAAAATAAAAGTTAAGTAAAGTGTTAATATTACTGTTTTTGTGATCTGCTCAACTCAGCCCAACATAAGTAAGATGATAACATCGGAATCTCTCACGGAGATCTCAACAGTCCTATCAACAATGCGAAATGAATTCTGGGTTCCGCAAGGACAAAAACAGTTAAATCTGTTTTACACAAATGCATAATCTGCTTCAAACAATCCGCCACAAATAGGAACCAAATCATGGGGAATCTACCTGCCTCAAGAGTTAATATATCAAGACCGTTTCAACAAACCTGGGTGGATTATGCTGGTCCCATTAGCTTAAAAATGTCCAAGGATAGAGGAAATCGGTTCTACAAGGGTTACATTTTCATTTTTATCTGCATAGCCACCAAATGAATGCACATAGAACCCGTATCTGACCTCACAGCAGCGGCCTTCATAGCAGCATTTCGACGATTTTCTAGTCGACGAGGACTATGTACGGATATATACTCCGATTGCGGAACAAACTTCGTTGGAGCTGATAGGATTCTATAAAAGGACATCAATACGGCTATAAAACAAGCAAATTAAGAAATGGCATCAAATGCAGTACAAGATGGAATAAGGTGTCATTTTAACCCGCCTTCAGCACCACATTTTGGAGGTCTTTGGGAAGCCGGAGTTAAGTCAATCAAGTACCATCTTAAGCGCATATTCGGATATTCGTCTTTAACCTTTGAAGAATTTCCAACCATCTTAACACAAATTGAAACCTGCTTAAATTCCAGGCCATTATGTCCCGTCTCAGATGAACCAGATGATCTCAGCATCTTAACACCCGGAATTTTTTAATAGGCAGCGCATTGATCACTCCTCCAGAACCTATAATTGCGAGAAACATTTCATCAATCACAAGATGGAATCATGTGCAATTTTTACAACAAAAGTTTTGCAGCAAATGGTCCAAAAATTATCTAAACTCTTTACAAAACAGACCAGAATGGCAGACTCCAATACCTAGCCCTAAAATAGAAAATTTGTGGTTATAAAGGAACCCAACTTACCAGCAAGTCGTTGGGTATTACGACGCATCATAGAATTACACCCAAGAGCAGACAATCTGGTAAGAGTCGTAAGTATAAAAACAACGAATGGAGTGTTAAAAAGGGCAGCAACAAAATTTGTTATTCTTTCTTTAACATAAACGACGCTATAGAGAATAAAAACACCAACAAATTATTATCTAAACCCAAGGGTCATTTGTATCACCTTGCATTATAATGGTCTTTTTTTATCTTTTTGTTAAAATATCCAAACTTGCAATCTTTCGTTATTTCTATTTACTTCTAAAATTTCATCTTCTGAATAAAATGCTCAAAATTTATAATTCAATTATATATCAAACGAAATTGCAGTCATAGCAACCATATACTAAGGGCATAAAAAAAATCGAATTAAATAAAGCGACCAAAATATCTCATTTCCAAAAGAATAATTATATTGCATTCTTGCGACGAGTTATTATGCGGACCGGTAAATTTCGATAACAACAATCTCATCTCCTCATACTCTTCGGTATATGATAATTACAATTGCAACAATAAAATCAGTATATACCTACATATGCCCATATAATTTTTCTTTACACCACAAGAGTGTATTCTGCGGTAGAATTGCATTCTTGCTATCATGAAAGTTCGGTAAAATCTTTCCCCTTCTCGCCCTTGCAAATCGAATACGTGTCCGGTAATCCAATCGTCAAATATCAAACACAGCCGGACCATGAATTAACAAAAGAACCCGTTAGCTGCAAATAATTGTTATAAATATCGAGCTCATTGCAACATCAGCCACAGTTTAATATCAAAGAGTGCGCAAGATAAATGGAAGCGGTTCAAGATAACAATAACAATTTACCGCCAACCCCAGGCAAATCTATACAGCGGGAATTAAAAACAATTTTTAAAATGGAAAGGCAGCTTAAGCGGTTACAGCCCGAATTAGCAAGCTGAGCAGGAAATTCAAGTATATGCAACTCGATGATTTAGACGTTATTGATATAAGAAATTCGCCACCATCCAATATAGGGGAAACATCAAGACCTCCTGAGATAAGGAATTCACCACCGATACATCAAGGCCTAACAGTTCCAGGACCATCCGGTGCAAGACTTTCATCAGATATAAGCAATCCACCATTGTCTTCGCCGGGTCAAGAACTACTACTCCCAGGACCATCCGGTGTGGCGGTTATATCAGGAACTCCAACTCCCAAGGTGAGGATTTTAGAAAGCATATTAGTGATTCCGGTCGCACGGCATAGTAAAGGTCTTCAGCTAGTCGTAATAGATCAACAAACAGGAGCCAGTGAAGTCTTCCACGTATCTTGGGAGGCCCTACTGAAGTCCAAGAAACGAAAGCAGTGATTCAATAGCCTGGACGGAACACGCCTCAACGTACGTTTGTTAAAAAATGGTCATACAAAGATATTGAAAGCTTGAAATAAATGACGCTGTGAAAGTATAACATCTTTAGTTACACAAACCGAACCTTTTAGGACAACCAGTTTCAATTCACTCATCTTCTTCCCCGTTTTTGTTGTTGTTTGTGTGAATAAGTTTTTCCTATTAAAACTTCAGTGCATACAAATCCCTCTTTTTTTTATTATCTGTACATATATTAACATAATTTGCATGAGACTATTTGAAAGCCATTACAGCCTTTCAACGGGGGCAGTATGCTCGAAACAAATCAGTTCGAATATATTTTTGTTTTTACAGACTTAACATTCTGACAACAGCATCAAAGTTTTAGCAAAATAAATCTAATCGGAGCATTCTTAATAAAAAAAAATAAAAATTTACACAAACCAACAAAGCAGTGTATTTGTCATTTACATAACATATTGCTCAAATACAATACAAAGGTATAGCCTTATCGAGCAGATCAAATTAAATCATTACCATCATTACAAGTACCATCCCGAACGGGAATTTCTTCTCTACGTGATAGGGAGAACATTTTCGCCAATATACAGAATTCAATTTAACACAGCAGCATGGGTTGCTTTAAATTTCTTGTTACTATGCGTTTTTGTTCGTTGCTATGCATATTTTATCTCTAGTACCGTAAAATTACAGATACACGGCCAATTCTTGCAATCACGCGGCTCTCCTACTCCACCATTGGTGTCGTGTGCAAGCAAGGGCTATATAAACGGTAATTTAACTCGACTCGATCTCATTCAGTTTGGCAGTGCAGTGATTAACTTGATTTTTTTTCTCAGTGGTATTTCCTAGTGTTGTGAATTTTTATTAACAGTTTGTTTGGTTGACAATTGGAATAAATTTTTTTATTCTGGGTTGCGACTAGATTAAGAGATTTATTTGGACAGCGACTAAAAGAAAGATTGTTATTACGGGTACCGACTGTAATAAGAAATTTACTAATACTATACAGTTTATTGTGGGTAACGACTACAACAAAGATTCTTATTACGGGTAACGACTGTAATAAAAAGTTACTAAATAAACACTTTATTGTGTGTAACGACTACAATAAAGTTTCTTATTACGGGCAACGACTGTAATAAGAAATTTACTAACTAAACACTTTATTGTGGGTAACGACTTCAATAAAGATTTTTGATACGGGTAACGACTGTAATAAGAAATTTACTAAGTAAACACTTTATTGTAGGTAACGACTACAATAAAGATTCTTAGAACGGGTAACGACTGTAATAAGAAATTTACTAATAAAACACTTAAATGTGGGTAACGACTACAATAAAATTCTTATTACGGGTAACGACTTTAGTAAGAAAACTACTAACACTAAACACTTTATTATGGGTAACGACTACAATAAAGATCCATACTACGGGTAACGACTGAAATAAGAAATTTAATAACACTAAATACCTTATTGTGGGTAATGACTACAATAAAGATTCTTATTACGGGTAACGACTGTAATAAAATTTTACTAACTAAACACTTTATTGTGGGTAACGACTACAATAAAGATTCTTTTTACGGGCAACGACTGTAATAAGAAATTTACTAACTAAACACTTTATTGTGGGTAACGACTACAATAAAGATTCTGGTTACGGGTAACGACTGTGATAAGAAATTTACTAAGTAAACACTTCATTGTGGGTAACGACTACAATACAGATTCTTACTACGGGTAACGATAGTAATTAAAACTTACTAACTAAACTCTTTATTCTGGGTAACGACTACAATAAAGATTCTTATTACGGGCAACGACTATAATAAGAAATTTACTAACTAAACACTTTATTGTGGGTACCCACTACAAAAACATTCTTATTACGGGTAACGACTAAATTAAGAAAATTACTAACCAACACTTTGTTGTGGGTAAATACTGCAATAAAGATTCTCTGTGGGTTTCGACTGCAGTAAGATCTGCTCTCCCCACGTTATTCCGGGTATCGACCAGAATAAAAAATATCCCAATCCCAAACCTCAGTTAAAATTATTCAAATCAAGTGAATCAACTCCCAAACATAGATCAGGCAAGTACAAAGTTTAATGCAACAGAATTATCATACTTGTTATATACCATATATTTTACATTCATTACGTTTTTGATAAATTGGATTATTTATATTTTAAATATATTAAATATTAAATCTCTTGTTTGATATTGAAGTGTAGAATTAGTAGACAAACGAATAGAACCACTAACTTTATACGAATGGCATTTATTTTCACCACATAATTCATACTTGCATGTACGCTCTGACTACGGGCAGTACATATAGGCTCTCCTCTGAAGTTTATTAAGTCACCATCTTGGTCAAGGAGCTTCAATGTTAGAGAACTTATACGTTTGCTGTTCACATGCAAATACATTACATTTTTGGGTACCCCCACTATTTTATACCCAGGCCCCGCGTTCTGTGAAAACTCGTGGAGGGTGTGTACTTGTGTGTTGTTGAAGAATGAACCTGATATAATATTATATTCGATGCGTCTAGTATTTACTTTTATGATATTGACTGGCAACTCTGATGTGTGCACTATTTTAGCAGTTAAGTTTCTTTTACTTAATCCTTGCAGAGGAGCTATGGACCTTTGTTTTTTAAAATGTATTTCTTCAGTTGCCTTAACATCACTCTTCAATGTATTATTGTTAGTTTTTATCGTAACCATTATCCTTTTCCCTTCTTTATCCAAGTATCCCTATACATATTTTGCTATATCATCAATCTCATAGGATCCAACATGTATCTCAACTACCACATTCCCTACATGAACCAGATTATTGCTCACATCAATATTTGGTTTAGAGTTGTATGTTTGAAAATCAATAAATCTGCAAACATAATCCATTGCTAGCTCCAGCGGACGAAAGTACTCAGCAGTGTTTAGAGATGAATTTCCCGTGAGAGTAAGCGTTAATGACATGGCAGTTGATAATGAACTGTCCCCAATTTCAATATAGATACATTTATTTATTGGTAATATTTAATGGCTGTAACACTTATATAAAAACTCTAAACATAAGTGACTGCAAATTACTACATCACAGTTCTGATAAGAGCTGTAGTTGTACGTTATATTACTACCCAAGTAGTTTATGAGCTCCCGTGGTGGTTGGAGATTGCCAAAGCTATCAAAGTATTCGATGTTATAATTTTTCTTTTAGTACGCTACCCACTGTGTTCCTACGCCAGTTGAGATGTCTAATTTAACAACACCGCTTTCTTGCTTCCATGGATTTTAGGCAGATTATCACGCATAAATACTCCTCTGTGCCCCACTTCAGTGTGTGGTATACTTGTGAAGATCCAACTGGTTTAGTGGTCTTTTGGGTAGCGCCTTTAATAGTTTTTTGGTTGAGGTTGTAAATAGAGCAAAGTCCTTTTCTGTACGTATTCAGGAACAGCCCGTTTCAATCTTTACCAACCGCTATAGTTTCCATGGCGTGAGTCTTTTTAATTTCTAACTTTTCGCGAATTATGTTATAGTCTACTCTAGGATATGTACGTCGATTGGAGATGTTTTGATGGTTGAATGGAAAGTGTTATTGTAAAATTTAACAGCTTTTAGCATTTGTATTTTAATTGGTAATTTCTCCTCTATGTTCAGGGTCCTAACTCTTTCCGTGATGGTGTTATTGAAACGTTCTATGTCAGGCTTTCCTGTATGGCTATTTGGTTTGTTGACATGATACTCAATGCCTCCTTATTCGCAAAATTGTTTAATGTTCCTGGTACTGAACTCATTATTGAAAACAAAATTTTTCATTTTACCTTTTATTGCTAAGTATTGCCTAAGTTTTTCTATTAGCGTTTGACTAATACGATCTTCCAAATAAAAGCTAACAACATGCTTTGCAGATTTATCGATGAAGTTTATGAAACTATGTTTGCTATTTGTATACGTGTCAACATGAATGGTTTCATTAGTCATCGTTAGTCGTCGAATGAGTTTCCGTTGAATGAAATTTATTTTTGATTGGGTTCCTGTCATATTGGCCTGCTGCACAAATATCGCAATTACTAATTATTTTGTGAACAGCGGTTTTTAAGATTGGGTTATAAATTCTTTTATATATTCCTTCCTATGTTGCTAGTATTCCTGAGTGTCCAAGCTCGTTTTTGTGAAAAAGTGTTATTTCCCTATTAAGGCGTTCTTCGTCTTCGATTTCTACTGCAAGAAGGCCGTATTTAACAAATGTTATACCACTGCCTTGTGGGTAAAGATTGATGGTTATTTGCTGCAACTTATGGTATTCGTGGTCGTTAAGTTTTGAATAAATGCCTTCCTTCCCTTTTCCTATGTATCTTCGTAAAACATCAATAACATTTTTATTTTCGATGTCTCTTAAATTGAAGAAAATTCAAATTCCTTTTCCTTCATTTCCTCGAGTATGGTTTACGTTTTAAATCTATTAACTATAGTTTCTAAAATTGGTATATGATCCTCGCTGTTTTCTTCTTACGAGTGAGTAATTTGAATTTCTAAAGATTCGCTTAACACATTAATCTCGTTCTTGTGCGGGTTATCTTCTTTTTAAAGATATTTTCTTTTTTACCTAATTCACTTGTAATTATTTTCTTTTTTGCTTGAATTCACTATTATTATTCCAGTCGGAAAATTCCTTTTGTAAATTGAAACTCAAAGTTGCAATTTCTAAAGTGTTACTTCTCTTATTATCTCTTAGTTCTTGGCATGATTCGAGTAATTTATTCTGGTCGAGTCTCAAGTCGTCGTTGTTTTCTACATTTATTTCTTTTGTTTCGAAGTTGATTCTTCTTAAAAAGTCCGCGATAACATTATCTTTACCTTTTATGAAATCAATCTGAATGTTGTAATCGCCTAAGGAAATGAACCATCTCGTTAGTCTCGGGTTGATATCTTTTCCGGAATACTTTGCTGCGAGCCACTTGATTGGCTGGTGGTCCGTTTGTAAGTCGAAGTCTTTACTAAATAGATAGTGTCTGAAATATTTGCATCCCCAAACAATCGCCAACAACTCTTTCTCTATTGTTGCGTAATTTCTTTCATGGTTATTTAGGGCTCTATATGCGAAGCAGACTGGATGTCCGTCTTGCCTGCTCCGAGAGCGAAATTACTGGAATCCGTTATTAGCATAAACCTTTTATTAAAATCCGGGTATTTTAGGATTGGATGGTTTGCAATTATTTCTTTAAGTTTCCCGAAAGCACTTATATAATTCGGGTCGCTCCGATTAACTGTAACTCCTTTCTTTAAATACCTGATCATCGGATAGACCACTTTAGCATTGTCTTTTTTAAATTTTTTATCGTACCCTGTTGTTCCTCAGAATTTCTCGATCTGCTTTGCAGTAGTGGGAAGTTTTAGTTTTTGAATACATTTAATCTTGTTTGGGTTCGGTTTAATTCCCTTTGGCGTTAGGATGTGCCCCAATATCCTGTTTCTCTCTTGAGGAAATTACATTTATCTACTTGTATTTTTAATTCTGCTTCTTTTATTCTTTGAAAAACATTTTTAATATTCGTGATGTGCTCTTCTAGGCCCGTACTGAATATTAATATATCGTCCAGGTACACAACGCAAACTATGCTTATGAGTCCTCTCAACACTAGATTAATCATATTTGAAAAGTTACAGAGGAATTCTTTGCGCCGAATGGCATTCTCAGACACTCATGATGACCGTATGGGGTAGAAAAAGCGGTTTTCTTGCTATCCTCGGGTTTAACTAGTATCTGGTGAAAGCCCTTCGCCAGATCTTTTGTTATAAAGTATTGAGCCCTCCCCAGTTTGTCGAATGTACTTTCGAAATTTGGTATCGGAAACTTGCCACTGACCGTAACTTCTAACTGTCTAAGAGAGGGAGGGTAATAAAATTTTCATCGGAAATCCTCTACGGGCTTTGGTTTTCGAGATATTAGCGTATTAATAATTCAAGTTATTTTTGTTCATGCGAATGTATCCTAGTCGTTGTGGTGTCGGAGTGGGGGGGGGGGGGGACGAAATTTTCATCAGAAATATTCTACGGGGCTTTGGTTTTCGAGATATTAGCATATTATTATTTGAAAATCAATTAAGCCGCAAACATAATTAATTGCTAGCTCCAGCGGACGAAAGTACTCAGCAGTCATCATAGTTCTGATAAGAGCTGTAGTTGTACGTTATATTACTACCCAAGTAGTTTATGAGCTCCCGTGCTGGTTGGAGATTGCCAAAGCTATCAAAGTATTCGATGTTATAATTTTTCTTTTAGTACGCTACCCACTGTGTTCCTACGCCAGTTGAGATGTCTAATTTAACAACACCGCTTTCTTGCTTCCATGGATTTTAGGCAGATTATCACGCAAAAATACTCCCCTGAAGTGGGGCAAGTGTGTGGTATACTTGTGAAGATCCAACTGGTTTAGTGGTCTTTTGGGTAGCGTCTTTAATAGTTTCTTGATTGAGGTTGTAAATAGAGCAAAGTCCTTTTCTGTTCGCCTTCAGGAACAACCCGTTTCCACATTTACGAACCGCTATAGTTTCCATGGCGTGAGTCTTTGTAATTTCTAACTTTTCGCGAATTGTGTTGTAGTCTACTCTATGTTTTTATACGTCGATTGGAGATGCTTTGATGGTTGAATGGAAAGTGTTATTGTAAAATTTAACAGCTTTTAGCATTTGTATTTTAATTGGTAATTTCTCCTCTATGTTCAGGGTCCTAACTCTTTCCGTGTTAATGTTATTGAAACGTTCTATGTCAGGGTTTCCTGTATGGCTATTTGGTTTGGTGACATGATATTCAATGCCTTCTTGTTCTCAAAATTGTTTAATGTTCCTGGTACTGAACTCATTATTGAAAACAAACTTTTTCATTTTACCTTATATTGCTAAGTATTGCTTAAGTTTTTCTATTAGCGTTTGACTATTACGGTCTTCCAAATAAAAGCTAACAACATGCTTTGCAGATTTATCGATGAAGTTTATGAAACTATGTTTGCTATTTGTATACGTGTCAACATGAATGGTTTCATTAGTCGTCGTTAGTCGTCGAATGAGTTTCCGTTGAATGAAATTTATTTTTGATTGGGTTCCTGTCATATTGGCCTCCTGCACAAATATCGCAATTACTAATTATTTTGTGAACTGCGGTTTTAAAGATTGCGTTATAAATTCTTTTATATATTCCTTCGTATGTTGCTAGTATTCCTGAGTGTCCAAGCTCGTTTTTGTGAAAAAGTGATATTTCCCTATTAAGGCGTTCTTCGTCTTCGATTTCTACTGCAAGAAGGCCGTATTTAACAAATGTTATACCACTGCCTTGTGGGTAAAGATTGATGGTTATTTGCTGCAACTTATGGTATTCGTGGTCGTTAAGTTTTGAATAAATGCCTTCCTTCCCTTTTCCTATGTATCTTCGTAAAACATCAATAACATTTTTATTTTCGAGGTCTCTTAAATTGAAGAAAATTCATATTCCTTTTCCTTCATTTCCTCGAGTATGCTTTACGTTTTAAATCTATTAACTATAGTTTCTAAAATTGGTATATGATCCTCGCTGCTTTCTTCTTAGGAGTGAGAAATTTGAGTTTCTAAAGATTCGCTTAACACATTTATCTCGTTCTTGATCGGGTTATCTTCTTTTTAAAGATATTTTCTTTTTCACCTAATTCACTTGTAATTATTTTCTTTTTTGCTAGAATTCGCTATTATTATTCCAGTCGGAAAATTCCTTTTGTAAATTGAAACTCCAAGTTGCAACTTCTAAAGTGTCATTTCTCTTATTATCTCTTAGTTCTTTGCATGATTCGAGTAATTTGTTCTGGTCGAGTGTCAAGTCGTCGTTGTTTACTACATTTATTTCTTTTGTTTCGAAGTTGATTCTTCTTAAAAAGTCCGCGATAACATTATCTTTACCCTTTATGAAATCAATCTGAATGTTGTAATCGCCTAAGGAAATGAACCATCTCGTTAGTCTCGGGTTGATATCTTTTCCGGAATATTTTGCTGCGAGCCACTTGATTGGCTGGTGGTCCGTTTGTAAGTCGAAGTCTTTACTAAATAGATAGTGTCTGAAATATTTGCATCCCCAAACAATCGCCAACAACTCCTTCTCTATTGTTGCGTAATTTCTTTCATGGTTATTTAGGGTTCTATATGCGAAGCAGACTGGATGTCCGTCTTGCCTGCTCCGAGAGCGAAATTACTGGAATCCGTTATTAGCTTAAACCTTTTATTAAAATTCGGGTATTTTAGGATTGGATGGTTTGCAATTATTTCTTTAAGTTTCCCGAAGGCACTTATCATCGGATAGACCACTTTAGCATTGTCTTTTTTAAATTTTTTATCGTACCCTGTTGTTCCTCAGAATTTCTCGATCTGCTTTGCAGTAGTGGGAAGTTTTAGTTTTTGAATACATTTAATCTTGTTTGGGTTCGGTTTAATTCCCTTTGGCGTTAGGATGTGCCCCAATATCCTGTTTCTCGCTTGAGGAAATTACATTTATCTACTTGTATTTTTAATTCTGCTTCTTTTATTCTTTGAACAACTTTTTTAATATTTGTGATGTGTTCTTCTAGGCACGTACTGCATATTAATATATCTTCCAGGTACACAACGCAAACTATGTTTATGAGTCCTCTCAATACTTGATTAATCATACTTTGGAAAGTTAAGAAAGGGAGGGTAATGAAATTTTCATCGGAAATCCTCTACTGGCTTTGGTTTTCGAGATATTAGCGTATTAATAATTCAAGTTATTTTTGTTCAGGCGAATGTATCCTAGTCGGGGTGGTGTGGGAGTGGGGGGGGGGACGAAATTTTCATCAGAAATATACTACGGGGCTTTGGTTTACCAGATATTAGAATGGAAGTTGTAGGTAGATATCGTGACGTCATGTTGGTTTTGTTGTTTTCAAGTGCTGCAAGTTTTCTTACTGAGGATACATTATTCGAATTTCGCACCACCTTGTCTTGATGTTTTGTTAGCAAATTATTATTGAGTCTAGGGTATGTGTATTGAAAATTCTTATGTTCTATATATACATTTGTTTTTATTTCCAATAAATTTCCTTATTACAAAAGTATTTCTTATCGAGCATTGTCCAATATGAACTTGGCAAGACGGCGCATTTGTGTTAATACCAAATAGTTTTCCCCAGTTGTATTCATCTTCGACGCTGATAATGATTTCATCCTCTCCAACTATCTTCTGCATCCAATGACATTTTTCTGCTCCCTTTACATATTGTTATGTGCCACAAAGTAACACAAGCGACATCTGTTGGAAATGGAAGCAACTTTAGGCTAGTGATATCTTGGTAAATATTGGGTTCGGAAAACGGAATATTCAGGAAGGTTCTAGTATAATTTGTAGAATAAAATACGGCGCTATATACATCCAGGAGGCGGAGTATTATTTCAGACAGTGAAGTGACCGAAGTAAACTATTTGGATTGCGATAATTAGAAGTACAGTATTAATGATAACTATAAAGAGTTGATTGTACAAAAGAACTTTGGAATTATATCTGAAAAATGGTGCTTTAAATAATGAAGCAAGGGCACGCTCATAACAACTGGTGTAAGAAGTAAAATAAAATCGCGAAATAAACTGGTGGCGTTTGACTTTGAAATTCAAAGAATGATTAATTTGGTGAAATCGTGTGAAAATTTACTGCTTTAAGTGAAAATTCCGAAAGATAATTTTATATTAAACTCTGAGTGAATTATCAAAGTAATGGGACGCAAACTAGAGGAGTTTCGCATACAGGAATTGAAAGTGGAGTTGGGGAAGCGGTCAATGCAAACGATAGGTTTCAAGAATGTTCTAGTCGAGTGAAAGAATGCTCAGACATACGTTTTCGAGGAAGAACCAGAAACTGAAGAAGAGCCTGCGATGAACATAGAACAGCTTTTGGGTACTTAATGACCGAAATGGAGCTTTCAAACCTGCAAGGGAAGAATGCTCTTGAGAAACAAAAGAACGCTTGTGGGGAACAAAAGGATTCTCTGGAATCCGGTTTGGACGAATATAAGAATGCTTTTGTGGAACAAAAGGATTCTCTGGAATCCCGGCTAGATGAGCAAAAGAATTCTCTAAAAGCCCGTTTGGACGATCAAAAGAATGCTCTTGAGGAGCAAAAGCATACTTTTGAGGAACAAAATAATACTTTTGAGGAACAAAAGAATTCTGAAGAAGCACGTTTGGATGAACGAAGGAATTCTCTGGAAGCCCGTTGGGATGAACAAAAGAGTTCTTTGCAGAATTGTCTAGAAACTTGTTTGGAGGAACAGAAGAATTTTCTGAAAAATTCATTAGATTAACAATATGTGAAAATTGAAGCAATCCAGCAGGATGTGTTGGATGTTCAACAACAAGTTTTGGAAGTTAAACAACAAGTGTCGGAAGTACAACAAAATGTCACGGAGCAATTTGATAACTTTAAAGCAGATTTGGAGAGAATAAAGCATCGACATCTTCGACACGAAGGAATTGATATAACCGGTGCAGGCACAATGAAACCTCCAATATTTGATGCAAAAAATTCGTGTCATATCTTCAAGAGACAATGCCTCGCATTCCAAAGTAAATGGATGGAATGATGCAGACAAACCTACAGCTCTGGTATGGGCACTTCGAGGTATGCAGCAAGTATATCGCCTGCAACTACGCAACAGAATTCAAAAGCATGCCAAGTCACTACAACAGCTGCAGGCTGACGTGGAAAGATTTGCTTATCTTTCATACTCTAGCATAAACGGTAAACGGTGTCAGTGACTAGTGAAACACGGGCACAGCCCAACTGAGGCCCGTGAGCTAGCTATGAAGCCGATGCCAGTGAAGGAGACCGATAAAGGATCCAAACGGAATCGCTTCGAGGACACTACTCCTAAACCTACACAGGTCAGAAGGATGAGGACTCAACAGGGTGAAGAAGCAGAAAGGAAGCAGGGGCACTCCGAAAAGGAAATAGCTCGCAAGTCCCTGCCCTACAAACAAGTGGTTGCAGGACTAAAAATGGGAATCCTCTCAGCGAACATCCCCGAAGAAATGCTTACGGCGGATCAAATTATATCTGTCCGTAAGTCGATCCTGGGCAAGATACTGGAGATGGAGAATGGCCGACTTGAGCCGGCAGTCCTTGGCTACAGTGCCAGACCAGGATGGCTAGTTCTCACCAGCTCTGACAAGGCTACCTCGGAGTGGCTAAAGCAGATAGTGGGCGAGATAACACCATGGGAAAATGCCAAACTAAGGGCTGTAGGGGAATGTGATATTCCTCGTGCAATGGTCCTAGTTGGCTATTTCCCTGAAAGCACAGAGATGCCTGCTGACGAGTTACTGCGTTACATAGGTGCTCAAAAGCCTGAGCTCAAACTACCTGAGTGGAAAGTCTTAATGAAAGTGACTGAAGGAGTTGTCTCACAAGTCACTATCTCAGTGGACCACTGCTCAGCGGGAAGGCTCAAGAAGTTAAGCTTTAAGATTAACTTCCTTTTTGGACGTGTACAGCATAGCCCGAAAGGAGACCTAAAACTGCAAAAGGAGCAAGGTAAAACAGTAGAGGCCAACCCAAAGGCTGAAGCTTCCAAGACTGCAATTCTGCCAGCTGTCCTAGCAGCTGCGGTCGCCTCAACCTCGAGAGTAATACTGGGGCTCCTGAGAAAATGACCAGAGCCAACAAGGGCGATACCCCAAATGATTACCCCAAAACAGATCAAGAAAATAGCCACAACTACCAGTGGACTTAACAATCCGGCAATTGTGACACCCTCAACACCAGAAAGTGGCAACAGGCTGACCAATATTGCTTGGCAGCAGGCAGTGGTTAAATTAAAACCGCCCGGCAAACCCACAGTACCCCCAAGCTTCTATTTGAAAGGACCAAAAAGCTTAAATAGAGACCAAGGGGTGAAAGCCGGGAAGGGCAAAAAAATGGGTACGAAAAATGGTCCCAAAAAAGGACGTCACTCATAATGACTGAAAATAGGAGTGATATCAAGCTACTCCAAGTAAATATTCATCATCCAAAAGCTACCTCGGATGTGCTTAGCAGACGATTCATTAGGGGTGGTATAGACATAGCACTCCTGCAAGAAACCTGGGTTCTTGGAAGTCAAGTGAAAGGGCTTCCGACTAAACAAGGTAAGTTGATCTATAATAGTAATCATGACACCCCACCGGTGGGAATCCTTTTTAACCGAATATTAACTTCTTTCTATTACAGGACTAGTGTCTCGGGACCTAGTGGCTGCCATAGTGGAGGTGCAAAGGACAAAGGCAGACATGAGGTGGTAATGGCCTCAGCCTACTTCCCGAGTGATACGGGTACACCTCCTACAGAGGAAATTACAAAACTTCTGGATTTCTGCCAACAAAGGAATAAATCCTATATCATTGGGTGTGACGCGAGTGCCCACCACATTGCATGGGGAAGCAGTGACACCAACAGACGAGGTGAGTACCTTTCTGACTATTTAGTAAAAAATAACATAGACATAGCTAATATAGGGAATGAACCAACATTCTGCAACGCCATTCCCCAAGAGGTGCTGAACTTAAAACTCATCAGCCCAAATATGACGGATGACATTGCAAACTCTCATGTCTCAAACGAAGTCTCAATGTCGGACCATGACCACATCAGGTTCGACATTAGCGCTATCTCTATGCAAAGGGAGGAAATAAGAGTTCCTCGTCTCACTGATTGGAATTCCTAGAGGGAATACATCTGAATGGGTCTAGAGGAGTCCGAAAACGGTCAAATTG
Organism: Dioctria linearis; assembly: GCA_963930735.1. Classification (NCBI taxonomy): domain Eukaryota; kingdom Metazoa; phylum Arthropoda; class Insecta; order Diptera; family Asilidae; genus Dioctria; species Dioctria linearis. Next base: position 195,743,524 of record OZ005742.1, read on the forward strand.
AGAGCCGCATGTATCTAGAACGTATCTCCTCCCAAATGCATAGATTGATCATCTATTCCTATGAACAAAGTTGTCCTGTTAAACTAATGGAAACAACGCGAGCTGTGCCCTGGTGGAACAGTGAACTAGATAGATTAAGAGCCAATTCTAGAAGGCTCTTCATCAAAGCAAAAACAACAGGTGATTGGAATGAATACAAGCACGCCTTGATTGACAATAAAGAGCTGAGCAAACCCAAAAGAAGAACTTGGAGAAATCTCTGCGAAGGTATTGATGATCTACCCACGAGCGCAAGACTTCAAAAAGTTCTCTCAAAGATCACGCCAATAGTATCGGGCTTCTACAGAAAGTCGATGGTAGCTACACGAGTAGCCGGGAAGAAACAGTAAGTTTGTTATTACAAACTCATTTTCCCGATTCGAGAATTATGAATTATGCAAATCCTTGAAGATCTAACACCTGAATGCAGGCCCTCCAATAGGATTAAAAGTCTCTCTGGCTGGCAGATTTTTCACCACGTGGAAAGTTAAATGGGTCGTCTACTACTTTAAGCCATTCAAATCGCCAGGAGCTGATGGCATCTTTCCAGCCCTACTTCAACAAGGGCTAGAAGAGATTCTGATAAATCTCATTAACATCTTTAAAGCAAGGTATACTCTAGGATATATACCAAGGACGTGGAGGAAAATTAAGGTAACATTCACACTTAAAGGGGTAGGGCATGCACCTGCATTACCCAAATCCTGCCGTCTTATCAGTCTAACTTCATTTCTCCTCAAAACAATGGAGAAAGTGTTAGACAACTATATTAGGAGCGGTGCACTCAAGCGATAACCGCTGCACCCAAATCAACATGCTTACCAAGCAGGAAAGTCTACCAAAACTGCCCTACATAGTCTTGTCCTAGGACTAGAAAAGGTAGTAGAGGATAAAGAGACTGCCCTATGCGCATTCTTAGACATCGAAGGAGCATTTGACATTACCTCCTTTGAAACCATTGAGAATGCAGCTAGCAAAAAAGCATATGAACATGGTTAAAAGCTACGCTTGAAAGCCGGAGAATCACAGCTAACCTGGGGGAGGACTCTATCACAGTAGTGGCTGCCACGGGATGTCCCCAAGGTGGGGTACTGTCCCCTCTACTATGGCATCTGGTTGTAGATGATCTCCTACAGAAGCTAACAATCTCCGGCTATGACAATCAGGGATATGCGGACGACCTGGTCATTACAATTAGGGGCAAACTTGATGAGATAATCTCGGATCTATTGCAAAATGCCCTAAACATAGTCTGCAACTGGTTCCAAATAATGGGACTTCGAGCCAATCCTGGTAAGACCACAGTTGTTCCCTTCACCAGAAAAACGAAGCTTTACCTAAAAGCACCTTCCCTTGAGGGAACAGTAGTGAAATTCTCAAAGGAAGTCAAATATCTAGGTATTACCTTGGATAACAGACTCACCGGGAACTCTCACTTAAAAAGAATTCTGGATAAAGCTATAGTGGCAACATGGACATGCCGGAGGATTTTTGGCAAAACTTGGGGTCTTAAACCAAAAATAACTCTGTGGTCATACACATCTAATATAAGACCCATGGCCACATACGCCTCACTCATTTGGTGCCCAAAAGCAAAACAAAAGACAGCTCAAGCTAGTTTGCGAAAACCAAAACGGCTTGCATGTCTAGGAGTAGCCGGTGCCATGCGTACATGCCCAACTGCGGCACTAGAGGCTATGTTGGACCTACTACCCTTACATTTGCATGCTAGGGAGCAGGTCATACTTAGTGCAATTAGGCTACAAAGGGCAAACCTCCTAAGTACAAGTAATTTGGTTAGCCACCTGAAAGTCCTCCAGGATTTCATAGAGGACCCGATGGCTAACCCAATTTCAGACGTTGTGCCGAAACGCCATAATTTTGAAACAACATTTAAAGTGATCGTGGGGAACCGTCAACAGTGGCACACTGGGGACCTACCCTTTCAAAAAGGATCTCTTAAAAGGTACACGGGTGGATCCAAAATAGAAGGTAATGCAGGCGTGGGCATATATGGGCCAATGTGCCATCTCGCAAAGGCACTGGCGGTCTCACCAACCATTCTTCAAGCAGAAATACACGCCACAGAACTTTGCGCTCGCGAAATAATCCATAAAAATTTGCATAGAGCAAAAATATACATAATATCAGACAGCCAAGCAGCACTTAAAGCGTTAAACTCGTTTACCTGCGAGTCAAGGCTGCTTTGGGACTGTATTACAGTCTTAAAGCAATTGGCCGAGACAAATAGCGTGACACTGATCTGGGTACCAGGACATGAAGGCATTATGGGAAACGAGATTGCGGACCGCCTTGCGAAGGAAGGAGCCAAATCTCCGTTTATTGGCCCTGAGCATGTCTTTGGACACACAAAAAGTCACCTCTCAGCTCAGACCAGGCTTTAGTAGGACAGAACTAAGAAGGAATACTGGGAAAATACCCCGGGACTGATACAAGCGGCGATGTTTATAAAGTACTCGCAACAGAGCACCAAAGAATTCCTCACACTCATCAGGAAGGAACTAAGGCTCATAACGGGCCTACTTACTGGGCATTGCCCACTTATATACCACCTTAAGAAGATGGGTAAGATCAATGTTGAGACCTGTCGATTCTGTATGGAAGACGATGAATCCACTGAACATGTCCTATGTGACTGTGAAGCTCTGTGCCGCATAAGGCTAAGACATCTAGAAAAGTCATTCCCACTGCCAGAGGATAACGACAAAATGGCCCTAAAGAATATTATAGGCTTCATCAAAGACCTTAAGTTCGAATGGGCGCCCTAGGGCATCAAGGGGTAATGTCGCAATAGATCTTATAGGTCGCAGTGACAATATGAGAGGCAGAAATCCTGTCTGCAAAAATACTCTAGCGTAAATGCATTATTCCTTAATGAAGTGGCAACAGACGCAATTGTGAACGCCATTGAAGATCAAAATTTACAACAGGCACTAAGGCTAGTAGGATGAAAATCAACTGCAGAAGGGCTAGCATATGCATTAGCATATCAATCTGCTAGGCAAGCTTCTTGGAGTGAGTGCAGTACGAGTGAGAGAAATTTTAGTGGAGGAATGTACTTGTAACAGTATTCTTCGATGCTGGAACGGTAATAGACCGGGACACCTGCAAAGGGACTGCAGAAAACGCCGACGAGTGGAAGTGCTAGAAGAAAGCCAAAGATTTAGAGCTATGCAGCAGACTCGCAGCAGAATCCCGTCATCAGTGACCACTCTATCGCGTGTTCTCCTTCGTTGTTGGAAATGTAGTAGACTGGGTCACCTGCAAAACGACTGTAGGAAACGAGGACGAATGCAATCAACAGAAGAAGAAGGGATAAGAAGGCGAGCTAGGGAGCAAGTTATTCGTGGAGAGACAAGATTGCAACCTCATGACTTTGAAATCCCAAACCGAAAAGGACGTATCCACGTAAATGCAGAAGCCTTTTCAAAACGTCCTTGCAATCCTGAATGGAAACGTTGTGGACGGATGGAAGAAAAGCATGACGATGACTACGATAATGATGTCGAAAGTCGAAATCAGAAAGAAAAGAAATCCAAAGACGATGATAACTACGATGATAACAGTAAAAATGTTAAAGGAAAGAGATCCAAGGGCGTGGACATGGAAAGGAAGAAAAAGATGAAAAGTAAAGGGTCTAAGAATGCTGATAAGGGCGATGGTAAGGGTATAATGACGATCGGAAAATGGTAAAGACAAAGGTCCTAACGATGATGATGATAAGAAGTGCAATGGCGGCAATGATAAGGATGGCAACGGCGATAAAAAAGGCAAGAAATTTCAGGACAAAAGACTCATACCCAATGATGATGAAGGAGATAAGAGACGAAAGAGAAATCAACGCATGGAACACTGTTTCAACAGAACATTTATCGAATATCTCAGGAAGGTCTTCAACGATAATATATATATTGTTACGAGCGTGGCCTTAGTTCGTTATTTAAAACACAATATTTAAATAATCATTCAACAATTCTTTCTTTACTTAACTTTACTGTTTACTCTCACAAATTCACAAATAGTTATCAAATCAACTATCGATAGTACTGTACTTCTAATTATCGCATTCCAAATACTTTGCTTAGTTCACTTCACTGTCTGAAATAAGACTCGCCTCCTGGATGTGAGTAGCGCCGTATTTATACTCTACGAATTATCCTAGAACCTTCCTGAATATTTCATTCTCCGAACCCAGTTTACTAGGATGTCATTAACCTAAAGTTGTTTCCATCTCCAATAGATGTCGCTTGTATCACTTTGTGGCGCGCAATACTGCCCCCTTCTTAAAATTGTTCGTCCCGAACAACAGGTGATCCACGGTCTTGATGCTCGCAGTATTGACATAAACGATCTAGATGAACGATTTTCTGTTTGCTTCTTGTACCCCGCTGAATCCTATATACTACGTCATTAATTCTAATCACTACTGAATTCGGTCCTTCCCAGTGTTGTTATAATTTGAAAGGGCGTCTGCATTTCCATGGAAACGTCCTTTTCGGTGTTGGATTTCAAAGTCATAAGCTTGGAGTCGCTCTATCCATCTCGCCACTTGCCTCTCAGGGTTCTTAAACTGCAAAAGCCATTTAAGCGTAGCATGGTCAGTGCGGAGGATAAATTTCTGCCCGTAGAGATATCTATGGAAATGCTTGGTTGAGGTTACAACGGCAAGTAGCTCTTTCCTTGTAGCACAATAAATTCTCTCCGATTTTGAAAGTGCTTTGCTAAAATAAGCTACTGGCACTTCTTGACCATCCTCCTTCTGTGAAAGTACTACACCAATACCTACATTGCTGGCATCCGTGTCCAATATAAAAGTTTTTCCCAGCTTTGGATAGTGAAGGACTGGAGTTCCACAGAGGTGTTGCTTCAAATTTGCAAAACTTTCGTTACATTTATCTGACCATATGAACGGCTTTCCTTTTTTTGTAAGTTGATGTAGGCTCCTTGCTATATCTGCAAAACCTTTTACGAATCGCCTGTAGTAGGTAGCTAATCCAAGAAAGCTCTTTAGTTTATGTTTGTCCTTTGGAATAGGCCAATTTTTCACAGCTCTTATCATCTCTGGATCAGTTCTTACTCCTTGTGATGAAACTATATGCCCCAAATATTTTACTTCATTCTCGAATAGAGCGCATTTATTTGTACTAAGCTTCAGTTTCGGATCTTTGAAGTACGTCCCGTAAGTTGTTTTTATATTCCTCTAATATTCTTCCGATCACAATTATGTCATCTAAGTAGACAAGACATGTTTTTCAGGTTAATCCTCGTAAAACACATTCCATGAGTCGTTCGAATGTGGCTGGAGCATTACATAATCCAAATGGCATAGCTTTGAATTGCCATAAGCCACTTCCAACTGAGAAAGCAATTTTGTCTCGGTCCTCGGGATGTATTTCCACTTGCCAGTAACCGCTCTTCAAATCCAATGTGGAAAACCATTGCGCTACAGAAAGGGTGTCCAATGTGTCATCAATCCTTGGTAATGTATAGCTATCCTGTCTGTAACATTATTTAGTTGGCGGTAGTCCACACAGAATCGGGTGCTGCAATTCTTTTTCCTGACCAAAATAACTGGCGATGTCCAAGGGCTGTTAGATTCCTCAATTATGCCTTGTTCCTTCATGGAATTTATCATATCTGCAACTTCTGGTTGTTTGGCTAGTGGTAGTCTTCGAGGTGGTTGCCGAATGGGCCCAGAATCTCCTGTATTGATCTGATGCTGGACAAGATTTGTTTTGCCGAAACCATCATCATTCATTGCAAATAATTCCGAAAATTCATCGATCATCTCTTTGGCATCGTTGTATTTCTGTTCACTTAAGGGCACTAGATGAAAGAAGTTTCTGAACCTGTTGAGTAGCATCTGGTATACGTATTGCCTCCTTAATATTACTACCATTTTCCAAATTGACAATCTGATAACCGGGTTCACAGTTTCCAATTATAGCACCTTCTTTTAGTTGTACCTCAATTTCGGATGTGTTGAGCACTCTGACTGGAATTAATGTTGCGCCTTCTGCCTTCACTAAAGTCTTACCAGCGATGATGTTCGAAGTTACTTTTGTAGGGTTTGGCTCCAACAGATAGAATCGGCAGGTCCCGATGTCATCGGTAGGCTTTGTCCATACTAGAGTATCGGAGCATGCGGAGAGAATAATATTTTCACAGACCATCGTTCTTATTTTGGAAGGATAATCTGCTCCTACTCCTGGTCTCATAGGAATTTCTATGTTGCCATTTTTGAGGATCCGTTCGCCGACATCTAGATATATTTTATATGTGGTCATGAAATCCACTCCAAGAATGCATTCATCCCACTTCTGACCACAGTTGTTACGAGCGTGGCTTTAGTTCGTTATTTAAAACACAATATTTCAATAATCATTCAAAAATTCTTTCTTTATTTAACTTTACTATTTACTCTAACAAATTCACAAATAGTTATCAAATCAACTCTAGTACTGTACTTCTAATTATCGCAATCGAAATAGTTTGCTTCGTTCACTTCACTGTCTGAAATAAGACTCGCCTGCTGGATGTGAGTAGCGCCGTATTTATACTCTACGAGTTATCCTAGAACCTTCCTGAATATTCCATACTCCAAACCCAGTTTACTAGGATGTCATTAACCTAAAGTTGTTTCCATTTCCAATAGATGTCGCTTGTATCACTTTGTGGCGCGTAACAATATATATATTCCTGTTCGAACCAAATTGCTTCGAATATATATTTTTTAACAGGTAACTTCTGAAAAGAAAATATCCTGAAAACAAAGCATGAAATCTTTTATAAAATTAAATCTAATTTAATCACTCTCAATCAAAACACAGATACACAACCAAACAAAGCCATGTGTTTGTCATATAGTTAACATATTGCACAAATACAATACAAAAAGCCTTTTCGAGTAGATTAAATTAAAATTATTATCATACGTTTGAACCTTTAGATTCGTGATAAAAACAATTCCTGTAAAGGGAACATATTAAAAAATACCATGCTAAAATTGACCTCTAAAAAACAAATAAATTTAATCTAATTACAATGTTCCCTAAAAATAGGTACAACTTTTAACAAAAGCATTGTCATGTAGCATAAAATGCATGGCACAAATATAATCAGATCAAGCCGATCAATTTACAACTCTATAATTATCATCATTTCAAGTACTATCCAACGCGAATTTCTTCGCTACCTGATAGAGAAAATATTTTTTGCTAATATAATTCAATTTAACACAGCAGCATGGGTTGCTCTAAAAATTCTTGTTGCTATGCATTTTTGTTCGTTGCTAGGCAAATTTTATCGCTAGTACCGTAAGATCACAGCTGCATTGCCAATTCTTGTAATCATGTGCCGCTGCTACGCTATCAGTGGTGTCGTGTGCAAGCAAGGGCTATATAAACGACAAGCTGACTGATCTCGACCTCTTTTTGCACTTGGCATCGTTTGGGGTAAGTTGGCTTTTTGTTAGGGACTAACATTCATACCGGGTATCGACTGGTATATTACTTACTAATAATTATTAATTTCTGGTCACGACGGAAATTAAACTATCTTGCTTTGGGTCTCGACTAAAGTTAAGATATTTACTAACACTCACTTTAAGTCGGGTCTCGACTGAGATAATCTTTTACTAACCAAACACTTTATTTCTTGTCTCGACGGAAATAAAGAATCTTGCTTCGGGTCTCGACTGAAGTTAAGATATTTACTAACACTCACTTTAAGTCGGGTCTCGACTGACTTAAGGAATATTATCTCGGGTCTCGACTGATATAATCTTTTGCTAACCAAACACTTTATTTCTGGTCTCGACGGAAATAAAGAATCTTGCTTCGGGTCTCGACTGAAGTTAGATATTTACTAACATTCACTTTAAGTCGGGTCTCGCTTGGCTTAAAGAATATTATGTCGGGTCTCGACTGAGATAATCTTTTACTAACATAACACTTTATTTCTGGTCTCGACGGTAATAAGGAATCTTGCTTCGGGTCTCGACTGAAGTTCAGATAATTTTACTAACATTAACACTTCATTTCTGGTCTCGACGGGAATAAAGAATTGTATTAAAAATTTGAGCAAAGGGTCTTAACATTAGCTTAAAGCCAATTCCTCAAGTGCCAAGGTGGAGATCGGTGAGTACCAGTCACTTGTAACAGTTTAATTCTTATTCATATATCTATTTGACTCTAATTAGACTTATATACACATATATCTATTATACATTTCATGTGAATATCTATTTTTATACATATATTTTTATTACATTTGTTGACGGTCTTATATTATAACTTGGTGCTAATAAGTGTTTTTAGTGTAATACAAAAATCTCAGACCCAAACTTAAGTAGAGAATTTTGTCTCAACATATCTATTTCTGAAAATCGTACATTATAAATCGGTGTCAAATAGTGTGTTTTCTAGTGTGTGTTGATCTCTGATCCAACAATTTATATAATTCTGTCTTAATACAATTACTCGGGATATTTAAGTTAAGCAAGTGTGCCAGTGTTTTGATGTTAAATTATTATAAATTTTGCTCTATATTAATTATATGTATTGTATACATATTGAATATCTATATATATATCTATTATTAACAATCCTGTAAGTGTGTTTTCCCATACTTTTGAATCGTTGACCTGAAACCTTTTTATACATAATCTGATCTTAATAGTGGGAGATTCTAAAAACTAAGTTCAGTAGTTTCTTGAAAATCAAAGAAATTGAACAGTGTTGATTTGTTGTTAGGAAATAGACCACTGATATTGATCCAAATTTACCAGTGTATTCATTTCAGTCACTTGATCAAATTTGCGTGTACGTTCTATTAACGGACAGTACATTCCTATATGTATATATTCCTATATTTCTAATGGCTTAGGTATCAGTTGTTTACAATATGACCAGACAAAGCCCATGTAAGGTCATATTCGGAAAGGAAATGCGGTTATCTAGCGACCTCAAGTTTGGTATACCCAGAGGCGAACAAAAGTTACCAAAAGACTACGTACCGAAGCTCACATAACGATTAGCTGATGTGCATGAGGCCACGAGACGTTCTCCAAAATTAATACAACAATGGAAGGGACCAAATGCAGTTAAAACTAGAACTAAGAATATGGTATAAAAGATTCACCGCGATTCAAAATGCAAAAGAAAAATCGGTCATCTAGATCGCTTATGTCAATCGGCGAGTATGAAGACTGTGGATCACCTGTTGTTCGGGACGAACAATTTTAAGAACGGGGCAGTATTACGTGCCACAAAGTAACACAAGCGACATCTGTTGGAAATGGAAGCAACTTTGGGCTAGTGACTTGGGTTCGGAAACCGAAATATTCAGCAAGGTGCTAGTATAATTTGTAGAGAATAAATACGACGCTACACACATCAAGGAGGCGGAGTATTATTTCAGACAGTGAAGTGAACGAAGTAAACTATTTGGATTGCGATAATTAGAAGTACAGTACTAGCGATAACTATAAAGAGTTGAATTGATAAGTGTTTTTAAATGCTATAATAATGGTCATCTAGATCGCTTGTGTCAATCGGCGAGTATGAAGACTGTGGATCACACGAACAATTTTAAGAACGGGACAGTATTACGTGCCACAAAGTGACACAAGCGACATCTGTTGGAAATGGAATCAACGTTAGGCTAGTGACTTGGGTTCGGAAAACGAAATATTCAGCGAGGTGCTAGTATAATTTGTAGAGTATAAATACGGCGCTACACACATCAAGGAGGCGGAGTATTATTTCAGACAGTGAAGTGAACGAAGTAAGTAATTTGGATTGCGATTATTAGAAGTACAATACTAGCGATAACTATAAAGAGTTGATTTGATAAGTGTTTGTAAATGTTATAAAAGTAAATATTGAAGTTAAAGAAGAAAGTACTTTTGAATTATATTCGAAATATTATGTTTCAAATAACGAACCAAGGCCACGCTCGTAAATATATATATATGCTTTTGTTTCGAAGCAGTGGTTCAAGTGTACAGCTTGTGATACGGTATGTAGTCATCATTCCAGGGGAATCCATGAAAAGTTTGTTAAAGCCATTTTACTAGTCTCTTTTTTGCTGAAGTCAAATCTTTGTATATAAACGGTGGTTGAAATATTAAGTGCTGCATCTGGTTTTCATTGGTTAAAATTGTCAGTTCTTTAGTGATAAGCTCATTGAAGTTTGTTTTGAATCCTTGGACGTCTACGATGAGAACCATCTTCTTAATTTGACTTTCTAACTTCACTTGTCAGCGGACTGTATTCCACTATTCGATCGTGCAGTAGCAGGCAATATGCTGTTGTATTAGCTGGTATATTTTCAGATGTCTTGATTTCTAGGCTTATGTCAACAGGTCGAGGTTTTATTTTGCTTCATTTTGATGTGAGTAATCAATGACAGCGATAGGAGCATCTGTTTTGAATTTCTCCCATGTGAGGAACGGCTGATACTGATGGTCATAGTATGATTGTGCAAACTTTGTATACATGTCATTCAGCAATGTGCATCTATCAAATTTCAAATTCAAATCATCATAGGGATATGATTCTGAGTTAAAATGAACTGTAACATCGTAAGTTGGCACTGATCAAACTTAGCAGCACCTTTGGTTTTATCGTTCCATCGATTCGCTTGTATTGATAAGATGATAAATCGAGGATTCTCCAGTTGAGTGGAAATTTTAACTGACCAGGTTTGATGCGTGGATTCTGGTAGTACTGGATACTCACATATGTTCCAGCTGCGGAATAGAATTTGTATCAGGTGAACACACATGATAATTTTAAATAGTTGCAGATTTTGATCATCGGATACTGCAACATGCTGAATGCTCCATTGAAGTTCGGTAATTATAATGGCATTAGCATCTGTCCTGCTGCGGATCAATATGAGTTCCTGCTCGAAATTTGTAAGAATGTTCTTGTAATCTTCAGCGAATCCTAATAAATATTTCAGAGGTACACAATAGTTGAACAGCCAATTTGCTAGTATAACGGATGAATCTGGTGACCAGCTGCCATTGAGTAGTATCCAGCTTACATTTGCATTTAGCGATATGTAGTTTTTTTAATGTTGTTGCAATCCCAAGATTTCTTCTATGGTCGATTTCCACTGCATTCAATTCATAGCGTGTTTCCTCAAAAAGAAATGTTAAAGCGCTGTTAGCTAATTTTGCGGTTGCTGAGACGGTTCCATCCAGCTTTGTTAGCGGGGTAGAAGATTCAAGCCTTGATGTTGTACAGATATACGGATTTCATCGATGTTTTTAAATGATTTTAGAAATGGGGAATAGGAGTGATGTTCAAATTTAGTAACACTGTTATCAAAGCGAGCATCTGGTGCAATATCTAGTATTCCTTTATGCATTGTTTAAGCATTAAGCGTATTATATCGATTGTAAATATGCTATATTTGCATGTGTTAATGTAGGTCTTGACCGCTTCAAGGTTGTCCGCTGACAAATGATCTTGTCTGCTCCGAGCTCGTATATATCATTATTGTATATCAACATGCTGTGGCTTCAAATGTAACCTGATGGTTCTAACCAAATCGGTTCGAATATATCTTTGCTTTGACGGACTAAATATTCTAAAAACAGCTTGAAAGTTTTAGCAAAATAAATCTAATCTGAGCACTCTTAATAAAAAAAAAAAAAACAAAAAATGGTACACAAACCAACAAAGTAGTGTATTAGTCATTTACATAACATATTGCACAAATACAATACAAAGGTATAGCCTTATCGAGCAGATCAAATTAAATCATTATCATCATTACAAGTATCACCGAACAGGAATTTCTTCTCTATGTTATATCGAAAATATTTTCGCCAATATACAGAATTCAATTTAACACAGCAATATGGGTAGCTTTAAATTTCTTGTTACTATGCATTTTTGGTCGTTGCTCTGCATATTTTATCTCTAGTACCGTAAAATTACAGATACACGGCCAATTCTTGTGAGCATGCACCTCTGCTACTGCATCATTGGTGTCGTGCGCAAGCAAGGGCTATATAAAGAGCAATTTAACTTGACTCGATCTCTTTTTCAGTTTGGCAGTGCGGTGATTAACTTGAATTTTTTTTCTCAGTGGTATTTCCTAGTGTTGTGGATTTTTATTAACAGTTTAAAACTTTGTTTGGTAGACAATTGAAATAAATTTTTCTTATTCTGGGTTGCACCTAGTTTAAGAAATTAATTTGGATATCGACTAAAATAAAGATGCTTATTACGGGTAACGACTGTAATAAGAAATTTAGTAATAAAACACTTTATTGTTGGTAGCGACTGTCGAAAATAACAATCGGAGAAAGCGTTAAAAACTAAATAATTAAAGAACACGGATTCTAAATAGTATAAAATGTTTTATTATCTAATGTACAATATCTAGGCTTATCTATACGAGCTAACGCTACGAAGTTCTGTACTAGACTGCCAGAGTGATGCAGGAGATTCACTAATGCTCGCTGGCCTTTGATAGTATTGATATTTTCCACATATTCCGACCCGACGATACTGGTGGACTGCAGGTGTAGCTCCAGAGGGTAAAGCAATTGAATAGTTCGTCTCATCCTGAGCCCGTTGTGAAATCGTACCTCTCATGCACGAATCCTCCCATCCCGTCCAGGAAAAGTTGTTTCAACGATCGCTAGCTTCCACAAAACCCTTGCGAGTGATGCATCATAGACTAACACGATGTCACCGGCGCTCACATTATAGGATTTTCCTCCTTTTGATTTATGAGCCCAACGTGGTGACTGGATATACTCGGACTTCCATCTCTTCCAAAAATATTGCGATGCTCGTAACCTGCAATTCCAAAATTTGTGAATAACTTGAGACGTTGATTCACTTTCATTAAATGTTAAATTGCTTGCGAAGCTGCCAGTTAAAAAATGGCTAGGCGTCAATGGAGATAAATCCAGCGGATCATCACTCATGAAAGTTAATGGTCTACTGTTTACAATTGATTCTGCTTCTGTAAGCAAAGTAAGAAGCTGCTGGCTATTTAACACAGTTCGACCTATTGCAGCCTTCAATACGTCCTTGACGCATTTCACCAAGCGCTCCCAGAAACCTCCCCACCAAGGAGCACGTTCTACGATGAACTCCAACTTTATTCCCTTATTTACAGCAGAACCTTGAAATTCTTCAGACATTATTATTTTTCCGAAATTAGCGAACTCCAAAGAAGCTCTTTTAAAGGCTTTCGCATTTTCTGACATAATTGTGCTGGGAATACCTCTCCTTGCTACAAAACGTCGTAAACCTAGTAAACAGTATTCTGTTGAGATACTAGGAACAAGCTCAAGGTGAACCGCATGAACTACGGCACATGTAAAGAGCATTATATATACTTTGGTCTTGTCACATTCTGTTGTGGACGTATGAGTCGTTTACATACTATGCATTTATTCGTTATTGATTTTATTAGCTGCCTTACTGCAGAAAGCCAAAATCGCTTTCTTAGTTCTGCTAAAATGATATTTGCACCACCATGCTGTACGGTTCTATGTACTTCATATACGATCAATTTCGTTGGATGCGATGATTTAGGTAAGATTACGGGGCAAATAGCATCGAATTCTTCCTCCAGAAAATGAAGTCGACTTCTAACTCGTAAGATCTCTTTGTCATTAATAACTGGGTTTAAATTGTGAATGCTTGAACGTTGTTTTATGAATTTATTTTGGCGTTAAGATTTAATTTCCTCGTTATATATTTGATTCTGTACAATTTTAATCCAGTATTCCTCAGCGCGTAGAAGCTCAGAAGTCTTTAAGCAACCCGTTATAAGTTGTTTGTTTTCTATTGAATCAGCAAATCGTTGAACATAGGAAGTAACACGGAGCAAACGACGTTAATTACTATACTTGTGGATGTCAATAACAGGTGATATTGAAACATTAGAGCAATTCTCTGAGTTCTCATCATTCTGGAAGTAAGTTAATTCAGTAGAAATCGACTCAATTACCGAATCCTCCTTCGGCCACAGCTCCTCAGTGTTCCACAGCGATGCAGGGCCATTCAAGCATATCGAAGAATCCTTAAGCGCTTTCGCGGAAATACATCTCGTTAGCATATCGGCAGGATTTTCATTACCAGGACAGTGCCTCCAATTTCTGACGTTAGATTTATGACGTATTTCCTTAATGCGGTGTGCAATATACGGCTTCCAATTACGCTTCTCTCCTCGAATCCAATATAAAACTATTTTAGAATCAGACCAAAAACGGTCTTGTTAACTACTATCGCTAAGGACTTAATCAAATATGAGCGTAGACGGGCTGCAATCAAGGCCGCCGTTAACTCTAGCCTTGGTAAAGTAAGCTGTTTCATTCAAGACTGCTTCAGCGGCGCGACTCTGTTTTTTGAAGCAAGATATCGAACGTAAATATTACCATTCTCGTTGATACATCTAATATAAGCAAAAGTACCGTATGCTTGTAAGCTGGCGACTGCAAATAAATGCATCTGCTTGATTACAGGCACACTCGTTTTCCAAACACATCTCGGCAGCAAAACACCCTCTAAACAAGAAATGTCTGACAGGCATCTCGTCCAAGTTTCTTGCAGTGGACGAGCAAGCATTTCGTCCCATGTAAGTTTGAGTCGCCAAATATCTTGAAAAATAATTTTTAACTTAATTAGGAACGTACCTAGCAAACCCAAAGGATCAAAAATCCTCGACATAAGTTGATCGCTTCGTGCCAACCATTGATGTTTTTAGAAAATTTTCGGCAGACTCTAAATCTACAGCAATTTCATCAGCCAATACATACCACAAAATTCCCAATACCTTTTGACCAGGAGGACAATCTTCAAAACTATTAAAGCTCGTTCTTACTTTGTAGCTATTACCTACTGTTCCACTGTCGTAGGTTCATGGATGCATCTCGCATTAACGCATATGATTCATAGTACACCTTTACTGCAAGGACTTTAGCGTTTACACTGAATATAAGATCGTCCATATAAAACGATTCCATCAATAACTTACAAATTTCAGTATATTCCTTCCGTTTTTTACCGAGATGTGTACGAATAGTTATTGCTAATAAGAAGGGGCTGCATTTGACTCCAAAGGTGACACGCGTCATTCGAAATTCCTGAATAGGTGGAAGAATTTCAGTAGACTTGATTTTATTTGCAAACAAGAAGAAACGATGTACGTCACGGTCTTGCTCTGCTATATGAATTCGCAGAAATGCCTTTTCAATATCTGCAACTGCTGCGATTAAGCCCGCTCGAAACTCGAGGGAAACTTTTACAATGTCTGGTATTAAATTAGGTCCCGCTGCCAGATGATAGTTGAGAGAAAGGTTGTTATTTCAACAAGCAGAAGCGTCAAATACAATTCTTAGCTTTATCGTTGATTGGTCTTCACGATAAACTGGGCGATGTGGTAGATAAAATAAGCGATTACACAATTGTTTTGGGTCCGCTGCCCTTTCAGCTACACCCGAACATATTAGTTCAGTCATAGCATTTTCGTAATCTTTTAATCTATTTGGATCCTTTAACAACTTCCTTGCTAAGTTTCTAAATCTTGCTAGCGCACCTTCACGACCACTATTTAATATGAAATCGTTACTTTTCCAAAGCAACTTAGCTTCATAATATTTATCCTTTTTGTTAATATAGTTTTCCAGGTTTTCGTTAGATAAAAATTCGTTTTCACCAGTGCTCCCATTTATACCTATACATTCCAGGTCCCACATATATTTATCATCGAATTGATTATAAATGTCACAAGAACACGCACCTGTTACAAAACACCAATAATAATCGGATCCTATGAGCATATTAATTCCTTCTTCTAGCTCATTATTTATGGAACGATCATCGGCTAATTTAAATTTGCAAAATTCAGGTGTTGTCGCTGTGGGCACTGGTAGTACGTCCAAGCAAATAGTGGGTACTTCAACAGTTGAAATTGTAATGGTCTTTGTGTTGACTTTTCAATGTTACACTCACTCGATTAAAACTTTGTTTCGGTTTTCGTTAATCGTCTCCAAATAATGACAAGGAACCCCTCTGCTTTCCTTCAGTGGGTAAATTTAATTTTCGTGAGGCACTTTCTGTGATGTAGGAATACTGACTTCCCCCGTCGAGAATAATACGTACAAATGCCGAAGGTAACTGTCCTGGGCGAGAGATGAAAGCACAAGTAGTCTGCAAATATACGTTCGTTTGCGGAATATCACTTGTTGTATAAAGGTTTGTTGTTAGTGCATCACTTGATCTACCGCCACTTTCGCTTTTTTTGACATTACTTTGTGTTTGTAAATTCGCTTTGAAACTTGGATCACACATTGATTTGGCATGCTTTCGGTTGCACTTAACACAATAAACTTTTTTATTGGAGCACAATTTGGATGTGTGACCCTTTTTAGCACATCGAGAGCAAAGTCTGCCTCGTTTGAGACGTTCTTTTCGTTGAGCTACTGAATGAGAGCCATTACAATCAGATGTCGCATGTTGTGAAGAAGAGCAGAAGAAACATTTATCTCTGTCCATGGCTGTAATGAGCCGTTAACGTTCTACTTTATGATGTAATGCAATTGTAAAGCCGGCAAAGGTTAATTATGTTTTTTTCGACGAGACAGGCTGTATCTACATTAATTCTAGCATATTTTTGTCGATTAATTTTTCAGTGCTGCCGTATTCTTCCACAAGGAGCGCTATCGCCCCATTATATCAGGTTGCCGTTGCTGTAAATCCAGCAATACAATCTGCAGCTTTTCCAACAAGTACCAATTGCAGATAGTTGAACTTATCCGCACCGCTGAGGCTTTAATTCTCGTGCACTGCTGAACGAAATTGTGCCCAAAATGGAAGCCATTCGTTATGATCACCATTGAATTTTCTCAGGCTGATCTGAGGTAACTTAAGAGAAGTCGATTTTGTGGCACTTCCAAGTGCCAGGTTGTTGGGTATTGATTTACATTGGATCACCCGTATTTTGGCGAGACGTTGATTAAGGCGACAAATAGTTCCCACGGCTTTATCCTCATAGTCTGCTACTCCCTCGAACTCCTTCTGGAACTCCTCAGGCTTTAAAGTGTCACGTATTTCTTCACTAGTTTTATTAAGATACTCGCGCGCGGCTGAAATTCTTTGTATAAAGACGGTAACTTCCTCTTCAATGGAATCAAACTCGTCAACGTTATCTGAGGATGCGCGTGATTCCGGTAATTTTAGATAGTCATATGTAGAGTTTGTTAATTTTGTTATCTGACCACGGTAAACTGACCGATTAGCGATTTCCATTTTAATTTTTACCGGAGTATACAAAATTCGCGTTAAATAGATAAGCCTCGTTTTAGACAATTGCGTTAACCACGTGTTTTTCTCGCTTTAGTTTATTTATTCCCGGGTTTGGGCACCAATGTCGAAAATAACAATCGGAGAAAGCGTTAAAGACTGAATAATTAAAGAACACGGATTCTAATTAACATAAAATATTTTATTATCTAATGTACAATATCTAGGCTTATCTATACGAGTTCACACTTCGATGTTCTGTACTAGACTGCCAAAGTGATGCAGGAGATTGACTTTTGCTCGCTGGCCTTTGAATAGTATTGGTATTTTCCACAATGACTACAATACAGATTCTTATTACAGGTGACGACTGTAATAAGAAAACTACTAACACTAAACACTTTATTGCGGGTAACGACTACAATAAAGATTCTTATTACGGGTAACGACTGTAATAAGAAATTCACTAATTAAACACTTTATTGTGGGTAAGGACAACAATAAAGATTCTTATTACGGGTATCGACTGTAATAAGAAAATTACTAACAAACACTTTATTGTGGGTAACGACTGCAATAAAGATACTCTGTGGGTTTCGACTGCAGTAAGATCTACTCACCTCACTTTATTCGGGGTATCGACCAGAATAAAGAATATCCCAATCCCAAAGCTCAGTTAAAATTATTCAAATCAAGTGAATCTTTAGTGGTATGGGAGGGCCACGCTGTTTTTATACGACCTGTGTAGCAAGTCAGCCAAGTGCGTCAAGGTTGTACCCTTAACCGCAGTAGATAGTGTCTCCAGTTGAGACCGACGTGCGTCGATAGCCAGTTGAGACCGACGTGCGTCGATAGCCTCTTGAAGTATTCCTGACAACTGAATCATAGGATTGAATCCTAAGCTTGGGCTTGTGTGTGGAGATATAAAGTCCTCTTATTCTGAAAGTAAGATGAGAACGACTGGAGAAATAGAAGTGACGTGAAGGCAGTATGGACTGTCCCAATGACAGCCCGTAGAGCACTTCCGTAGAAGAATATAATTTTTTTTCGATCGATATTGTTGGGGTAATAAATACTACAAGTTGTCCCTATGACAGCCTGAGTGGTATCCTTGTGGAGACTAGAGCGATTCTCTATGGTTAGTAGACCAGTGCAGTTCGGGTATCCTTGTGGAGACTAGAGCGATTCTCTATGGATAGTAGACCAGTGCAGTTCGTTATGAGGTGGTACGTACACAATAAGCAAGTCAATATATTTGGTGTTATATCGACAGGCCGAATTGTTGAACAAACTGTATCACATCAGGAACACACAATGAGCAGATCGATATATTTGGTGTTATATCGATAGGCCGATTCGTTGACGGAACTCTATCACGTTCAGCACTAGCAGTTCAGGAATTGGTTCCAGTTGTTGACCAAACTGTATCACATCAGGAACACAATAAGCAGATCGATATATTTGGTGTTATATCGATAGGCCGACCCGTTGACGGAACTGTATCACGTCCAGCACTAGAAGTTCAGGGTTTGATTCCTCTCCTCTTGAAGGCCTGCGTGGTCTCAGGGACTTCCTCGGTTTAGACCTGTCAGTGGAACCTGAAAAATATAGACGCTGGAAGAAATGTATATTTGTTGATATGAAAATGAGGGCATCAATTAAAGTCCGGACATCTATCCAAGCCTATTTATTTGCTTTATGATGCGGTTTATTGTGGGGTGAATTCCTCCGATCTTTAGCTTTTAGTTTTCTTTTATTTTATTTAAATTCAAAGTCTATACTATATTTTTGATCTTTTCAAATTAACTTCTGACGGAACAATCATTCTTTAGTCTTTTTGTTTTCCAAATTCTATCTCACAGCCTACTTACACATACCGTTTTCTAGTTACCACAGTGGCCTTCGTTGAATTTCACGAATAGCAAACAGATTTAATTTGGCTGCACCAGGTTGGAAACGCCGCGCCTGACGTCGTCAAGTCGCCACAAATCAACTGCCAAACATAGATCAGGTGAGCACAAAGTTTATTGCAACAGAATTATCATATTTGTTATATGACATATATTTTACATTCATTACGTTTTTGATAAATTGGATTATTTATATTTTAAATTTATTAAATATTAAAGTCTAGTTTGGTATTGAAGTGTAGAATTAGTAGACAAACGAATATAACCATTAACTTTATACCAGTGGCATCAATTTTCACTACATTATTCATTATTGCATGTACGCTCTGACTACGGGCAGTACATTTTATGGTCCTTCGCAGCCACATTTAAAGTCTAGTTGTATATATTCTCAATCACGGCTGCAGTTCAAAAACTTTTCGCCAATCAGGCCACCTCTGCACAAATATTCAAAAAAAATTTCAATAACTACAACAAAACTTATGTAGAAAATGAACAAAATGGCTCCTTTCTGAGCGATTGAACGCCTTAGGTGAAATTTGGTCAAACTTTAAGACTGTTCATTATTCAATTCTCCAAGCTACCCAAGCTTTGGATGATAGTGAACTAAAGAAATACTATTATTTCGAAGACGATCTATTTTCACGCGTGGAAAATAAATATTACGTTTTTCGAGGTATTCTTAGAGATGCATTGGATGCATTCGAAACAAAGGAACCAACACAAAACCAGAGAATGAATCTTCTTCCTTTCTGAGATTGCCTTGCATCACAATGCCAAAATTCCCTGGGTCATACGAGTCATGGAGTTCGTTTCACGATCTATTCCATTCCTTGGTTCATACAAATTCTGCGCAATCACCATTGCAGAAATTTCATTACTTGAAATCAAGTATTTCTGGAGAAGCAGAACACTTATTGCGTCAACTTCCTATGACCAACTCGAGTTACGAAATCGCATGGAAGATATTGCTTAATAGGTATGACAACAAGCGAGTGTTAATTAATGCTCAGTTAAAAATTCTATTCAACTTACCTAAAGCAACATAAGAGTCAGCCAGGCAATAAAAACGGTGCTGGACAAATCTTCCGAATGTATCTACGAACTCGAAGCATTAGAAGTCCCCACTAAACATTGGGATACAATCTTGATTTATGTGCTAGTGCAATGCTTGCCAGCAGAGACTCATCGCTTATGGGAACAAGAGGTAAACAGTGCAGATGGACTTCCTAACCTTGAATCTTTGAAGACGTTTTTAGAGACAAGATTGGGAACTCTGTAAGCAATCTCACACACAAAACCAAATTCAGGCTATAAATCAGCTCAAATTCCAACAGCATCAACACACTTTACATCATCTGGCGACAGATGCATAATGTGTAAATAGCAGCATCGATTAATCAAATGCCCCAAATTTATGAAATTGGACGTTGATTCAGAATTCTAAATTGCCACGTCAAATCGGCTGTGAATTAACTGCCTCCCAAAGAGCCACAATAAAAAATATTTCGAGAGCAAGCTTTCATGTCAGCGACGTGGAAGGAAACATCATTCCTCACTTCATAGGAACATCACAAATCCACAGGTTTCGTCTAAACAAACAGATAACCTAGGCGTACAAGTACAACCTTGTAACTCGCCGTCCACATCCAACGGATAATTTCAAACGCTTCACGCGAATCAAACAGTGCGAACTACACAAGCCTTGCTTGCCACAACATTGCTTAAAGTTCCATAAAAAAAGGGCACCATGTTCACTTTACGAGCTTTGATTGACTAAGTCTCTCAAGTGACTTTCATAACAAAGGCTGCTGCACGCAAGCTGCAATTGGCCACTATGAAAACATCGATACAAATCACTGGCTTAGGAAAGTCACAAGCTATGAGTGTTAGCAACATTCATTCTTATTCAACTTCGAATAGGATAGCCACGATAAATGCCCTAATCGTGAAGACCATCACGAAGATACTGCCTCCGTCCAACATTCCAAACCAGGACAGGAGCCACGTGCATGATCTGCAACTCGCAGATCCACCCTTTTTTCAAGCCAGGAAAAGTCGACCTGCTCTTAAGAGCAGACGTTTATGGGGAAATCCTTTTAGAAGGGTTGCGAAAATGCCCTCCAGATACACCAATTGCACAAAACAGCACCCTAGGTTGGATTTTTTTGGCAAGTTAAAAGATACTCACACAATCGCTACAGCGTCCAACTTAACAGTAAATGCGAGGCTGAGTCTTCTCTCGATAAACTTCTGCGGCGGGTCTGCGAAACCGAAGAAGTTGCTCCAGGAAGACATTTGTCTAAGGTGTACCACGATTGCGAAGAGTTTTATCAAAAAACTCATCTTCGAAATGCAACCGGCCGTTACGAAGTTCGCCTGCCCTTTATTAATGAAGGCCCCAGCTTAAGTGACTCTCGTGGCATAGCTCTACGAAGATTTTATTGTCTAGAGAACAAATTTCTACAAAATCCTGAGCATAGTCAGGAATGCAAGGCTTGCATCAACGAATATAAATCATTGGGGCACATGATACTGGCAGATAAAGAAGCCAGCGGTGATAATTGTTATTATCTTCCTCACCACGCCGTCATCAAGGATAGCACTACGACCAAAGTTCGAGTCGTCATTGATGCCTCACTAAATCCACTAATGGGAAAAGTTTAAGTGAACAATTGCATACGGATCCAGTACTGCAATATGAGCTTTTCTCAACATTACTTCGATGGCAAAAATATAAATACGCTATGTCAGCCGACATAGAGAAAATGTACCGAATGATCAACGTTCAACTTTTAGATCAAAATTTTCAACGGATAGTCTGGAGAAATAATCCCAGCGAAACCATCAGAGACTATAATTTAACCACTGTCACATTTGGCACAACGCCAGCTCCATATTTAGCAATCAAGACCCTTCACCAATTAGCAACTGATTAAGCTGCAAAATATCCTATAGCTGCAAAAATTATACCGCGTGAGTTTAATGTTGATGATTTGCTCACTGGAGCAGATTCCATCGATGAAGCCTTGGAGATACAAGCGTAGATGATTAACATTTTGTCGTCAACAGGCTTCAACGTAAGGAAATGTGTAAGCAATTCATCGGTTCTCCTATCAAGCATTATGGAAGAACATAGGGAAGTACAACTTCCATTACGGTGAGCAAGTGATGAATCTGTAAAAACCCTGGGAATACATTGGTACCCATGAACTGACTATTTCACCTTGCAATATAAACAATTCGCAGATCGCATTTCTACAAATTGTTCTGTGTTATCAGAAATTGCTACACTTTTCGGCCCACTAGGTTGGATATCTCCGATCATAGTTACAGCCAAGCCAAGTTGAGCCAATACCTTCACATATCTACATGCACTGGCGACAATTCAAAGAACAGCTGTTTCACATTAGCTCAATCCATATACCACGGTGGATATGAACCAATAGTGATTTATCAACGTGCCAGAAACACGGATTTTCCGACGCATCCACTTACGCGGATTCGGCTGCAGTGTATACCAGGGCTACAGATTAAGAAGGAAACATTCATGTTAATTTACTTATTGCAAAATCCAAAATAGCGGCTGTCAAATCTAACACGTTTCCTCGCCTCGAGTTGTGTGGCGCAGTGCTTTTAGTTCGACTCATTAATCGAGTTAGAACCGATCTAAATCTTACTAAGAACCCCATATACGCTTGGACAGATTCCTTTATCG
This sequence comes from Dioctria linearis, assembly GCA_963930735.1. Taxonomy (NCBI): domain Eukaryota; kingdom Metazoa; phylum Arthropoda; class Insecta; order Diptera; family Asilidae; genus Dioctria; species Dioctria linearis. Next base: position 195,766,494 of record OZ005742.1, read on the forward strand.
TCCTATCGTAGATCCGCAATCATCCGAACAAGTACAAAACCTTTGTTGCAAATTGGATTGCAGAAACCCAAAATTCAACCGATATACAGTCATGGCAGCATATGCGATCTAACGGGAATCCTGCCAATTGTAACTCGAGGGGCATTGAACCTGCAATATTAAGCTCCCCCCGCTTATGTTGGCACGGACCTCAGTGGCTGTTGAATCCTAAGAAAGATTGGCATTACTTCTTTTGGAAAGCAATATAGAATGTGAACAAAAGCGAGTACGTTGTTTATCTACTACTCAGTCAAACACGAATGAACTTTTTAGTAAATTCTCAACGTCTGTTAAACTGCAGCGATTCATGGCTCATTGTCTCACGTTTATCAACCACTGCCGGAATATAGTGCCCAAAACTCACCGCAATAATTCCATACCCCAACCTGTTGAGATGAATCAGGCAAAACAACTGCTAATCAAGCTAGCTCAAAACGAAGCATTTGAAAGTGAAATTAAACACTAACAAGCAGGCACTCTATTATCCTCCAAAAGCAAAATTTTGTCTCTAAATCCATTTCTGAATAATTATGTATTATTGCGTTTAGGACAAAATGCGAATATATCCTTAAATCAAAAACACCCAATCATATTAACGAGGGAACACAATCTAACATTATTATTAATCAACCATTTTCATATGAAAACTTTGCATGGAGGAGGTCTACCATTGGTCCTATCAACAATGCGAAATGAATTCTGGGATCCACAAGGACGAAAAACAGTTAAATCTGTTTTACACAAATGCATAATATGCTTCAAACAATCCGCCACAAATAGGAACCAAATCATGGGGAATCTACCTGAATCAAGAGTTAACATATCAAGACCGTTTCAACAAACTGGGGTGGATTATGGAAAATGTCCAAGCATAGAGGAAATCGGTTCTAAAAGGGTTACATTTGCATTTTTATCTGCATATCCACCAAGGCATTCAACCCGTATCTGACCTCACAAGAGCGGGCTTCATAGCAGCATTTCGACAAGGACTATGTACGGATATATACACCGATTGCAGAACAAAGTTCGTCGGGGCTGATAGGATTCTACAAAAGGACATCAATACGGCTATAAAACAGGTAAATCAAGAAATGGCATCAAAGGTAGTACAAGATGGAATGCGGTGTCATTTTAACCCGCCTTCAGCACCACATTTTGTAGGTCTTTGGGAAGCAGGAGTTAAGTCAATCAATTACCATCTTAAGCGCATATTAGGATATTTGTCTTTAATCTTTGAAGAATTTGCAACCGTCTTAACACAAATTGAAGCCTGATTAAATTCCAGGCCATTATGCCCCGTCTCAGATGCTCCAGATGATCTGAGCACCTTAACACCCGGACAGTTTTTAATAGGCAATCCATTGATCACTCCTCTAGAACCTTTAATTGCGAGAAATATTCCACCAATCACAAGATGGAATTATGTGCAATCTTTACAACAATAGCTTTGGAGCAAATGATCCAAAAATTATCTAAACTCTTTACAAAACAGACCAGAATGGCAGACTAAAATACCTAGCCCTTAAGTAGGAGCTTTAGTGGTTATAAAGGCACCCAGCTTGCCAGCAAGTCTTTGGGTATTAGGACGCATCATAGAATTACACCAATGAGCTGACAATCTGGTAAGAGTCGTAAGTATAAAAACAAGGAATGGAACTTGCATTATAAAGGTCTTTCTTTCTCCTTTTCTTAAAATATCCAAACTTGCAATCTTTCGTTAATTCTATTTACTTCTAAAATTTCATCTTCTAAATAAAATGCTCAAAATTTATAATTCAATCATATATCAAACGAAATTGCAGTCATAGCAATCATATACTAAGTGTATAAAAAAAATCAAATTAAATAAAGCAACCAAAATATCTCATTTCCAAAGAATAATTAAAATGCATTCTTGCCACGGACCAGTAAATTTCGATAACAACAATCTCATCACCTCATACTCTTCGGTATATGATAATCACAATTGAAACAATAAAATTAGTATATACCTACATACGCCCATATAATTTTTCTTTACACAAGAATGTATTCTGCAGTAGAATTACATTCTTGCTATCATGACAGTTCGGTAAAATCGTTCTCATTCTCGCCCTTGCAAATGGAATACGTGTCCGGTAATCCAATCGTCAAATATCACACACAGCCGGACCATGAATTCACAAAAGAACCCGTTAGCTGCAAATAATTGTTATAAATATCGAGCTCATTGCTACATCAGCTACAGTTTAGTATCAAAGAGTGTGCAAGATAAATGGAAGCGGTTCAAGGTAACAATAACAATTCACCGCCAACCCCAGGCAAATCTATACGGGGGGAATTAAAACAATTTTAAAATGGAAAGGCAGCTTAAGCGGTTACAGGCGGCAGCCCGAATTAGCAAGCTGAGCAGGAAATTCAAGTATATGCAACTCGATGATTTGGACGTGATTGATATAAGAAATTCGCCACCATCATCTGTGCCGAGCCAAGAACTAGCAATTCCAGAACCATCCAATGTGATGGAAATATCAAGACCTCCAGAGATAAGGAATTCACCACCGAGAAATCAAGACCTAACAGTTCCAGGACCATGCGGTGCAAGACTTCCATCAGATATAAGCAATCCACCATTATTTTCGCCGAGTCAAGACCTACTAGTCCCAGGACCATCCGGTGTGGCGGTTATGTCAGGACAGGAACTCCAACTCGCAAGGTGACGATTTCAGAAAAAATATTAGTGGTTCCGATCGCATCGTATAGTAAAGATCTTCAGCTAGTCATAATAGATCAACAAACAGGAGCCAGTGAAATCTTCCACGTATCTTGGGAGGCCCTACTGAAGTCCAAGAAACGAAAGCAGCGATTCAATACCCAGGACGGAACGCGCCTCAACGAACGTTTGTTAAAAAATTGTCATATTAAGATATTGAAGGCTTGAAATAAATGACGCTGTGAAAATAGTACATCTTTAATTACGCAAACCGAACCTTTTAGGTCAACCAGTTTCAATTCACTCAGCTTCTTCCCCGTTTTTGTTGTTGTTTGTGTGAATAAGTTTTTCCTATTAAAGCTTCAGTGCATACAAATCCCTCTTTTTTTTTATTATCTATACAAATATTAACATAATTTACATGAGACTATTTGAAAGCCATTACAGCCTTTCAACGGGGGAGTATATTCGAACCAAATCGGTTCGAACATATTTTTGTTTTTACAGACTAAACATTGTAAAAACAGCAACAAATTTTTAGCAAAATAAATGTAATCTGAGCACTCTTAATAAAAAAAAAAAGGTACACAAACCAACAAAGCAGTGTATTTGTCATTTGTATAACATATTGCACAAATACAATACAAAGGTATAGCCTTATCAAGCCGATCAAATTAAATCATTATCATCATTACAAGTACCACCGAACGGGAATTTCTTCTCTACGTGATAGGGAGAATGTTTTCGCCAATATACAGAATTCACTTTAACACAGCAGCATGGGTTGCTTTAAATTTCGTGTTACTATGCATTTTTGTTCGTTGCTAAGCATATTTTATCTCTAGTACCGTAAAATTACAGATGCACGGCCAATTCTTGCGATCATGCGCCTCTGATACCCCATCATTGGTGTCGTGTGCAAGCAAGGGCTATATAAACGGTAATTTAACTTGACTGGATCTCTTTTTCAGTTTGGCAGTGCAGTGATTACATGGGTTTTTTTTCGCAGTAGCATTTCCTAGTGTTGTGAATTTTTTTTAACAGTTTGTTTGGTTGACAAATGAAATAAATTTTTCTTATTCTGGGTTGCGACTAGAATAAAAGATTTATTTGGACAGCGACTAAAATAAAGACTTTTATTACGGGTAACGACTGTAATAAGAAATTTACGAATAAAACACTTTATTGTGGGTAACAATTACAATAAATATTCTTATTACGGTTAACGACTGTAATAAGAAAACTACTAGCACTAAACACTTTATTATGGGTAACGACTACAATAAAGATTCATATTACGGGTAACGACTGTAATAAGAAACTTACTAAGTAAATACTTTATTGTTGGTAATGACTACAATAAAGATTCTTATTACGGGTAACGGCTGTATTAAGATATTTACTAATAAAGCACATTATTGTGGGTAACGACTACAATATAGATTCTTATTACGGGTCACGACAATAATAAGAAAACTACAAACACTAAACATTTTATTATGGGTAACGACTACAATAAAGATTCATATTACCGGTAACGACTGTAATAAGGAATTTCCTAACTAAACACTTTTTTGTGGGTAACGACTACAATAAAGATTCTTATTACGGGTAACGACTGTAATAAGAAATTTACTAAATAAACACTTTATTGTGGGTAACGACTACAATAAAGATTCTTGTTACGAGTAACAACTATAATAAGAAATTTACTAAGTAAACACTTTATTGTGGGTAACGACTACAATACAGATTCTTATTACGGGTAATGACTGTAATAAAAAACTTACTAACTAAACATTTTATTGGGGGTAACGACTACAATAAAGATTCTTATTACGGGCAACGACTGTAATAAGAAATTTACTAAGAAACACTTTATTGTGGGTATCGACTACAGTACAGATTCTTGTTACGGTTAACGATTGTAATAAGAAATTTACTAACAAACACTTTATTGTGGGTAACGACTACAGTACAGATTCTTGTTACGGTTAACGACTGTAATAAGAAATTTACTAAGTAAACACTTTGTTGTGGGTAACGAGTACAATAAAGATTCTTATTACGGGTAACGACTGTATTAAGAAATTTGCTAACTACACACTTTATTGTGGGTACCGACTACAATAAAGATTCTTATCACGGGTAACGGCTGCAATAAGAAAATTACTAACAAATACTTTATTGTGGGTAACAACTACAATAAAGGTTCTTATTACGGGTAACGGCTGTAATAAGAAAATTACTAACCAACACTTTATTGTGGGTAACGACTGCAATAAAAATTCTCTGTGGGTATCGACTGCAGTAAGATCTACTCACCCAACTTTTTTTCCGGGGATCGACCAGAATAAAAAATATCCCAATCCCAAACCTCAGTTAAAATTACTCAAATCAAGTGAATCAACTGCCAAACATAGATCAGGCATATACAAATTTTATTGCGACAGAATTATCATATTTGTTATATACCATATATTTTACATTCATTATGTTTTTGATAAATTCGATTATTTATATTTTAAATTTATTAAATATTGAAACTATAGTTTGATATTGAAGTGTAGAATTAGTAGACAAACGAATAGAACCACTAACTTTATACCAGTGGCATCAATTTTCGCCACATTATTAATTATTGCATGTACGCTCTGATTACGGGCAGTACATATAGTCTCTCCTCTGAAGTTGATTAAGTCACCGCCTTGTCAAGGAGCTTCAATGTTAGAGAACTTATACGTTTGGTGTTCACAGGCAAATAGATTACACTTTTGGGTACCTCCACTATTTTATACCCAGGCCCCGCGTTCTGTGAAAACCCGTGGAGGGTGTGTACTTGTGTGTTGTTGAAGTATGAACCTGATATAATATTACATTCGATGCGTATAGTATTTACTTTAATGATATTGACTGTCAACTCTGATATATGCACTGTATTAGCAGTTAAATTTCTTTTACTGTATCCTAGCAGAGGAGCTATGGACCTCTGTTTTTCAAAATTTATTTCTTCAGGTGCCTTAACATCACTCTTCAATGTATTATTGTTAATTTTTATCGTAACCTTTATCCTTTTCACTTCTTTATCCAAGTATCCCTATATATATTATGCTATATCATCAATCTTGTAGGATCCAACAGGTATCTCAACCACCTCATTCCCTACATGAAGCAGATTATTGCTCGCATCAATATTTGTTTTAGAGTTGTATGTTTGAAAATCAATTAATCCGAAAACATAATCCATTGCTAGCTCCAGCGGAGGAAAGTACACAGCAGTGTGTAGAGATGAATTTCCCATTAGAGTAAGCGTTAATGACATGGCGGTTGATAATGAACTGTCCCCAATTTCAATACAGATACATATATTTATAGATAATAATTAATGGCTGTAACACTTACATAAAAACTCTAAACATATGTGGCTGCAAATTACTGCATCATAGTTCTGATAAGAACTGTAGTTGTACGTTATATTATTACCCAAGTAGTTTATGAGCTCATTACCAACCTCTATAGTTTCCATGGCGTGTGTCTTTGTGATTTCCAGCTTTTCGCGAATTTCGTCGATTGGAGATATTTTGATGGTTGAATGGAAAGTGTTATTGTAAAATTTAACAGCTTTTAGCGTTTGTATTTTAATTGGTAATTTCTCCTCTATGTTCATGGTCCTAATTCTTTCCGCGATGGTGTTATTGAAACGTTTCATGTCAGGGTTTCCCGTATGGCTAATTGGTTTGGTGACATGATACTCAATGCCTTCTTGTTCGCAAAATTGTTTAATGTTCCTGGTACTAAACTCATTATTGAAAACAAACTTTTTTATTTTACCTTTTATTGCTAAATATTGCCTATGTTTTTATACCAACAATTATTAAAAGCTAACAACATGCTTTACGTGTCAACATGAATGGTTTCATTAGTCATCGTTAGTCGTCGAATGGGTTTCCGTTGAATGAAATTTCTTTTTGATTGGGTTCCTGTCATATTAGCCTGCTGCACAATTACCAATTACTAATTTTTTGGTGAACTGCGGTTTTTAAGATTGGGTTATAAATTCCTTTATATATTCCTTCGTAGTGTTGCGAATCTATGCACACACCCCGCAGTGAGGAGCTCAAATCACAGTGTAGCGCGAGACAGACTGTAGCTTTTAGCTACTGTCGTCGATGACCGCCTACAAATATGCGATATCTGAGTGGGGGCCCCAAATCATCAAGAGATGGCAGTCAGTGACGGGAGGAAATCTAATTGAACCTGTCAGCTACTGGAATCTGACCACGACAGCATCGGAGGACGATCGACGACGACCAAGAAAAGAGGGCCCGAGATAGTTCTTGAAGAGCGTACTGTGAAGCACCACATAAAAATAAAAGTTGTCTCCAAAAGAAGTTTAAAAAAAAAAAAAATTGTGAAGTATTTTTTTTAAACAAAAAGTGTTAAGTATATTTTAATATGGGTAATAAAAATAAGAGAATTTAAGAAAGAAAGAAGCTGTTATAACTACATAAGCCGGATTCTATAAAATTCTGGAGAATTTGGAAAACAAAGGAATTGATCAGCGACACCAGTACAAAGTGAAACCGTTCACTGTAACGTTAATCTGTGGGATTCTGTTCCCGGGTTATAACAAAAGGAATCTGCTAAGTACCAATTTCCTTAATTTTCTATTATCGGCTTTTTAGCCAGCTATAGCGATTTATCAGATGCGAAATTTTCTTTCCTTTTTTTTCCTTTTTTTTTTACAATTTAAATAAAAATACAGACACAGACTGTCTAAAGGTTTCTGTTTCCAGCACCGGGCAATAGATAAAATTGTTCTTTTCTTTTCTTCGTTTAAACATAATCCGCTAGGATTACTAGCGAAACGGAACTTGTAAATTGCAGAAAAACTACGTACTAGTACCAACCGCTCTTCCCTTTCTGGAATAAAGCGGTGCCCAAGTAGTAACGTTTTCTTTGTTCCAGGTTTCCATACGAGGCAATTTAAGAATTTAATCAGTGATAATTATTTTTAATTGAATTATTGAAGGCAGCGTATCGATTCAAGTACACATAGCACGCCTGCTCTGCTGTTACCCAAAATAGAACGACGGCTGGTTAGCAATTTATTTTTCTTCTTTTCCTTCAGATTTTCTTTATTCTATTTATTTCAGCTTGGCGTAAGATCTTTATACTTATAACCATACTACTTAGTATAAGTACCGTGATAAACGAATAAATAAGTGACTAAGAAAAAATGATTTGGAGCACCGCTATTATCGAAAGCTAACGGAACCGCGTCTTTCGCATTAGCTCGCGTTTTATTTAGTGCTTCGAGTAACTATCTACCTCTAATAATCTTTAAATTAGCAAACACCGACGGCAAATCGACGAGTTAGCTAATCACTTTAAATCAAGAAACACCGACGGCAAATTGACGTGTTCTGTGTCAGCAGTAGGACTGTGAATATCGATAGCGAGCTAGCATTTTTTTTTTGAATTTCTACTAAGCACTCTATTCAATTCTTAAATTTCTCAGCACACTATCACTAGAAAAGTTTGAGGCTTAAAATTTAACAAACCCCGACGGCAAATCGACGAGTTATCTATCGGTCTCGAATCAATAAATGCCGACGGCAAATCGACATTTCGCTATACGCTGTAAACCAGTGCCTACAGACGATAAATTGATACTTATACTTTACCTGAATAAGTGTAGTTCATATCAGGTGTAAGATCACACCGTGTCCCTAGTACTAATAGATTAAATGTGCGGTCGACCTACCTGAAAGGACAGGTGCCTTAATCGAATCAGCCCGTCATATCAACAACTTGTCTGTGGCGACTGAATTCGTGAAGATTTTACCACCAATTCTTCACGGAGTATTACTTATTAGCTTTCAGAGCCGCGAGTATAATTCCGCGGCAGACATAAACAGGCTGCTACAGAAATCTCTGCCATCCAGCTCCTCCCACATTTCAAAATAAGCGACACTAAATAGACAAAAGGGCTTCGTTGTCCCCTCAAAGGAGGCAGCAACCAGCCATTCTGTCCTATTAGTAATATCCGACGATTTCAGCATTAAGTCGAGACGCTTTTTTAGTGTATATTTCCCACACCCAGCAAAGCTCCTTCGACAAGTTCAACTTGAGCTTCAATTCTTGAGTTGAGTTGGGAACTTTTAGCCGATCTTTCCTATCGTCGACAAAGCTTTCTAAAAAAATTCTACAGAAAGTCATCGAATTTCAAGTGGAAATAACCACGCTAATTAAGAAAAATTTTTAAGATTGCTCTCTCGTTACCGCTCGGCCGGAGCAATTTTCTACTTACTGGAAATTGTGTTACAATTGGTGTCAGGTGTGGGGTGTTAGAAAATATCCCTGCCGATATTTATCCCCTTATAACCAGACTTATTTGTTTTGTGCGCTATAATTAGTAAAAACAAAAAAAAAAAATTTAAAACAAGAGTCATAAAATAGTCTTTTTATAATCAATAAATACAGATAAATATTTGGGTTTTATTTTATCTACTTGAAAGCTTTTGAATTTTTTTTTTTGCATGTTTGATACAATTGGATTAATTTTTTTTAGATTTAAGCCTTATACTCGTAAGCTTTTAGATATTTTTTTTTCGATATTTTACACATTTTCACAGCAGGTCATAAGATTTAAAATTTTGTTGCGCTTAGTCTAAGCTGGTACAGCGATAAAAAAACAAATTGTGTGTAGCTCTACTCTTATGTGAAGCAATACAAGTACTAGGTATTAAGTATTTCATGAAAAAAAAGGGTTTTTCAATTCTCGTTTCTCATTTTAAAAATAAAACCTCCACTGAATGACTGGAGCGTGCCTTGGCCCGAAAGTAGACTTAATTAATAAAAGCGGGACAACACGTAAATGAATTATTTGTTAAAAAGGAGCTATCATCACGTTCTTTTTGCATTAGTAGTAAGCCTTTTCAATCCGGATTCAGTTTAAGTATATAAGTTCTAAAATTTAAAATCTGTGGCTTTCTTTCCTGAGTAAACTCACCGAATAATTTGGTAGTACACTTTGATTTGATTGTAGGAAAAATATTAATTGAATTTTTAAAAATTAAGTGAATCAATAGTTGATGCTGACAACTATTTGAATTCTTTTTTTCTTTTTTTTTGTTTCATTAGTTCTCTCTTTGAATTATATTTTTCTTCTCCTTACTTTCTCGTGCAAAACTACGAATAGAATGGATTCGGGGCAACTGGAAGAGTTGAAAGAGCAAATGAAGGCAATGGCAATGTCTATGGTAAAAGAAGTTGTCGGGGTAATTAAAGAAGAGCTAAAGTCCGAACAAGCTAGTTCTATAGCCGCTTTGGAGTCGGGAATCCTAGAGCAAGTAACGAAGTTGTCGAAAAGGGTTGAGGATTTAGATAAGACGTTAAATGGTACGGCCTTTGTTAATCGTGTTTTTGATGAATATTCTCCACTAGCATATACTTCGTCCGCTACAAGCACCACTACGACCACGACGACATCGGGGGAGTCCGTATCTGCTTCATCACCAGTACAGGCCAGTATACCAACACATCTGTCAACTTTCTTTTCAAAGCCTGTTTCCACTTCTCTATCGACATTGCCTAAGTCATGCCCTGCTCCGATAAGTCAAACATTTAATCTGCCTTCACAACCAATGACTACCTGGTGTAATTGGCCAAATTTGAGTCAAAATCCGTGCTTAACTTTTTTTCAGAATCCTGAACTTTTATCAAGGGGACCTGCTAATCCTGTGAATAGTTTGGTTGAACCGCGTCACTCATATATGATGCAGCAGCCTGGCCCCAATTTGATTCCACAGTCTAGTTCCAATTTAGCCCAGCAATATGGCTACAATTCTGTTCGGCAAAATAACTCGAACTTAATACAGCTGCCTAGCTCTAATTCAAATTATTACTACACCTCTATGCAAACGCCGAGTTCTAATGTGATTCCACAGTTGGACTCTAATCATCCCCCGCAATCTGCTGTGCCGTCCTCTTCATTCTCAACATCTCCCAGCGTATGTAACCTAGCCCCATTTGACGGATCAGTATCTTGGTCCGACTATCGTGTGCAATTCGAAATAGTTGCTCACCAAAATCGATGGACAGAGCAAGAGAAAGCTGACGCCATGGCAACACAGTTGCGCGGTAATGCCGTGTCAGTTCTGAGCGTTTTTCCTCCAGGACATCGCATTCAGTTTGTTGAGCTAACCGCGTTATTAGAACAGCGCTTTGGTGTGGATTCATACTCAAGCCAAGCTCAATTTTCTGGAAGGACACAGGGTGCCAGAGAAAATTTTGCTAATTTTGCACTTGAATTGCAAAGGCTAGCCACGGCGGCATTCCCTTCTTGCCCCACTGATGTCGTCGACAGAATCGTAGCCTTGCGCTTTCTAGAAGGACTTCGAGATGACGAATTGAGGACCCTGGTTAGAGTAAGAGGGCCGAAGACCTTACACGAAGCTGTGAGTGTGGCGCAGGAATTGGCTATCGGTACCAATGTTGGAAGGAATGCGCGTATCCATCTGGCTCAGATTACTCCAATGCCGCCAAATTCACGTAAGCAACGAAACCATGGCCATCGGCGATGGTGCCCAATAAATAATAGACTACAAGGAGCAGAAAATGTTCATGAAATGTTCAATGGCCCGAGAAATAATTCTGTATCGAAGCCCCCTATGCTGTACGACTCCTTCAGACCAGCATCTAATTCTGAAGTTCCTCCTGTAGCCCCTTTAGATTCGGGAAACCCGTCAACATCGACCCAATGGGGCACGGGTCGATGAATATAGCGCTTGCCCCAGATATAGAAAACAACAACGACGACTCTGCTTCTCACCTGGATATAAACTCCGTAACAGAAACTACTCAAGGAAGTTCGAGCAAAGAACTTAATAAAAATGTTGAACAAACTCCCATTGTAAGAGAAGAAGTAGTAATTCAAGCCCTAGGTCCATCTGAGAACAGCCTCACTGTGAAAGGACTTTTAGATAGCAGACCCTGTGAATTTGTTTTGGATACTGGAGCCACCGTATCAATTTTATATCCCAGTTTTTTAAGTCACTCATCATTGACAGCGCTTCAAGAGTCAAGTGTCATGATTAGAAGTGTGACTGAAGACATTGTTGATGTTTTAGGTAAAGTGAGTGTAGATATCCGCTTAGAGAACTACAGGTTCCCACACACTGTGTTGGTAGCCAATATAGAACCTGTATGCCTACTCGACGTAGATTTTTTAGATCGCAACCAATGTCAATTGGATTTCGAAAGTAATGTCCTCCATATAGGCCAGGCGACGGTGAAACTCTATAAACCAAAATACCCATCTACTGAAGTTTGCCTCTAAGAAAATATTTTGTTGGCCGCATGTAGTGAGATGATCGTTCCACTAAGGCTTGTTCAAGAAATACAGTATGGCCCGACCTTATTACTAAATCCCAAGCTCCATTCAGAACTTCCATTCGGTGTGTATGCAGCTCGCATCTTAGTCGAGCCACAATCAAAACTCGTTCCGATACGATTGGCCAATTTGTCAACGAGTGATGTGTTTGTCCCTCGCGGCACTTGTGTCGGACAGCTCGAACCTGCTTTCACTGCTACTTCAGTCAGTTTGGAAGGGGATACGAGACCTGATGCCCTTGAAGTCATCCTCAACGGAATCCAAGAGAGCTTATCTAGCGCAGAAAAGCTAAAGCTAATTACCCTCTTAGAGGAATATCGTGATATTTTCTCTACAGGACCAAGGGATTCCGGACGAACGAATATCGCGAAACATAGAATTAATGTCGGCGAAGCCAATCCTTTTAGGTTACCACCTCGTAGAGTCCCACTGGCTAAAAGATCGGAGGTGGACCAATTGCTTCAGGACATGGAACAAAACGAAATTATAAGGCCTTCCACCAGTCCCTGGGCATCCCCGGTAGTCCTTGTAAAGAAAAAGGACGGAACTACTCGATTTTGTGTGGACTATAGGCGGCTTAACGATGTAACCAAAAAAGATTCTTATCCGCTTCCGCGAATGGACGATACGCTAACCTCATTCGCTGGCTCGACATGGTTTTCCACACTCGACCTGCAAAGTGGATACTGGCAGGTTGAAATGAGTGAGGAGGATCGAGAAAAAACCGCTTTCGCAACGGGAGGAGGATTATGGGAATTTAACGTAATGCCATTCGGCTTATGTAATGCCCCTGCTACTTTCGAGCGTTTGATGGATGGTGTATTCCGCAATCTAGGAGCCGATACGGCATTGGTGTATCTTGACGACATCATTGTTCACGGATGTACTTTTGAAGATCACCTCGTTAATCTGGAAAAGGTATTTCAACGCCTGCGATCGGCGAATCTCAAACTTAGTCCGAAGAAATGCAGTTTACTTCGACAGGAAGTTAGATACCTGGGCCATATAGTATCCGCTCAAGGACTAAGAACTGACCCAGAGAAGGCAGAAACCATACGAACGTGGCCAGTCCCGAAAACCAAAAAGGACGTTCGTAGTTTTCTCGGTCTTGCATCCTACTGCAGAAGGTTTGTTTGTAATTTTTCCACAATTGCTAAACCCTTGTCGGAGCTAACCGAGGAAAAACGGAAATTTCAATGGCAGAAAGAGCAACAGGACTCCTTTGATGAATTGAAATTGAGGTTGGTTTCATCGCCTATTCTAGCATTTCCTCAAATGAAAGGCGAGTTTATCTTGGACACTGATGCCAGTCAGTTTGGACTCGGAGCTGTACTTAGCCAGGTCCAAGACGATAAAGGAAGAGTACTAGAATACTACAGCAAAACCTTGAATAGGGCGGAAAGAAATTATTGCGTCACCCGAAAAGAGCTGTTAGCTGTAGTGCGTGCAACGAGTTATTTTCATCACTACCCTTTTGGTCAGTCATTTCGGATTAGGACTGACCATGCTTCACTCCGCTGGCTATTAAACTTCAAAGAGCCGGATGGCCAACTAGCAAGATGGTTGGAGAGGCTACAACAGTATAATTTCGTCATCGAGCATCGAGCTGGTCGTACACATTTAAACGCGGATGCCCTCTCTAGACGTCCATGTCAGGAATGTACACACTGTGAACAGAAAGAACAGCGAGAGCAAGAGCACAAGGTAAACTTAATATCTGTTGAAGCTGCCTTTGACTTGGCAAGCGAACAGAATCAAGATCCTATTCTAAAAGTGGTTAGGACATGGATAGAGAAAGGTGAGCGACCAACAAGAGATGAGATAATTGGTGAAAGCCCCCAATTAAAAACTTTCTGGGCTCGATGGGAATCGTTAAGAATGATTGAAAGCGTTTTGTATCTAACACAATACAGAGAGAGGGACATCCTTCTAAAAGTGGCACCAGCAAACCATACTCGACAAATCCTCGTGGACCATCATAATAAGCCTGAAGGTGGTCACTTCGGCGTTCGAAAAACAGCCGAAAAAATTAAGGAGCGCTGCTTTTGGCCTACCTTACAAAAGGATGTGGAAATATGGTGCGCCAAGTGTCCACTCTGTCATTGAAAAAGAGTTCCTATCAGAAAAACGCGTGGAGAACTCCGAGTTTATAATGTAGGAGCTCCTTTCGAAAGAGTCGCAATTGATTTATTAGGCCCACTACCAAAAAGCGACAGAGGCAATAAATATGCCGTGGTCGTAATTGACTATTTTACAAAATGGCCAGAAGTCTTTGCAACACCAGACCAAAAGACGGAAACTATCGCAAATGGCCTGATAGAAAACGTGTTCTCCAGATTTGGAATGCCCTTCCAGCTCCACTCCGATCAGGGCCGAAACTTCGAAGCAGAAGTACTGCAAAATGTGCTACAGCGCTTCGGCGTCGAAAAAACCAGAACAACTGCTCTTCATCCTCAATCAGATGGAATGGTTGAGCGATTCAATCGTACCCTATTGGAATACTTGTCCAAATTTGTCAGTAGTAGTCAAACGAACTGGGATCAATATCTTCCCTTAGCCCTATTGGCTTATCGCTCATCGGTACACGAAAGCACCAGGTTTACGCCTGCATCACTCAATTTCGGCAGGGAACTAAGACTCCCACCTGACATACCTTATGGCCCGACACCCAATAACACAACAAGAAACCCAGTAGAATACACGGAACAGCTGACTCAGGCTCTCGAGAAAATTCATTCCTTGACCCGAAAGAATCTTGCGCTGTCGTCGTATCATATGAAAAATCAATATGACCTCAGAGCACATCCTCTTATTTTTTCAGAAGGAGAAAGCGTCTGGATTTATAATCCAAAGCGTCGCAAAGGAAAGAGTCCCAAACTCCAACGAAATTGGGAGGGACCGGGAACTATATTAACGCGTTTGAATAACGTTGTGTACAGAGTTGAGTTTCCGGGAGGCAGAATAAGGAAGGTTCTTCACATAGACAGACTATCTAAATTTAGGTCTGAAGAAAACCAAGCTAAGAATACCTTTCGTGCCGATGTAAGATTAGAAAAGGATCATTCGAGTAATTCTATCGCGCCTTGGATTCAACATTCAAAAGGGACGGCCCTGAATCTTTTAATGAAATATGGTTTTGAAGGCGGGAAAGGACTAGGTCGAGATTTGCAAGGAATCGTCAAGCTAATTGATATCCAACATCAATCCTCTCGAGCAGGATTCGGGTCAAACAACTAACCAATACAGCGACCCCAAACTACCTCGCATTAATAAGAATTTTATAGTGTGTATGTCATCGATCCAGAATTGCCGACAGAATATCCGGGAGGCATCCCAAGATCATGTACTTAAAACCAGTACCTATAAGGAAAGCAGCCAAACTTGTCATTGAACAATACAAATAGAAGACACATTGTTCTCCGCGAAATTTTTTTTTGTTTGATAAAGACGATCAGTTCCCCCAGATAGTCTGCCTCAGCAGACTGCTGTATGGAGATTGAAACAGTGCGCCGCTGGTCATAGAAAGGTAAAAAAAAAAAAAAAAAAAAAAAAAAAACTGTTAATGTTATGAAGGATGCAAGTGTCCCCTTTTCTGTGCCCAATAGCGCATAACGTTTATAATTTGACGCGGTTTAATCGAATGGTTAGATGACCTCACAAGTCAGAGGCCAATTCGATTGGGTTATAGGAAAAGAATGGAATCATCATAGATGATATATCTTCTACGTAGCTAGCGGAAGCCTCCACTTCTGAGGATACGCCGAAGACATGGATTCGAATAATTTGACGCGGCTTAATCGAATGGTTAGATGACTTCACAAGTCAGAGTCCAATTCGATTGGGTTATAGGAAAAGAATGGAATCATCATAGACGATATATCTTCTACGTAGCTAGCGGAAGCCTCCACTTCTGAGGATACGCCGAAGACATGGATTCAAATAATTTGACGCGGCTTAATCGAATGGTTAGATGACCTCACAAGTCAGAGGCCAAATCGATTGGGTTATAGGAAAAGAATGGAATCATCATTGGCGATATACCTTCTACGTAGCTAGCGGAAGCCTCCACTTCTGAGGATACACCGAAGACATGGATTCGAATAATTTGACGCGGCTTGATTGATTGGTAAGAAGACAACCCAAGTCGGAGGCCAAGTCGAATAAATCGTAGCACAAAAGATCATCACCGACTAAAAACCTTGTATGTATCTAGCGGGAGGTTACACTCTCGAGGATACATAAAGAATGAAATCGATCAATAGACGCCGGAACATACGAATGGCTGGGCGAACTATGAATTCGTAGGCCAAGTCGCAGAAAGCCGTAGAACATTATTATACTTGACTAGGAGTAAAGACAGTGTAAAAGCCTTCTGTTTGCATAAAAGACCTATGCCAATCAAATATGTGCATGTGACTGGAATCGTTTCTGGAAGTCATTAAACGTAACTTTGGATCGAGCGGATTACTCCACAGCAGTAGTGCTAAAATTGGCTTGGCTTTCTAAGTAAAATGCGGGTATTTCTTTCCTTACAACGAATTGAAATCAATCGGAATCTCTATCAAGTTAATAGAGCGACGCGGCTAAGCGATGACAGTACTAACTAAGAATCCTTCCTTGTTCTGCACCCTGAGACTCAATGAAGCGGTCTATCTTTCCCGGAAGGAAAACTCCTTTCTTCACTATTGACTCAATGTAGGAATGGCCAGTGAATAGGTGGCTATTAATTAATTTGGGACCCAAACTACGGTACTACATAAAAAAATTAGAAAAAAATAAAAAAAATTTAACAAAAAAAAAAAAAAATTTAACAAAAAAAAAAATATATTTATAAATAAATTAAAAAAAAAAAAAATTAAAAAAAAGGAAAAATAAAAAAAAAACAGCAAGTCATTAAATTGGATTGGTGAATGCCCACTGGTGACACAGGGCTGTCGGCAGCCTCTGTAAATCCCAGGAGAGTAGAGGCAAGTCACCGCTAGTTTTAAGAATAACAATTTAAATAAATATATGGTGAATTGGATTATTAACCCTTTCTTCAGCAGGTAACCTAGCAAGCGAAGATGATATCACATTTCTACAGCCAGAACATGTCCAGGAAAAAGACATAGACCCCAGGAACTCGCAAGCAATCAGGATGGACTAAGTCTTGCATATTTTTTTATTGTTTTGGAATTTTATTTGAATAGAATACGGCTTTATGTCTCTTAATTACAGGTACTCAGGTGGAACTTTGAGTCTTCAGTAGGGGGCAGTGTTGCGAATCTATGCACACACCCCACAGTGAGGAGCTCAAATCACAGTGTAGCGCGAGACAGACTGTAGCTTTTAGCTACTGTCGTCGATGACCGCCTACAAATATGCGATATCTGAGTGGGGGCCCCCAAATCATCAAGAGATGGCAGTCAGTGACGGGAGGAAATCTAATTACACCTGGCAGCTACTGCAATCTGACCACGACAGCATCGACCGACGACGACCAAAGGAAAGAGGGCCCGAGATAGTTCTTGAAGAGCGTACTGTAAAGCACCACATAAAAAATAAAAGTTGTCTCCAAAAGAAGTTTTTTAAAAAAAAAAAAGAATTGTGAAGTATTTTTTTTAAACAAAAAGTGTTAAGTATATTTTTATATGGGTAATAAAAATAAGAGAATTTAAGAAAGAAAGAAGCTGTTATAACTACATAAGCCGGGTTCTATAAAATTCTGGAGAATTTGGAAAACAAAGGAATTGATCAGCGACACCAGTACAAAGTGAAACCGTTCACTGTAACGTTAATCTGTGGGATTCTGTTCCCGGGTTATAACAAAAGGAATCTGCTAAGTACCAATTTCCTTAATTTTCTATTATCGGCTTTTTAGCCAGCTATAGCGATTTATCAGATGCGAAATTTTCTTTCCTTTTTTTTTGGCTTTTTTTTTACAATTTAAATAAAAATAGAGACACAGACTGTCTAAAGGTTTCTATTTCCAGCACCGGGCAATAGATAAAATTGTTCTTTTCATTTCTTCGTTTAAACATAATCCGCTAGGATTACTAGCGAAACGGAACTTGTAAATTGCAGAAAAACTACGTACTAGTACCAACCGCTCTTCCCTTTCTGGAATAAAGCGGCGCCCAAGTAGCAACGTTTTCTTTGTTCCAGGTTTCCATACGAGGCAATTTAAGAATTTAATCAGTGATAATTATTTTTAATTCAATTATTGAAGGCAGCGTATCGATTCAAGTACACATAGCACGCCTGCTCTGCTGTTACCCAAAATAGAACGACGGCTGGTTAGCAATTTATTTTTTTTCTTTTGTTTCAGATTTTCTTTATTCTATTTATTTCAGCTTGGCGTAAGATCTTTATACATATAACCATACTACTTAGCATAAGTACCGTGATAAACGAATAAATAAGTGACTAAGAAAAAGTTATTTGGAGCACCGCTATTATCGCAAGCTAACGGAACCGCGTCTTTCGCATTAGCTCGCATTTTATTTAGTGCTTCGAGTAACTATCTACCTCTAATAATCTTTAAATTAGCAAACACCGACGGCAAATCGACGAGTTAGCTAATCACTTTAAATCAAGAAACACCGACGGCAAATTGACGTGATCTGTGTCAGCAGTAAGACTGTGAATATCGATAGCGAGCTAGCAGTTTTTTTTTTAATTTCTACTAAGCAAATCGACGAGTTATCTATCGGTCTCGAATCAATAAATGCCGACGGCAAATCGACATTTCGCTATACGCTGTAAACCAGTGCCTACAGACGATAAATTGATACTTATACTTTACCTGATTAAGTGTAGTTCATATCAGATGTAAGATCACACCGTGTCCCTAGTACTAATAGATTAAATGTGCGGTCGACCTACCTGAAAGGACAGGTGCCTTAATCGAATCAGCCCGTCATATCAACAACTTGTCTGTGGCGACTGAATTCGCGAAGATTTTACCACCAATTCTTCACGGAGTATTACTTATTAGCTTTCAGAGCCGCGAGTATAATTCCGCGGCGGACATAAACAGGCTGCTACAGAAATCTCTGCCATCCAGCTCCTCCCACATTTCAAAATAAGTGACACCAAATAGACAAAAGAGCTTCGTTGTCCCCTCAAAGGAGGCAGCAACCAGCCATTCTGTCCTATTAGTAATATCCGACGATTTCAGCATTAAGTCGAGGCGCTTTTTTAGTGGATATTTCCCACACACAGCAAAGCTCCTTCGACAAGTTCAACTTGAGCTTCAATTCTTGAGTTGAGTTGGGAACTTTTAGCCGATCTTTCCTATCGTCGACAAAGCTTTCTAAAAAAATTCTACAGAAAGTCATCGAATTTCAAGTGGAAATAACCACGCTAATTAAGGAAAATTTTTAAGATTGCTCCCTCGTTACCGCACGGCCGGAGCAATTTTCTACTTTCTGGAAATTGTGTTACAGTATGTTGCTAGTATTCCTGAGTGCCCAAGCCCGTTTTTGTGGAAAAGTGATATTTCCCTATTAAGGCGTTCTTCGTCTTCGATGTCTACCGCAAGAAGACTTCATTTAATAAATTTTATACCACTGACTTGTGGGAAAAGATTGATGGTTATTTGCTGCAACTTATGGTATTCGTGTTCGTTAAGTTTTGAATAAATGCCGACCTTTCCTTTTCCTATGTATCTTCGTAAAACATCATTCATTTCCTCGAGTATGGTTTACCTTTTAAATCTATTAACTACAGTTTCTAAAATTGGCATATGATCCTCGCTGTTTTCTTCTTAGGAGTGAGTAATTTGAATTTCTAAAGATTCCCTTAACACATTTATCTCGTTCTTGTTCGGGTTATCTTCTTTTTAAAGATATTTTCTTTTTCACATAATTCACTTGTAATTATTTTCTTTTTTGATTGAGTTCGCTATTATTAGTCCAGTCGGAAAATTCCTTTTGTAAATTGAAACTCAAAGTTGCAATTCCTAAAGTGTTATTTCTCTTAATATCTCTTAGTTCTTTGCATGATTCTAGTAATTCGAGTAATTTGTTCTGGTCGAGTCTCAAGTTGTCGTTGTTTACTACATTTATTTCTTTTGTTTCGGAGTTGATTCTTCTTAAAAAGTCCGCGATTACATCATCTTTACCCTTTATGAAATCAATTTTAATGTTGTAATCGTCTAAAGAAATGAACCACCACGTCAGTCTCGGGTTGATATCTTTTCCTGAATACTTTGCTGCGAGCCACTTGATTGGCTGGTGGTCCGTTTGTAAGTCGAACTCTTTACTGAATAGATAGTATCTTCAGTATTTGCATCTCCAAACAATCGCGAACAACTCTTTCTCTATTGTTGCGTAATTCTTTCATGGTTATCTAGGGTTCTAGATGCGAAGCACACTGGATGTCCGTCTTGACGGCTCCGAGAGCGAAATTACTGGAATCCGTTATTAGCTTAAACCTTTAATTAAAATCCGGGTATTTTAGGATTGGATGGTTTGCAATTATTTCTTTAAGTTTCCCGAAGGCAATTATATAATTCGGGCCGCTCCGATTAACTGTAACTCCTTTGTTTAAATATCTGATCTTCTTTAGGATTGTCTTTTATAAATTTTGATCTGATCTGATTTTGATCTGCTTTGCAGTAGTGGGAAGTTTTAGTTTTTGAATACATTTAATCTTGTTTGGGTTCGGTTTAATTCCCTTTGGCGTTAGGTGCGCCCTAATATCTTGTTTCTCGCTTGAGGAAATTATATTTGTCTACTTGTATTTTTAATTCTGCTTCTTTTATTCTTTGAAAGACTTTTTTAAAATTTGTGATGTGTTCTTCTAGGCACGTACTGAATATTAATATATCGTCCAGCTGGACAACGCAAACTAAGGTTTATGAGTCCTCTCAGCATTCGATTAATCATACTTTGGAAAGTTGCAGGGGAATTCTTTGAGCCGAATGGCATTCTCTGGTACTCATGATGACCGTATGGGGCAGAAAAAGCGGTTTTCTTGCTATCGTCGGGTTTCACTAGGATCTATTGTTATAAAGTATTGAGCCCTCCCCAGTTTGTCGAGGGTACTTTCGATATTTGGTATCGGAAACTTGTCATTGAGCGTAACTTCTAACTATCTAAGATAGGGAGGGTAATGTAATTTTCATCAGAAATCCTCTACGGGCTTTGGTTTTCGCGATATTAGCGTATTAATAATTCAAGTTATTTTCGAGATATCTATCTACCCAGCATGACGTCAAGTTGATTTTGTTGTTTTCAAGTGCTGCAAGTTTTCTTGCTGAGGATACATCATTCGAATTGTGTAACACGTTGTCTTGATGTTTTGTTAGCAAATTATTATTGAGTCTAGGGTATGTGTATTGAAAAGTCTTATGTTTTATAAACATTTGTTTTTATTTCCAATAAATTTTCGTATTACAAAATTATTTCTTATCGAACATTGTCCAATATAAAGTTGGCAAGATGGCGCATTTGTGTTAATACCAATTAGTTTTCCACAGTTGTATTCATCGACTTTGATAATGATTTCACCCTCTCCAACTATCTTCTGCATCCAAAGAAATGTTGGAAGTGGAATCAACTTTAGGCTAGTGACATCTTAGTAAACCTTGGGTTCGGAAGACGGAATATTCAGGAAGGTTCTAGTATAATTTATAGAGTATACATACGGCGCTACAGACATCCAGGAGGCGGAGTATTATTTCAGACAGTGAACTGGCCGAAGTAAATTATTTGGATTGCGATAATTAGAAGTAGAGTACTAGCGATAACTATATAGAGTTGATTGTTTGTAAATGGTATAAAAGTAAATAGCGAAGTTAAATAATGAAAGAACTTTGGAATTATATCTGCAATATTGTGTTTTAAATAATGAACCAAGGCCACGCTCATAACAACTGGTGTCAGAAGTAAAATAAAATCGTGAAACAATGTGGTGGCATTTGACTTTGAAATTCAAAGAGTGATTAATTTGGTGAAATCGTGTGAAAATTTCCTGCTTTAAGTGAAAATTCCGAAAGATAAATTTATATCAAACTCTGAGTGAATTATCAAAGTAATGGGACGCAAAATAGAGGAGGTTCGCATACAGGAATTGAAAGTGGAGTTGGGGAATCGGTCATTGCGAACGATACGTCTAAGGAATGTTCTAGTCGAGTGAAGGAATGCTGAGACATACGTTTTCGAGGAAGAACCAGAAACTGAATAATAGCCTGCGATGAACATAGAACAGCTTTTGGGTACTTTAATGACCAAAATGGAGCTTTCAACCCTGCAAGTGTAGAATGCTCTTGAGGAACAAAAGAACGCTTGTGGGGAACAAAAGAATTCTCTGGAATCCCGTTTGGACGAACAAAAGAATGCTTTTGAGGAACAAGCGAATTCTCTGGAATCCTGTCTAGATAAACAAAAGAATTCTCTAAAAGACCTTTTGGACGATCAGAAGAATGCCCTTGAGGAACAAAAGAATACTTTTAAGGAACAAAAGAATTCTGAAGAAGCACGTTTGGATGAACAAAAGATTTCTCTGGAAGCCCGTTGGGATGAACAAAAGAGTTCTTTGCAGAATTGTCTAGAAACTTGTTTGGAGGAACACAAGAATTGTCTGAAAAATTCATTAGACAAAAAAAATGTTAAAATTGAAGAAATCCAGCAGGATGTGTTGGATGTTCAACAACAAGTGTTGGAAGCTAAAATGTCACGGAGCAGTTTGATAACTTTAAAGAAGATTTAGAGAGAATAAAGCATCGACAACTTCGACACGAAGGAACAATGAAACCTCAGTATTATATGGACACTTTGGATACCAAATAACGTTGCGTCTGTCAGGGACAGAAGACCCTTGTCCCACTGTAGTGTAAATCATATGAGAAATGGGCGTCTGCACGGGAAAATGAAAGTTGATGAGACTAAAGTTGCTTTTTGTACCACTTGTGTGTAAAATAAAAGGCGGAATTGAAAACATTTTCCAGAATATGGAGGTGTGTTTATACGGTGTGACACTATTGATCTGAAAAATGAGTGTAGAGTTGTTATGTTCGGACACATGTGAATACATGTAGTGTACCTGCTCAAGCGGCGGGTTCATATTTTACGCGGTCGAGTTTCAAATGAAACTTGTTTTTTCAGTGGCGAGGTCTTGTTTCCGTGTAGGAACCATGGGGGGCTAAGTTTTTGTTTACGTGGGGTACGATCGGGGCAAGGTTTTTGTTTACGTGGGGGGACGATGGGGGCAAATTTGTTGTTTACACTCTGTCTTCGAGGGGGCCTGCTGGGGGCAAAGTTTGTTGTTTATATTTTTTTGTGTTGAAAGCGAGAGTGGCTGGTTATAGAGAGGAGCGGTGTATAAATGTTGGGTAAGGAAAGTTTTTGCGTCGTTTCGAATTAATGCGATGATCTGAAAAAAGGTCAGGCGAAGAAATAAAAGACGTGGTTAATAGCAGTCAAGTATTTTTGTTACAATCGATGAACATTTTTTCATTTTTGAATGAATGAAAACTGAAGAAACTTGTTCTCCTCGTCTCTATTCGTTAAAACAATAAAATAATTTTGAATAGAGTTGATTTCATCCAGCTGTTTTTGCGTTTTTATTTTTTTGGAGAATCGATTTGGAAGGTATATGTATGAATTACCATCCAGGTAAACCGTAAATTTCTGGCCGTACTGCGTTTTCACGTACTTGAAATAGTTGATTTTATATTCCTTATCAGTTTCCAGCTCTGCAAGTCTCAAAAGTTTATACGCTGGCTCGTTTCCAATTGTGGTCAACAATTCCGATGTGGAGTTTGCCTGAATTGGTTAATCATATTATTTTATTGACGTAAAAAGTTTTAAAACTTGACTCACCATGCTTTACAATAATATTATTTTAAACTATGACTTTACGAATATTTCTTAGGAGCCAACAACTGTTGATATAGATCTGTGAAATATACACGAAAAATTTCGTTTCATATACAACAGCGAAAGTAAAAAACAATTGGATTGGATTTTATTACCTTGTAAACAAGACATACACTTAAACAGGGGAGACTAGGGTATAGAAAAGATAGACGAAAATACCGTCATTTTTATTGAAAGCGAACTTTTATAAGCAAACGTTGTGTTTATCACGAAATCTTGTGCGTATTTTCAAATCAAGAGCTGTAGTTTTATTAATCCTAGGTAGTGCGCAGAGAAAAAAAGCAAAAGTAAAAAGCACGAGTCATAATTTTGGAAGTAAATTAAAGTGCTAGTTTTTAATATATTGTTTTTTTGTTTTTTGTTACAGCAACTTCTCAGCAGTATCACCAGCTTTAATAGATTAATAAAATAACGGCGTCATGTCAACAGATAAGTTTTTAAATATTTTAGAACTAGTTGTAGAAAAGGGTGAAGAGTTTTTCCCATGCTTTTTAAGATCAGGGTTAAACCAAATGTTTGATAATAATGTTGCTTTAACAACAAAAGATATTTTAAAAGTACATAAAATTATTTTTAAATATGCAATTTCTAATAAGCACTGCTTCCAAAACCTTTCTGTTCAAGAAGCTCTTTCTACCTTAGAAAAGGTAAGCGTTTTATCCAGCCAAAACAAACCACACATTTCCGGCATAATGGATATTTGTGAGTCTACTGTCAGCACCAACGTATTAGGAAATACGGATGATGTGGCTATACCTTCTTCTAATATCAAACTCAGTGAAATGGTGCAGTCAGGTGGTGGGGACTTTATTAAAATATTATCTAAAGAAAACAAGCATTTCAGGAAATTTAAAATGGATGGCGTAAGGAGGACTTTTCAACTAAAAGACTCCTCACATCAAGACATTAATAATTCAATTGAATGGATGGAAAGTGCATTTTCTGAAATGATTAAAGAATTAGTTTTAAACAGCAATGAGGGAAGTCAAATAGCCTTGTCACTTTCATTGCCAAATAATCCGGAAGTTAAACCGATATGGGTTAGCATGATACCAGTAGATAAGATTAACGGTAAATTGATCGTAAATCTGATCTCTGATGTTAATCAGTCGAACTCCGTATTTTTTTCGAATGAAATATTGCAGGTCGAAGCCAATATAGTGAATTTTCCATATGGAGGAGGAAAATTTAGTAACATCGAGAATGAAGCCGCTTACTTGAAAAACAAGAAAAGTCGGACAAATGTTAGTCAAAGTGGTTTTTTATGTCTTCCAAAATGTTTGTGTTATTCAGTAGAAATATCAAATGGTATCACCCTACCGAAAAAATGTTCACGTTAGTTTGAAAACAAGCTTCTTAGCCTTTCAAAAGTGTTGTGTAAGAATGCTTTAGTTCGAGTAACGGAAAACAAAGGTTGCTTATTATCAGATCTATATAAATTTCAAAAAAAATTAAAAGATTTTCAAATTGTGGTCTTTAATTCGTTAAAGGGAAATATACTTTTTCAGGGGCCAACCCTTTTTGAGCGGAATAAGAAAATTTATCTATATTTTTCTGAAGCTGAAAACCATTTCTATGATGTTAAATCTCCGACGGGGTTTTTTAATAAGAAATATCTTTGTGTTTTTTGTGATAATTTATATGATCATAAGTTTTACCACAAATGTGAAATGCAGTGTACATATTGTTATGTATCTCCCCCGTGTTTATTTGTGCAAGACGTAATAAATTGTGAAAAATGTAAAAGATCCTTTAGGGGTACTGTGTGTTACAATAATCACTTAAAAAATATATTGAATAAAGAAACTATTTGCAAAACTTTACAAGTTTGTAAAGATTGTGGTAAATTTTTCGATTATTCTAAAAGGCAGGAAATTTACATTTGTGGTGAGTTTTATTGTCAGAATTGTTTTAATTACGTTCCAGAAAATCACTTGTGTGTTTTATAAAAGTTTACAAAAAAAAGAAAAATACAATTTTTTTTTTCATATTTTTTGATTGTGAAAGCACTCAAAACAAACAATATCAAGAAAAATCTGATTCATTTGTACACAATGTAAACTTAATAATAGCCCAGTAGAATTGCAATGAATGTTATATTTCGGATACTAGAGACGAAGGTGATTGTATTAAATGCGGCAAACGCGAACATATTTTTAAATATCAAAACGGATCTGAAAATATAGTAGAAAATTTTGTAGATTACTGCTTTTTGCACAGACCTTTTGCAACGCAAATTATTTGTATTGCGCACAATTTGCACTCTTACGACGGACACTTTATTATATCAGAACGAACTGATAAAAAGAAAACTAAAAGTTGTACCAGTCATGAATGGGTCAAGAATTATGAAAATTACTTGTGGGCGTTTAATTTTTATTGATTCATTAAATTTTCTACCGTTTGCATTATCAAAACTACCCAAAGTTTTTAATATTCCATGTATCAAAAAAGGGTATTACCCTCATTTTTTTAATACTTTAGATAACTGGAACTATGTAGGACAAATTCCATCTACAGAAATGTATGCCATTGACGGAATGAAGACAGACGAAAGGGAAAACTTCTGCAAATGGTACGACAACCAAATAAAATCCAAGGTAATTTTTAATTAATCAGGTCGAATTAATAAGTTATTGTCGAAATGATTTTTTAAAAATAACACAAATAAATCCGTTTACGGAAGCTCTTACAATTGCATCAACAGTAATGCTAGTATACAGAAAAAACTTTGTTAGGTATTATGCCTAAAAACGTGTATATTAGAAATTCGAGTCAGTCAATTATTGGTCTAAATTAGATAACAGCACAGTTGGGGGGAAAATGAAACACGTAAAAAATTATGGTGAAGTAAAACTACCAAAATGCGGCTTTAAAGTTGACGGGTTTAATCCGGATACCAATACTGTTTATGAATTTTTTGGATGTTTCTTCCATGGCTGTATACTGTGTTTCAAAAACCGGACTTCAAATAAACTTCAATTCCAGAATCTTGATCATCAATATGAAGGCACGTGTAAAAGAATTGAACTAATCAAACGTGCAGGGTTTAAAATAATAACTATGTGGGAGTATTATTTCAAGCAGTTTTTAAAAGAAAATCCGGAAAGAAACCAATCTTTAGATAACAATTTAAAAAGTCATGTACTTTCCCTTAACCCGCGGGAAGCTATAACAGGAGGGCGTACTGAGCTATTTGCTGTTTATTATGAAGCAAAGGCTGATGAGAAAATTAAATATTTGGACTTTACAAGTCTCTATCCGTACGTAAATAAATATGCACCTTATCCTGTTGGGCATCCAAAAAT
Source organism: Dioctria linearis (assembly GCA_963930735.1). NCBI lineage: Eukaryota > Metazoa > Arthropoda > Insecta > Diptera > Asilidae > Dioctria > Dioctria linearis. Next base: position 195,793,794 of record OZ005742.1, read on the forward strand.
ATTAAAACATGGGGATGTACCTTCCGCGGAAGATTTGATAAAAATGCATGGGTTTGTTAAATGTAGAATTTTGCCCCACAAAATATTACTATTCCTGTTCTTCCTCTAAAAATAAACAACAAATTATATTTTCCTCTTTGCAAAACATGCAGCGAAGTTAATATTCTTCATCAACGCCCACACGATGAAACTGATAGAATGTTATTAGGTATTTGGGTAATTTCTAAAGTTGCCCTAGCAGTTAAGCAAGGGTATGAAATAATAGATATTTTTGAAGTTTGGCAATATAGCTACACTCAATATGCTCGTGAAACAGGACAGGGAGGTCTATTCTCCGAATATGTTAATACGTTTTTAAAGCTAAAACAAGAAGCTAGTGGTTGGCCTAGTACATGTAATACTGAAGATGAAAGAGAACTGTATATTCAGCAGAATGAAAAATACGAAAATATTCTTTTAGATAAAACAAAAATCGAAAAAAATTCCGGGCAAAGACCGGAAGCAAAACTATGTCTTAATTCTTTGTGGGGAAAATTTGCCTAAAGAGGGGACAAAATGCAAACAACTGTTGTAACTAGTTTTAAAGATCTTTCTGATTTTATTGAAAGTCCGGGAATTGAGTTATCATCCATTTACGTAATAAATAATGATACATTATGGGTTAACTGGCGGCATATTCAGCAAGATCTAGATGTAGTTGGTCATGTGAATATTCCTATAGGGGCATATATGACATCTTATGCTCGTATGAAATTATATGGAGGACTAGAAAAAATTCAAAATCGTGTTTTATACTGCGACACTAATTTTCACTGAAAAATAGAATGGAAACACGTTTGAAACATCTGAATTTTTGGGTGGACTCACAAATGAGCTGGAATGTTATGGAAAAAACGCATACATATCTGAGTTTGTAAGCATTGGAGCTAAATGTTATAGTTTGAAAATTAAAACAACTAGTGGTTTTGAGTACGTCACCAAATGTAAAGGGGTTTCGTTAAACTTTAAAAATTCTCAAATGATAAATTTTGATAAAATGAAGAAAATTGTTTTTGAAGAAACCGAGCCTGAAAAAATAGAAAATAAATGTAAAATTAAACGAAAATTACCTGGTGTGATTGTATCTGAACCGGAAACAAAAAAAATTAGATTTATATTTGATAAAAGAGTAATTAAGCAGGATGGTTTTTCTTATCCTTAAGGCCTTAAGAGCACCAGAATGTAATATTTATAAGATTTGAATAATTTATTGTAATTAGGCAAATAGAATATATTTAGTAATTGCAAAAATTAAAATAATCATAAATATGACAACTGTCATACGAAAAAAAAAAATAAAAAAAAATAAATGTACATAGTTTATGATAGTAATTGAATTTGTTAAATATTGTTGAACATTGTTATATTAATTTTCGAGAAACCTACATATATAAGGCCCTAAAACGTATATTTAAATATCTGTTTGGAATTTCCTTTCTGCAGTAAAAGTCATGAGTTCGGACAGTGATGTTTTAGATATACAGTTTGTCCGCGGAGTTAAAGGCCAGCTGTTTGCAAAGGAGTTGTCGTTCTTACATAACGGATCGCTTAATCCAACCTTATATTATTTCAAACCTCCATACCCGTATAATCAATTGTAACCAAAAGCTCGTTGGCAGGATGATTACAATTTCAACCGAATAAACGGGTTAAGATGGAACGCTGGTACTATTAATTACAACAATCTACCTGACATACTGACGAAATTATCAAATTCAACAATTTATGTAAAAGGACTTGAAAAGGAAAAATTTATTCAGCAATACATTCCTCAAGCTAAAATAAAACAACTTGAAATACCAAAACTAAACAACCTTATACAATTTGGTGTATATTGTGAAATTCATGGAAATTTATCTGCTGTACGTTGTGCTGTTAAAAATTGTATTAATATTCATATATAGTTGTTAGTGAATAAAATAATTAAATAAAATACTTTTTGTATTTATTTTATTTCATTTATTTGTAATCGAAATTCATTGCATCAAAAATTAGATTTGCAATACCATACATTGGTATTTCATAAAAAAGTCTGGAATAATTTAAGTGTACATAAGAAGTTCGACTGAGAATAAAAAAATCTTCACATGGTAATTTTAATACATTTTTTTCTTTACATTTGTCGGCATACTTTTTATAATATTCCTTAAGAGCTTCAGAAGCGTTGTTATTGTGAAACATGACAATATTGAAGAATTTCATCATTTCAAATATTTTATAAAGCTCCGCTTGCGATAGTATAATGCTGCCACTATTGACGGGGATCGTGTATTCGTTTTTTAATTCGGCCTGATTTGCTGGAAGCGTCCCTTCCAATTTGGTTTTTAAATCGTTGAGATTCTCGTAAACTGTCAACCAACCGGAATAAGTTGTTGATATCGGAAAGAGGCCATGCGGATGAAACATTATTTTCGCTTCGAACGATAAAGGGTCAAACCCCAGTATTACTTTCCGGTTATGGCAATCGTCCAAATGGTACGTGTAGTTTAACAAGAGATTTTCTCCGGCTACTTCTGCTGCATATTTAGACAACTTCCTTTTTTTCTTTTACGGCTGTTTCACCTTTGGACAACTTCTTTTTACCTTTTGTGGAAGTCCTTTGTTTTTTACGTGATGGTTCCATCTTAATCAAATCACACTGTTACGCTGAATACAAAAACAGCTAGCGTTTAGGTTTTATAGTTTTGATCTCAGGCTTGCAAGACGGGCTACAAAAATCCCGTCCAGATTGTGGATGCTTTTCTCTTAGATATATGCTACGGTATAAATTAACAATTTTGTTATCATTTAAACTTAGATCGTTCGAATCAAACGGTTTTAAAAAAGTCTTAAAGCGAGAATATAGAAATATACAACAATAATGTCCACAGGTTGCTGAAAACTGGCTTTGCAATCGTTTTTTATTACTACAAAAAGAGCTTGAATTAACCAATAAAATTTTTCGAAAAAACCTGTTGGTGGGATACTTTCCAAAAGAGTGAAAGTACTCTGCAGAGCCTTGTTTTGGGAAATAAAAGGCGACCCAATGAGTTCCGCCTTTATGTGCAGGATCAGTATTAGCTATAACACATGCAGGTTTTTTTTATTTTTTGTGGTAGATGACTGCATGGAAAAACACCTCTAAAAACCCTGTTTGTCGTGCGGTTATTTGTTAACGCCTTTGTAAGCTCAATCGTGTTCATTCTTGTTCAGCAGAAATGACGGCTTCCTCGTCAATGACTTTGGTGTGAGATGTAAGGTAGTTATTTATAAATTCTTTAGTTGTATCTCCACGAACAAATACGATGTTAAATTTTAATAGAGTTTTTATAAGATCTTCATCCAAACGCTTGAGCTCAAGATTGCCAAATTTACTTAATTGTTCAGTACATTCTGTACTAGATGTAGGATACTTGAAAATTATTTCTTTAGCAAAAGACTTATTTTGCGCAGCGAATCCAGCAAAAGAAACTCTTTTTAAGAAGGTTAAGTGCCCTCCGGAGAAGTATTCCACATTTACCAAACAGTAGGTCATTATAGATTACGTATTTAAGCACAATGATCATTTAACCTGCCTTGTATAGGTTTTTAGGAGTTGGTGTACACATTTTTATCTTTAGCTATATCAAGGCTGCTATCATATTCTGCATATACAATACATGTCACGGTTGTTTTTAATGCTTCTTTAAATCTTCCTTCAATTCTAACCGTTCCCTGATTCAATAGATCTGCACATGTTGAATTATATGAGAGATCTGTTGTTAAATCAAAAGCAAGCAGAAAACATCCGTTGTCAAAGAATTTTTTTGAAATTTGGTGTCCTTTATCGAAATAATGTATACCGGTTCCTTTAAACAATGTATTATATCCTCGAGTGCTAGCAGGATTTTCTTTTGAATAATCAAATTCTAGGGGTTGATTTGGCACCTGTACGCCGTTCACCGATAAGTTAAACCTGGTGATGTTATTGTGCTTGAAGTCGTAAGAATTTTTTGTTCGTTTTCCGGTATATCCATCGTTGTCAACCATGCCAAAGACTAGTAGATTTGGAAATTGTCCTATAACCACATTGTCCAATGATAATGTAAATGTATTTGCGGGTATTGTATACGTCTTAACTTCAACTGGTTTATACGGATATATAGCGTTGGAGCGTTGGAGAACAACTTCATGAGCCAGCAAGATGTTAGGATTGATAGTTACATGATTCATGTACATAGTTGCTTCTACTATCTTAACTCGTGGGGAATTGTCATCATCTTTTGACCAAAGGTAAAATTCGGGTTTTTCGAGTGCTAAAACTACCCGTAAATCAACACCGTTCATTAATAATTTATCTTGATTAACCATATCGCCGTGAATCTTTCCCATCAGCTCAACAACATTACTTTTATCAAACAGCTTTTGTCTCGCCAAATAACCGTTATTTAGCTCAAGGTTATCAACTACCTCCATTTTATTTTGATCAAGATACCAGCCAATCGATTCCAAATGTGTTGAAGCGGCATCTTTTCCGTAATTTAATAAATTCTCAATATAGACTCTATAGTTGTAATTGTTATCAGTTTGAGCAACTGGTTTTCTATTTAAGTAAATTGTACATTGACGGAAAAGTGAATGGAGTATGTTATTTACAAGGCGAGGGCCTTCATCACTAACAGTTTCTTTGGTTTTATCCGGTTTAGTTATTTCGATATATTCGCCTGTGTAAAGTTCTTCTTTGCCGTCCTTGATTGTAACCAATTGTAATTTCAAACGGAGGTATATGCTTGATAAGTCTCGATATGTGTCACCATGACCTAGCGATACAAATTCCAATACCGATGAGTTATCCAAAGAAGCTATAGGTTTATAAGATACTTCTTCAGTTTTTAAGATGCTACTTTGAACAGGTGGTGTAGAGAAAAGGTCTAGTTCAGATTTCATGTATTCGTTGTATGAGGGCATGTTGTCTATTTATCAAAAATATCTAACACACGTTTACGTATCTTACGTTTGCCTTTAATAGATGCTCTTTTAGCTGTCTTTTTTGTTTTTGAACCTCTTTTAACCGACTTTTGTGATTTTGAACGCTTTTTACGTTTAGAAGTTGGGGCGAAATGTAAAGCTGCAAATGGGTTGCGTCTTTTTATAAGCCTGCAACTGGTACTTCCTGAACCGGCCATGCTTCCAAACAGCTTATTTATACCTTTCTGCGATAGTTCTTCGGGCAGCCGCTTTTCCTTGTTCTTTTAAAATATCTGTTAAAGTTTTACTACCGCTACCTCTAAAATAGCTTTTCCTGTTTGAATTGCTTGTTGCTTCAAAGCTTTTGCCCCAGATGTAACCAAAGGTTGTAAATATCGTAATAATCCGCTGAAAAAATTACCAATTCCTCTTCCACGCTGGTAAATAGGAGGAGCTCGATATAATTCTCCAATATGCGTAATATTTAGTATAATATGAACTCATTTTCGAGGTTATACAAAATGCTATTACCTCCACACTATGTTAAATTATTTGTTGTATGAGTATATATAGTTTATTTTCTTTTAAAATGGAGCATTATAAACGTCGGAATATAGCCTGGCTTGAAATCAATTAACTCCCCTTGTTGATTAGTTATTTTTATAGAAATACTTTCAATAAAGGTTTTTTTCAATAGGACAGTAATCTATGTGTTGAAATCTTATTGTACTTTCACATTCTTTTAAAGGTATTATACGTAAGTATCGTACTAACTGATCACCTATAACTCTGGGCTGAATAATATCAGTGTAGACATAAATTACATATTTTTCATAACAGTCCTTTGATGTTTGCTGAGACTCTTGCGGTGACCTTAGCGCCCAGTCAGTAACTGATCTTTCCAGTCTATTAAGTGTGTCTATTATTGACATATGCTCCTGACGTAATCCTGCCGTATTAAAAGATTCTTTTATTTCTGACAATATGGCGTCAGGCTCACGCTTATTTTCAGGTGTTTGGAGAAATATATCCGTAAAGAAGTTGGACAGGTTGTCTATATTAGTATCAATAGGCACTGGTGTAGTTAAATATTCGCCGAAACTTTGCTTTTCGTATGGAGCATCCAAAATATTGCTGCCTTTAGTAACTTTCCCTGTTCGGACGGTTTAGCATTAATCGAATCTTTATTCAAGATGTTAAAATTCGTATCCTTAATTTCAATAATTTTTTGTTTTTCTTGCTCGCTAAGAGTTTGATCATCAAAGTGTACATTTGATATAAAAAGCGTAATAAGATCTCTGACATTAAGATGAGATGGAAGTGGTTTTTTTATTTTGATTGTGACTCTCAAATCTTCCAACCGCAGTTCAAATACATCATGTACCCTTTTGCCACCAGTATTTTTTTCTGTCTCACGAGCTCTTTTGATGCTAAGCGCTGGATGTGTGTAGTTGTCTATCGAATCTTGTATGATAGCATACTTTCTCTTCTGTCTAGGAATTTGTCCAAATACGTCATCAACAAAGGCTTCAACTGACTCATAGTTTTTATATTTTAAAATAACATTTTCTGAAGCCCTCTTACCCTGATATATGTGTAATGTAAACTCGTCTGGATCCTGTTTGTAACTTATCTCAGATATAACACTTTCAAAAAAGTCAGCTTCTAACCGATCCCACATCTTTTTCTTAACATCATCCAAGTACATGGTATACCATGATGGTGAAATAGCGCTTTAAAATGTTAGTAGGAATGCAGAAAAATTTACTTGTCCTGCTCTGTAACTAACTTGATCAAGACTCTCTTTAGTCCACTCTAGTTTAACGGTTTCATTTATATCATACTTAGCATCAAAGTGATTTGATTTCTTTTCTATGCTGCTCTGCTATTTCTTTCAATGGATCAGATGCCTCACGCCTTACCCTTTTAAAATTACTCTGATTTACTTCTTCAGTCATATTTCGCTTGACTCCTCTTTTTATGGCATGATATTGCAACGAAATTTCAGTTATTCCAATACACCAGTCATCAGTAAACTTGCATGCTCTAGGTAGTGCATTTGTAAAAGCTGATAGCGTATTTTCGGGATAAATTTGCATGGAATTGTTACTTAAAAGGCATACGCAAAAGTCATTATCTTTTATATCTACAGGCATTTTTAAATTCTTTCACAACCAACGCTCGATACACTTAAGATTTACTGCTTATTATTATTACAGGTTTTCCCAAGGAATCGCTTCTAGTTTTTGCTGCGTTTTTTATGCGATCACTTTGTCGGACAACTTCCTTAACTGGTAACAAAAGCATATATTGACTGCGATCTAGAAGAGACGGCCTTAATATAGGTGTGTTTTCTTTTAAGGGTGATGTCTGTGTTGATATTTCATCTTTAAAAATAAATTTAATTTGAGTAGTACTGTCCCGCACGTTTTTCTGCTTATCTTGCGGTATGCGAATAAAATTAGTTTGAGTAGCACTATCCCGCAAACTTTTTTGCTTTTCTTGCTGTAAGTGAATATTTGGTTTTTCATCTGACACACGCACAGCTTTCCGTCTTAAGTTTGAAAACTTTATTAACTCATTTCGGTAGTTATACCATTTTTCCCTATCAGATAAATCCTTGTTTTTTTATATTTTATCCATAGTCTTATCGAACCTAGATTGATTCAGGGAATCCTGAATCTCGTTTTTCAATTTTTCGTAAAGTTCTGGTGAAAGAAGTAACATTTTACTTAGATTATTTTTTTTAAACATATTTCTCGAATAATGAACCAATTTCACCTGATAATACATTTCCTAACAACACTGGTAAGAAGCCTCCTCGCTGTATCAGTATTTTACGTTGTCTGGGTACAGATCTTTTTGCAACAACTAATTTACGCAAATCCTTTTTACACTTACAGAGCGAATTGTACATTTCTCCATGAGGGATATGGTTTCCCTTCAAAGTATTAAGAGTAATTACGCAAAGAGTTTTAATGACCTCGGTTTCGGCATTTTTAATAATGGCCTGCCTTAATTTCGGTTTCGCCGTTCTAAGAACATATAGCATATGCTTGTTGTCCCTTAATCGATTCATTCGTGACACCATTTTTACTGATTAAAGTTGGAGAGAAACAAGTTGTAAATATCTTGTTAAAAATATCAGTACGGAATCTTAACACCTCGTTGATATCTTGAGTGGAATCTATCAGTAAATATCCATGGGACACCCGTGTAATCTCTTTATATATTTTTAGCAGCTCTGAACTGTTTTCTGGATAAATCTGTCTCGCTAAATGAATAAACTGGCTCTTATCTCGAGGGTTGTTAAACACAGCGAGGTATTTACAGTTAAGTGATATGTCTCGGCAAAACTTGCCTTGATGAAATACATTTTGTGTTACAAGGATTGCTGAAAGATTGCGATGGTGTGAACCTTTTGTAAAGAGTTCACAAACTTGTCTGCTAAAAGCATTTAACATCATATCGTCCAATACAATTAAAGTAGGTTCCTGTGTATAATTTACAAACTCTTCAGGAATACTATCAATAAATTCGATATTAGTGATTGTGGTATCTGAGGGCAGAGCCCCATGTTCTGTATTACACCAGATAACTCTTGTTATTTGCGGCCTTGTTAAAAATATATTATTGAGAAGGTCTTTTATAAATGTTGTTTTTCCACAGCCTGAAGGTCCAGCAACCATCATTGTAAACGGATGATTAAACTTGATCATTTCTGGATTTAAAATTTTTTATATAAAACTGTTATTCATTGGGTTGTATTTCTACATTCGGTAAAATGAGTAGAAGACAAGTCGTGAATGAACTGCATAAACCAGCTCGCAAAACTTTAAGCGACAGAGTGTTACTATCAAGATTATTGATGATTTGTGGCAGTCAGACTTTGTCGATATTGGTTCGTACGCTTCAGAAAACCAAGGCTTTCGTTTTCTTCTTACTGTAATTGATACGTTTTCAAAATATGCATGGGCCTCACCAATTAAAAGTAAAAAGGCATCAGAAGTTGTTAAAGCGATACAGTCTCTTTTTAATCAAGGTCGCATTCCAAGAAATTTACAAACAGATGATGGAAAGGAGTTTTTTAATAAATCGTTTCGACAGCTTATGAATCGCTATGATATTAACCATTATTCCACTTACAGCGCTTTAAAAGCTTCAATTGTAGAAAAGTTTAACAGAACGTTAAAAAGCATGATATGGAAAGAATTCAGTATGAACGGAAATTATCACTGGATAAGTATGTTAACTAAGTTAACAGAAGCGTATAATTCAACAAAACAGCGCACTATTAAAATGCAGCCTGTAGATGTTGTCCCACGCAACGAGAAAAGTCTATTTTCGACTGTGTATAAATATCCAAAGGTAAAACCCAAACCGAAATATAACGTAGGTGATTTTGTTCGTATAAGTAAGCATAGGCATTTATTTGAAAAAGGCTATACCCCTAATTGGTCTACCGAAATATTTGTTATAAATAAAGTCAAAAGCACATTTGCAACGACCTATGTTCTCGAAGATTATGAACAAAAGGTGATTCAGGGAAAGTTTTATGAGCTTGAGCTGGCTTCAGTCAAACTTCCGGATCTTTATCTTGTAGAAAAAGTTTTAAAAAGACGCGGAAATAAAGTATTAGTTATATGGTTAGGCTTTTCACCTAAGAAGAACGCCTGGATTGATATAAAAGACGTCGTGTAATATTTTTAAAACATAGTCATCATGCTACTCTTGAAAAGAGAATCTGACCGGTTAAAAACTTTCCACAATCTTCCTTTAGATGACAAAAAGTGTTGCAAACTAGCAAGAAGTGGATTCTTTTACACAAATCTTAAAGATAAAATAAAATGTTACTTTTGCTCCCTGGAAATGTATGCTATGAACTGCCCAGAAGACGCTAAAGCAGAACACATTCATCGATCTCCAAACTGCACGTATGCCAATGGTAGTGATGTATGTGGACTATACAATAAACCGCTCACTAAGCCGGCTCCATCAAAGACTTTAATTTATGCTTTCAACACTTTGAAATTTTTAGCGGTTGCTATACTTGTACTTGGACTGTTTTGTGAAATTTATTATTTTTACGAATACTTCAAACAGAAACTATGAAAAAATGTTCATCGATTGTAATAAAAATACTTGACTGCTATTAACCACGTCTTTTATTTCTTCGCCTGACCTTTTTTCAGATCATCGCATTAATTCGAAACGACGCAAAAACTTACCTTATCCAACATTTATACACCGCTTGTCTCTATCACCAGCCACTTTCGGTTTCAACACAAAAATATATAAACAACAAACTTTGCCCCCAGCAGGCCCCCTCGAAGACAGAGTGTAAACAACAACTTTCATTTGAAACTCGACCGCGTAAAATATGAACCCGCCTCTTGAGCAGGTACACTACATGTATTCACATGTGTCCGAACATAACAACTCTACACTTATTTTTCAGATCAATAGTGTCACACCGTATAAACACACCTACATATTCTGGAACTTGTTTCCAATTCCGCCTTTTATTTTACACACAAGTGGTACAAAAAGCAACTTTAGTCTCATCAACTTTCATTTTCCCGTGCATACGCCCATATCTCATATGATTTACACTATAGTGGGACAAGGGTCTTCTGTGCCTTACAGACGCAACGTTATTTGGTATCCAAAGTGTCCATATACTACTAACCTCCAATATTTGATGGAAAAAATTCGTGTCATATTTTCAGGAGCCAATGCGAGGCAGTTTCCGAAGTAAATGGATGGAATAATGCAGACAAAGCTACAGCTCTGGTATTAGCACATCCAGGTCCTGCGTCAGAGCTATTACAAATCATACCGATTGAAAAGCAAAGTGATTACATTTCACTAGTACAGGCGACAGAATTACGTTATGGAGATGAGCACATGCAGCAAGTATATCGCCAGCAATTACGCAACAGAATTCAAAAGCATGGCGAGTCACTACAACAACTGCAGGCTGACGTGGAAAGATTAACTTATCTTTCATACTCTAGCGTAAATGCAGAATTCCTTAATGAAGTGGCAACGACGTAATTGTGAACGCTATTGAAGATCAAAATTTACAACAAGCACTAGTCTAGCAGGAAGGAAGTCAACAGCAGAAGGGCTAGCATATGCATTAGCATATCAATCTTCTAGGTAAGCTTCTCGGAGTGCAATTCGAGTGAGAGAAATTTCAGTGGAGGAATTTAATTGTAACAGAATGCAGTCATCACAGAGCCCTCCTTCACGCAGTATTCTTCGATGCTGGAACTGTAATAGACCGGGACACCTCCAAAGGGACTGCAAAAAACTCCGACGAATAGAAGCGCTAGAAGAAAGGCAAAGATTTAGAGCTAGGCAGCAGACTCGCAGCAGAATGCCGTCATCAGTGACCACTCTATCGCGTGGTCCCCTTCGTTGCTGGAAATGTAGTAGACTGGATCACCTTCAAAACGACTGTAGGAAACGAGGACGAATGCAATCAACAGAAGAAGATGGGTTAAGATTGCGAGCTAGGGAGCAAGCTATTCGTGGATAGACAAGACTGCAACCTCATGACTTTGAAATCCCACATCGCAAAGGACGTATCCACAGAAATGCAGAAGCCTTTTCAATACGTCCATGCAATCCTGAATGGAAACTTTGTGGACGGATGGAAGAAAAGCATGACGATGATTACGATAACGGTATCGAAAGTCGAAAGAAGAAAGGAAAGAAATCCAAAGACGATGATAACTACGATGATAACAGTAAAAGGGACGAGGCCACTGAAAGAAAGAAAAAGACGAAAAGTAAAGGGTCTAAGAATGCAGATAAGGACGATGGTAAGGGTATAATGAAGGTCGGAAAATGGTAAAGACAAATGTCCTAACTATGATGATGATAAGAATTTCTAAGGCGGCAATGATAAGGATGACAACGGCGATAAAAAGTGCAAGAAATTTCAGGACAAAAGAATCAAAGACAATGATGATGAAGGTGATAAGAGACGAAGGAAAAATCAACGCATGCAAGACTGTTTCAACAGAACATTTATCGAATATCTCAGTAAGGTCTTCAACTATAATATTGTAACAGAATCACGGAAAGAATAAACTCTCCTCCCAGTTCCCAGGCAACATCATTTACATAGCTTGAATGTCCTCTGAGTTGCTGAACAGTGTCACAATTCTCTAAATCACTTCGAAATATTCGTAAAATAAAATCAGCACCAGCCGCACGTAAGATGACAACTTTCGGGAGAACAGCTAGAGAAATCTCTACTAATTTCATGGCAGCGACTTTCATGATTAATTTCTGCAAGTTGATGCCATTCAAATCAATCCGATTCTGATTCTTCCGGAAATTCAATTATTCCAGAAATGAGTTGCTTTGCAACAGCAATGCATACTAAATTTCGGGACCAATCATTTCCTGATAATTCAAAACAACAAACTTGCTCACTTAATCAGACTTGACACTTCGGTCAGCTGTCTCTTGTCAGAAGGTAGACACCACACAATAGCAGAACCTCAAACCAGATTAAAGACACATTCTTATGCTAACCCAAGTGCGTTGTTACATTCCCGAATAGAATCTGCTCCAATTTGAATGAACCACCCCAACCGATGTAGGAGGGGTCAAACTACACGCAGCAGAACGAAGTACGAATATTTCGCTGGATTTGTGCTTAGATGCAGCATTACAATGATTTTCCCCAAGAGCTACTTTGGTACTTCCCAAATAGTTTCGTGTGTCAAAATGAATATTTCCCGCCGCCAAAGCAAAAAATAGAAATGAGATAGTCTAAATAGTTTCGTGTGTCAAAATGAATATTTCCCGCCGCCAAAGCAAAAAATAGAAATGAGATAGTCTAAGTAGTTTTGTGTGTCAAAATGAATATTTCCCGCCGCCAAAGCAAAAAGTAGAAATGAGATAGTCTAAATAGTTTCGTGTGTCAGAATGAATATTTCCCACCGCCAAAGCCAAAAAAATAGAAAGGAAATAGTCTAAATAGTTTTGTGATTAGCCACGTCAGAATGAATAACTCTAGCAATATTTCTAACACCCAAAAGAAACAAGCAATTAATGGAGTAGACTTGACAGGTGGGGGGGGGGGGGGGTGGAAGGAAGCATTACAATTGTAACACGAAGCGGAAAGTCCGAAGAGTACTCCTTGACATAGGGAGGAATAAATGGAATGACTGAAATAATTTGACAGTTACCACATATTGAAATAAATGAATAAACGCAATATGTAAAATAAAGAGGAATGAATGCAATCATTTGACAGGTTATCACAGATGGAAATAACTAAATAAATGTAACATGAGGAATAAATGGAATGATTGAAATAAGTTGACAGTTATCACATATTGAAATAAATGAATAAACGTAATATGTAAAATAAAGTGGAATGAATGCAATCATTTGACAGGTTATCACAGATTAAAATAAGTAAATAAATGTAACATGAGGAATAAATGGAATGACTGAAATAATTTGACAGTTACCACATATTGAAATAAATGAATAAACGTAGTATGTAAAATAAAGAGGAATGATTGCAATCATTTGACAGGTTATCACAGATTAAAATAAGTAAATAAATGTAACATGAGGAATAAATGGAATGATTGAAATAATTTGACAGTTACCACATATTGAAATAAATGAATAAACGTAATATGTAAAATAAAGAGGAATGATTGCAATCATTTGACAGGTTATCACAGATGGAAATAAATAAAGAAATGTAACATGTAAAATAAATAGGGATAGTTAAAATAAGTAGACAGGTTACCACAGATTGAAATAACTAAAACACATGTAACCTGCCCCACAGGGTAAGAGTAGTCGAGCTAACTTGTACTAGAAAAACAGAGGTCGACACGAGTTAATCCTGTAAAAGACGGTAGTAGAGTTTAGGAATAGAGCAGGTCACGTAGGCCCGCGAAAAATTTTGTAAGAGGCCATAAGGAAGTCTGAGCTTGAAAGCAATTGTTGTGTGTGACCGGCGAATTGTTTCTTTTTAAAAAAAAACAGCAAAACAATAAAGTTATTATAACGTTTTCTTTCTTTTTTTAAAAGCGAAGTATACGCGTTTTCTTTGTTTCCATTTGGCGACTGGTGGAGACCCTTATTCGCCAGAGAAAAGGGTCCCCCGACGAGGGAGCGGATTATTGCCATAAAGGCCCTAGGTGGCTAGGTTGCTCACAATTAAATTTGACGCCCGAGACGATTAGTTTGCTCCTTTTGTGTCGACGCTGGTGATCGATCGGCCAAGCAGTAAGTCGGCCATTCCTAGTGGAGCCCCAGAACATTCCGGTACACGTGCGCAGACGCTCCTCGCCACGTGCCTTTTCAACGAAGAAGTATTGGTCAAAGGACCGATAACATTGGTGCCAAGTGTGGGGTCTCACTCTAATCCCGTAAAAGGGGCCCACATCAACCCTCAAAACATCGAATCGTAGTCTACTTGAAAGTGAAATAGATACCAAACAGTACCTGGAAAACAGAAGAAGAACCAAGGAAAGCGTGAAAATTAAAGTTACAGAGCTACGAGAGTTAAAAGGAAATACGAAAGTAAGGGTATACAAAATAGGACTATTATTAGATGCATGCTATTTCTATTTTTTTTTTATTTTAATATAAAGTAGTTACAATATTTCTATAGAGGTAGAGAAATAAATTAAGAAGTTTCTGCTGTAAGTGGTAACTCTCACAATTATTATTTTCATCCAGATTCAAGTTGAAATACCGTAACTAAATTCGTTTTAGGTTAAGAATTCTCTTTATTTCTCAATTCTAAGTGGCTTGACTTTCTGCCTTTGTTGTGATACTAACGGGCGACAAACATAAACGGAATTTATTTTTTCTTTCTTTTGTTGCCGTTTATTGAAGAAGAAAATATCTGCTCTATCTGATATATTGTAATTTTAATTTTTTTTTTTACTACACAAAAGGCGAGGAATATTTATGGGATTTTCCTACTTACCGTTCATTATCTAGTAAACGGTTTTTAGATTTTCGATAGTTGCTAACTCACGATTAAACTGTTAACAAACTTGTTCAGAATGGTAATGTTTCCTTCCATTTTCGCCACTTGTCACACATAAGGATTTTCTACAATTTCTATATTTCAAATTTGTGATAAGACGTGTGAAATACAATTGCAACGCACGGAACCATTTGTATATTTGCTGCTAAAACAAAAGGAAATAATTCAAGCTTTTAATAAGAGGTGCGGAATACAATTACCACGCACCAAATAATTTCTATATTTGCTGCTAAAATAAAAGGAAATAATTCAAATTTTTTTTAGTAAGACGTGTGAAGTACAATTACCTCGCACGAGGCAATTTCTATATTTCTAATTTTTCATAAGACGTGTGAAATACAATTGCAATGCACGAAACAATTTGTATATTTGCTGCTAAAACAAAAGGAAATAATTCAAGCTTTTAATAAGAGGTGCGGAATACAATTACCACGCACCAAATAATTTTTATATTTGCTGCTAAAATAAAAGGAAATAATTCAAATTTTTTTTAATAAGACGTGTGAAGTACAATTACCTCGCACGAGGCAATTTCTATATTTCCAATTTTTGATAAGACGTGTGAAATACAATTGCAACGCACGAAACAATTTGTATATTTGCTGCTAAAACAAAAGGAAATAATTCAAGCTTTTAATAAGAGGTGCGGAATACAATTACCACGCATGAAACAATTTCTATATTTGTTGATAAAATAAAATAAAATACTTCAAATTTAAATAAAAGGGCAATTTCTATATTTCTAATTTTTGATAAGACGTGTGAAATACAATTGCAACGCACGAAACAATTTGTATATTTGCTGCTAAAACAAAAGGAAATAATTCAAGCTTTTAATAAGAGATGCGGAATACAATTACCACGCACGAGACAATTTCTATATTTGTTGATAAAATAAAATAAAATACTACAAATTTAAATAAAAGGGCGGGAAATGTTTCTTATATTTCACACTCTCACCACTTGTCATCAATAAAATATTTTATACACTTTTTAGTATTAGAAGGGGAAGCAATATTTCATACATGCTCAACCTTTTCTATAGTTTTGAAAAAAAAAGGATTAATTTGAACGAAATATATCGAAAGCGCTGACCCAAAAGTGAGTTTTGGTTAACCACGTCCGTCAATAAGATTTTAACACCAAAGATCGATCATTTGGTTTAATGCTCAGCTCAGAGGTTAGAAATAGTTCAAATGTTTCTGCTCAGGTCCATTATTAACTAGGTGCGCCGTTTGGTATCAACGACCCCAGAAATAATAATTTCTGAAAAGTTCTATATTACAAAATTGAAAAATACCCAGCATAAATTCAAAATTTTTCCTAAATTTGGCGTCAAGGACTAGTGAAGTACAAAATACTTTAAGGAAACTCTGTGTGTAGTAATGAACAACTCCGAACTGAAGAACAAGTCTTTGCGCTTTGGTGTAACTGCTAGTCGACGAGTTTAGAAAGAACGAAAGAATCTCTTAATCTACGCAAGATATGCTAAATCTCTTGCCGTGGGTTATTAACGATTGGGATTCCTAGTAAGAAGGCAAAAAATATTTTCGACCGCGAATAGAAATACGAAATAACTTTTGATTTGTCTAGGTTTGCTAGGCAACGATTAATGTAAGAGGCAAAGCATTTGTTAGTCTTATATTTGCTAATGGGCCACCAATAAAGTACTAAATATTCTTTATAATTTGTATACTTGCTGGTCTGTGATTGATAAAACACAAAGTACTACTACTCTATAGTTACTAGTCAACGATTAGAAGACATAAATTAATTTCGTACTATCAGTAAACTACAAAATTTTGTATAGTGTTTCAAATTGGCTGAACGACGACTACTAAAGCGAAAAATACCCTCTAAAAAGCAAGTTTGAAACCTTAAATAGTTTTAGATTCCCTCGTCTTTACTGTGCCACCATTTAAAAAGTTCACAGGAAATAAACGAGACTGGCTATATTCGGTGTCGGCGAACAAGGCAATGTAAGGCATTCGCTAAATTTTCATATTTCATGGTGAACCAATCTAATAGTTTTTCGATTTGATCCTAGTTGTTAATCGACGGGTTATCAAACCGAGTACTCTCTATACACATTTGCTTGATGTTTGTTAATCGAGGGTCTATGAAAGACAGAAGTTCTCCTATATTGGTTTTATATTCGATAATTAGCGAGCTTTGGAGCACGAAATAATTTTCTAGATCTGCTTTATATTTGCTAATCGACGGTCTATGAAAGACAAAACTTTTTCTATATTGGTTTTATACCGGAAAATTAGCGAGTTCTAAAGTACCAAATAATCATACACATTTGCGTTATATTTGCTAATCGACGGCCTATCAAGACCCACAAAATACCAGAGATTTTAGACTGGTTTAGTATTGGCTGCGGTTTAATATTTGCTGACCAACGAGCAACAAATTGCCAAACACCTTCTATACTTCTTAGTCTTCGCTCGTCAACGACAAAAAAAAAAAAAAAAAAAGTACAAGAGGACCTTAACTGGCTCAGTATTGGATAACCAGCGAACTAGCAAGTGTCAAATCCCTGCGATATTTGTACAAAATATTTTCTAGACTAATCCTACCTCTGCTACTCAGCGATTTGCAGTTTGTCGTAGATCTAAACTTACTCATCCACCATTAATAAGGGAATTTGTTTTATTTTTGTACGGCCCGAATAAATTCGAGGCAGCGAACTGAGATCAACTGGTAGAATTATTGCTGGCGTTTTGTCTTTCGCCTTATACGACATCCGAAAGATTCCCCATATCGTCGATCTTGAGCGAAATAAGCAATATTTTAGTAATTGGCCAGGAAGTAAGTGCCTACCCGGACCTCTTAGTACGGACAGGAGCTGTCTCCATTCCTCCTTCTAGTAACCGGTAAAGTCGTCATAACTATCGTGGTTGGAAGCAGAATGACAGTGAGCAGCATGGCCGAAGAGCAGCTCGAACAAATCTTGCCGAAGCTCGAAGAGTTGAGCGATAAGTTTAGTGCCCAGGCACATACAATTGCAGAAGTCAACAATGAGGTGAAAGCTCTAAAGGGGCAGCATACATCCTTCCAAGAAGAGTTAAGTACACTACGGAGGCAGATGTCCGATATATCTGTCCTGAGCGCATCTGCGTTCGCCCATAAAGTAATGGATGATACAGAGGTGCAACAAAACGCACCATCCGATAATAGGACAGTTGAGATTCCACCACCGAGTAGTCAATCCACCCCGACGTCCGGGAAAGTTCCAGAAGAAGTCAAAGACAATTGCAGGCAGAAACCGCCTGTGACAAATACCGCCGCATTCTCATGTTCTAATCCTGCGGAGCCTAAGTCGTCACGAGAGCCGTCTTTGTCACTACCTCCTCGACCACTCCATACGGTTAGTGACAAGCCCATTAGAAAGTCGATGATTTCGCCGACGGAGTACGATGGTAAGGCTCAGTGGAATCACCACGAGTTGCACTTCGAAGCGATTGCGGAAACAAACGGTTGGGACGACGAGACCAAAGCACTTTACTTAGCTGCCTCTCTGCGCGGCATGGCTTTGGGCTTCTATGAGACACTGAATCAAGAAGCCAGGAGGTCTTATAGCAAAGCGAGGAATGCGCTCTCTATACAATTTGGTGCGGAATATAAGCAATCAGTAAGTCACGTACAGCTTAGCACCAGAGTCCAGAAGAATGGGGAGAGCTTTTCAGAATTTGCCACTGACCTTTCACGGCTGACTAGGCTCAAGTTCGCATATTGTCCGGAGGATGCGAGAGATCAGATCGCTTTGGAACACTTCCTGGACGGAATTTTTAACTTAGATGTTCAAAAAAGAGTTCGAGATTTTAACCCACCTACTCTGCAAGACGCAGTAAAAACCGCCTTTCGGATAGAAGCTAATCATCTAGCAACCAGAGCTGCGAGACGCAATATACGAGTTGCAGTCGCAACTAGTACTAATAGACCACCACCGCGAGAACCGCCGGACTTCAGGAGAGAACAATTGGGACGGATGTCATCGGGAAACGCGAACGAGCTAGCGTGAGGGAGCCGCAGCTAGCTCAGCCAAAGTCAACAGCTCCTACATCCGCCACCACCTCACCAAAACCCAGCCTGCTAGCCCAAAACGTCACGGGGACCATCCGCCGGTGCGACTTTCGAAGAAGGTACGGGTTTATCGTGCGTGATGAGAGTCAAATAGACGTATTCTTCCATTTTGCCAACTTTCGGAGTTCAGTTGTAATTCCGGAAACCGAAGTAGCTCCTGGCAACAGAGTAGTATTCGACCTGGTTGAAGGCCGCCCTACTAACAGAGCAATAAACATTCTGCTAATACCTATCGAAGAAGGGAAGAATAATGCAGCACATGAATCTACTCTTGGAACACGAGACGACTCACTGTCTAACTTGCAACCAACGCAGACACAGCAGCTATCCGGAAGCAGAGAATATACTAGGAATATCACTTTGTCTAGTTTAGCAGGAACTTTAAACGCAGGGCAGCTGATCTCGGGGGGCAGAGGTCAGCACACTTCACAAACGCTCCACCTACCATCTACAAGTACTTCCTCGACAGCACAAAGATCAACCGTCCATTAGAAACCAGCCTCCTAGAACTGACTAAGCTTACCACCATAACCGCATATCCTCCGAATACCAACACACATATCGCGCAACATTCCCCACTCGTCCAGTTTCCACCACCCACTAACACATTAACTGACCAACCCCCAACCAACCCACTAACAAATCCTGCAACCACTAACACACTAATCTACCATCCACTTCCCACTAACACCTCTACAAACCAGCCTATTCCCACTAACACGTTAACGAACCATCCTACACCACCTATTAACATCCCAACAAAGAACACACCAATTCCAAACACACTAGCTATCCAGCACACACCGCTTGCTATCCCTCTAACCTCCATTACACCAACCCTTAACCAAGGGCCAATTTCCAGACATAACACGGGGACACGGGACACGACGGGGTCAATATCTTCGAGGCTACCAGCTCCACCTATCATAACTGTTAGCCAAGGTATGATCTGTAGTACCATCAAAATCAAAGGAAAAATTGGAAGGATTGTCTGCCACATGATCGTGGATACAGGAGCGACACACTCTATTCTGCACGGAAGAATACTCGACCGCTTACAATTCCCTTATAAAATCAACCCATCTTTAACGCGAAATGTCACGGGAGGAACCAGCATAGTGGACGGCGTCATTGAGCTGCCAGTAGCTATTCGAAACTTTACCACAACACACACCTTTTACGTAGCTGATGTCTTTGACGATTGCATCATCGGGATGGATTTTCTTGCAGGCAACAGATGTTAAATCGACTTAGCAAAGCACACGATTAGGATAGCTCAAGAGCTCGTTCCGATAATCGAAGAAGAGAGCACTGACAATTTTGTTAGAGCAATACAGGACTGTACAATACCAGCTGAGTCATCCTGCTTCGTAAGACTTTACCACCCGTCAGTGGGTGAAGAAAAAACTGTTTTGATATCTCCAAGGAATGTCCCACCTACCCTGTGGATGGAACCAGCAGTCGGCCAGTCCAACAATGGAAGTCTGATTGTTCGTGTGACAAACGTAACAGATAACCCGATCGAACTAAAGGCTAACACCTCTCTCGCAGAGGTGGAAGTAGCTGCAGACATTGTCAGTTCTTCGGGGGAAGGAACAGCGAACTTCAACCATCTACCGCCTGAATTACACATATTACTGGAACCCACAACTGTACCCCTGAATAATCAGAAGAGAATAATATTGGAAAAGCTACTCGTAAAACATCAGGATGTCTTTGCGCGAACAAAAAACGACCTTGGTCGAACCACGATTATGCGGCATCAGATCGACGTAGGCAGCAACAAATCGATTAAACAGCCTCCCAGGCGCCTTCCATTGGCCAAACGTCAGGAAGCGGAAAACCTAGTAAACGAGATGAAAATCCAAGGCGTTATCAATCCATCTAGTAGCCCATGGACTTCTCCAGTCATCCTGGTGAAGAAGAGGGATGGCTCGACTAGATTTTGCGTCGACTACAGGCGGCTAAATGAGGTTACCAAAAAAGATTCATATCCGCTGCATCGTATTGATCTGACTCTTGATGCACTCGGTGGCTCAACTTGGTTTTCGACATTAGATCTACAGTCGGGCTACTGGCAAGTAGAAGTGGAAGAAGAAGACCGCGAAAAGACCGCGTTCACTACAGGTAGTGGATTGTGGGAGTTTTCAGTTATGCCATTTGGGTTAACCAATGCCCCTGCAACTTTTCAGAGGCTCATGGAAATCGTCCTCCAAGGAATTCCACCACAGGCGTGCCTAGTATATTTGGACGATGTTATCGTACATGGCCCCACGTTTCAACAAATGGTAGAAAATCTCCGCCTTGTCTTAGCCCGATTAAGAGTAGCAAATCTAAAAGTTTCACCGAAGAAGTGTCAGTTATGTCAGAGGGAGGTGAAGTTCTTGGGACACGTCATCAGTGACTCTGGATTATCAACGGACCCCGACAAAACGAATGCTGTTAAGAGTTGGCCCAAACCGCAAACATGAAGAGATATACAGTCATTCCTCGGGCTGTGTGCTTACTATAGGCGGTTTGTGAAAAATTTCTCAGCTATTGCGAAGCCACTAACAGAGCTTACGGAGAAAGGTCGAAAATTTACCTGGTCAGATGCTTGTCAAGAAGCGTTCGAAGACTTGAAAGACCGCTTAACCACTGCGCCTATACTCACCCAGCCTGACGAAAATTTGCCTTTTATCTTGGATACAGACGCCAGCCAACACGCTTGGGGAGCTATTCTTTCGCAAGTTAAGGACGGGATGGAACACGTGGTGGAATACCACAGCAAGACATTCAGACGCCCGGAGCGAAACTACTGTGTTACCAGGAAAGAACTGGTTGCAATAGTCAAAGCGTGCTCACATTTTCAGCCGTACTTAATGGGGAAAAAGTTCACAATTCGAACAGACCATGCATCCTTAAGATGGTTGATGAACTTTCGGTGCCCCGAGGGACAAGTAGCAAGATGGATAGAACGCATGCAGGCCTATGATTTTGAAATCGTGCATCGTCCAGGTAAGAGTCACAGTAATGCAGATGCATTGTCTCGCCGCCCTTGTTCCACGACTGATTGTCACTATTGTCAACGGCTCGAAGAGAAGGACGCCATCATAATTCGCCTAGTCACCACCCAAGAAGATATAGCTCAAAAGCAGGAGGACGACCTCACCTTTCGAAAAGTTCGGGGTTGGCTGACTACGGGTCAGCGCCCAGACAAAGATAGCATCAAAGACCTGAGCCCGGAAATTAAATCGTATAGGTCAATGTGGTCTCTTCTGAAACTAGAGAATAGCATCGCCGTTCAAACAATCAGTCAAGGGTCAGAAACTATGAACCAAATCCTGGTCCCGAAATCTCTTCGATAACTTGTTCTCCAACAGGTACACGATTCTCTAAGCGGCGGACACTTCGGCGTTGATAAGACGTTAGGTAAACTTCGACAGATATACTATTGGGTGGGTAGTAGTACGGATGTAAAGGACTGGTGTGCTGGATGTCTACAGTGTCAAGCACGGAAAGGGCCGCGGCCAAGACGGCGAGCTCCTCTACAAGTATGCAACGTTGGTGCACCTTTCGAAACTGTAGCTGTGGACATATTGGGACCACTTCCAAAGACCAATAGAGGAAACCGCTACCTCGTAGTCTGTATGGACTACTTCACTAAGTGGCCCGAAGCAATTCCAGTACCAGATCAGACAGCCGAGACCGTATCGGATGCACTCATCTCAGCCGTATTCAGCCGACATGGGGCTCCCCTGCAGCTCCATTCAGACCAAGGCAGAAATTTTGAAAGCGCCGTCTTCCAGGAGGTAATGCAGAAGTTCGGGGTCGAGAAAACGCGCACAACAGCCCTACACCCACAGTCAGACGGTTTAGTCGAAAGATTTAACCGAACAATTCTTGACTACCTAGCGAAATTTTTGAATTCGCACCAAAGAGAATGGGACCAGTATGTTCCGTACCTACTGTTATCATATCGCGCGAGTGTGCAAAATAGCACTAAACAGACACCGGCTAAACTCCTTTTTGGGCGAGAACTTCGTTTGCCACTGGAGATGGTCTTAGGAAGCCCACCTACTGAAGTTATGTCAATTAACGATTACCTTGACGATCTGACCACGACACTGAATGCGATTCATGAGAGTAATCGTGCCATCTTGAACACCGCTAGCCGGCGTATGAAGACATACTATGACTTGCGGTCAAAGAAACCCAGTTTCCAAGTAGGTCAACTTGTGTGGTTATATTTCCCAAGATGCGTAATTGGGCGGTGCCCAAAACTGCAGTGCGACTGGGATGGGCCATACAAGATCACGGACGCTGCAACCGAAGTGCTGTTCAAAATAAAAAAGTGTCAAGGTGGAAAGATGCGAACCGTCCACGTCGACAGACTGGCACCATACCGCGAAAGAAACGACCTTTCCATATGACCACTAATCCACCTGGTAGCCCTAAGAAGGCATCCAGCCAGCGCAACTGGTAACTACAGGATACCAATGTGCCGCTTAGGACCTACCCAACCTTGCGGCCGGTATACCTCTTGTAAATTAGTTCACTTTTTCACACTCCCTCGCTTGACAATGAGTCAAAACCCCTCCCACCTGGTACCCTATGTAGGCCGCGCTGCCGTAGGAATCCCACAGTAAAGACTCTCTTCGAAATTTTAACCCCTGCTGGGGACCTTGGGGCACACCCTCGAACGAATGTCAATCTGCGGTCAGAGGGAGATGCCCGTGCGGAAGAGGTCCCGCAATCAGTTGGTTAGGTTACTGGTTGCAGAGGCCTCTCCGACTGGTCTTGGGGTTGAGGGTCGGAGGTGTACTGGTAGACCAGATTTTTTGGGTTGCTGGGCTGCGAGTGCACCTTTGGTTCTCGATACCGACGCCAATATCGAGCACTGACCAAGGACCGGCGTGCCGCCGTGGATGTGCTTCTGACTCGCCAGGCACAGTTCAAGTCCGACAAAGCCTTAGTGGCGTCCCTTCATTACTTCCATAATACGTGGTAGCTGAACAAAATTAAAAGGACACGATCCTAGTAGAACCCATCTCTACCTCAAATGAGTAGATGAATTTTGCTTGACCGTCTATAGCTCTAACCCCTTCTGGGTTATCTTTCAGTGGACGTTTTAACTTTCCTATCCTTTCTTCATTTCTTCCATAATACGTGGTAGCTGAACAAAATTTAAAAGGACACGATCCTAGTAGAACCCATCTCTACCTCAAATGAGTAGATGAATTTTGCTTGACCGTCTATAGCTCTAACCCCTTCTGGGTTATCTTTCAGTGGACGTTTTAACTTTCCTATCCTTTCTTCATTTCTTCCATAATACGTGGTAGCTGAACAAAATTTAAAATGACACGATCCTAGTAGAACCCATCTCTACCTCAAATGAGTAGATGAATTTTGCTTGACCGTCTATAGCTCTAACCCCTTCTGGGTTATCTTTCAGTGGACGTTTTAACTTTCCTATCCTTTCTTCATTTCTTCCATAATACGTGGTAGCTGAACAAAATTTAAAAGGACACGATCCTAGTAGAACCCATCTCTACCTCAAATGAGTAGATGAATTTTGCTTGACCGTCTATAGCTCTAACCCCTTCTGGGTTATCTTTCAGTGGACGTTTTAACTTTCCTATCCTTTCTTCATTTCTTCCGTAATACGTGGTAGCTGAACAAAATTTAAAAGGACACGATCCTAGTAGAACCCATCTCTACCTCAAATGAGTAGATGAATCTTGCTTGACCGTCTATAGGTCTAACCCTTTCTGGGTTATCTTTCAGCGGACGTTTTAACTTTCCTATCCTTTCTTCATTATTTCCATAATACATGGTAGCTGAATAAAATTTATAAGGACATGATCTTTGTTCAAGTGTTTCTGCATTAGGAGATTAGATAAGTTCCCCACTAACTCCTTCTGAATTAGCCTTCTTAGAACGATTTTATCTTCCTGTTTCCCAACTTCGTTTACGGCCCAATGCAAGTGTTATAGCGGGTGCCCACTACTAAGGAGATGAGCTAGCTTGGACGGAGCTACAAGCTTGTGAGGGAGGGGTAGTGTAACAGAATCACGGAAAGAAAAAACTCACCTCCCAGTTCCCAGGCAACGTCATTTACATAGCTTGAATGTCCTCTGAGTTGCTGAACAGTGTCACAATTCTCTAAATCACTTCGAAATATTCGTAAAATGAAATCATCACCAGCCGCACGTAAGATGACAACTTTCGGGAGAGCAGCTAGAGAAATCTCTACTAATTGCATGGCAGCGACTTTCATGATTAATTTCTGCAAGTTGATGCCATTCAAATCAATCCGATTCTGATTCTTCCGGAAATTAAATTATTCCAGAAATGAGTTGCTTTGCAACAGCAATGCATACTAAATTTCGGGACCAATCATTTCCTGATAATTCAAAACAACAAACTTGCTCACTTAATCAGACTTGACACTTCGGTCAGCTGTCTCTTGTCAGAAGGTAGACACCACACAATAGCAGAACCTCAAACCAGATTAAAGACACGTTCTTATGCTAACCCAAGTGCGTTATTACATTCCCGAATAGAATCTGCTCCAATTTGAATGAACCACCCCAACCGATGTAGGAGGGGTCAAACCACACGCAGCAGCACGAAGTACGAATATTTCGCTGGATTTGTGCTTAGATGCAGCATTACAATGATTTTCCCAAAGAGCTACTTTGGTACTTCCCAAATAGTTTCGTGTGTCAAAATGAATATTTCCCGCCGCCAAAGCAAAAAATAGAAATGAGATAGTCTAAATAGTTTCGTGTGTCAAAATGAATATTTCCCGCCGCCAAAGTAAAAAATAGAAATGGGATAGTCTAAATAGTTTTGTGTGTCAAAATGAATATTTCCCGCCGCCAAAGCAAAAAGTAGAAATGAGATAGTCTAAATAGTTTCGTGTGTCAGAATGAATATTTCCCACCGCCAAAGCCAAAAAAATAGAAAGGAAATAGTCTAAATAGTTTTGTGATTAGCCACGTCAGAATGAATAACCCTAGCAATATTTCTAACACCCAAACGAAACAAGCAATTAATGGAGTAGACTTGACAGGTTGGGGGTGGGGGGGGGGGGGGGTGGAAGGAAGCATTACAATTGTAACATGAAGCGGAAAGTCCGAAGAGTACTCCTTGACATAGGGAGGAATAAATGGAATGACTGAAATAATTTGACAGTTACCACATATTGAAATAAATGAATAAACGCAATATGTAAAATAAAGAGGAATGAATGCAATCATTTGACAGGTTATCACAGATGGAAATAACTAAATAAATGTAACATGAGGAATAAATGGTGTTCCGTCGCGGAACAATTAAAACTAACACTAAAATACTAAAAACTCACGCACTATTTATCACAACGAATCCCACGATGAGCATCGGCAATGATGCCCGCGATGTCCCACTGAGCACCCAAGCAAAAATCTAAAAGAAAAAACAACTGCGGGTATTTATAAAATCAACAAAATAGTAAAATCTCAGATCATTTACAAATTTAAATGATCTGAGACTTTACCAAAAAACAAATACTTACTTACTAAACAAGGCAAACAATCCCGCGCCACAGTCATCTCTCCACCACCTAAAAGGAAATAGAAGACAAAATCATTAATAAAATAAATAAAATAAACATTAAAAAAGAATGTAAACACTTACCAGTTTCAATCAGCTGCCACCAACAATTTGACATAATCAAAATGGTGGCCCATAACATAGCAAAGTATTCCGGTTAAAATTATGATGGCGCCTTTTTTGGGCCAAAATGGATAATTCTTGGACCAAATACATGAAAAATCACACGATAACGCCATTTGTGGACCAAATACGTAAAAATTAACGCAAAGACGCGGGCGTCATTGGCAACGCCACCGGCAGACACAATCTCCATTGTGTTTCTGCCTATAAATAGCGAGCGATTGGAAAGATGAAATCACTTGCGATTTGACCAAGCGACAAGACAGATCGGTGGCTCTGAAACCAAAATTAAGTCTTGATTAACAAAACCAAGGGAAGTATTTCTGACTCCCATTGATACTAATATTTTTATATAAAACATTAATAATATTTCAGCACCATATACTGGGAGTTTTCTGAACCCAGCTACAATCCGTCTGAGCAGTTCATTGACGCTCATTCTCCCAACCAAACCTCGGTTATTCAAAAATTAATAATTATTTCTTTCTATTACAAATCAAGAAATAATAACCAGTAAAGGTTCCTTACACGACACAGAGGTGAATAACGTAAAACGCTTAGAGTTAGGATTTATAGTCAATTTATATTAAGAAAAATTAGTGAATTAATGAAATTGAATTTTTAGGTTAAGAATATTTTGTGATAATAAAAGGCTGAATTTGTTATTTTGAAGAAAAAAACATCCTGTCTTATCATTTAAAACCCGGCACCTGCCCCTTTTTATGCTAAGCCCATATTGGGACTTAACATTGGTCCTTCGAGCCGGATGAGACAGGAGGATTTTCAAAATGGCGGATATCACTAGTTTAACATTATCACTGATAGCTCTTAACGATCAAATAAAAAAAGCTGCCATAAATCACACCAAAGCAAATAGTGATACAAAGGCAGGCAAGAAATACTATGCAGCACGCATAGACTCATTAGAGAAACTCTGGAAATCGTACACAGATCTGCATATAGCAATCTGGACGACCAAAGATGGCGCGCAAAGCGACTACGCCAAAGGAGAACTATATGAGGAAACCGAACTCATATATATAAATCTCCTATCCACTCTACTAGAGGAATTAGAGGAGTCATTCCCAGCACTACCTCCTAACACAAATACAAATGAACCCAGAATTCAGTCAGTACGACTTTCAAAGCCGGAAACGCGGCTTCCACCAATACATATACCGACATTTGACGGTAATTACAAATCATGGCGGACGTTCCATGATTTGTTCAATTCATTAATTCACACAGACCTAAATATATCCAAGGTCCAAAAGCTACACTACCTCAAACTCAGCGTCACTGGCGAAGCTGAACGATTATTACGTCAGTTTGAAGTGACAGAAGCAAATTACGTAAAGGCATGGGAGCTACTACAAAAACGATATAACAACAAGCGGGCTCAAGTTAACACACACTTAAAAACGTTACTAAATCAGACACCAATAAGAACAGAGTCTGCCAATGCCATTCGCTCTCTCTTAGACCAGACAGAAGAGAGCTTACACGAGCTCAAATATTTAGAGCTACCCATTGAGCAATGGGACGCAATACTAATTTACAACTTGGTTCAACGCCTTCCATCAGAAACGCATCAGTTATGGGAGCAAGACCAAGGCAGCAAAACTGACATACCGACATATGCCGATCTGTCAACTTTCCTAGAGTCACGTTTCCGTACTCTAGAATCCCTTCAAGTATGTCAGAACTTGAAACCATTAGATTGTGGATGACAAGCAAGGTCTCCTAATCAGCTAGAAAATCGTCGTGGTTACAAAACCACAACTACAAATGACCACCCGTCATCAACAAAACATACGCACAAAGGCGCATATGCATTTATGAACAAATCTTATACATGCGTCAAGTGTAAACAGAATCACACGCTGTTCCACTGCCCAGCGTTCAAAAAATTAACTCCAACATCAAGGCTGCAATTTGTGCAACAGTTTAAACTTTGCAAAAATTGTCTCGCCTCAGGACACAGCATCAATAATTGTCCCAGCCACAAAACCTGCTTCCTGTGTCACAAGCGACACAACACATTACTACACGTAAACCAATCTCTTGAAACAAAAAACGAGATAACAAACATTGAACAAAGGCAAGCAGAAATGAAGCTTAACCAACCTAGTGGCAGTAATGAGCCAACATCACTTTTCACAACGAATGTCAACCGTGCATTGTTGTCAACAGCTCTCGTTCACATTGAGGGGCCGAACGGACAAAAACACGAAATGAGAGCACTGATAGATTCAGGCTCTCAAATTTCATTCATAACAGAAGCGGCAAGTAGACGAATGAGGCTCCCGACAAACCCTATCAAAATCAAGGTAACAGGGTTAAGCAAAACACAAACAGCTTCCATAAAGGCACAAACGTCATTCAAATTAAGGTCACTCCACACAAGCTTCGAAACAAATATAGAAGCATTCATACTAAAACAGATAACAGATTTCATACCAGCTGACACAATAAATAGCAGCAAATTGCCTTATCTGCAGCATCTACTACTTGCAGATCCTAAATTTTACGCTCCCGGCCCAATTGACATCTTACTAGGAGCAGACATCTACGGGGAAATAATTGAAAACGGAATTATTAAAGGTGCACCAGGAGAACCCATAGCACAGCACACTCAGCTAGGTTGGATTCTAATGGGTAAAACTAGAAAAAGTGACAGCACCGATAGTATTAACGCGCTCACGGTACAAGTGACAGACAATGACAAGTTGAGTCAACAACTAAGGAAATTCTGGGAATTAGAGGAAATTCCACAAAGAGTGATCCATCCCGATGATCAATCATGTGAGGAAAAATACAAAAACTCACATCGACGTTTAAGCCATGGAGCTTACCTAGTTAAACTACCCTTCAAAAACGAAAACGGACCAGAACTAGGGCAGACGAGACCCATGGCAATAAAACAGTTTCTTCAGCTAGAACAACGTTTGAAAAAACATCCAGAAATGTGTGCCGAATACAAGGCATGCATAAAGGAATATCAACGATTGGGACACATGAAAGAAATCCCGCCAAGTCAAATAAAAACTGAACAGAGCATGGCCAGAGCAAACCAAATCCAGCACTATTATTTACCTCACCACGCAGTCACCAAGGAAAGCTCCACCACAAAGATGCGAGTCGTGTTCAACGCATCAGCCAGGTCATCCAACGGTCAGTCATTAAACCAGCAAATGCTAGTAGGCCCAACAATACAAGCCACATTGTGGGCCATCATTCTACAATGGCGGCTATATAAGTATGTACTGACAGCCGACATTGAGAAAATGTACAGGATGATACACATGCATCCAAACCATCAAGAATACCAAAGGATTATATGGAGGGATAGCCCAGACGAGCCATTAAAGGATTTTCGTTTGACAACTGTCACATTTGGAACAGCAGCAGCTCCATATCTGGCTATTCGAACACTCCATCAGCTGGCCAACGATGAAGAGCACAGTTTTCCACTCGCTGCCAAAAGTATAAAAACAGAATTCTACGTGGATGACCTACTAACTGGAGCACACGATATCAATACAGGCTTATCACTGCAAAGGGAACTCATCAGTACTCTAAGCAAAGGAGGGTTTAACCTCAGGAAGTGGACAGGAAATAGTCCAGAATTATTAGCGAACATTCCGATAACAGATCAAGAAGTCAAACCCATCCTAAATCTATCAGAAAAAAATACGATAAAAACTCTCGGCCTACAATGGGATCCCATGACAGATGAATTTAGCTTCACTATTAAGCCAACAGTAGCACAAGACAGCTACACCAAACGAAGCATTCTGTCAGAGACAGCTGCTTTATTTGACCCACTAGGATGGCTAGCCCCATGCGTGATACTTGCGAAAATCTTCATTCAAAGGCTATGGCTAGGTGGATATGCTTGGGACGAACCATTACCACCCATATTAATTCAAGAGTGGACGAAATATCAAAGGGGACTCCAAGATGTCAAATTCATAAAAATACCTAGATGGATAAAATATGCACCAAAAATAAAAAAACATGAGGCTACATGGATTCTGTGACGCGTCAACAAAGGCCTACGCTAGCGTCGTCTTCATGCGAATCATCGATGAAAACGACTCGGTCACGACACAGCTGCTGACATCCAAAACGCGAGTCGCTCCCACAAAGACAACATCACTCCCCAAATTGGAATTGTGTGGAGCTCTCATTTTATCACGCCTTCTAAAACAGATCCAACACGACATGAAACTACAAGATATAGCAACCATCGCATGGTGTGATTCTGAGATCACGTTGGCGTGGATACAAAGCCATCCGACGCGATGGAAAACATTCGTCGCTAATAGAGTGGCAGAAATCCAAGAGAACATCCAGCCACAGCTATGGCGTTTTGTGCCATCAAAGGATAATCCCGCAGATGTCGCCACTCGAGGTTTATACCCCACCGAGCTCAGTAACTACGAGCTCTGGTGGAACGGCCCCTCTTGGCTTCAGCAACATGCTGACAGGTGGCCACAACAACACATAACGAACAAGTGTCTTGAACTTGAGTCGCGAAAAGTCAAGGCTCTGATTTGCACAGATAACCATATCGACTGGTTAAACAAGTATTCATCATTTCCCAAACTCATACGCATCATTGCATATTGTAGAAGATTCTACTTCAATTGTCAGACAACCTCAACAAATCACAAGAATGGATATCTAACATGTGATGAACTTCGACAGGCAGAAGCAAAAATTATCACACTAATCCAAAAGCAAACATTTGCTGACGAATATGAAAGTTTAGTCAAACAGAAGCCAATTCCAACCAAAAGTCGATTATTAAGCTTAGACCCATTTTTGGACACCAATCAAATCATTCGAGTAGGTGGCAGACTTGAAAATGCCATCCTAACTTACGATCAAAAACACCCCATGATTCTACCTAACAATCATCACGTGTCCAAAATAATCATCGATTACATCCATTTATACACGTTGCACGGAGGTACACAACTTGTGCTCAACACCTTAAGAAATAAGTATTGGCTAATAAATGCCAGAAACACTATCCGACAACGAATTTACCAGTGCATAACATGTTTTCGAACTAAGCCAAAAACATCAAATCAATTAATGGGGAATTTACCCTCCCCAAGAACAACGCCATCTATGGCATTCGAACACACGGGAGTAGACTATGCGGGTCCAATCGACATCAAAACATCAAAAATACGAAATGCCAAAATCGCAAAGGCATATCTCAGTATATTTGTATGTATGGCCACCAAAGCCATACACATTGAGATTGTGACAGAACTCACAACAACAGCATTTCTCGCAGCCCTCAAACGCTTTACCAGTAGAAGAGGACTATGCAGACACTTATACTCCGATTGTGGTACAAACTTCATCGGAGCTAGCAAAGAACTGTCATGTCAGCTCCCACATGACATCTCCAATGACATCATATTGACAGGAATAACTTGGCACTTCAATCCACCAGCGGCTCCTCACTTCGGAGGGCTGTGGGAGGCCGGCGTGAAATCAATAAAAACGCATCAAAAGAGAACACTACAGAATACGACACTCACATACGAAGAACTATCTACGGTCTTATGCCAGATAGAAGCATGTGTAAACTCTCGACCATTGACACCACTCTCAAATGACCCTAATGACTACAACGTGCTGACACCCGGTCATTTCTTGACAGGCCGGAATATCAAAGCTGTTCCAGAGCCATCTATATTAGAAAATTGCAATCTACTTAAACGCTGGCAATACGCACAAATTTTGACAGAACAGTTTTGGAAGAAATGGTCTATCGAATACATCCACAATATGCAACAACGCACAAAATAGAGACATACGAAAACCAATTTAAGGATTAATGACTTGGTCTTAATTCATAACCAACATTGCCCACCAACGAAATGGTTACTAGGAAGAATCACAAAGATCCATACAGCGGCAGACAAACTCGTTAGAGTCGCCACAGTTAAAACGGCATCCCAAGAATATTGTCGTCCGATCACGAAATTATTTAGATTATCGACCAGAAAACCGACAAGGCCAGCCAGACCTCCTACAGGGGCAAGAAGACAAGGTCTTCAAAAGGCGGAACGGTCTCTTGAACCTGTGGCTGGCACGACATCACACAGCAACACAAACCGCAAAAGGTCAGCACTGACGGCCTTTTCCACAACAACAACGGCGGCAGCGACAACGCGTCATGACACGCCACACGACATACCACCCAAAAGGCCAGCATTGATGGCTCCATTCACGGCACCAGTTGATGCAACACAAAAAGAGGCTGCCTTAATGCCTCAAAGGCGACACCCGACTCCAGCAACACCAAGAGCATTCACAAAGCCGCCAGCCAATTTTGTGGTTGATCCTCGGCTGTGGGAGCAGATCCAGCATCAAAATATCCCATGGCTAAAAATCATGGCAGCTAAAAAGTGCTATCGGATTCCAACGGAGGACGGGGATACACTTCGTTTCCTAAAATTGGCAACAGGAAAAATCAGGGTTCGTTTACAAATAAAAGACAGTAACGTAAGTTGCACACAATTTATTTACTAACTTATTCTTGCTAACAAAAAACATAACTTCTCTCTTTTCGAGAGGCGGGAGGATGTTCCGTCGCGGAACAATTAAAACTAACACTAAAATACTAAAAACTCACGCACTATTTATCACAACGAATCCCACGATGAGCATCGGCAATGATTCCCGCGATGTCCCACTGAGCACCCAAGCAAAAATCTAAAAGAAAAAACAACTGCGGGTATTTATAAAATCAACAAAATAGTAAAATCTCAGATCATTTACAAATTTAAATGATCTGAGACTTTACCAAAAAACAAATACTTACTTACTAAACAAGGCAAACAATCCCGCGCCACAGTCATCTCTCCACCACCTAAAAGGAAATAGAAGACAAAATCATTAATAAAATAAATAAAATAAACATTAAAAAAGAATGTAAACACTTACCAGTTTCAATCAGCTGCCACCAACAATTTGACATAATCAAAATGGTGGCCCATAACATAGCAAAGTATTCCGGTTAAAATTATGATGACGCCATTTTTGGGCCAAAATGGATAATTCTTGGACCAAATACATGAAAAATCACACGATGACGCCATTTGTGGACCAAATACGTAAAAATTAACGCAAAGACGCGGGCGTCATTGGCAACGCCACCGGCAGACACAATCTCCATTGTGTTTCTGCCTATAAATAGCGAGCGATTGGAAAGATGAAATCACTTGCGATTTGACCAAGCGACAAGACAGATCGGTGGCTCTGAAACCAAAATTAAGTCTTGATTAACAAAACCAAGGGAAGTATTTCTGACTCCCATTGATACTAATATTTTTATATAAAACATTAATAATATTTCAGCACCATATACTGGGAGTTTTCTGAACCCAGCTACAATCCGTCTGAGCAGTTCATTGACGCTCATTCTCCCAACCAAACCTCGGTTATTCAAAAATTAATAATTATTTCTTTCTATTACAGATCAAGAAATAATAACCAGTAAAGGTTCCTTACACGACACAGAGGTGAATAACGTAAAACGCTTAGAGTTAGGATTTATAGTCAATTTATATTAAGAAAAATTAGTGAATTAATGAAATTGAATTTTTAGGTTAAGAATATTTTGTGATAATAAAAGGCTGAATTTGTTATTTTGAAGAAAAAAACATCCTGTCTTATCATTTAAAACCCGGCACCTGCCCCTTTTTATGCTAAGCCCATATTGGGACTTAACAAATGGAATGATTGAAATAATTTAACAGTTACCACATATTGAAATAAATGAATAAACGTAATATGTAAAATAAAGAGGAATGAATGCAATCATTTGACAGGTTATCACAGATTAAAATAAGTAAATAAATGTAACATGAGGAATAAATGGAATGACTGAAATAATTTGACAGTTACCACATATTGAAATAAATGAATAAACGTAGTATGTAAAATAAAGAGGAATGATTGCAATCATTTGACAGGTTATCACAGATTAAAATAAGTAAATAAATGTAACATGAGGAATAAATGGAATGATTGAAATAATTTGACAGTTACCACATATTGAAATAAATGAATAAACGTAATATGTAAAATAAAGAGGAATGATTGCAATCATTTGACAGGTTATCACAGATGGAAATAAATAAAGAAATGTAACATGTAAAATAAATAGGGATAGTTAAAATAAGTAGACAGGTTACCACAGATTGAAATAACTGAAACACATGTAACCTGCCTCACAGGGTAAGAGTAGTCGAGCTAACTTGTACTAGAAAAACAGAGGTCGACACGAGTTAATTCTGTAAAAGAGGGTAGTAAAGTTTAGGAATAGAGCAGGTCACGTAGGCCCGCGAAAAATTTTGTAAGCGGCCATAAGGAAGTCTGAGCTTGAAAGCAATTGTTGTGTGTGACCGGCGAATTGTTTCTTTTGAAAAAAAACAGCAAAACAATAAAGTTATTATAACGTTTTCTTTCTTTTTTTAAAAGCGAGTTCTACGCGTTTTCTTTGTTTCCATTTGGCGACTGGTGGAGAAGCCCAGACCCTTATTCGCCAGAGAAAAGGGTCCCCCGACGAGGGAGCGGATTATTGCCATAAAGGCCCTAGGTGGCTAGGTTGCTCACAATTAAATTCGACGCCCGAGACGATTAGTTTTCTCCTTTTGTGTCGACGCTGGTGATCGCTCGGCCAAGCAGTAAGTCGGCCATTCCTAGTGGAGCCCCAGAACGTTCCGGTACACGTGCGCAGACGCTCCTCGCCACGTGCCTTTTCAACGAAGAAGTATTGGTCAAAGGACCGATAACAATATATATATATATATATATATATATATATATATTCCTATATGTATATATTCCTATATTTCTAATGGCTGATGTATCAGCTGTTTACAATATGACCAGACAAAGCCCATGTAAGGTCATATTCGGAAATCAAATGCGGTTACCTAGCGACCTCAAGTTTGGTATACCCAGCGGCAAACAAAAGTTACCAGAAGACTACGTAACGAAGCTTACATAACGATTAGCTGATGTGCATGAGGCCACGAGACGTTCTCCAAAATTACTACAACAATGGAAGGGACCAAATGCAGTTAAAACTAGAACTAAGAACATGGTATAAAAGATTCACCGCGATACAAGATGCAAAAGAAAAATCGGTCATCTAGATCGCTTGTGTCAATCGGCGAGTAAGAAGACTGTGGATCACCTGTTGTTCGGGACGAACAATTTTAAGAACGGGGCAGATTACGTGCCACAAAGTAACACAAGCGACATCTGTTGGAAATGGTAGCAACTTTAGGATAGTGACTTGGGTTCGGAAAACGAAATATTCAGCAAGGTGCTAGTATAATTGGTAGAATATAAATACGGCGCTACACATATCCAGGAGGCGGAGTATTATTTCAGACAGTGAAGTGAACGAAGTAAACTATTTGGAGTGCGATAACTAGAAATACAGTATCAGCGATAACTATATAGAGTTGATTTGATAATATTGAAGTTAAGGAAGAAAGTACTTTTGAATTATATTCGAAATATTGTGTTTTAAATAACGAACCAAGGCCACGCTCGTAAATATATATATGTTTTTGTTTCGCAGCAGTGGTTCAACTATAGTGTACAGCTTGTGATACGGTTTGTATTCATCATCCCAGCGGAGTCCACGAAAATTGTGTTGAAGCCATTTTACTTGTCTCTTTTTTGCTTGAGTCAAATATTTGTATCTGAATGGTGCTTGAAATATTAAGTGCTGCATCTGGTTTTCATTGGTTAAAATTGTCAGTTCTTTAGTGATAAATTCATTGAAGTTTGTTTTGAATCCTTGGACGTCTACGATTAGAACCATTTTCTTAATTTAACTTTCTAACTTCACTTGTCAGCGGACTGTATTCCACTATTCGATCGTGTAGAAGCAGGCAATATGCTGTTGTATTAGCCGGTATATTTTCTGATGTTTCGACTTCTAGCCTTATGCCAACAGATCCAGTTTTTATTTTGTTTCATTTTTATGTGAGCAATCAATGACAGTTATCGGAGCATCTGTTTTGAACTTCTCCCATATGAGGTACGGCTGATACTGATGGTCATAGTATGATTGTGTAAACTTTGTATACATGTCATACAGTAATGTGTATCTATCAAATTTCTAACTCAAATCATCATAGGGATACGATTCTGAGTACAAATGAACTGTAACATGGGTAAGTTGGTAGTGATCAAACTTACTAGCATCTTTGGTTTTATCGTTCCTTCGATTCGCTTGTATTGCTAAGGTGATAAATCGAGGTTTCTCCAGTTGAGTGGAAGTCTTAACTGACCAGGTTTTATGCGTGGATTCTGGTAGTACTGGATACTCACCTATGTCCTAGCTGCGGAATAGAATTTTTATCGGGTGACCTCTCCGGATAATTTTAAATAGTTGCAAAATTTCATCATCGGATACTGTAACATGCTGAATGCTCAATTAAAGTTTGGTAATTTCATCTGTGGGTGATATAAGGGCATTAGCATCTGTCCTGCTGCGGATCAATATGAGTTCATACTTGGAATTTATAAGAATTTTCTTGTAAAATTCAGCGAATCCCAATAAATATTTCAGAGGTACACAATAGTTGAACAGCTGCGGAATAGAATTTGTATCGGGTGGCCTCTACTGATAATTTTAAAAAGTTGCAGATTTTCATCATCGGATACTGTAACATGCTGAATGCTCCATTGAAGTTTGGTAATTTCATCTGTGGGTGATATAATGGCATTAGCATCTCTTCTGCTGCGGATCAATATGAGCTCATGCTTGGAATTTATAAGAATTTTCTTGTTATCTTCAGCGAATCCCAATAAATATTTCAGAGGTACACAATAGTTGAACAGCCCCTTTGCTGGTATAACGTATCAATCTGGTGACCAGCTGCCATTGAATATTATCCTGCTTACATTTGCATTTAGCGATAGGTAGTTTCTTAATGTTGTTCTAATCCCAAAATTTCGTGTACGGTCGATTTCCACTGCATTTATTGCACAGCGTATTTCCTCAAAAAGAAACGGTAAAGCGTTGTTAGCTAATTTTGCGGTTGCTGAGACGGTTCCATCCAGCTTTGTTGGCTGGGTAGAAGATTCTAGATGTTATACAGATATACGAATTTCATCGCTGTTTTTAAATGATTTTAGAAATGGTGAATAGGAGTGATCTTCAAATTTAGTAACACTGTTATCAAAGCGAGCATCCGGTGCAATATCTAGTATTCCTTTATTCATCGTTTCAGCGTTAAGCCTATCCATTGTAAATATGCTGTATTTGCAGGTGTTAATGTAGGTCTTGACCGCTTCAGGGTTGTCCACTGACTAATGATCTTGTCTTCTCCGAACTTGTATTTATCATTATTTTATATCAACATGCTCTGGCTTCAAATGTAACCTGATTGTTCCAACCAAATCGGTTCGAATATATTTTTGCTTTCACGGACTAAACATTCTCAAAACAGCTTCAAAGTTTTAGCAAAATAAATCTAATCTGAGCACTCTTAATAAAAACAAAAAAAAAGTACACAAACCAACAAAGTAGTGTATTTGTCATTTACATAACATATTTTACAAATACAATACAAAGGTATAGCCTTATCGAGCAGATCAAATTAAATCATTATCATCATTACAAGTACCACCGAACGGGAATTTCTTCTCTACGTGATATAGAAAATATTTTCGCCAATATACAGAATTCAATTTAACACAGCAGCATGGGTTGCTTTAAATTTCTTGTTACTATGCATTTGTGGTCCTTGCTATGCATATTTTATCTCTAGTACCGTAAAATTACAGATGCGCGGCCAATTCTTGTGATCATTCGCCTGTGCTACTCCATAATTGTTGTCATGTGCAAGCCAGGGCTATAGACATAAATAGCAATTTAACTTGACTCGATCTCTTTTTCAGATTGGCAGTGCAGTGATTAACTTGAATGTTTTTTCTCAGTGGTATTTCCAAGTGTTATGAATTTTTAGTAACATTCTAAAACTTTGTTTGGTTGAAAATTGAAATAAATTTTTCTTATTCTGGGTTGCGACTAGATTAAGAGATTTATTTGGAATGTGACTAAAATAAAGATTCTTATTACGGGTAACGACTGTAATAAGAAAATTAATAACAAACATTTTATTGTGGGTAACGACTACAATAAATATTCTTATTACGGGTAACGACTGTTATAAGAAAATTATTAACCAACACTTTATTGTGGGTAACGATTGCAATAAAGATTCTCTGTGGGTTTCGACTGCAGTAAGATCTACTCACCTCACTTTATTCCGGGTATTGACCAGAATAAAAAATATCCCAATCCCAAACCTCACTTAAAATTATTCAAATCAACTGCCAAATATAGATCAGCCAAGTACAAAATTTATCGCAACATAATTATCATATTTGTTATATGCTATTTATTTTACATTCAATTTCATTTTTACAAATTGAATTATTTATATTTTAAATTTATTAAATATTAAAACTCTAGTTTGGTATTGAAGTGTAGAATTAGTAGACAAACGAATAGAATCATTAACTCTATACCAGTGGCATCAATTTTTACCACATTATTAATAATTGCATGTACGCTCTGACTACGGGCAGTACATTTTATGGACCTTCGCAGCCAAATTTAAGGTCTAGTGGTATATATTCTCAGTCTTTCCATCATGGCTGCACTTCAAAAACTTTTCACCAATCAGGCCACCTCTGCACAAATATTCGAAAAATTGTTCAGTAACTACAACAAAACTTAAGTAGAAAAACGAACAAAAGGACTTCTTTCTGAGCGATTGACCGCCTTAGGCGAAATTTGCGCAGACTTTAAGACTGTTCGTTATTCAATTCTCCAAGCTACGCAAGCTTTGCATGATAGTGAACTACAAAAATTCGATTATTTTGCAGACGATCTATTTTCACGCGTGGAAAATAAATATTACACGTTTCGAGGTATCCTTAGAGATGAATTGGATGCATTCGAAACAAAGGAACCAACACAAAACCAGAGAATGAATCTTCTTCCTTTCTGAGATTGCCTAGCATCACAATACCAAAATTCTGTGGGTCATACGAGTCATGGAATTCGT
Source organism: Dioctria linearis (assembly GCA_963930735.1). NCBI lineage: Eukaryota > Metazoa > Arthropoda > Insecta > Diptera > Asilidae > Dioctria > Dioctria linearis. Next base: position 195,833,730 of record OZ005742.1, read on the forward strand.
TTCACGATCTATTCTATTCCTTGGTTCATACAAAATCTGCGCTATCACCATTGCAGAAATTTTACTTGAAATCAAGTGTTTCTGGAGAAGCAGAACACTTATTGCGTCAACTTCCTATGACCAACTCGAGTTACGACTTCGCATGGAAGATATTGCTTAATAGGTATGACAACAAGCGAGTGTTAATTAATGCTCAGCTAAAAGCTCTGTTCAACTTACTTATAGCAACACAAGAGACAGCCAGGGCAATAAAAAAGGTGCTGGACAAATCTTCCGAATATGTCTACGAACTCGAAGCATTAGAAGTCCCCACTAAACATTGGGATACAATCTTGATTTATGTGCTAGTGCAATGCTTGCCAGCAGAGACTCATCGCTTATGGGAACAAGAGGTAAACAGTGCACATGGACTGCCTACCCTTGAATCTTTGAAGACGTTTTTAGAGACCAGATTTAGACCTCTGGAAGCAATCTCAGATACAAAGCCAAATTCAGACAGTAAATCAGCTCAAATTCCAATAGCATCAACTCACTTTACATTGTCTGGCGACAGATGCATAATGTGTAAAGAGCAGCATCGATTATTCAAATGCCCCAAATTTATGAAATTGGACGTTGATTCAAAATTTTAAATTGTCACGTCAAATCGGCTGTGCGTTGACTGCCTCTCAAAAAGCACAATAGAAAATAATTCTCCAGCAAGTTAACATGCCAGCGATGTGGAAGGAAACATTATTCCTTACTTCATAGGAACATCACAAATCCACAGGTTTCGCCTAAACAAACAGACAACCCAGACGCCTTCCACATCCAACGGATCAATTCAAACGCTTCACGCGAATCAAACAATGCGAACTACAAAATACTTCCTTGCCACAGCATTGCTTAAACTTCCATAAAAAAAGCGCACCATGTTCACTTTACGAGCTTTGGTTGACTAAGACTCTCAAGTAACTTTCGTAACAAAGGCTGCTGCACGCAAGCTGCAATTGGCGACTATGAACACATCGATTCAAATCACTGGCTTAGGAAAGTCACTAGCTATGTGTGTTAGCAGACAGGCCTCAATAAACATTCATTCTTATTCAACCTCGAATAAGATAACCACGATAAATGCCGTTATCGTGAACACCATCATCACGGACATACTCCGTCCATCATTCCAAGCACAGAATGGAGCCACGTGCATGACCTGCAACTCGCAGATCCACTCTTTTTCAAGCCAGGAAAAGTCGGCCTGCTCCTAAGAGAAGATGTTTATGGAGAAACCCTTTTAGAAGGGTTGCGAAAAGGCCATCTAGGTACACCAATTGCACAAAACAGCACCCTAGGTTGGATCCTCCTCGGCAAGTTAAAAGACACTCACACCATATCCAAAGCGTCCACCTTAACAGCAAATGCTCATTACGAGGAAGAGTCTTCTCTCGATAAACATCTGCGGCGGTTCTGGGAAACCGAAGAAGTTACTCCACGAAGACAACTGTCTAAGGTAGACTGCGATTGCGAAGAGTTTTATCAAAAAACTCATCTTCGAAATGCAACCGGCCGTTACGAAGTTTGCCTGCCCTTTGTTAATGAAGGCCCCAGTTTGGAAGACTCTCGTGGCATGGCTCTACGAAGATTTTATTTTTAGAGCACAAATTGCTACAAAACCCTGAGCTTAGTCAGGAATATAAGGCTTGCATCAACGAATATAAATCATTGGGGCACATGATACCGGCTGATAAAGAAGCCAGTCGTGATAAATGTTATTATCTTCCTCACCACGCCGTCATCAAGGATAGCACTACGACCAAGGTTCGAGTCGACTTTGACGCCTCGGCTAAATCCACTAATGGGAAATGTTTAAATGTACAGTTGCATACGGTTCCAATACTGCAATATGAGCTTTTCTCAACATTACCTCTATGGCAAAAATATAAATACGCTATGCCAGCCGACACAGAGGAAATGTACCGAATCATGAACGTTCAACCTTTAGAGCAAAATTTTCAACGGGTTGTCTGGAGAAATGATCCCAGCGAAAGCATCAGAGACTATAATTTAACCACTGTCATAATTGGCACAACGCCAGAGTTGCCTCTATGGGTTTTCCACCTTATTCAATTAGAAGACGACAAGGTTTCTATATATGACAATATTTATTTTATTAAACTTTTTAAAGAACACCGCTGACAATTCCGAACTTGGCTAAGGTTACAAGAATAAGAGAGACCTTACTGGCTACTAGCCTACGTTCCGTACAGTGGTTCGTTCCCTATCTCATTAATAGCATTGCCAGAATTGCCTGGATTGCTTGTCCTACACTTAAATGGTATGTAGAATATTAATAGTATACGCCACATCACTCTCCCTCAGAAAAAAAAATTTATTTATATTTTGAATCTAAATTTAAGAAATATTGTATCAAGTAATATGAATTCATTACAATATTGTTTGTATATGTAACTGTTAGCTTATTTAATATTTGAATCTAAATCTAAGACATATTGTATCAAGTAATATGAATTCATTACAATATTCTTTGTATATGTAAATCATGCATAACGATAGTTTGTAGATTGATTCGTACGTTAGGTTTATTTTCAATTTTTGCTTCTTCCTTAGTGAAAAGAGTGGAATTTGCTAAAAAAGCTGGTTTCAGGCTATCGATGGATATTGTATTTTCTTTCTCGTCTATTGCGACATTAAAATGCTTGCGGTGTTTGGAAACTACCTTATATGGCCCACGGTATTGGGGTCTTAGCGATCCTTTATTAGTTTCTTCTCTAACGAAAACGTGGGAACAAGTTGGTAATTCTTGCGGTACGAAAATTATTTTCTGTTTTCATGTCCTATTGGATTTTGGCTTTATTTGGGCTATATTTTCTTGTATCTATTTAGCTAGGTCGTTTGTATGTACTTGTCTGTTCTGAGAGTCTGTTATGATGAACTCGGCTGGTAAACGGAGTGATTGACCATATAATATTTGTGAAGGGGATAAACCAAAATCTTTTCTAATCGCTGTACGAATCCCTAGGAGGATCCATGGTAGGTTGAAAAACCATTTTTTTGGGGTGGTCTGTGGCTTTAATGGCGATTTTAAGTTGTTGATGGAACCTTTCAATCATTCCGTTTGCTTGAGGATGATATGTCGTAGTTCGTATTCTATGCATTCCGAGTATTTTGGAAAATTCTTTAAAAAACGACGACTCGAACTGTGTCCCCTGATATGTAGTGATTGTTTTTGGTATACCGTACCTCGCAATCCAATGCTGGAAAAAAGCAAAAACCACTGCTGAGGCACTAATCGTTCTTAAAGAATAGCTTCCGGCCAAAAGGAAAAACGGTCTTTAATTGCTAAGATGTAGGTATATCCATTAGATTGTGGAAGAGGTCCTAATAAGTCTATGTGAATGTGCTCGAAACGTCCACTCGGCACATCAAAAGTACCATGCTCAGATTTAGTGTGTCGTGTTATTTTACTTTTCTGGCATGCTATGCAACTCTTGGCCCAAATATTAACATCTTGGTTCATGTGAGGCCAGAAATACTTAGATGTAATGAGTTATCTGGATACTCGAATACTTGGATGTGATATACCATGAATTGAGTTGAAAACTGTACGGCGTAAGAGCTCTGGAACGTATGGCCTGTTTATAGTAGTTGAGGTTTCACACCATATCTCTTGGTCTTCGACCGGAATGTAGATTTTTAGGAGGGTAAACGAATTATTTGGCTGAGAAAGAATTGTCTTAAGTTCTTCGTCTTTACTCTGCTCATAGATCAGGGTGGGGATATCCAGTTTCGTAACGTCGAATAGGTCAACGTGACTTTGTGACAACGTGTCTGCGATTATGTTCCTAGTACATTTCATGTACCTAATATCATTAGTAAATTGTGCTATGTATTCCAACTGATTTGTTTATCGGGGCGATTTTTCGGTTTTTGAACAGATGGCCTTGGTAAGTGGCTTGTGATCTGTAAAAACTATAAAATGTTTTCCTTCCACAAAATGCCTGAATCTTTTGATGGCTAGAAAAATGGCGAGGAGCTCTCTACCAAAGGTAGAGTATCTTTGTTCAGATGGGCTAAATCTTTTTTGAGAAAAAACTTAGTGGTTCCCAGGATTCTTGCTGCCAACTGCTAAACTTGACGCGTCGACCATTAGACTGATCTTTGGGTTTGGGTTTGGATGTACCAATAAAGTATAGTGCTGAAGGCCATTTTTAATTTGTTTAAATGCTTCATGGCATTCATTGGTCCATGACATTGGTGTTTCGATTCCTCTTTTTTTCTGGGACATTTTAAGTATTTCATATAGTGGGAAAGCAATTTGAGAAATGTGTGGCAAGAGACGATGATAAAAATTGACCATATCTAAGAAACGTTGAAGCTGCTTTATCGTGATAGGCGCTGGAAAATCGACTATGGCAGATATTCGATCTTTGGTACAAGTTACGCCCTGATTGGTTACTGTGTGTCACAAGAAATCGAGTTCAGAAACTCCTAAAATGTATTTTTTGGGGTTGACATTGATGCCGTATTCATTGAGTCTTTCGGAAACCGTTCGAAGATGACTTTTGTGTTCTGATTTACTGAAAATGAGTATGTCGACAACATAAATAAAAAGGAATTCCAAACCCTTCAATACTTTGTTGATGAAACGCTGAAACATCTGAGGTCCGTTTCGTATACCGAAAAGCATGCGCAGAAATTCATAAAGTCCGAATAGCGTAATACGGCGGTTTTATATACATCTTCCGGCGACACGGGTATCTGATGGTATGCTCTTACCAGATCTATTTTTGAGAATATATTGCTGACATTGAGATTTAACGAAAAATCTTGTATGTTGGGTAGCGGATATTTATCGAAAATTGTCGCCGCATTGAGTTGGCGATAGTTTCCGCACGGCCTCCAATCAGTTACATATTTTTTGGTACTAAGTGTAGTGGAGATGCAACAGATAAGGATGACGAACGGCATATCCCTAAGTCGAGCATGCGTTGAAACTCATTTTTAGCTATGGTGTGTTTTTCTGTATTTAATCGTCTTGGTCGAGCTGATGGGAGATGGTCTCGTAAAGAAAGTAATTATTCCACAAATTCACGACCTAGTCTTGCGAAAGTAAACACAATAAATTAAATTAAATCGCTAGCTTAGCATATTGAGTGTCATTCACATTTATTTGCATTTTCAATTGATAGGGAATAGCGAATTGTGACCCAGATAAACAAAAATTATTAATTAATTGCAAGCTTTATACTTTGAGATTTCTCAATATCGCGCAAATCGAATATTGAGCAGAATTTATGATTGGAAGAATTTTTGAGTGACACTCAATCCGAGGTATTGTATTGGAGTAAGATCGAGGAGTATTTAGTTTGGAATTCAGACGAGCGGGCCGTGAATTTGTGCGGAAGTTGAGTGCGATCGATTAAGAATTATCGAAATGTCTGTTCTATATAAAAACTAGTGTAGAAATATAGATACTCAATAAATAGTGTTTAATATTTGAAAATAAAAACGATTACAATGTATTAGCAGTGCTAAATATTTGGAAAAGTGTTTTATAAAATAATAAAATGATAAAAAAGTGTTAAGTGGAAGAACCTACAAAAAATACCTAACATTTTGGCGCAGCCGGTATATATGTACATGCAAGAAGAGGTGCCAACATTTTAAACCCCAGAAGGAAGAAGATTTGTTGCAAGAATCAGTGCACTATCCTTTGAAGACTGCACCGACCTAGAAGACGACGACGTTTTTCTACGCGAGGTAAAAAGACATCTTTTTCGCACCAGCAGCACTGGGAGACGACTTCTCCTCTCAGGAAATAAATATCTACGGAAGGTAGAAACAACACGATCCAGTAGTACTGGGAAACTTCATCCCTCCTCTGAAAAAAAATCTATAAGGAAAACGCAAACAGCACCATCCGGTAATACAGACGATCTTCACTTCATCAATTAAGAGATATTGTAAATTGGCCAGGTAAGTCATTTTTTTCTGAATAAATAACATTAGATTGTAATAATAAGCAAGCACTAATTAACAATAGAAATACTAGCAATAAGAAAAAATCTGAGGAAATGGCGATAGACTACAATAAGGTTAATCAGTTAATAAATTTAAATATACCCATGTTTACAGGGGAAATATGTAACGACATATATAATGAGGTAGAAATATTTATAAAGTGTTGCGAAAAAGTCTATGAACGTTTAACGGGTGATCCGGAAACTGAACTGTTTTTAAAACTCACCCTACAAATCTAAGGGGTAGAGCATTTTCGGTTCTATGTGGGGAAACATTTAGGACGTTTGACGACCTCATAAATCTTCTATTTGAAAAATTTACGGAGAATAAGCCCTATCGACTTCTCGTAGATGAATTGAGATCAGTGCATCAAATTTCAAGTGAAACAGTGAGCTCGTATGGTTCAAGACTGTACCAAAGCTTTCAAAGGTGTAAACAAAAGGCCGAAAAGGGTCCCAAGGGCTTTTGAACCCGAATTTACGTTTATACTTTTTACGTGAAAACGAAACTTCACTCAAAGAAATTTTAGATAAAGCCGGAAAAATTGAGGCATGGGAAAAACAACTCTGTATACAAAAATATCATCCCATTTTATCAAATTTGAGCCAACAATATAGCCTAGTCACACCAAAATTGAATGATACCACGCCGTCCAATATTTCATACGAAAATTTTTCTAACTTCCAACCAAATATCAACAGCTGTTTATCACTAAATAATCCTTCTAATCAAGTTATCACTTCATCGGAAATAAAAGCTGAATCCACTAACAACAACTTCAATACAGTCCCTTTCAGAAGTAACAGCTCTAATGAAGTTTCTTTCAGAAATTACAAAAATGAGCAGAACAATGGAATATAATGTAACTTTTGCAATCGACTTGGCCATTGCTTCTCTCAGTGTCGTATAAGACAGATTTCACCGTTTTGCATTAATTGCCGAGTTTACGGTTACACCGCCCAGAGTTGCACACACATAGCCAATCTTTCACAAGGTCATTCAACTTCGAATCAGATTCACGCATTTAATAAAAGTAACACACAATTCAAACCATGGAAAAAATGCGATTTTTGTAAACGTTCGTCACATAATTTACAAGAATGTCGCGCTAAACAGGAATGGGAGCACATAAATTCCAACCGTAACATTAAATCGGAAAACTAAGCTTGGGGCCCCGAAGACACCACGGACAAAGCCCATGAAGCGAGATTCAACGTTGTCCCTCTCCAGTTACTCCAAAACCTTTTATAAAAGTTCCCATTGATATAGCGAATAAGCCCGAAGTTGAACTGCTAATCGGCACGGGTGCAGATATAAATTTAATCTAAGAGTCAGTAATTCAACCAACCACAAAAATTTTAAACAGAAATCTCGAAATAAATTGTGCATTTGGGAAAGATAAAATCTTGTACAAGTGCGAAAGTATAATTAAAACGCCATTGACTAAACCCTGTCAATTATATATCATTAAAGATAACCCAAATTTACCAGGCGATGGCATTTTAGGCAATAATTTTCTTTCAAAATACTGAAATAGTGAAGGTCCAAATAAACTCCAAAGATTTCCCCGATCGCATGTTAACACAACGGAGTTTATACTACCTTTAAAAAAAAACTAACTGCACAAATCCACTACCAACAAACTTCAAATATTCAGTCCGATCTCAGACTCCTTTAAAAACCACAACTGAGGTATCGTCAAGGGTAAAATCATTTAAACATAACATAGTAAATAAAATTGATAAAACCAAAACTTTCACGAGGAAATCTGGTGTAGATCAACATAACACCATCCTATATGGTTCCAGTAGTACTCCTAAAGGTAGAAATGCATTGAAAGAAACCGAAAATAGTCGAAACCGCCCGAAATTAGAGTGTAGAACGGCGATGAATAAACATAATACGATGTCGAGTTTTAATATTGGAAAGGAATGTGAAGAGGCTCCGAGGGAAATTCGCATTCCAGCACGCGCAGAGAAATTGGTTCAAGTGCCTTCTGAAGCAGTTGAAGATATGTTTTGCTTGTCCCAGGAAATTATACCTGGCATTTTTCTTCCAAACTGTTTAGTTCGCCCCGTTAGGAATAAAGTTCTGATCAGTATCTTAAATGCAACAGGAGTTGATCATGAACTTGAATCAATTAACTTAAATTTAGTACCGTTAACACAATTCGAAATTAAAGAAGCCCGGAATATACTCGATGACAGGTTTACAAATAAATATTATAGCAACACAAAAATGAGTAGTACAAATTTATTTAATATATCTAACAAATCGAATGAGACAAAACGCTTTTTAGAAAATGAAGTTTCACATGATGATTTGAACACAGAAGGGAAAAATGCGTTACTTTCTATTTGTAAGGAGTACTCTGATATTTTTTATCTACCAGGTAATAAATTGACCCACACTAACGCTATTAAGTACACTATTCCCTTTAAAACAGATCATCCTCCAATAAATCAAAAGATGTATCGACTGCCGGAAAAACAGAATTTAATTATACAGGAGCGAGTTGAGGAAATGATAGAAAATGACATCATCCAACCTAGTAAAAGTCCGTGGAGCTCGCCACTACTTGTCGTTCCAAAAAAGGACGGACCTCAAGGAGAAAAAAGATGGCGAGTGGTGGTGGATTTCCGAAAACTAAATGAAATCAGTATAGGTAATGCTTTCCCCCTACCAAGAATCGAAGACATTCTCGATCAGCTTGGGCATTCTCGTTATTTTACAACACTTGACTTAGCTAGCGGGTATCATCAGGTACTAGTAGGTGAAAAAGACCGACCAAAAACAGCGTTTAGTACAAATTTGGGACATTACCAATTTAAACGAATGCCCCTCGGGCTCTCTGGAGCTCCAGCGATTTTCCAAAACTGATGAATTACATTCTAGCTGGGTTGCAAGGTTTCAAGTGTTTCGTGTATTTAGACGATATCGTTAAATACGGGCGGAACCTAGAAGATCATAACGAAAAGTTAAGAACAGTTTTTGACAAGTTGCGCGAATATAATTTAAAGCTCCAACCAAGTAAATGCCAATTTTTAAGAAAAGAGGTGGTATATCTCGGGCACATATGTACAGAGCTAGGGGTTTTCCCAGACTCATCCAAAACAAAGTTTGTTCAAAATTTCCCAATCCCTCGCACTGTTCGCCAAGTACAATCTTTCCTAGGCCTATAAAATTACTACAGGAAGTGCATTCCTAATTTTTCAAAAATGGCGGGACCAATACAAAAACTTCTCCGAAAAGGAGTAAAATTCAAATGGACAGAACAGTGCCAACATTGTTTTATATATTTAAAACATTGTTTGATAATCCCACCACTTTTGAGATACCCAGATTTTTCTATACCTTTTATACTTACAACGGATGCTAGTGCAGAGGCACTGGGGGCCTTCTAATCCCAAGGGGATATAGGTGAGGACCAACCAATTGCGAATGCTAGTCGTTCACTTAATAAAGCAGAACGAAACTATTCAACGGTTGAAAGAGAGTTGCTTGCAGTAGTTTGGGCTGCGCGAAATTTCCGTTGTTACTTATGTATATGGACGGAAATTCACTGTATACCTACACGGATCATAAACCTCTTCTGGGTATCTTTAACACAAAAGACCCCACATCTCGGTTAGTTCGCTTTCACCACAAACATTTAGAATTCAATTATGACATTAAATACAAGCCTGGAAAGTTCAATAAAAATGCCGATGGACTCAGTCGAATACCACAATCTGAAAACGCTAATGGAATATTGTTAGATAATTAAAAACAGGGAAGCAATGAACAATTAAGTCAAGTCCGTCTTCAATCGATTAATGATTCACAGAATACAAAAGTCAATAAGGACCCCCTAGATAAAGGTGAAGGAACGAAAAATCAACTAGTAGTAATTGCTCTGGTACACCACTCCATGGACTCGGGCGGTAAGAATGATCTAGTTAAGTCATCAGCTCAATTGCTTAAGGATTTGGTTGAGACATCGAAACTCAATGATGAAGTAGGCCTAACTTTTTCTCGAACTACTAGCAGTAGTAGTTTAGACGAAGATCATATAACTAGTAATTCTGAATCTGAATCTGAATCCTTTCCACTGGGACGAGATTCAAAGATTCAAACGCTAACTAACCCAGAAGATATTAAAACTGTTTTACATGATTTTCATAACTCCGCACTCGGAGGTCACAAAGGCGTATAAAAAACGTATAAACGCATTAGCAGACAATTTAAACTGAAAAATATGCTAAGATATATTACGCAGCATGTAAACAAATGTCTTAAATGCCAAAAAAATAAATCTGGGAAGCAAACGAAAATGCATATGATGATAAGTGATACAGCTCAAAAACCTTTTGAGAAGGTGTACCTTGACATTGTAGGACCTTTACCCACGAAAAAAAAATGGAAACAAGTATATTCCTACTTTTGTAGACGATTTGACCCGTCTATTCGACTGTTTTGCGTTCCCCGATGCAGAAGCAATAACAGTTGCAAATTAATTCTACAAAAATATAATTCTCCGTTACCAAGTACCTAAAAAGGTTATTACAGATCAAGGCTCTAATTTTACTAGTGGTCTCTTTAAGAACGTGTGTATATTACTAAGGGTTAAAAAGATACAAACAACAGCATATCACCCGCAATCAATCAAATGGGGTTTTAGAGAGGGCACATGGCACCTTGCTTGACTATTTGCGCAGTTTCGTTGATGACCAACCTGACAAATGGGACGAGTGGTTAGCAGAAGCTGCATACGTACATAACAACACTGTTCATACTGGAACGAAAATGACACCCATTGAAGCACTATACGGTTTCCGAAACCCACCCCCACGAATCTAAAACAAGACCCAGAACCGATTTATAATTATGAAGACTATGGTAATTACATCAAATACAAAATGCAAAAGATACACAAAAAGGTTCGCGAGTATCTAATACGAAGTAAGGAAATAACTAAAAAATATTATGACCGTAATACAAATATAATAACAATCCATGTCGCAGATCTTCTGCGAAATGCCCAAAAGAAACACAAACTATCGTCTATATGGACAGGGCCATAAGTAGTTAAGACAATGATATAAATTGCACTATACAAATCGGTAAAAAATTGCGACGTGTTCACAATAAGCGTCTCAAAAATTTTTAGAATTAGTTAAATATGTTATACGAAAGTCTTAATTTTTCTCCATACAATTGGTTTCTTTTTTTTAATCCAGGCTTATTTCAGGAATAATGCTGATCTTATTTTTGCTTCTTCTGCCAGGGATATTTTTTTTACGATCGGAGATCGAAGAAATAAGAAACGCTGGCATTTTATTCGAGAAAATTGGAAACGCACTCGTGTACCAAAGCAAGTGGACCCTAATCATCCAAGTGAAATTTGCAACGAAGTAGAAGTGGTAGGATTTATTGAGAAATGTAATAAAATTATAACAGAGATGCGTAAGGTTTTAAGAGCAGAAGGAGACCTAAATAATTTTTGTATTTCTTCGCATGAGCAAATCACGCGAATTGTTAAAAATATAAGAGATAAGTTAGATAGCATAGAATTCTATTCAGGTATGGTTAGAGGAATAGGGAAATACTCGATATTATGGGTAGGCTATCAAATTTTTTATTCGGTACCATGGATCATAGGGACGCCAAAAATATTTACAGTCGTTTAGAGAACCTTGAAGCCCATGATAATGAAAACCTACATTTAATTTCCAAGCAACTAACAGTGGTAAAATCAAAGTTTAGCACAGTAGATATTATTCTGCAGCACCTTACCCATCATCAATTAGATTTGGAACAAAGGTTAATGCATTTCTCGGAGAGATTAGGCGTGCACCTCCAATACGTTACGGCTGAAACTCAAAAGGTTCACATACAAGCACATATGAAATAACCATTGTTATGTTATTAAAGCTCCAAGAAGTCTACTTCCACCTCGCTGAAGAGGATACAATTTTTACAGTACTACACCAGAAAAAATTACATCCAGCAATTCTATCAGGACAAGATCTTTCCAAAACCTACCGAGAGATAATAAAAATAAATTACGGACAGCCACTCCTAAACGATTTGACTTTATTGAGCCAGGTAATCAATTTGGACTATCTCCAAATTAATAACCAATTTCTTATTCGAATTCACATCCCACTCACAGAATCTACAACTTATACAATAAATAAAGTTTACTTACTTCCGATACCGATTTCATATACACAGTCATACTTTCTGGATATCCACACAAATTACCTTTTTAATAATACTAAGCATCGAAACTATTTAGGATTCTCAGAGCAAGATTTTACAACTAAATGCGATTCGTACAAATCAGCTAATTATACCAGCATATACATTTGCAAACAAATCCAACCTAAATTTATGGGCCAAGACAAGAATAATTGCTTAATAAACGTTTTTGATAACCCTTTCAACGATCAGCCGTCTTGTTTGCATCGGATCACAGACCAAAGCAAAGATTTCTTTATCAAAATGGTACAAAAAAAACATGTGGCTCTATAACTTTCAGCAGAGGACAAGTTTAGTGGTACGTTGTAAGGAAGCTAATTACCGTGAAACCTTACACGTTCAAGGGATACTTTCTCTTAAAGAAATGTGTTCGTATCAAATGGGCGTGTTTGAGATACCTTTTGAAAAGACATTTGAACAAGCTATTCTTGTTAGGGAACCTGACCAACCAAATATCCCGAAACAAAGAGTTAGTGCAGATTCCCAGAAAATTCCTAATTTTCCTAAATTGGAAGTTATGAATGCGGACCTCGTTCAAAATAACGATTACTTACACGCACTAAAGTCTTGCACAAAAGCAATATCCGACCTGGAAAAGGATATAAACTTACTCAAATTAACGAGAGTTTCTAATCAACAGCGCATTCAAACCCATATGAATTCCACAATTAGTATTTTGTGCGTTTTCATAGTTCTTTTTCTGATTGTGGCAGTAATTCTTAAAAGATTCTCTAAAATTACTAGAATTGCAAGGCAAACCGAACCAGCGAAAGAAACCCCCCATAACGAATCCAAAAGCTTTGAACACCCAAATAAACAAGACCACGAACTAAATGAAATAGTGGTACCAGTTTCATCAGTTTCGAAAAACCCACTTAGCAGGTTTAGTAAATTATTACGTTCATTTAAGGTTAAGATTTAGGAAAATATAAACAAAAACAAGAACAGTATACCATAATAAACTAATTAATTATACATTAATATACACTTCTGCCCTCTGCTCTTTTATACTTTTCCATTCTATCTGATATAATAAGGAATAATAATATATAAGACACATAAACAAATTAAATCATGATGTAAGGGAGCAAAGCGGAACATATTTCCATTTCAAAATTATTGTAGAAATTTATTTTTGTAAAAGCTTTGTATATCTTTCGTTAGTTAGTTGAGAAAAGTAAAGACGAAGTCGCATAACCTTATTTTTTATTATTGTAGACATGTAATTAAATTAGATTTAGCACTGCTTAGGTTATTTTCTTGTTACTATTATATAAAAGTTTATTGGTTGTTCTATACTGAAATTAATTGGTATTATTAATCTTGTTTAATCTTAAGTCGTTTTTTCATGCTTAATTAAATCAACAAAAACAATTCATCAATTCATTTGCATGCATTTCACAAATCATTGACCTTCTTTTAGAAAGCATAAAGGCATTCGCTGACAACACATAAATTGGCTTGTAACACGAAAATAAAAACGCGCAACCAGCACAGGTCATTCGCTTTAATAATTTGTAAATGCGCTAATTTTGTGTATGTCAGCAATGCGTTTACTGCTGTAATGATTATTGACCCTAGCTTTAAGTAACTCTAGTTTTTTGTAAAGCTTGTATAAATATCGTGCAAATTAAATTAAATATATCAGTTTTCATTATCATATACAAGGTGTTGTTTTACCAGTAGCTTTCGCTTTGTGAGTCTCGATTAAGATTGTTTTGGTACAAGAACCGAAAACAATCAACAAGTAACTTACGATACAAGCATCGTAAGCATCATCATATCACCATCTTCATTGCGACGGACAATAAATTACTTACTGTGTCGGTACAAGAACCGGACACAGCTCCAACAAATTCGTTCACGATACAGGTATCATGAGCTCATCTACATTCCATCAGAGTAAAAGAACTTTGATTTACATTGGTGACCCCGACGTGATCATTTGATTTGATCATGAGTTTAGAAGATCGTATAACTTCGCAGAAGAAGATTGGAGGCGAAATACAAAAGATAATCGCCAACTATAAGACGGATCCCGCAGACAAGAAAACTTTAGATTATCTAAAGTCAAGATCGAATGCCCTAAATGCTTGCTGGAATGAATTTTCTTCAACGAACGCAGTCATTATGAAGCAACCGGGAGATATATCAGATCATCCATACCTCTCAACTGGTTATTATGAAGGGATAAAGAAGGTCTATGAGCAGATAATCCAAGATATGAATGAAAAGATTGAGGCAATTAAAAAATTCACTCAACCTTTAGAAGAGAAGCGTGAGCCAATCGATAAAGCGGATAAGGCATTGAAAGACACTAATAGTGAAGATAATCTAGCAACAACGCAATGCAACCATACAGAAAATAAGAATGAGAATTTTGGTGCAAGCATCTCCGGAATTTTACATAAACAACGATCTGTTTTAGATGTATTGCGTAAAACAGTAGCAGGATTAGCTACAATCAAGGAAGATTATACAGAGCAATTCTGCCAGCTTAAGATCAAAACAATAGAATAATACTTACATGATGTTCAAAGGCTCCACTACAAAATCTGGGATAGTGTCGATGATCCCACAATAATAAGTTATGATGCAGAGGAATACTTCAGTTTAGTGGAAGAAGTTCAAAATACTTTGGCGCAACTATACAATTATGTGGGTAGTAAGAGCAATGACCACAAAGCAGATGTGAGTACAAACTCTGTGATGAAACTGCCTAAGATTGTTCTGCAACGTTTTGATGGCGATTACTTGAAATGGCGGCAATTTCATGATCTTTTCACTGAAGTAGTGCACAAGCAGACAATGTCGGAGTGCCAGAAGATGTGGTATCTCAAAAGCAGCTTATCAGGCGAGGCCGAGAAATTAGTGCGACATCTTACTATTTCGGATACAAATTACTCTGCTGCGTGGAAGATTATCACCGAAAATTACGAGAACCCTAGGTTATTATTAACTGCACTACTAAATTGACTGCTGTCGCAGACCAGTATAACCAACGAAAGTTCTTATGCCATAAAGGCCCTGCATGACACAACCCAGGAATGCCTACTCGGCTTAGAAAACTTGGGAATAAACATCAACCATTGGGATCCACTGTTACATCATCTATTGATAAAGAGACTGGACCGCACTACGCACACGCTTTACGAGCAATCTTTGCCCCAGCCCAGAGCACTGCAATCTATGAAGAGCTTCTTAGTGTTTTTAGAAACGCGCTTCCAATCATTAGAGACCCTAGGAAACAAAGGTAAACCCACTGAAGATTATAACCGTAGAATAGGTTTCTCAAGGGCTTTTGCTTCAACAGTGACCAACGGATCAGTTTGCACCATGTGCAAAGGTAATCATCAGCTGTTTGCATGTCGGAGATTTCAAGAATTAACTCCACTCAAGCACATTGCTCATGTGAAAGGAGTCAATGTGTGCTTCAATTGTCTCAATGCAGGTCACCGGGTTGATACTTGTACAGCCCGAGCATGTACCAAGTGTTCAAAAAGACATAATACTTTATTGCATACTGATAACGTTTCCAAATCCGGATCATCATATACGCAAAGCAAAAATCTTCAGAGTCAAGTTACTGCTGCACACCCAGCAAGCAACAAATTATCATCAACACATTTCAATCAGGCACACGATCAATCAATATCGTTGACAACGAAAACAGCTCAGTCATTGAAGGGCTATGTTCTCCTCAGCACAGCAGTCGTTAATCTAATTAACAACAGAGGTAAAAAAGTGGAATGTAGAGCCATCTTAGACTCAGGCTCTCAGTTGAACTTCATGACCGAGAAGATGGCGAAACAATTAGAATTAACAGAAATTCCAGAGCAATTACACATTGAGGGCATTGGTCAGCGGAGACAACAATCCCACAGTCGAGTGAACGTACTGCTGCAATCTAGAATAAATAATTTTACTACAAGACTCGAAGCCCATGTGCTATCAAAAATCATTTCAGTTCAACCCACTAAGTCAATAGATACTTCAGCTTGGCCGCTACCTCAAAACATCGCGTTAGCTTATCCAACCTTCGATCGACCTGGGTCTATTGATCTGTTGATTGGTGCAGAGATTTACTATTCACTCTTGTCAATTGGCCAGATAAAGTTGGATGAAATGGCCAACACTTCAAAACACTGTTTTTGGTTGGACTGTGGCAGGGAAGATCAATAATATGTCTCAAGCTGACGCAATCTGTGGAATATGCAGCGAAGATGAAAGATTAGACCAGCAAATTGAGCGTTTTTGGAAGCTGGAAGAGACTGAAGGGTCTTCCACGAATTTTACCACGGCAGAGAAACGGTGTGAGATACACTTCAACCAAAACACAAGAAGAAGTTTAAGTGGACGTTTTATCGTAAGTCTCCCATTTCTAGTTCAGCCTACTAGATTAGGGGAATCGAAAGACATTGCTTTGCAAAGATTTAGATCATTGGAACGAAAGTTAGCCAATAATGAGATGGTTAAAACACAATATGTGGAATTTATGGAGGAGTATCTTCGCTTGGGTCATATGCGGGAAGTCAACATCAACATCATTAAGGCACCATACTATTTCTTGCCTCATCATTGTGTCATGAAGCCGGATAGCAGCACCACAAAACTTAGAGTGGTATTCGACGCTTCAGCAAAAACATCGGAGAACATATCCTTAAATGACATACTATGCACGGGTCCAACTATACAGGATGACGTCCATTCCATTTCCATTCTTTTACGTTTTCGATTACCACGATTCGTATTTACTGCTGATATCGAGAAAATGTATCGGCAAATAGAAGTTGAAGAATCCGATAGTAAATATCAACTAATTTGGTGGAGGCCTGATCCAAGTGAATCGCTTAAGGTCTACCAGCTGTCAACGGTAACATATGGAACGACGTGTGCGCCATACCTAGCCACTAAATGTCTGCAAAGATTGGCAGAGGATCAAGCTCAGACTTATCCTGTGGGGTCGGAAGTACTCAAACGTGACTTCTACATGGATGATGTTCTCACCGGTGCAGATACCTTATCAGCAGCTCTTGACATCCAAACTAAGCTCCAATCGATACTTAGCACATCTGGCTTTAAATTAAGAAAATGGTGTGCAAATCACCAGCGCCTGCTGCAGGGCATACCTCCAACAGATCAAGAGCTCCAACTAGATTTCAACAATAAATTGGACGAGCATATTAAAACGGTCGGTCTGATCTGGCTTCCTAAGACTGACTCTTTCCGTGTAAAGACTGCACAAATTGAATCATGTAAGGTGACAAAGCGAACAACGTATTCGGATATTGCTCACCTATACGACCCATTAGGTATTATGGCTCCAGTTGTGGTGAATGCTAAATTATTTCTTCAAAGGCTGTGGACACTCAAACTTGGTTGGGATGCAGCGTTACCCCAAGAATTACATACGTCATGGATTAAATTTCGATCAGGTCTAAAGTTATTGAGCAACATAAATTTTCCAAGGCATGTATTTTCTCATAGAATCCCCAAAGTAGTGCAAATTCATGTCTTCGCAGATGCTTCAGAGAAAGCATACGGTGCAGCTGCATATATAAGATCCATAGATAAGGACAACATTATTGTAGTGCGCCTATTATGCGCTAAATCTAGGATAGCTCCAATGAAACAAACCACATTACCTCGACTAGAGCTTTGTGCAGCTAAATTGGCAGCAGAACTGGCTAATCGCATCCAAAGGGACTTACGAATGAGGAAAGGGCTTGCATTCCTATGGTCTGATTCCGAAATAGTCCTAGCATGGCTAAATTCTTCATCATCACACTTTCATACTTTCGTTGCAAATAGAGTCTCAAGTATCCAGGACGTAAGCGTTCCCACGCAATGGCGCCACGTGGGTTCTAAGGACAACCCTGCTGACATTCTTTCCCGAGGAATCGAGCCCGAAAAACTCGAAGGTTCCACACTTCGGTTTTACGGCCCCACCTTTCTACATGGCACTGAAGACCTTTGGCC
This sequence comes from Dioctria linearis, assembly GCA_963930735.1. Taxonomy (NCBI): domain Eukaryota; kingdom Metazoa; phylum Arthropoda; class Insecta; order Diptera; family Asilidae; genus Dioctria; species Dioctria linearis. Next base: position 195,851,973 of record OZ005742.1, read on the forward strand.
ACCACCATACTTGAAAACAGAAGAATGCAAGTTGGAGAAAAAGGGGTTCACGTTATCAGCCTCAGCAGCCGAAGATTCAACATCCATAATCGATAAAATCGACCATGGAAATTCGTTCAGGAAGTTATGTAATACGCTCGCTTATATTGCACGCTTTATAAATATCATGAGACATCGCAATCAACAACAAGCAAGTAGTACGGGTAAATCACTCTCCATACACGAAATCAACGAAGCTCAAGTAGCTATAATAAGGCACATTCAAGAGCAAGAGTTCAAAGATGATCTCGACCATCTAAAACGCTTTGCAGAAGTTAACGAAAACAGCTCTCTTAGCAGTCTCACCCCATTGATAGACACTCGAGGACTCATCAGAGTTGGAGGCCGACTTGAAGCCTCAAACCTTTCATATGACGCCAAACATCAAATATTGTTGCCATACACACATCCTTTCACAAAATTACTGCTAAGCGAGCTACATAAAGATAACTATCATGTGGGACCTCAGGCGCTGTTGTCAATCGCGAGACAAAAATTTTGGCCAATAAAAGGCAAAACTCTGGTGCGATCCATAGTAAAGAATTGTGTACGATGTGCAAAGGCAGAGCCCAAACTACTTTCACAGTTAATGGGCAATTTGCCTGCAGATAGAGTTCAGCCAGCAAGACCGTTCGTCAATTCAGGAGTAGATTTTTGCGGACCAGTATGGACCCACTACAAGATCAGAGGAAAAAGGCCACAGAAGTCTTACATAGCAGTATTCTGTTGTTTTGCTACCAAGGCAACTCATCTTGAACTAGTCACCGATTTAACAACACAAGGCTTCCTTGGGGCACTTAAACGCTTTATGGGTAGACGAGGTCACTGCGCAAACATTTACTGTGATAATGCGACAAACTTTGTGGGTGCCAAAAACCAGTTAGAAGAAGTAAAGGACATGATTGGATCTGAAACTGCAATAGAAAAGATAACAAGAATATGTAGTACGAAGAACATCGACTTTCACTTCATTCCCCCTCGAACACCGCACTTTGGAGGGCTCTGGGAAGCTGCGGTAAAGTCAGCTAAACATGTTCTCCAACGCACGTTAGCAGCCGCTTCACTAACATATGAAGAACTCGAAACAGCTATTGTTGAAATTGAGGCAGTCTTAAATTCCAGACCAATCACACCAATGTCCTCTGACCCTAACGATCTCAACGCCTTGACTCCAGGACACTTCCTCATCGGAGAACCCCTTGTTGGTATGATAGATGCCGACACCAAACCACTTAATGTAAACCTTATTACACGATGGAAACTCGTTACACATATCCAAAATGAGTTCTGGAGAAGGTGGTCTGGCGAATATTTGAATTAGTTGCAACATCGATATAAATGGAAGAAGCGCTGCCAAAATGTTCAACCTGGCACTATGGCGCTTATAAAAGAAGACAATATACCGGCATTAAAATGGCCGTTGGGTCGAATAATTAAAATCCACCATGGAAATGATGGCCTGGTTCGAGTAGCTGATATTAGAACCTCCAGTGGAGTGTTACGTCGTCCCATACATAAGCTTGCGCCATTACCTATCGAAAGGGACTACGATTTAGACGAAGCCACAGAACTGTTGTCCAACGTCAAAAACCAGTACAGTACTAAATTGAAGAATCTAGATCACTGCAAATTGACAAGTACCCATAAACGACAACAACAAACTATATCTACTGCGAAGCATACCGATGGCAATTATCAGTCACCAGACACATACTCGTCCCCGAAGAAAAAGGCTCGCCGGTCACCAGGCTCAGCGGTAGTCACATTACTACTAACGTGCCTTTTATTACCACTGACACATGGTAGTCCCGTTGAATTGAGTCCATTCCACTCACAGCCGGGAATATACTTTGAAAATTTGGGTGTTACAAACATTATCTCAAGTGAGTAGAATGTAATTGCTTACTACGACACCCAGCACTATTGGAATGAGTTCGAGATACTTGCAAATTCAACACAGACATTAAACTACATCTGTCATTTGATGACAGACAGGGACAGCTGTTTACGTACAGTCGACCACTTTCGAAACCTCATCGAAGATATATCAAACACCAATGAGCTACTTCAGCCCAAAGGTAATGCCACCACCAGAGTAAAAAGAGGAGCCTTGAATTTTGTGGGCAACATCGCAAGTGCACTTTTCGGAGTATTGGATTCGAACTACGCAGATAAAATGTCCGATACCATTGAAGATATAGAGCAAAATGAAGGGCAACTGAGAGCTTTGATAAGGAACCAAACATCGCTTATAGATACCACATTAAATGTGATGAAAAAAAACCAGGACATAATAGATAAGCACTTTCAAGACTTAGGGGGGCATATCACTAGTCTCGCAAGAAAGGTCAACGGTCTAACAAAGGAACTTAAAGAAGAAAGGCTGTCACAAGCATTCATATCTTTGACAATGCAGGCTACCTTATCCGCCATACGCTTCCAGCAAATCCAAGCCTAGATTGTAGATGTACTCGTCGACACTCACCATGGAAAAATCAGTCCACAGCTCATCTCACCACCTCAATTAAGACGAGAGCTGCCAACTATTAAGGAGCACATGTCATCGTCGTTACGGCTTCCAATAACCCAGGATGAAGTATTAAAATTCTACAACTTGATGACAATCGAAGCAAGTATAGCAACAAGGCACTTGATATTCCGCCTCAGAATACCATTACTGACCCTTGAAGACTTTGAATTATTCAAACTTGTCTCTGTACCAGTATTGGTCACCAACACCTTCTTCACCATTCATCCATCAACCCCATTTTTGGTAATAAATATGCATCGGGATCAATATTATCCGATAACGGAATACGAACTTCAATCTTGCCCCATCATAGCTGAAGGCCAGCACCTCTGCCAACAAAAACACCCAATATATCGAAGAGGGTCAAACATCAGTTCCTGTGAAGTCGATCTAATTAACCACCTGCCGCAATCACCCTCCTGTCAAGTCTCAAGGGTTGGAGACGGACCCCACTGGATACAGTTGAATCATCCAAATGAATGGATCTATGCTCTTAAGTCCAAAACCATACTTAACGTAGTTTGTGGAAATAACATCACGCAAACAATTCTGGAGAAAACAGGAATTTTGAAAATTCAAGGCGATTGCATGATCAAACAAGAACTGATAACAATACAGGGACATAGCATTTATCCATCAGTTTCAAGACTCTCCTATACGCCCACTGGAAATTTATCGGATGTTATAGCCACCCAACATTTGCTATCAGAAGATAACGAGACATATCACTATCATAGACATTGGGCAGGACTAGATGCCATACAGGAAAAGATTAAACAACTATACAACGAATTACCACCTAAGACCCATCTTCAAGCACATGATGTTCATCAATACACTATAGCATATGCCGCGTTGCTGCTCGTGGCTGTTTTAAGCACCATCATCATTTGGAAATTCAGAGCGACTATCTGCCAACGAATCAAAAACCCACCAAAGCCATCACCAAGAAAATCAATCAGACGATTCGGGATCGAGCCTAAAACAAATCATCCTGAGTTTAGCGTAACCTTCGATGCCTAACATTAGAATAGTATATATAATATTGAACTCAATGTTCAAGGCGGTGGAGGATGTTTAATCTTAAGTCGTTTTTTCATGCTTAATTAAATCAACAAAAACAATTCATCAATTCATTTGCATGCATTTCACAAATCATTGACCTTCTTTTAGAAAGCATAAAGGCATTCGCTGACAACACATAAATTGGCTTGTAACACGAAAATAAAAACGCGCAACCAGCACAGGTCATTGGCTTTAATAATTTGTAAATGCGCTAATTTTGTGTATGTCAGCAATGCGTTTACTGCTGTAATGATTATTGACCCTAGCTTTAAGTAACTCTAGTTTTTTGTAAAGCTTGTATAAATATCGTGCAAATTAAATTAAATATATCAGTTTTCATTATCATATACAAGGTGTTGTTTTACCAGTAGCTTTCGCTTTGTGAGTCTCGATTAAGATTGTTTTGGTACAAGAACCGAAAACAATCAACAAGTAACTTACGATACAAGCATCGTAAGCATCATCATATCACCATCTTCATTGCGACGGACAATAAATTACTTACTGTGTCGGTACAAGAACCGGACACAGCTCCAACAAATTCGTTCACGATACAGGTATCGTGAGCTCATCTACATTCCATCAGAGTAAAAGAACTTTGATTTACAAATCTGTTCTTATAGATGAAATTTATAAATTTGGTTTAAATTAATAATTTAATGAATAAGGAAAAAGTAAAATTACAAAAATGTTTGTTTCATCTCATACACCATACAAAAAAAAAAAAACTCAACATCTAATAAAATTTAAAAAAAATGGAAAGAAAAATGTTACCTCCAGTAGGCATCATTTTTCTTTTCTACGGGGGTAAGGAATGTAAAGAAAGTAATTATTCCACAAATTCACGACCTAGTCTTGCGAAAGTAAACACAATAAATTAAATTAAATCGCTAGCTTGGCATATTGAGTGTCTGTTAAATCCCAATGTGGGTTTACCATATAAAAAGGGGGGGGGGGGGGCAGGTGCAGGTTATGGAATGATAAGACAGGCGTTTTTCAAATGTCAGAAATTCAAGTTTTTATATTTCACAAACTAAATCTTATGAACTAGAGACTTCAGGTACTTTGGCTTTTAATTCAATTTACTAATTCTAAATAATTCACGTACTTTTTTTAATTAAGTCTAATAAATTCAAAATACTAAGTCTAATAAATTCAACTCACGGCTCTATATTCAATTCAAAATTCTTTCGAGTAACCTCGCTTTCCCCTGACGTATTTTATTCCTTAATCTGTAAAAATAAAAAAAGGGTGATTATAAATCTAAAAATTAAAAAGTGAGGTTTTGTTGATAGAATGAGCATCACAGAACTGCTCAGACGTATCGTTGCTGGGTTCAAAGAACTCCCAGTATTGGATTCTGAATATTAGTATTTTGACAATATTATTTAATTTCTTTAGAAAGGAGGTTAGTTTAGGGTGCAATGCTTCCCTTAAATTGGTATTAATCAAAGCTTAAGTGTGGCTTCAGTACTGCCGATCTGCTTTGTGGCTCAGTCAAAACGAGAGTGATTTGCTACTTCCAGTAGCTCGCTATTTATAGGCAGAAACACAATAGAAATCGTGTCTGCCGGTGGCGTTGCCAATGACGCCCGCGTCATTGTGTGAATTTCCATACATTTAGTCCCCAAATGGCATCTTCATAGCTCTAATCGGAATATTTTCTCTATGCTCTGAGCTGCCATTTTGGAAGTGTCAAAGTGGTTCATGGCAGATGTTTTGGTAAGTGTTTACATTCTATTTAATGTTAATTAGTTATTGAACTTATAATTTTATTCCTTGTTTCAGATTTTTGATCCCGCCGGATTGTTTAAGACGTCGTGGGAACATTGCAGTGTAGTGTAAGTTTTCGTTTTAATTGAAGTCTCAGATCGTGAATGATCTGAGACTTCTATTTGTTTATTTATTTTTTATGGATGCTTTTGTTTTCCTTTTAGCTTTTGCTTCGTGGGATATATCGCGGGAATTATTGGCGATGGTCATTGTGGGATATTGAAAAAGTGTGAGTTTTTAACATGTTAGTTTAGTTTTAAGTTTAAAGATTGTTCCGCGACGGAACATCCTCCCGCCTCTCGAAAAAGAGAGAAGTTATATTTTTGTTAGAAAAAATAAATTAATAAATTAATTGTGTGCAAACTTACGTTACTGTTTTTTATTTGTAAGCGAACGCTGATTTGTCCTGATGCTAATTTCAGAAAACCAAGTTTACCTCCGTCCTCCGTTGGGATTCGGTAGCACTTTCTAGCTGCCATAATTTTTAGCCATGGAATGTTTTGGTGTTGGATTTGCTCCCTCAGCCGAGGATCGGCAACAAAATTGGCTGGCGGCTTTATGAATGCCTTCGGTGGTGCTGGAGTCGGGTGTTGCTTTTGAGGTATTAAGGCAGCCCCCTTTTGTGATGCATCAACTGGTGCTGTGAATGGAGCCATCAATGCTGGCCTTTTGGGTGTTATGTCGTGTGGCATGATATGAAGCGTTGTCGCTGCCGCCGTTGTTGTTGTGGTAAAGGCCGTCAGTGCTGACCTTTAACGGTTCGTGTGGTTATGTGGTGTCGTGCCAGCCTCAAGTTCAAGAGGCCGTTCTGGTGTTTGGAGAATTTGTTTTCTTGCCGCTGTAGGAAGTCTAGCTGGCCTTGTCGGTTTTCTGGTGGATATTTCATCAACCAGATTTCTAATTTTTGGGCGTGTCTATAGGGCTTCGAAGGGCGGTAAGTATGTTTTCGGGCGCCTGGGCATATCTGTTAAACGGAGCTTGTCCTTCAAAGAACTTTCAAGCTCCGGAACATCGTCGATGTCTAGGTAGTCGTCTAAGTGAGGTAAGCAATTCGTTCTCCTAAGGATTATGATAAACACAACAAAAAAATAAAAAATAATAAATGATAGCAAGCAACAAAATTGTAAGTTGTCCAAAAGAAAGGAAAAAAAAATAATAAAAAAAAAAATTAAGCGATAAAACTTACAGGTTTTTTAATAAATAAAAATGAAAATAGATTATTGCAAAATAAAAAATTAATGAAAACCAAAAAATAAAAAATGTGTAGTTTTGCTGCTTCTGGTTTCGTGTGAGGTTGTCAAGTTTTGGCGCATTGAGTTAGTGATGAAGTTTGGCTTGTTTTTTGCTGGTGCACTGTATTATCGGCATTTTATTTTATCATGATTCGAATAGATGGCGCTGTGTTTTTTCTTCTGTTGTGACGTGTGGGCCACAAGGTAGTAAATTACTCCTGGCTTTCGTTGCTAATTTTTGGTTCTTCTGCCATTGGTAATCTAAATAATTTTGTGATCGGACGACAGTATTCTTGTGATGCAGTTTTTACTGTGGCGACTCTAACGTGGTTGTCCGCCCCTGTGTGGATCTTTGTGATTCTTCCTAGTAACCATTTCGTTGGTGGGCAATGTTGGTTTTGAATTAAAGCCAAGTCATTGATCCTTAAATTAGTTTTCGTATTTCTACATTTTGTGCGTTATTGCATATTATGGATGTATTCGATAGACCATTTCTTCCAAAACTTGTCCGTCAAAATTTGTGCGTACTGCCATCGTTTAAGTAGGTTGCAATTTTCTAATATAGATGGCTCTGGAACAGCTTTGATATTCCGGTCTGTCAAGAAATGACCGTGTATCAGCACGTTGTAGTCATTGGGGTCATTTGATAGTGGTGTCAATGGTCGAAAGTTTACACATGCTTCTATCTGGCATATGACCGTAGATAATTCTTCGTATGTGAGTGTTGTATTCTGTAATGTTCTCTTTAGATGCGTTTTTATTGACTTCACGCCGGCTTCCCATAGCCCCCCGAAGTGAGGAGCTGCTGGTGGATTGAAATGCCAAGTGATTGGAGATTGGAGATGTCATGTGGGAGCTGACATGACAATTTTTGCACCTGGCATGACAGTTCCTTGCTAGCTCCAGTGAAGTTTGTACCACAATCGGAGTATAAGTATCTGCATAGCCCTCTTCTACTGGTAAAACGTTTGAGGGCTGCGAGAAATGCTCTTGTTGTGAGCTCTGTCACAATCTCAATATGTTTGGCTTTGGTGGCCATACATACAAATATACTGAGATATGCCTTGGTTAATTTGGCATTTCGTATTTTTGATGTTTTGATGTCGATTGGACCAGCATAGTCTACCCCCGTGTGTTCGAATGCCATAGATGGCGTTGTTCTTGGGGAGGGTAAATTCCCCATTAATTGATTTGATGTTTTTGGCTTAGTTCGAAAACATGTTATGCAATGGTAAATTCGTTGTCTGATAGTGTTTCTGGCATTTATTAGCCAATAGTTATTTCTTAGGGTATTGAGCACAAGTTGCGTACCTCTGTGCAACGTGTACAAATGGATGTAATCGATGATTATTTTGGACACGTGATGATTGTTGGGTAGAATCATGGGATGTTTTTGATCGTAAGTTAGGATGGCATTTTCAAGTCTGCCACCTACTCGATTTATTTGATTGGTGTCCAAAAATGGGGTTAAGCTTAATAATCGACTTTTGCTTGGAATTGGATTCCGTTTGACTAGACTTTCATATTCGTCAGAAAATGTTTGCCTTTGTATTAGTGTGATAATTTTTGCTTCTGCCTGTCGAAGTTCATCACATGTTAGATAACCGTTCTTGTGATTTGTTGAGGTTGTCTGGAAATTGAAGTAGAATCTTCTACAATATGCAATGATACGTACGAGTTTGGGAAATGATGAATACTTGTTTAACCAGTCGATATGGTTATCTGTGCAAATCAGAGCCTTGACTTTTCGCGACTCAAGTTCAAGACACTTGTTAGTTATATGTTGTTGTGGCCACCTGTCAGCATGTTGCTAAGGCCAAGAGGGGCCGTTCCACCAGCGCTCGTAGTTACTGAGCTCGGTGGGGTACAATCCTCGAGTGACGCAATCTGCGGGGTTATCCTTTGATGGCACGAAACGCCATAGTTGTGGCTGAATGTTCTCTTGGATTTCTGCAAATCTATTAGCGACGAATATTTTCCATCGCGTCGGATGGCTTTGTATCCAGGCCAACGTGATCTCGGAATCGCACCATGTGTCTTGCAGTTTCATATCGTTTTGGATCTGTTTTAGAAGGCGTGATAAAATGTGAGCTCTACACAATTCCAATTTGGGGAGTGATGTTGTGTTTGCGGGAGCGACTCGCGTTTTGGATGTCAGCAGCTGTGTTGTGACCATTTCATTTTCATCGATTATTCGTATGAACACGACACTAGCGTAGGCTTTTGTTGACGCGTCACAGAATCCATGAAGCTGCATATATTTTATTTTTGGTACATATTTTATCGATCTAGGGATTTTTATGAATTTGACATCTTGGAGTCCTTTTTGATATTTGGTTCACTCTTGAATTCATATAGGTGGTAATGGTTCGTCCCAAGCATATCCACCTAGCCATAGCCTTTGTATTAGGATTTTCGCAAATGTAAGGCATGGGGCTAGCCATCCAAGTGGATCAAACAAAGCAGATGTTTCTGACAGGATGCTTCCTTTGGTGTAGTGAAGCTAAATTCATCTGTCATAGGATTCCATTGTAGGCCGAGAGTTCTTATCGTATATTTTTCTGATAGATTTAGGATGGGTTTCACTTCTTGATCTGTTAACGGAATGTTAGATAATAATTCTGGACTATTTGCTGTCCACTTCCTGAGGTTAAATCTTCCTTTGCTTAGTGTACTGATGAGTTCCCTTTGCAGTGATAAGCCTGTGCTAATGTCGTGTGCTCCAGTCAGTAGGTCATCCACGTAGAATTCTGTTCTTATACTTTTGGCAGCGAGTAGAAAACTGTGCTCTTCATGGTTGGTCAGCTGATGGAGTGCTCGAATAGCCAGATATGGAGCTACTGTTGTTCCAAATGTGACAGTTGTCAACCGCAAATCTTTTCATGGCTCATCTGGGCTATTCGTCCGCATAATCCTTTGTACATTTTCTCAATGTCGGCTGTCAGTACGTATTTATATAGACGCCATTATAGAATTACGGCCCACAATGTGGGTTGTATTGTTGGGCCTACTAACATTTGCTCGTTTAGTGATTGACCGTTGGATGACCTGGCTGATGCATTGAAAACGACTCGCATCTTTGTGGTGGTACATTCTTTGGTGACTGCGTGGGGAGGTAAATAATGGTGCTGAATTTGGTTTGACTTGGCGGGATTCATATGTCCCAGTCGTTGATATTCCTTTATACATACATTTCTGGATGCTTTTTCAAACGTTATTCTGGCTGAAAAAACTGTTTTATTGCCATGGGTCTGCTCTGCCCTAGTTCTGGTCCGTTTTCGTTTTTGAAGGGTAAATTGACTAGATAAGCTCCATGGCTTAAACGTCGATGTGAGTCTTTGTGTTTTTCCTCACATAATTCATCATCAGGATGGATTATTCTTTGTAGAATTTCCTCTAATTCCCAGAATTTTTTGAGTTGTTGACTCAATTTGTCATTGTCTGTCACTTGTACAGTGAGCACGTTAATGTTATTGATGCTGTTATTTTTTCTGGTTTTACCCATTAGGATCCAACGTAGCTGAGTGTGCTGTGCTGTGGGTTCTCCTAGAGCGCCCTTAATAATTCCGTTTTCAATTATGTCGGCGTTTATGTCAGCTCCTAGTAATATGTCAATTGGTCCGGGAGCGTAAAATTTAAGATTTGCTAGTAGTAGATGCTGCAGATACTGCAATTTGCTGCTGTCTATTGTGTCAGCTGGTATAAAATCTAGTATCTGATTTAATATAAAAGCGTCTATATTTGTTTCCAACCTTGTATGGAGTGACCTTAGTTTAAATGACGTTTGTGCTTTTATGGAAGCTGTTTGCCTTTGCCTAACCCTGTTAACTTGATTTTGACAGGGTTTTTTGGGAGTCTCATTCGTCTACTTGCCGCTTCTGTTATGAATGAAACTTGAGAGCCTGAATCTATCAGTGCTCTCATTTGGTGTTTTTCTCCGTTCGGCCCCTCAATGTTAACGAGAGCTGTTGACAATAATGCACGGTTGACACTCATTATGAAAAGTGAGGGTGGCTCATTACTGCCACTAGGTTGGTTAAGCTTCATTTCTGCTTGCCTCTGGTGAATGTTTGTTATCTCGTTTTTTGTTTCAAGAGAATGATTTACGTGTAGTAATGTGTTGTACCGTTTGTGACACCGGAAGCAGTTTTTGTGGCTGGGACAAATATTGATGTTGTGTCCTGATGCGAGGCAATTTTTCCAAAGTTTAAACTGTTGCACAAATTGCAGCCTTAATGATGGAGTTAATTTTTTGAATGCTGAGCAGTGGAACAGCGTGTGATTCTGTTTACACTTGACGCATGTAAAAGATTTGTTCATAAATGCATATGCGTCTTTCTGTGTATGTTTTGTTGATGAAGGATGGTCATTTGGGTTTGTGGGTCTGTAACCACGACGAGTTTCTTTCTGATCAGGAGACCTTGCCTGTCGTCCATAATCTAATGGCTTCAAGTTCTGACGTACTTGAAGGGATTCTAGAGTACGGAAACGTGACTCTAGGAAAGTTGACAGATCGGCATATGTCGGTATGTCAGTTTTGTTGCCTTGGTCTTGCTCCCATAGCTGATGCGTTTCTGATGGAAGGCGCTGAACCAGGTTGTAAATAAGTATTGCATCCCAGTGCACAATGGACAATTCTAGGTATTTGAGCTCGTGCAAGCTTTCTTCTGTCTGGTCTAACAGAGAGCGAATGGCATGGGCAGATTCTGTTCTAATTGGTGTCTGGTTTAGTAAAGTTTTAAGTGTGTATTGATTTGAGCCCGTTTGTTGTCATATCTCCTTTTTAATAATTCCCATTCCTTATTATAATTCGCTTCTGTTACTTCGAACTGACGTAGTAAGCGTTCGGCTTTGCCAGTGACGCTGAGCTTCAGGTAATGAAGCTTTTGAACTTTAGATATGTTCAGGTCTGTGTGAATTAAAGATTTGAATAGATCATGGAATGTCCGCCGTGATTTGTAATTTCCGTCGAATATTGGTATATGAATTGGCTGAAGCCGTGTTTCAGGCTTTGAGGGTCGTACTGACTGAACTCTGGGTTCATTTGTGTTAGGAGGGTGTGCTGGGAATGACTCCTCTAATTCCTCTAATAGAGTGGAGAGGAGATTTATATATATGAGCTCGGTCTCTTCATATAATTCTCCCTTGGCGTAGTCGCCTTGCGCGCCATCTTTGGTCGACCAGATTGCTACATGCAGATCTGTGAAAGATTTCCAGAGTTTTTATAGAGAGTCTATGCGCGCCGCATAGTAATTTTTGCCTGAATTTGTATCACTAATAGCTTTGGTGTGATATATGGCGGCTTTTTTTATTTGATCGTTCATCGCGATTAGTGATAATGTCAAATTAGCGATCTCCGTCGTCTTTAAAATCTTCCTGTCTTATCCGGCTTTGAAGGACCAATGTTAAACCCCAATGTGGGTTTAGCATAAAAAAAGGGGCGCAGTTGCCGGTTTCGGAATGATAAGACAGGCGTTTTTCAAATGTCAGAAATTCAAGTTTTTATTTTTCACAAACTAAATCTTATGAACTAGAGACTTCAGGTAGTTTGGCTTTTAATTCAATTTACTAATTCTAAATAATTCACGTACTTTTTTTAATTAAGTCTAATAAATTCAAAATACTAAGTCTAATAAATTCAACTCACGGCTCTATATTCAATTCAAAATTCTTTCGAGTAACCTCGCTTTCCCCTGACGTATTTTAATCCTTAATCTGTAAAAATAAAAAAAGGGGTGATTATAAATCAAAAAATAAAAAAGTGAGGTTATGTTGATAAAATTAGCATCACAGAACTGCTCAGACGTATCGTTGCTGGGTTCAAAGAACTCCCAGTATTGGATTCTGAAAATATTAATATTTTGACAATATTATTTAATTTCTTTAGAAAGGGGGTTAGTTTAGGGTGCAATACTTCCCATAAATTGGTATTAATCAAAGCTTAAGTGTGGCTTCAGTACTGCCGATTTGCTTTGTGGATCAGTCAAAACGAAAGTGATTTGCTACTTCCAGTATCTCACTATTTATAGGCAAAAACACAATAGAAATTGTGTCTGCCGGTGGCGTTGCCCGCGTCATTGTGTGAATTTCCATACATTTGGTCCCCAATTGGCATCTTCATAGCTCTAATCGGAATATTTTCTCTATGCTATGAGCTGCCATTTTGGAAATGTCAAAGTGGTTCATGGCAGATGTTTTGGTAAGTGTTTACATTCTTTTTAATGTTAGTTATTTATTGAACTTATAATTTTATTCCTTGTTTCAGATTTTTGATCCCGTCGGATTGTTTAAGACGTCGTGGGAACATTGTAGTGTATTGTAAGTTTTCGTTTTAATTGAAGCCTCAGATCGTGAATGACCTGAGACTTCTATTTGTTTATTTATTTTTTATAGATGCTTTTGTTTTTCTTTTAGCTTTTGCTTCGTGGGATATATCACGGGAGTTATTGCCGATGGTCATCGTGGGATATTGAAAAAAGTGTGAGTTTTTACATGTAAGTTTAATTTTAAGTTTAAAGATTGTTCCGCGACGGAACAGTGTCATTCACGTTTATTTGCATTTTCAATTGATAGGGAATAGCGAATTGTGACCCAGATAAACAAAAATTATTAATTAATTGCAAGCTTTATACTTTCAGATTTCTCAATATCGCGCAAATCGAATATTGGGCAGATTTTATGATTGGAAAAATTTTTGAGTAACACTCAATGCGAGGTATTGTATTGGAGTAAGATCGAGGAGTATTTAGTTTGGAATTAAGACGAGCGGGCCGTGAATTTGTGCGGAAGTTGAGTGGGATCGATAAAGACTTATCGAAGTGTCTGTTCTATATTAAACCTAGTGTAGATATATAGATACTCAACAAATAGTGTTTAATATTTGAAAATAAAAACGATTTCAATGTATTAGCAGTGCTAAATATTTGGAAAAGTGTTTTATAAAATAATAAAATGATAAAAAAGTGTTTACCTCTTGTGTGTATTGGAAGAACCTACAAAAAATACCTAACAGCCTTCCGTTACGATCCTACGGACGATGTTATGTTTGACTGGTAAATTAAAATTTGGAGAAGTTTTGAGGGTTGGATATTCGTCTAAAATTGCTCCAAATTCACAACCGATGGTAAATAATTTGGGTGAAACTGATTCTGCTTGTCGCATGAAACATTTCGAGGCAAGTTTTGTTTCATTCTCTATCAGTTTCTTTTTTCGTTAATTGATTGTTAAACCATATTTATATAAAAAATCCGCGCCTATTATGGCATAATCTGTTTTGGCGATGATGAAAGTATGATTAAAAACGCGTCGTAGATTCAAATCGAGTGTTAATTGTTTGCAACCGAAAGTTGCAATCTCGGTTCCGTTTGCGACTATTAACAACATTTGACCTTTGTTATTATGGTTTGGGAAGTGTTTTTTTGGAACGATTGGAAGCTCTGCTCCCGTATCTATTGGAAAACGCAAACTGCTTGTTTTGTCGTATATAAAAAGGCGGCGCGGGTACGAGTTTGTTTTAATTGCCGCGGAAAGGAACTCGTTAACTAGTTTTTTGGTTGAGATTGCTGGTTTGAAAACGTGCAGGGAATGATGCATTTCTGTGCTTTAGCCACATAACGCCTGTGATATCAGCATTTGTTTTCGGGAGGCTTGTCATTGCTTCGGGATTTTCCTCTATACTTTTGTTTGTTTGAAAACCTTCGTTTTCTTTCTCTTGAGCGAGATTCCGGGTAGTTAGTACCTCGAATACTATTTGTTTCGAGAATTTTAACTATGTCAGTTAGATTACTACTGTTTTCTGACGCACGTTGTTTACTTAAGGAATATACGGTAGGCGCGTTAATGGAGTCGTGTATGCGATCAGCTATCTGGAACACTTCTTCTTGCGTTTGTGAGCCTTCGATCGCTATCACGCAAGCTTGTGTACAACGTGGTAGCTTATTGAGCCAAAGCTTGTTAAGGAGGGACTTGTTAACTAGACTGTTCTGTCCTGCTAACGATTCCATCTGTCTATAGAGTTCAGATGCCTTCAAGTCTCCTAACTCAACTTTATGTAGGAGAGCATCGAGCCTTCTTTCTTCTGAGTCGCGACTACGTGACAAAAGAGCTGAGTTTAGAATATATATCGTATTTATCTTGGTTCGCGTTCGAGGATGAGTTAGTCAGGATGTCCGCGACTACTTCCAAACCTTCAGGAGAAAGTGATGACACCAGATAGTCATACTTTGTATTGTCAGCCGTTATACCTCTTAATCGAAACTGCGTCTCGATTTGTAGAAACCATAGGTCTGGCCTGTTGTGCCAGAAAGGGGGTATCTTAAGTGATACTAATGAAATCTGTATGTAGTTGGAATGGTTTTCCCCTTGAGGGATTAAAGAAGGACTGTTTAGCCCGAGATTGCTAGCGCCTTTTGGATTAATTGGTACATTGTTAGGAAAATCTTGACCTAGGTTATTGCCTACTCCTAACTGACAATTTCTATTAGCACCTTGGTTTGATGTTGACTCTCCTTTGTTGCTTGGGTCTGTCATGTTGTCTTTAATTTTTTTATATTTGTTATAAGAAACTATTGTGGATTTTGTTCGACAAGAAAATGTATATTCCCTGTATTTATGACTGATAGTCACGATCAGTAAATTCTTATAATTAATTATTTGAATGCAAATTTAAACGCCCGAAAGAAATTAAAAAAGAATGATAAGTTCAAATCCGGAAGATACTTTGCAAACACCGAAAGTTGGTTATAATCGATTGTTATGTTTTGGGAATATATTTTATTGTATTTGTGCCGATTTCACTTATGTGTTTAATTTATTTTAAATTATTCTGTTGTACGTAAAATATAGCAAATTCCTTCTTTTCACTTACTTGGAAGGCGAAATTAATTTAGTTGTTGTTGTTCGCATTACTTGACATCCAATACGATTCAGATATTTCTTCAAATTACAATTTGTTGGTGGATGTGGTGAATTTATATTGAAATTTATTCCTGTAGCTTTGTGTTGTATGATAATTTACTGCAATTAAATTAATGTGTATCTATTAAAATGAACTAACTAATGAAACATTGGAAATGAACTTTTTTGCGAAATTAGATGAGATACTTCGATGACAGTTCCTTTAATTTACTTCGTTTAAGTCCATAAGCTTCTATGTGTTGAAGCCTATACGCTATATGTAACTTATGCTTTGATTGCATTTAATGATCTGTCTCGTTCGGTACAATTGACGTCACTTGATATTTATAAAACTGAAGTTGTCGCAGCTGTGAGCTTTTTGCCGCATTTGTGAGCTATGATGGCGGAAAATGTGTGTACTATATAGGTGTGTGGCGAACTATTTTTGTGGAGTGCGCCTTGGGTTGCTTATTTTAACTTTCCAAAGCTGGGGCGAATTCACTGTACACTCTTTAGTGGTGGTAATTGAAACGTCTCGATTTTCACTTTAATATTTCCCAATTACGGAAATAATTTGCTGAAACCATAATTTGCTGCACCATGTTTTAACTTCCGAATTTTGGTTTTTTATTATTTACTTTGTGCGGTGAGGAAAACAAATACTGTGGTTATCGAGGAAAAAATTCTTCATCGTGATGTGCTTGCCGCCACGTGTTTCACAAATTTATAACACGAATTTTTAAATTCAATTTTTTAGACCGTCGGGGTCACCAGTTTGTTGCCTCTATGGGTTTTGCACCTTATTCAATTAAAAGACGACAAGGTTGCTATATATGACAATATTTATTTTATTAGACTTTTTAAAGAACACCGCTGACACGTCCGAACTTGGCTAAGGTTACAAGAATAAGAGAGAGTATACTGTCCACTAGCCTACGTTCCGTACAGTGGTTCGTTCCCTATCTCATTAATAGCATTGCCAGAATTGTCTGGATTGCTTGTCCTAGACTAAAAGGGTATGTAGAATATTAATAGTATAAATAGTATATGCTACAGCCAGCTTCATGTTTAGCAATCATGACTCTTCACCAATTAGCAACTTATTTAGCTGCAAAATATCCTATAGCTGCCAAAATTATACCGCGTGATTTTTATGTTGATGATCTGCTCACTGGAGCAGGTGCCATCAATGAAGCCTTGGAGATACAAGCGTAGATGATTAACATTTTGTCGTCAACAGGCTTCAACCTAAGGAAATGGGTTAGCAATTCATCGGTTCTCCTATCAAGCATTCCGGAAGAACATAGGGAAGTACAACTTCCATTACGGTTAGCAAGTGATGAATCTGTAAACACCCTGAGAATACATTGGTACCCAGGAACTGACTATTTCAACTTGCAGTATAAACAATTCGCATATCGCATTTCTACAAATCGTTCTGTGTTGTCAGAAATTGCTACATTTTTCGGCCCACTAGGTTGGATATCTGCGATCATAGTTACAGCCAAAGTTCTGATGCAAAACTTATGGATTTCGGGACGCTTATGGGATGAGCCAATACCTTCACATACCGACACGCACTGGCGACAATTCAAAGGACAACTATTTCACATTAGCTCAATCCATATACCACGGTGGATATGCACCACTAATGATTTATCAACGTGCCAGATACACGGATTTTCCGACGTATCCAATGACGCGTATTCGGCTTCAGTTTATGTCAGGGCTACAGATTAAGAAGGAAATATTCATGTGAATTTACTTATTGCAAAATGCAAGATAGCGCCTATCAAACCTATCACGCTTCCTCGCCTCGAGTTGTGTGGCGGAGTGCTTTTAGTTCGACTCATTAATCGAGTTGGAACCGATCAAAATCTTACTTAGAACACCATATTTGCTTGTACAGATTCTTCTATTGTCCTAACATAGATCCGCAATCATCCGAATAAGTACAAAACCTTTGTTGCAAATAGGATTGCAGAAACCCAAAATTCAACTGATATACAGTCATGGCAGCACGTTCGATATAACGAGAATCCTGCCGATTGTAACTCTAGGGGCATTGAACCTGCAACATTAAGCTCCCACCGCTTATGGTTGTAAGGACCTCAGTGACTGTTGAATCCTGAGGTAGATTGGCCTCAATCATTCCCTGTTACGGAAAGCAATATAGATTGTGAACAAAAGCGAGTAAGTTGTTTATCTACTATTCACTCAAACACGAATGAACTTTTTAGTAGCTTCGCAACGTATAATTACCTGCAGCGAGTCATGGCTCACTGTCTCAGTTTTATCAATCACTGCCGCAATATAGTTCCCAAAACTCACCGCAATAATTCCATACTCGAACATGTTGAGATCAACCTAGCTCAAGATGATGCATTTGAAAGTGAAATTAAACACTTACAAGCAGGCACTCTATTATCCTCCAAAAGCAAAATTTTGTCTCTAAGCCCATTTCTGAATAATTATGGATTATTGCGGTTGGATGGTCATCTACAAAATGCGAATATATCCTTTAATCAAAAACACCCAATCATATTACCGAGGGAACACAATCTAACATTATTATTAATCAAACATTTTCATATGAAAACCTTGCATGGAGGTATACAATTGATCCTATCAACAATGCGAAATGAATTCTGGGTTCCACAAGGACGAAAAACAGTTAAATCTGTTTTACAGAAATGCATAATCTGTTTCAAACAATCTGCCACAAACAGGAACCAAGTCATGGGGAATATACCTGCCACAAGAGTTAACATATCAAGAGCGTCTAAACAAACTGGGGTGAATTATGCTGGTCCCATTAGCCTAAAAATGTCCAAGCATAGAGGAAATCGGTTCTACAAGGGTTACATTTGCATTTTTATCTGCATGGCCACCAAGGCCATCCACATAGAACCCGTATCTGACCGCACAACAGTGGCCTTCATAGCAACATTTCGACGATTTTCTAGACGACGAGGACTATGTACGGATATATACTCCGATTGCGGAACAAACTTCGTTGGAGCTGAGAGGATTCTACAAAATGACATCAATACGGCTATAAAACAAACAAATCAAGAAATGGCATCAAAGGTAGTACAAGATGGAATACGGTGTCATTTTAACCCTCCTTCAGCACTACATTTTGGAGGTCTTTTGGAAGTAGGAGTAAAGTCAATCAAGTACCATCTTAAGCGCATATTAGGAAATTCGTCCTTAACCTTTGAAGAATTTGCAACCGTCTTAACACAAATTGAGGCCTGCTTAAATTCCAGGCCATTATGTCCCGTCTCAGATGATCCAGATGATCTGTAGCACCTTAACACCCGGACATTTTTTAATAGGCAGTGCATTGGTCACTCCTCCAGAACCTACAATTTCATCAATCACAAGATGGAATCATGTGCAATCTTTACAACAAAAAAATTTGGAGCAAATGGTCCAAAACTTATGTAAACTCTTTACAAAACAGACCAGAATGGCAGACTACAATACCTAACCTTAAAATAGGAGATTTAGTGGATATAAAGGAACCCAACTTACCAGCAAGTCGTTGGGTATTAGGACGCATCATAGAATTACACCCAGGAGCTGACAATCTGGTAAGAGTCGTAGGTATAAAAACAAAGAATGGAGTGTTAAAAAGGCCAATAACAAAATGTGTTTTTCTTCCTTTAACATAAACGACGCTAGAGATAATAAAAACACGAACAAATTATTATCTAAACCCAAGGGTCATTTGTATCAATTTGCATTATAAAGGCCTCTCTCCTTTTCTTAAAATATCCAAACCTGCAATCTTTCGTTATTTCTATTATCTTCTAAAATTTCATCTTCTAAATAAAATGCTCAAAATTTATAATTCAATCATATATCAAACGAAGTTGCAGTCATAGCAACCATATACTAAGGGCATAAAAAAAATCGAATTAAATAAAGCGACCAAAATATCTCATTTCCAAAAGAATAATTAAATTGCATTCTTGCCACGATGTATTATGCGCACCGGTAAATTTCGATAACAACAATCTCATCTCCTCCTACTCTTCGGTATATGATAATCACAATTACAACAATAACTTATGCCCATATAATTTTCCTTTACACAAGAATGTACTCTGCAGTAGAATTTCATTCTTGCTATCGTGACAGTTCGGTAAAATCGTTCTCTTTCTCGCCCTTGCAAATCGAATACGTGTCCGGTAATCCAATCGTCAAATATCACAGACAGCCGGACCATAAATTAACAAAAGAACCCGTCAGCTGCAAATAATTGTTATAAATATTGAGCTCATTGCTACATCAGCCACAGTTTAATATCAAAGAGTGCGCAAGATAAATGGAAGCGGTTCAAGATAACAATAACAATTTACCGCCAGCCCCAGGCAATTCTATATAGCGGGAATTAAAATCCATTTTTAAAATTGAAAGGCAGCTTAGGCGGATACAGACGGCGGCCCGAATTAGCAAGCTGAACAGAAAATTCAAGTATATGCAACTCGATGATTTGGACGTGATTGATACAAGCAATTCACCACCATCATCTTTGCCGAGAGAGATAAGGAATTCACCACCGAGACATCAAGACTTAGCAGCTCCCGGACCGTCCGGTGCAAGACTTCCATCAGATATAAGCAATCCACCATTATCTTCGCCGGGTCAAGAACTACTAGTCCTAGGACCATCCGGTGTGGCGGTTATATCAGGAACTCCAACTCCCAAGATGACGATTTTAGAAAACATATTAGTGATTCCGGTCGCATCGCATAGTAACGATCTTCAGCTAGTCATAATAGATCAACAAACAGAAAGCAGCTATTCAATACCCAGCACGGAACGCGCCACAACGTACGTTTGTTAAAAAATTGTAATAAAAAGATATTGAAGGCATGAAATAAATGACGCTGTGAAAGTAGAACTTCTTTTATTACACAAACCGAAACTTTTAGTTCAACCAGTTGCAATTCGCTCATCTTCGTCCTCTTTTTTGTTGTTGTTTGTGTGAATAAGTTTTTCCTAATAAAACTTCAGTGCATACAAATCCCTCTTTTTTGATTATCTGTACATATATTAACATAATTTACATGAGACTATTTGAAAAACATTACAGCCTTTCAACGGGGGGCAGTATGTTCGAACCAAATCGGTTCGAATATATTTTTGTTTATACAGACTAAACATTCTGAAAACAGCATCAAAGTTTTAGCAAAAAAATCTAATCTGAGCACTCTTAATAAAAAAAAAAAAACAAAAACCAAAAAAGGTACACAAACCAACAACCCAATGTATTTGTCATTTACATAACATATTGCACAAATACAATACAAAGGTATAGCCTTATCGAGCAGGTCAATTTAAATCATTATGATAATAACAAGTACCACCGAACGGGAATTTCTTCACTACGTGTTGGAGAGAACATTTTCGCTAATATACAGAATTCGATTTAACATAGCAGCATGGGTTGCTTTAAAGTTCTTGTTACTATGCATATTTTATCTGTAGTACCGTAAAATTACAGATGCACGGCCAATTCATGTGATCATGCGCCTCTGCTACTCCATCCTTGGTGTCGTCTGCAAGCAAGGGCTATATAAACGGCAATTTAACTTGACTCGATCTGTTTTTCAGTTTGGCAGTGCAGTGATTAACTTGAATTTTTTTTCTCAGTGGTATTTCCTAGTGTTGCGAATTTTTATTAACAGTCTAACACTTTGTTTGGTTGACAATTGAAATATATTTTTCTTATTCTGGGTTGCGACTAGGTTAAGAGATTTATTTGGATAGCGACTAAAATAAAGGTTTTTATGATGGGTAACAACTGCAATTGCAAATTTACTAATAAAAGACTTTATTGTGGGTAACGACTACAATAAAGACTCTTATTACGGGTAACGACTGTAATAAGAAAACTACTAACACTAAACACATTATTGTGGGTAACGACTATAATAAAGATTCTTATTACGGTTAACGACTGTAATAAGAAATTTACTAAGAAAACACTTTATTGTGGGTAACGAATACAATAAAGAATCTTATTACGGGTAACGACTGTTATAAGAAAATTATTAACCAAAACTATATTGTGGGTAACGACTGCAATGAAGATACTCTGTGTGTTTCGACTGCAGTAAGATCTACTCACCTCACTTTATTCCGGGTATCGACCAGAATAAAAAATATCCCAATCCCAAACCTCAGTTAAAATTATTCAAATCAAGTGAATCAACTGCTAAATATAGATCAGCCAAGTACAAATTTTATTGCAACAGAATTATCATATTTGTTATGTACCATTTATTTTACATTCATTTTCATTTTGATAAATTCGATTATTTATATTTTAAATTTATTAAATATTAAAACTCTAGTTTGATATTAAAGTGTAGAATTAGTAGACAAACGAATAGAACCTCTAACTTTATACCAGTGGCATCAACTTTCACCACATTATTCATTATTTCATGTACGCTCTAACTACGCGTAGTACATATAGTCTCTCCTCTGAAGTTGATTAAGTAGCCCTCTTGGTCAAGGAGGTTCAATGTTAGAGAACTTATACGTTTAGGGTTCACAGGCAACTATATTACATTCTTGGGTACCTGCACTATTTTATACCCAGGCCCCACGTTCTGTGAAAACTCGTGGAGAGTGTGTACTTGTGTGTTGTTGAAGAATGAACCTGATATAATATTGCGTTGGATGCGTATAGTATTTACTTTAATGATATTGACTGGCAACTCTGAAGTATGCACAATACTATCAGTTAAGTTTCTTTTACTGAATCCTAGCAGAGGAGCTGTGGATCTCTGTTGTTCAAAATATATTTATTCAGTTGAGTTAACATCACTCTTCAATGTATTATTGTTAGTTTTTATCGTAAGCTTTATCCTTTTCCCTTCTTTATCCAAGTATCCCTATATATATTTAGCTATATCAACAATCTCATAGGATCCAATAGGTATCTCAACAACTTCATTTCCTACATGAACCAGATTATTGCTCACATTTGGTTTAGAGTTGTGTCAATTAATTCGCAAACATAATTCGTTGCTAGCTCCAGCGGAGGAAAGTACTCAGCAGTGTGTAGAGATGAATTTCCCGTGAGAGTAAGCGTGAATGACATGGCGGTTGATAATGAACTGTCCCCAACTTCAATATAGATACATTTATTTATAGATAATAATTAATGGCTACAACACTTATATAAAAACTCTGAACATAAGTGACTGCAAATTACTGCATCATAGTTCTGATAAGAACTGTAGTTGTATGTTATATTAATACCCAAGTAATTTATGAGCACCCTTGGTGGTTGGAGATTGCCAAAGCTATCAAATTATTCGATGTTATAATTTTTCTTGTAGTGCGCTACCCAGTATGTTTCTCCGCCAGTTGAGATGGTTTAGTTAACAATACCGCTTTCTTGCTTCCATGGATTTTAGGCAGATTATCACCCATAAATACTCCTCTGAAGTGGGGCAAGTATGTGCTATACTTGTGAAGATCCAACTGGTTTAGTGGTCTTTTTCTTATCGTCTTGAGTAGTTTTTTGGTTGAGGTTATAAATAGAGTCAAAGTCCTTTTCTGTACGTCTTCAGGAACAGCCCGTTTTCATCTTTACCAACCTCTATAATTTCCACTGCTTGGTTATGACGTTTGCTTTCTTCTAATTTTGCCTTGCCGAATGAGTATCATTAACTCCTGTAGCTATGCCTGCTGCACCTCCCGATAGTGCTCCCAATGCTAAAAGCCCAGCAAACAACGGGATAAGGAACGCAAGTGCGCCGCCAACCTTTGGTACAAGTATCACTCGTGGAGTTTTAATTGATTTCTTCTTTCTTTTCACAATATTTTTAGCTGAACTAAGAGCTATTTTTGTAGCTTCCATCAAGTCTTTTAAAAATTTTCATGCATTTCGTACTGCTTCTCGGAGTGTGGATTTGCGTTTATTTTTAGCCTTAAGGCCCATAACTAGCTTAATTTTAGACTTCATTGCGTTTGTTATAAGCCAAACGTTGGCACGTTCACTCAAATTTGCATCCGTCGATTTTGCACGGTGCAAGGTTTTTTCAGCTAATATTTTATCAGCTGTATGTAAATCACTTGTACCTTTAGGTCACGAGTATGCTATATCGTGTTCCTTGCAGGCTGCGTCCAGTGGATTAAAACCTGGATCTCCTCTCGCCAGTCTTTGCTGTAACTTTGTTTCTGGTGCACAGTACTGGTATCCCGGTAGATGTAATTCTACAGGTTATTTGTTGATGATTGAGTTTAATAGTCCTCGCCCCCATTGAAAGCTTTACTGGAGCGTTTCGATTTGTGATCCAACATCTTATAAGGTTCCGATGATACTGTTGAAATGTAATATAAACAGGTGTATTTATAGGAATCCAGTTAGTCTTCAATATGAGATATGAGAATATTTACTTAAAGCAAGTGAAACTCCCATATCAGGATTGGGGTATTATACATTTTCAAACAACTGCGTTTACTTCCAGTGGAAGCCAAATCATTTTCAGTATTTATTTGCGATGATGTAGCATGTGAAAAGCAAGATAATGTGCGATCCTATTTTTGCATGGGTCGCCACGTAGATATAGGTAGATTCTATCTCTGTCAAACATATATTCACATACCAAAGCACTTAATACGTGACAATGCTAATTTAATCATTTTATTGTTTTAAGCAAGATGACATGAATTTGAAACATACATATAATGATCATGTGAATACAGACATGAAGTTCAATAAATTTCGAAGAGCCTATGCTGAGTGTTGGAAAGATTAATATGGTTTCTTGAAGATTTATAAGGATAGCTCATTAAACAAGGGGCGCTACCGTAAAGAATTTGATACCTTCATTGTACTATAACAGAATGAAATATGCGAAATATTCATAAGTCGAAGTTGTAACTCAGTTGAAAGCACACAGAATCCTGTGAACCTGCTGAATAGATTAAAGCTGTTCACCTGTTACCAAACCTGTTTGAAAAGCTGTTCACCTGTTATCAGTTCTGTTTGAAAAGCTGCTACGCTGTTATCATAGTTGTTTGAAAAGCTGTTAAATTGTTATCAGAGCTGTTTAAAAGTTGTTGTGTAAAAGCTGTTAAGCTGTTATCAGAGCTGTTTGAAAAGTTGTTGACCTATTATCAGAGCTGTTTTAAAAGCCGATATTCAGTTAGAATCGAAGATGTATGAAAATCTGTTGAAAGAAATCATTAAAAAAGGAATGCAGTGCGAAGGAAATTTAATGCTCTAAAGACGGGAAGAATTGAAGTAGAAGCTGAACCTGAAGAAACTTTCAAGTCAATCACCGAACCCTTAAAAGAGTTCGTTACTAGACTCAAAAACGAGCCACCAGTAGAATTGGACCCAAAGAGGAAAAAGAAGAAGAAGACAACGAAATTGTGGAACCTTTGACCACTCCAAAACGAAAATATGTTAAAATGAAGGCTAGTATCACACCTATAAATTATGGAGATTATTCCTTAACATCTGAAGAAGAATTCGCAACACCCAAATATTCAAGAAGATAGGAAGGTCTCCTGTCACCTCCCCCGATAGGTCTGGATGCATAGTTTCAAACTATTTAAAGCTATTCACTGATAATAGCCCTAAAATTGATCCAACTTATGGAGTTTACAATGATGACAACGCGTGGAGAATCGGTAATTCAACGTTTGATGTTGATGATGTAGGAAATAATGTTATCAAGGGGAAGAGCTATAAAACAACTTTAGGGTTTTGTGTGCTGCTATTTATGAAAGATCCTAAAAAAAGTCTATATAGTAAAGAGGATTTAACTAATTATGGATCTATTTTGAGAGATGCCAATGCATATAAAAGTAACTGTGCTGAAGATGGACCAACAAGCGGTACTAGAGCGGCTAAGTATAAAGCTATAATCAGTTTACTTATACAGCATAAAGGCATGGCACTAATGCGTCTGCCTAAGGAAAACATTGATCACATTTACTGGGATGATCCAAATGAATTAGTGGATAGACTGCGCCTTCTAGTAGCATCAAAGCAGGCTGGAAACACCAGTCAAAACAATGAAATTGTATCTAACATCGAGGAGTTGCTAGAAGCAAATATTATAGTTTAAATACTACTCCATTTCCATACTTCTACCCAATCTACAGATGAGCGTTGACAAGTTTGGACGTTTCTCTTAGCGAGGATATCTTGGTGACCGTGGACCAACAGGAGCTCATGGACCAACCGGTGAACAAGGAATTCAAGGACCAGCTGGTAAACAAAGAGCACAAGGTCCAACTGGTGAGCAAGGAATCCGTGGTATTGGATTTAATTTAACGACAAACGGTGACTACGATCTAAACTGAAAGTGTATAACACGACTTGGTCAACCCCTTGCTACTACCAAAGACTATGTTGAGAAGAAAATTAAAATAATTGTTGAAGAAATAAAAAAACTATGAATATAGAAGTGACACATTTAACGCTATATATCAATGATGCAATCGCGAAGATTGAAAACTATCTGTTTACTTCAGTAATAAATAAGAAGGACTTGAAAC
The DNA here is from genome assembly GCA_963930735.1 of Dioctria linearis. Classification (NCBI taxonomy): domain Eukaryota; kingdom Metazoa; phylum Arthropoda; class Insecta; order Diptera; family Asilidae; genus Dioctria; species Dioctria linearis. The sequence continues at coordinate 195,878,052 of OZ005742.1, forward strand.
CAAAAGATGGTGTATATGAGTAAAAACTGTTGAGAAATCTGTTGCATTTATAATTACGATAATTAACATAAACGTGATAAATGAGCTGCATAAACCAGCGAGAAAAAAAATTTAAAAGAAGTCGTGTGATTATCAAAGGACTACATGACTTTTGAGGGGAAGGGGGCAGACTTGGTTGGATTGGATCCCTACAAGTATTTGAACATGGGCTACCGCTATCTACTGACAGTAATTGATACCTTTTCCAAATATGGATGAGCAATTCCAATTAAAAAAAAACTGGTACAGAAGTAAGAAATGCCATGCAGTCTATATTAAGCGAGGGATGAATACCTAAAAATCGGCAGACTTATGATGGAAAGGAATTCAACAACAGCCTCTTTAAAAATTTAATGATGAAACATGAAATTAATCATTACTCTACGTACAGTTTCGTCAAAACATCAATAGTGGAACGATTTAACCGAACTATGAAGGATATGATGTGGAAAGAATTCAGCTTTAATAGAATTTATCAGTGGATTGGTATGGCAAAGAAACTGCTCACTGATTACAACTCAAGTATACATCGAGCTACGAAAATTAGTCCAAGTGATATCAACGTCTCCAATGCGAAACAACTGCTTTTAACTGTATACAATCATATAAAAATTGTCATTTCTGCAAAGTAAAAAGTTGGAGATTTTTTACGCATCAGCAAATACAAGCATATATTTGAGGAAGACTATACACCAAATGGGACAGCTGAGATTTTTATACCCTAGATGAAATCTAAAGGGGTATACTAAGTTTGTCATTCCGTTTGTAACACCTCGAAATAATGATGGTAGAGCAAAATGGATTGGACACCCACGCATAATATTAAAAGTTATTTTGATTTTTGTATGTCCGTCCGTCCGTCCGTCCGTGTGTCCGGTCGTACGTCTGTCCGTCCGTCCGTCCGTGCGCACGATAATTCGAGAACGCGTACACTTAGAGAGCTGAAATTTTGTACATTGAATTTAAAAAAAAAAAGTAAAACTAAGTTCGAAAATGAGACAAATCGGGCAATTCCTTCGTGGGGTTGCCATACAAAAATTTCGTTTTCCGTTATATATTTGAACACTGCGTGAGAACGAGTCGCCGTAGAGAGCTGAAATTTGGTACGTGGTGTTCTCATTGTACTAGCAAATAAAATGTTAAAAATGGACTAAATCGGGCAACCCATTCTTAGTGTTGCCATATAAAAGATTAGGTTTTTTATGTATACTGTGAAAACGATCAGTCCAAGACATTTTTATTGTACTAAAATCTGCTTCAGAATATGAAATCCTATAAAATTGGTTATAATCATTTTTTCTGCCCGACGAACCGTTGTAGAAATATATGCGAAAAACACTGCAAAAATCAAAATTGCTCAAATGGGTACCCATACGAAATTTCATACGGGCATTCATCTAGGGTATCATAAGAATTGGTCTTAGACCGATTCTAGCTCTTTCACTTGTTAAAATTATTAAAGTTCAAAACACAAACCCCATCACATACCGGCTGGAAGATTATCAAGGAAATCCAATCAAAGGAGGCTTTTATGAATTGAAATTTAAACACCCAAACGTATATCTCGTAGAGAAAATCTTAAAGAAGGGTGGCTCGGATTTTCATCAAAACACAATTTTTGGATTGAGGATGAGTCCATGTGATAAGCATTGCTTCAAAATTCGGTAGTATATAACATATCTAGTTTTAGTATGTAATGTTGTCAAGAGCTGTTCTAATTAATTTTGTTCCAGGTGGTGCTGCATGTTCAGAGCAAAGCGGTAACTCCTTATGCTTATCAGGTAGATGTGGAGGATAATCCAAGTCGACATCCAATATGTATCCAGTTGGAGAATCATCAGGAATTTCGAAAACGTCAATATTGCCAACATCAACCCATTTGAATCCTCCGGTTGGTAAATGCTGTGACATCGCCCACCCATAATCATACATCAAATATTTCTCTTTCTCCACAGGCTTAAAATCATCCATATATTTATTATTTGCTTTACTATATCTGTTCGAACATTAATAAATGAATAGATATGTTCTTGTCTGAAAATGGAAATATACTGTCTTTAGATTTATTACTAATTTATCTTTTATTGACCTGTTATGCACATTACAAGACACAGTTTACTTATCATGACTGACCACTGTATATATATGACCGAATTCGTTTTGACTACTTTACGCACTGATGTACAAAATTCAAGTGTTCGACATGATAAGAGAGAACTAAAAAACAAATTGAAAAACTAACTGTGATATTTACAGTGATAAAATAGGCTAATATAATTTCTATATTTTAGTCTGATCAGTATAAATACTGGTAGCAAAGCATTTGAATAATTACAGTATCAAGATTTTACGTTTGTACATGTATGAGTGAATGATTTGATTGTATGGCTAGTGTGTGACGTTAATGTGTTGATATGGTATGTATAATCGTTTAATCGTTGTTATGTTGTATGTTTGTTGAATCACAACCATACTTCGGGCGTTAAGACAGCGTCTTAGCAAACTGGTAGGCTTACTAGCTTAGTAATAGGTCGCCTCATTTCTCCCTTTGAAGTTCTAATTGTAGCTACTCGCACCAACTGATCTTGACCTGGATGTGTCTCCAAGATGCGTCCTAGTGGCCATGTTGATGGTGGAAGGTTGTTTTCGCGTATGAGAACTAGATCTCCAACTTGCAAGTTCTGAACTGCATGTCTCCATTTCGGTCGATGTTGTAAGCTTGTTAAGTAATCTGTGTGCCAACGCTTCCAGAAATCTTGAACTATTTTCTGGACTAGACGCCAACGGGACAGGTGGGACGTGTTTGAATTTTCCATTGAAATTTCTGGAAGAGTTGTAGTTGGCTGGCTGATGAGAACGTGTGCTGGAGTAAGCGCGTCAATACTGCTAACGTCAACAGATATAGGCTCGAGTGGTCCAGAATTTAAGACTCCTTCGATTTCAGCAACTAAAGTTGATAACTCTTCAAAGGTGAGTCGTGAGTCGCCAATTGTTTTTCTCAACAGCCCCTTAACGGATTTCACTCCAGACTCCCAAATACCTCCAAAGTCTGGTGCAGCGGGTGGTATAAAGTGCCAGCTGATCTTGTTATTTGATCAATAATCTGCAATTAGAATGTTATGAGTTTTTCATATACCTACTTTATATAATTCCCAAAGCTTTCTATTTGCCCCAACAAAATTCGTAGCGTTGTCGCTATAAATGTTAGAAGGAATGCCTCTTCTTGCAAGAAATCTTTTTAAGCATGAGACAAAAGCTTCGGAAGACAAATCACTTGCAATTTCCAAGTGCAATGCCTTGGTACTGAGACACACAAAAAGAGCTATGTAACCATTTGTTGATTTGCTACCTCGTCCGCGATGAAGTAGGAGTGAAATAGGACCTGCGTAATTTACTCCAATGTTCTCGAAGGCCCTTGTGGGAGATACTCTAGAAGAAGGAAGTTGAGCCATCAGTTGATGTGAAGTTGCTGCTCTACTACGTACGCATTTTAGGCAATGTTGTTTGAGCCGTTTAATTAGTATTCGGCATGATATAATCCAACATTCTTGTCTTAAAATGCTGAGCAGCAATGTTGTACCAGCGTGAAGGTATTTTTCATGTGTATATTTGATGAGGACGTCGACGAATATCTGTTTCTTGGGCAAAATGACCGGATGCTTTGCATTATTTGAGCAGTTAGCATTTTCTAGTCTTCCGCCTACTCTTAGAATTTGTTCGGCGTCAACGAATGGTGTGAGAGGAAGAAGCTTGCTCCGAAAGGAGAGCTGTTTCTGGCGTTGTAATTTGCGCAGCTTATCTTCAAAGACTCTCTCTGAGTCCACCGAATGCAGATGTTAAGTGCGGTATTCAGTTCATCTGTAGTAACCCATGGTGTTGATATTTTATTGTGTTTATTGTATTTGCCCAAGCTGTTTTTAAAATATCGAACGCATCTACCAAGAATGCGGAGGATAGTTCTTAGAGATGATTTCCTGCGAAATAAGTCTGTACAGGTATCATTGACTATAAAAGTGTGGTAACCATCTAAGTGCGCAAGTATTTCTTCCATATCGACGTCCATTGGGATCTTAGACGTAGCTTCAGCCGAAGATTTGTTTGTCCAGTCCATTCGAAGCCACTGAGGACGGAACATAGTTCTAAAATGACCTGGGTAGAATATTCAATATCTGTGATGTCCTGTTACCCACATAGCATTTCCATTTTCGTGGGTGTGATGAGAGCCAAGAAAGCACAACCATCGAGTCCGTCCACCCAAAACAGCTGATCTTGGGTCTACCGAGGGCATCTTTGATTGATTGAAGCAGTTGTGCAAGGAGTAACGCCCCACAAAGCTCAAGTCGTGGAACCGGCAATTGCTTAATTGGAGGTAGCTTTGTTTTGGCCGCCAAAATGGTCGTGGTAACCTCACCAGTGCTGGAGGTAGTACGACAATATACCACAGCAGCATACGCAGACTCGGATGCATCCGAGAATCCATGTAATTCGTAGGTTGTAATCCTAGTGCCTATCCAACGAGGAATGCGAAGTGATGTTATGTGCTGAAGATTGTTGCGAATTTCATTCCATTTACTCTCAATAACTGCAGAAATTGGTTCATCCCACGAATAATTTTTCAGCCAAAGAGCTTGTAAAAGCATTTTGAAGATGACAGTGATAGGAGCCAGGAACCCAAGAGGATCGAAAATTCTACTTGATTCCGACAAGATGCTCCTTTTGGCAATAGGTGTCCGTTGAGGAAATTTACATCAAAGGTAAAAACATCTTCTACTGGAATCCATCGGAGACCTAGAACCTTGATCGAGGTTGGATGCTCGTCTATTCGAAGAGAAGAAATACTGCAATCATCTGGTGATCGTTTGTCTAGAAATGTCTGCGAGTTCTATGCCCATTTTCTGAGTCGAAATCCTCTAAGCTGAAGCAGAGATACTAATTCTTCCTGGAGTTGAAAAGCTTTATCAGCGTTATCTGCTCCCGCCATCAAATCATCTACATAAAAATTGTTCTGCACAGCTTGTTCGGCTTGAGGAAATTGCCCTTCGAAATCGCAGCGTGTAGCAAGAAATGGTGCTGAGGCCGTGCCATATGTAACAGTGTTGAGCCAAAGATGCTTTATTGGCTGCGATTGATGTTCTCTCCATATTATTCTCTGGAAATTACTATCATCTTTGTCTACTAAGACCATGCGGTACATCTTTTCGATGTCTGCGGTAATGGCCACCCTGAATGTCCGGAAAGAAATCAATATATGGTACAAATCTCTTTGCACTTTAGGTACAACCATTAATTTTTGATTTAGGGATGTGCCATTTGATGTTCGAGCAGAGCCATCAAAAACTACTCGAAGTTTGGTAGTACCGCTATCTGGCTTGTGGATAGCATGATGCGGCAAATACGCTTGTTCCTTGTTGCTTTGAAGTATGACTGACGGAACAGGCTCTAAATGGCCTATCTGATAGTATTCTTTGATAAAGTTACAGTACTCCTCATGCAGAGCTGCATTGTGTTTGAATCTACGTTCAAGAGAGTTGAATCTGCGTATTGCCATATCCGATGAATCACCGAGCTGTACAGAACCTTCTCTAAATGGTAAGCATACAGTGTAACGTCCAGAGTTGCCTTCCACATAGTGGGTTGTAGAGAAGTGACTTTCGCAAGCTTGTTCTTCTACAGTGTATGATGGTTTTTGAATGGGAATTTCTTCAATTTCCCAGCATTTACGTGGAGTGATTTCAATGTCCGTAACATTTGCGTGAAATGCACCTAGTGTCAAAGGCTCTTTACCTACATTGAGGCACCCAGCGACAATGTAACCGAATATGGTGTTCTGAAGAGCTGGGTGATTCTCTGAAGCAATTAACTGTCCTGGTCTCAAAATTTCGATAAAGTGGTCAGCTCCCAACAAGATATCTATCTTGCCAGGTTCATTGAAGTGCGGATCAGCGACTGGATATTTCTTTAATTGAATCCAACTCTCAACATTGAACTGAGTGGTTGGTTGGGGTGATGTCAATTTTGGCAGGATATAAGCTTCTACCCTGATTTGTTGAGATTGATCAAAGCGTGATGTCATTGTAAGTCTGAGTTTGCCTCTCGTGAGCCCTGATTTTACTGAACCTAATCCTTGTAGTGTAATCCTTGCCCTTTCCCGTTTTAGCCCTAGCAGTTGTACGCAATCTTCTGTTATAAAAGATGCCTTTGACCCTGAATCTATTAATATACGGCAGAGTTGGGGGGTTCCCGTCATATCCCTGACATATATTAGTGCGGTGGGTAAAAGGAACAATCTGTTGCGGTGCGGGTTGAACGATGTGAGTGAATATATCTCTGTGTTACCAATTGCTTGTGAAGTGGATGCACTTGGTTGACTGTGAATTAATGGAACTGCGCTAGCGTTAAGACTGGCAGTAGCAGATGATTGTTCCTGTGTATTTTCAGTGTTAGACAGGTGTGATGTAAATTGACTCTCGAGTTTTGCATCTTTTTGATGCAAGGATGAATGGTGCGGTTGCTTACAGATGTGACAAGAAAATTTGGATTTGCACCTCTGAGCTTGGTGTCCTGAACGGGGCAATTGAAGCAAAGCGCCAGTTTTGTGACAAGATTTCGTCTTGTTCGCACATCCAATGCTTTGAAGGTTGGGCATTTAAACAGTGGATGCTGTTGAGAACATTTAGGACATTTCACTGAAATCTCACTATGAAATGTGCGAAGAGTGGGTTTGCTTGGATTTGTTTTTTGAATAATGGCTCAACCGTTTCTAACGCATCACAGCGTTTATTTAAAAAGCCAAAGAATTCTTGCAGTGTGGGAAAATCATTGCATGAATTGGCTTCAGCCCAAGCCTTACGTGTCTCAGCGTCAATCTTGTTGAGAATAAGATAAATTAGCCAAGGATCTCTATTCTTAGCTTCATTCCCTAATGCTGATATGCCTCTGACTATCTCATCAGAAGTATCAGTGATTTTCCGCAACTGAGCTGCTGATGGGTGAGAGATACTAGGTTGATTAATGAACGTTTTAATATAAGAATTCAAGATGTGAGGTTTTTTGTCGTATTTGGCAACAAGTTTGGACCAAGCCTCACTATAATTAACATCTGTCACAGATATATGTTTGATTAAGGAAGCTGCTTCCCCTTTCAACAATCCCTTTAAATATTGTAGCTTGTGCGAATTGGACAGGCCCTCTCTCTTATCTACTGACGACACAAACAGGTCTTTAAATGAAGGCCAATCCTTATAATCTCCAAAAAAGGGCTGTATATGGCAACCTTATTTCTAAAGAGGATCTGTCTTGAGAGGTGGTCTGGTTTGTTACGGAATCGAGTAAATTACGCTGTTGATCGAAAAATCGCGTCATTGTCGAATTAAGGTCACCAACTGCAGTACCTACATTCTGATCAGCTTTTAGGATATTCAGTTCTCTTAAAAGAATCGTTTTGACTGCGAAATATTTATCTTCGAAATCGGAAAATGCGGATAGACCACTAAGACCGACTAATTTGTCATCAACAGCACAAAACTCGATGAAATGTTTTTCTAACAGCTCTAAACGAGATTCGAGCTCTTCGATTGTTTTTCTTTCGTTAGATATATTGTCTACAAATAATTTTAGTTTTGTTAAGGAACCCTTGATGCGCCTCGTTTGCCCTTTAATTCTTGTATTTCCGCCATTTTATTGTAGAATTTGCACTAATTGTCTATAATGTAAATTGCACGATTTTCAACCCAATAAATTTTGACCAAATTAAAACACTGCTTTATCTATATTTTCAATTCGTAATTCTTAAAATTAAGGTTTCAAGTATTCATAAATCTCATTGCATGTAAAATTAGTTGCACATAAATGTTATTGCAATTACACAAAAAAATTTAGGTACCATTTTCACTATGAATTGCACTTCTTATAAAAAAAATGTCTTCGAATAATCACATTTATATATATATTTTTGTCCGTAAATTTACTGAAAATATTGTTCGAATGTATGTATGTACCTTGAGCTTATGAATTGATTATTGTTCATGAGCTCTTGTAATTCTGGGCAAAATCGGAAGTTTACGTTATTTTTATAATTTATTGATTCCCGATCAATTTTTAGAAGCAATAGGGAAATAAAATTCAGTTTAATAAATTAAAAAAACTTCCACTTATCTGTGAAAAGTAAAGTTGCGATGATTCCTTAATTCTCCAGATATCCAATGCACGTATTCCATTTTTTTATTGTCTATATTATGAATTGGGAATGTTCCCGGGTTTCGGCACCAATTTTATATTTGATAAATGAATAGATATGTTCTTGTCTTAAAATAAAAATACACTGTCTTTAGATTTATTACTAATTTATCTTTTATTGACCTGTTATGCACATTACAAGACACAGTTTACTTATCACGACTGACCACTGTATATATATGACCGAATTCGTTTTGACTACTTTACGCACTGATACAAAAATTCAAGTGTTCGATATTATGAGAGAGAACTAAAAAACCAATTGAAAAACTAACTGTGATATTTACTGTGATACAATAGGCTAATATAATTTCTACATTTTAGTGTGATGAGTATAAATACCCGTAGCAAAGCATTTGAATAATTACAGTATCAAGATTTTACATTTGTACATGTATGAGTGAATGATTTGATTGTATGGCTAGTGTGTGACGTTAATGTGTTCATATGGTATGTATAATCGTTTAATCGTTGTTATCTTGTATGTTTGTTGAATCACAACCAATTGGCTTATACCACTCCGAATGCGTCTCTCCGTGAATAGCAGTATATCTACGTCGGTTATTAGCTGTAATTTCACATTAGTGTATTTTAGCATAGCATCCCATGTTAGGCATGACATGGTGTAATAATGTGCTGGATCTAAATTGTAAGTCTTTATGCCCACTACTCGAAATTTGTCAAACACATCGGCCAATGGAAAAAGATCAGTCTCAATGTACAGATCTGAATATTCACCAAGTGTTTGTATTTCAGATGTATGCCAGACCTTTACAGCATGATCGTACTTATCAGGGTATATAGCACTGTCAGTCAGTTTATTGTAGAATGCTTCCTGTGTTGGTAAGTTCAATTTATTCCAGTCATCACTAAAATCATATGGGAAGACACTTTTGCGTGTAAGAAATTTGATAGCGTTATCATCTAATCCCTGCGATTCTGATCTTGTAGTGTTTAATTTATTCATTAGCAACAATGACGATAGCCTATCTAAACATTCAGCCATAAAACGGAAGGAATCGATGAATCTGAATTTTATGTTGCTGCCTTCCATGCGCTTGGTGAACGAGATATATCTTTCATTATTTATTGGTAAGAGGTCAACTTTTCCTGGGAAAGAGGAAGCTATATCCTTAATAATAAAGTGGGCATCATACTCGGGTAAATTATAAATAATTACTGGAACTATGGAGCAATCTTGATACATGAGATTGCATGCATTATGCGCTGGTCCTCGATATTTTCCTGTTAAGTGGCAATGATCCCGAACTCGTTCCTCATCAGCTGCAAAAGTTGTTTCACATTTATGGAAGCAAGTATTTTCCATATGTGAACGCTGTTCCTATTTAGTCAGGGGCTGCATTGGCCTGATGTTCGGATTTTCCTGTACAGCTATGGTTGCAATTCTTTGCAATTCTAATTCAAACCAATGTTGGCAGTTCTTGCCTCGATATACTCTGTAATATGAGAGCTTAGCATCATGTTTGCAGTGAAAATTGAATCTGATGCTGTAAACTTCATGTTCTTTGATTCGCTGTGTATTTTGATCGTTTCCCTGAATCGGCATGAATATTGACTCAAGATCTGCATACTCACAAAACGGGACTGGATTTTTGTGGTTATAATTCATATATTCCAGCCATTTCTTTTCCTCTGAGTCCTACAGTCGTTTTGTTTCTCGCACGCAGGAGTGTGTGATGCTAATTTTTCTTCAGAGTAAAAGTAGACCAAACATCAGTCGCATGTATACACTCTAGGCTTATGGTTTGAAGTTTGTTTCGATACAAGGCGTGTGACTTCTTTAATCCAGCAGAAATGATATCTGCCGTCATCATCATCATGACTACCGTTACCCATATGATCATCAGCCTGGTCATAGTCATCTTGTAGCATTTAGAGATTTACATGTCGCTCTATCCTGTGTTTCGTAAGTCTAACTGGAACTGTGGTAAAGGAACGCTCTTTCTCTAGGATGGATACGTTTATTGATAAATCGTTCTGGCATTTAAATTGCGTTATTTGCGTAAGCGTCACGGTAAGTGTTATTCCAGTTAAAATAAGAACAGTAGAATAATGTATGTATGATGAGATCCTTTCAGAATAAGCATTTGGAGGGTATAGCGCTGATGTTACGGCCCATGGGGAGCATTCTTCATCATTACTTTGTACATTGATGCAAGCTTCCTTTGGTGCAATCTGCTTTGGTAGACGTATATAAAACGATCCTCTAATCGACCTCAAAATTGGTGATATATACCGCTAAAAGTATTGTGGAATGCAGTGCCTAACCACTATCTTTCTCTTGAAACTCTTCTTGTTGAGTGAGTATTGGGTTGTTAATATTTAAGTTATACCACTCATTTAAACTATCCTCCACACTGATTGGGGCAGTTCTTGCTTGGAAATACTTCATGTCTTAATGTCCTTACTAACTTCATTATCACCAGTTTCTTTCATAAATTCGCCGCAAAACGTTGTAGCAAATTTAATATAAAATTGTTTTTTTAATGTATTTTCTTAATGCGGCGAGTAAGTAATTTGGAAGCATCTTGCATAAATAGCTTACGATCTAGGTGGCTTATATTTACGATAACACCTGCCCTAATTCTACCTGCGAATGCTGTTTTTATTTCTTCCTACTTAACAAAATCACTACTTATTACTCGTTGATTAATTCCTGCACCTCAATGAGGAGCTTTGATTAACACTCTCAACGATATAATTTGAGCAATACAGCTATCCAAATGTCGTTTCCTAGCATTCTTATAGCACTTCCGAAATGCTGCTTGAAATTTGCTAATGTTTCTGTTGCACTCTTTAATAATTTTGTTTTTATCAACAGAATTTGAATCACTTAAACACTTCAACATATCTTCTCGCAATTTCTTAATTACTGAAAGACTTACTACTGTGATAGACATTATTTAATTTTTTTTATTAGACACTAACACTGAGTCTCACTTAGATTGACTGGAGCCACCCAAGAATTTGCTTGCGCTTTTATAGCAACGGTTTGTAAACATGAATGATCCTGCTGCTGCAATAATCATTCGACAGGATGAATTCCAACAAATTTGCTTACAGGCTGAGATGTTATGGAATTACATGATAAACAAAAAAATCACTCAAATAAATTTGATTACTTTATTCTATTTGCAAATATGCAAATATGAATGAGATTGTTTACATGAATGCATATGTTATGATGACACCGCAGTTATCGCAGTGTAACCATAAATCACGTGGCACTCCACGAAAATTCCTCATTTCATGCATTCAATTACATGGGTGCATCAAATAAATTACTATTGCATCAAAATTCTTTTTAAAAATGCCTTGTAAAATTTCAACGAGCACAAGTGTCTAGTAATATTTTCTTGCATCTTTGTTGCAAATGTCAACATAAATTTCATATTTTTATTGACCGAGCTCGTCTTGCTTAATGTATACACGAGCTAGGCATCATATTTCTTGAGCATATGCAAGTGCTTTTTTTAGCTGATAACGCAAGCGTCTGAGAGGCCACCTTTTGAAAATCTAATCGAATCAAGTTGAGTTGGAAATTTCCGTTTGTACGAGTCGGTTTGCGCGAACATTTTATCCTACCGGGTAAATTTAATAATTAGTTAAAGTAGCCGTGATAAAAGGAAACGCCTGTATCTAGAGTAAAATAATAAAACAATAAAAATACGAATAATAAAATACGTTAAAAGTGAAAGTGATCTCTTTTTATTAATTTCTTTCCTGCTCCCGATTCCTATTCTTCTCCGAGAGGAAAGCACGAGAGGTGGCGATACAACACTGGTGGCAGCAGTGCTGATGGTGATAGAAATTGGGATTCCAAATTATCATCATCCATTGGACCAACTCCAGCTTCTTCCGAACCGACGACTCTACTATAGCTATAAAATTTAAATAAGCCAATCAAATTCTTTTGGGCTTAATTACTACATCAGCAGACAACAGCCGATAAATTTGTAACGAGAAACTTCTTCTGTATTTGATTACAAGAACAGCAGTCTAAAGGAAGGAATCATCTAACCAACTTTGTGATAATCACTTACTTCATCAGGAAAAACAATCTCTGATCAATCGTAGTATACTAAACGTAAGTAGATTTAATGTTGTCTGAATTTTTGTAATTGTATAATCATGCTAGTATGTATAACAAAATTGAATTTGGAAAATTAAGTGAAGAAAAAACTATAAATAATAGGAAGTGCTTGATACATCAATAAAACAAATAAACTGATAATTTTCAAGTGAAAAAATCTATAAATAATAGAATGTGCTTGAAACATCCTGCTGAGAAGGAATTTGTATTTAAATAAATAGATATTCGAAAATTGTTTAAGTGAGAAAATATATAATTACTAAGAAGTGTTTAATTCATATTCAAAAGAATACTGCTCTTTAATTTTAAATGAGAAAAATACGTAATTGATACAAACACAGTTAGCGAGAAGTACGCCTGAGAAGAATTCTCGTTCGTTATTTATGTCACTAAAGTGATTGAAAATTATTTTTTTTTCTCCCGCTCATTGTATTTAAATAATTCAATCTTGAAAGTTCCTGCCTGTTTGACGGTTTCGAGAAAATCTCTTCTCATAAAAAAAAAATAATCCCTTTTATCATGAAAAGCGATGAATGTGTTGTAATTGTAACGAAATTTGTTTTGATTTGAATCATTTTCCTCTCTCTCTCTGCGTTCTTTTATCTGAAAGTTTAAGTAGCAATTGGAAGAGCCGCAAAACTCAGATAATTTAATTAATAAGCGAAAACTCTCGATATTTCCCAAAATTTTTTTCCACTTTCATTCCTTTTAATTATTTACCTCGCACGGCCTGATTAATAGTGCTTTCAAGTTTTGCGAGTGGTACGACAAAACTCGTGATTGATTTGATCGCATTTATCTTAATCACTGCTTGTAGCCTTACTTTATTTTAATTAGGGAAACGTACGTGGATCTAATTCCTGTACTAAATTATCATTCGTAGTTGAGCTGGTGTACTTGAGCTTTTCCGAGAGTTACCTTTTGACCTGGCAACTGAAATGCCAGACAACAACAATCCCCAACAGCCACGCAATAACGGCGTCTCTCAAGCTGAGATTAGCCTTATTGATGTATACCTATAGGTCGGTGCCAGAATTTGACAGGTCCTCACAAGATTTGGATAAGTTCCTAGCCTGTAGTAATTTGTTATTTTCTTCTACTCAGACTGCCCCTCAGCACCAACTCTTTCTAGACATAGTTAAAGCCAAGCTGTGAGGACCAGCATTTGAAGTTTTCCAGTACATATCTTATGCAAACTGAAATAGTTTTGCTCAAGATTTTAAATCCCATTTTAAAGAAGAAAGGTTTCGAGCGAGTACGCAAAACGACCTAATGTCCATTAAACAGAACGGTAGAGAAAGTATTAGAGAGTTTGGAGATAGAATACTGCTAGCTCTATCCTCTTTGAACTCTGCTACTTATTCCGAAGCAACTGACGTAAATGTGCGAGAGTATCTAATGAAAGAAAATACGAAACCAGCAACGCAAACATTTGAAGATGGTTTGAGAAACCCCAGCTTGAAGATCGTGGTGAAAGTACACTGTGAAGAAGATTTAAAAAAATCAATTAATTATGCTACTGGAAAAGCAGCGCGTCTGAAACGTAGTTTTCCTAGCACCACATACGTTTCCAAAAAACCTCTCTATAAGAAACACTTTCTGCAATATTTGCAACCGAGAAGGACACACTCGCGATATTCCAAACTTTCCTCCTCGAACGGCAAAGCGAGAAGATAACTATTTGATTTGTGCCTATCGTAAAAAGGCCAATCACCACATTAACGACTGCAGATTGAGACAATACAACAATAGTCGCTTTTCTCGAACAAATTTTAACTCACCTCCCCCTCCATAAGGAAGTCACCGTACACCATCAAACTGCAATGACCCTCCGCACAAATTATATATGTACCCACGAGAGTAAGTAACGCACCTAAAAAGGGTCAGAAAGATGGAATAAATTGTAGACAAGACAACTCAACGTCGGGAAACGGAAACAGCCGGGAGGAAGAAATCGGCCCTCCATTCCGAATCTCGCACACAGCCGAAGTCTACCGGACACAAGAAGCGTAGAAGATAAAGTTATAACAAAAACAACAATTTCACTTTTGGAATCTGAAGCTAATGCTTGCGTACGAATACCTTTTACACCATCCTCACAAAAATACTGTACTTTCCTATTAGACACTGGAGCAGACGTTAGTCTGCTGAAGTCTCAAACTCTTCACGAAAACATGGTTCACAAACTTACAAGCTCTATCGCCACCATATGTGGTGAACCTATAACAACATTAGGAACAATACTTGCTACCCTAGGGTTATCTAGCAATGATATACTTCTCGGATTGACAGACAATATTTAGATACGATGGAATAATCGGTAATGAATTCTTTGCGAAAATATAACGCGATAATAGATTACGATCAAGATATTCTAGTAATTGACAGTAATCCTATTAAATATTCCGTCAGTCAAACTTGTCAAAAATCAAAGCACAAACTTTTAAATCGCCACATTGAAAATCTCAGGTCTGGAAATACAGTGCAAGTACCTGATGAAATTGAAATATTTCCAGAAACTGGAAATCTGAATCAAATACGGCTACTTGCATGGTGTCAAAAAGTAGTAAGCATTCCGTTCCAGCATCCAAATCAGATGATAATACATAAAAAAAGAAATCTCTCCTGGTGTATATGTACCTGAAGCTTTAGTTCAACCTAATAATCAGAGACCAAGCCTTATATTTTTAAATTCGGACGACTCTGATATTGTCCTGAACACTGAAAACTTGGACCTAGAGTGGGATTGTTTAGAGCAATATGACACACTAAAACACAAGACAGATAAAGATCCCGTTAAATATAGATTAAAAAGATTGGAAAAACTTATAAATTTGAGCGACTGTAATAGGGAAGAAAAGCAAACAATTACAAATACATATAAGCATTATAATGACATTTCTTATCTCGAAAGAGATTATCTTTCACACTGATGCTTTCGAGCATAATATCTTAACAGGGAGTAATAAGCCTCCTATTTATATCAGACACTACCGGCTGCCTGAAACGCATAGGGATGAAATATACAAGCCACTGAATGAAATGCTGATTCATTATGTCATTAGACCCTGGAAGTCACCGCTGCTCCTCGTGCCAAAGAAGAAGATTCTACGGGTAATAAGCGATGGAGAGTGGTGGTGGACTTTCGCAAACTTAATGAATTAACTTTTGGAGATGCATATCCGCTACGCAATATATCTGACTTATTGGATCAGTTGGGCAAATTCCAGTACTTCAGCACTCTCGGTCTTGTCAATGGGTTTCATCAAATCCTTGTTAGCGAAGGTGATCGCGAAAAAACTGCATTCAGCACCTCATTTGGGCATTTATTTATCTAGAACTTCATCAACGATCTAACTACTGAGTTCACAAAAGTCAAATATAACCATAAAATGACAGAAGCATACATAACCATAATAACGATAAAAAGTATACATAACAATAATAATGAAAAATAAGTAATTTTAACTAAGCTCTTATTTGTCATTTTAAAAGATGAAAGTCAATGCAATCAAACTGGCGGCTAAAGAGACGAGACATTGATGAAACCGGTTCGTTCATGCCATAGTTTGTACTATGGTGAGGAACAACGGAGAAGTCACAGTTCCTTAAGGAGCGCACAGGAACAAATATAAGCATTGAAAGTATTTAAGAACTCAGGGGAGTTTATCACTCCTTATAAACACTGAAATGCAAGGACAACTCTGGAAGTTTTACGTCTATTCTCAAGAGAATCTAATGGAAAGGGTTTAAGTCTGTCAAGATATGGAGGCAGAATAATAGGGTTTTCCCAATGAAGTCCACGCAGGGAAAATCGGATAAATCTCCGCTGCACTGACTCGAAGTGATTTATATATACAGAATAGAAGGGAGACCAGACAGGACTGGCATATTCCAAAATGGGTCTAACGAATGTGCAGTAAAGGATCTTCGTTTTGAATAGATCAGTAAACTCTTTTGACCATCTATTTACATACCCTAGAGTAGCATTAGCCCTAGCCACGATTTAATTAATATGATGTTCCAAGGAAAGGCGAGTATTAAGGAAGACACCCAAATCTTTGGGTTTGTCAAGTTTAGTTAATAAGCATACATCTAAAGTATAATTAAACGCGAATGGGCTCCTTTTACGAGAAAAGGACATAGTAGTACATTTGCTAATATTAACAGGAAAACAGTTAATATCACACCATTTATGAAAGGTGTCTATGTCCGAGTTTAAAAATCCAGACTAGTTTTCATTAGAAACAATGTGGAAGATTTTGGCATCGTCAGCATAGCTAAGAATTCTTGAATTAGCCAAAATCAGAGATACATCGTTGATGTAAATTATAAAAAGGATTATTCCGAGCTTGAGGTACGCCAGAAGTATTATCTATTTCGTCAGAAAGACCTACGCGGAATATGACTCGCTGCGTACGTTCAGATAAATAAGAACGAAGCCAATTGACAAAGACAGTAGGAAAACCAAGAACAGTCAACTTGTGAATTAACATTTTATGATTGATTTCGTCAAAAGCTTTACTGAAATCAGTGAAAATGCAATCCACTTGCTTACCGTTTTCAATAGTAGAAATGCAGAAATTATTAAACTCCAATAAATTACTCGTAGTAGGTTTCTCCTTCAAAAAACCATGCTGAAAAGAGCACAGGAAGTGCTTGCAGTGGAAGTACAAAACATCACAAACCAGGGCTTCAAACAGCTTCTCAATACAACTTAAATTGGTGACAGGTCTGTAGTTAGAAATGTCGCTCTTATTGCCCTTCTTGTGCAAAGGAATAATCAAAGAAAGCTTCCCATGTTTCGGAAAAATAAGACAAGTTAAAGATAAATTAAATAAATAACACAAAACAGGCACGATGGGCGTAGCACAATGTTTTATGAGTGTGGAAGCAACGCCATCCGGACCACCAGAAAAACTATCAGATGTGCTTCAAATGAACATGGAGACAGACGCTTCATCGAAAAATAGGTCTTTAGGTTGAAGAGAAGTCAGTGGATGCTTCGTCAAATGGGTAAAATCATTATAACTACTATCACAGTGGTGGTTATTACAGAATACAGTTCTAAAGAACTCACCGAAAAGATTTGCAATCTCTAATGGATCCACACTGTCTAAATTACCGAGTCGCAACGATGAAGGGTATCCGCCACAGTTGCGCTTAGAGTTAACAAACCGCCAAAATTGCTTTGGTTCAGTACGCAAAGCCGATCTCATTCTAAATACATAATCGTTATACGAGTCAGTCAAACACGAAATGTACTCAGCACCCGAATTAGAATAATTAACGTAATCAGCATCACTCCTTGAGGAACACAACCTCCTCCAAGCTTTATTCTTTAAATTTTTATGATGTTTCAAAGATCCATTGAACCACAGTTTACAATTTATATCACGATTCGAACGAAAAAGTGGTACACAGTAAGTAAAACTGTCGTGTCCCAATTCAAAAAACAGCACCGACTTTACTTTTACTACACCGTTTTTATTTCAAATCACTGTTACTACTATTGCTCCGACCACTTTCTAATTAAAACCCGAACTAACCACACAAATTTAGTTGCGCAACACGAAAACTTGCACACGGAACTCGGAAGCAGAGTCTGACC
Organism: Dioctria linearis; assembly: GCA_963930735.1. Taxonomy (NCBI): domain Eukaryota; kingdom Metazoa; phylum Arthropoda; class Insecta; order Diptera; family Asilidae; genus Dioctria; species Dioctria linearis. The sequence continues at coordinate 195,896,051 of OZ005742.1, forward strand.
CTCATCATATGTAATTATTATGATGCGATATTATTCTACAACCGATGACGAGACTTCTGGCCAATGTCATCGATAGCAAGCACCTGTGCTGTTGTAAACAAAACAGGCAATGACCATTCTCTATGCGAAGTAGCATGTTTAGTCACTGCTGCCGTAATATAAACAATCATCACATTATTTAGCAATAAGCGGGCTATTTACTGTGCAAAGTAAGGTGTTCCACTATTGCTAGCTAGTTTAATACCGGTACACCTGACAGCCTGTTGCTTCCGTGTAGCAGCAGACTTGGCCACAACATCCCTCCCCCTGGAAAAAACTAGTTCCTAGAGGAACTAGGTCCGGTGTGTTCACTTAGGGCATTCAATTCAATAGTTGTAGGATTTACATTTCTTTTAATTTAATTTCCGTATAAACACAATTATATTTTTCTTGACATACTTCTTAACTATATCTTTACATCATGCTTATTTTTTTTCTTTCCACTTTTATATACATTTCCTTTCATTTCCCTTCAATTTCTATAATAATTATCTTTACATAATACATTCATATCTTTTATTTCTTTTAACAATCTTTCTTCATTTAGTTTAGTTACAAAATATAAATTTTCTTTCTCTTAATACATTTTCATAATAATATGCTACATTTCAATTGCTGGCTTTAGTTCTTTTTTAATTAATCCATTATATTATTATTACATTTATTTCTTTTTAAAGCAAAACATTGATCCTTTTTTTCTTTTTTAAATCCTTAGCATACATTTTTTTTTCATTGTGATTACCAGCTTTACAATAATTATTTCTATTTAATATCACTAATTTGTTTTATTTATTTTTCCTAACTATTGGTTGCCATAACCTACTTATTTACAATATTATCTTACGTCCTATTTCCCTAACACTGCTGCTGTACTACTCCGGCTGTACAAGCTGCTTTACAACGACAGTGGGTAAGTCTGTGTAGGCAGATTAGTTGTTGCGGGCACTATTACTTCAATGCTAGTGTCGGGTCCTTTGTTCTCCAGTTGCGGCTCTAATTTCACTCCTCGGTTGTTTCTAGTTGACCACAGTACGATTGGCAACGTCGATGTATTTCGTTTGCTCAGTAGTGCTTGGTTCTGCTTCCAACGTCTCAGGTAGATAACACTTCCTGCTACTGGAAAGTTTAATGGGCTATCGCTTGGCTCAATGGTTACATCTTCTAACAGTTTTTTAAGTTGCTCTTGACGCACCTCCCTATGAGTTTCTGGCATACGATACTGCTTCCTATTTATGGGTCTAACGTTAGGCATTAAAGGCAATTTAAACGCTTTCGTAGTAGGGTATGTCAATTGATCTCCTGGTAAGTGAAAAATATCACTGTACTCATAACAAATTTGAAATACAGCTTCCCTTCCATCGGAATTCAGCTCGTCCCCTAGCATGAGAGTCTACCTTCATTAGCTTCAGTCGTTCTTGACTAAAATGAATTTTCCCTCTTTGTATTTCTAGTGGTTGTATGGTGTACTTACTCAGTTTCTCCAATTTTGGCCTGAAATTCTTTATCTCGACTGGCTCAGTTCTGGCATTGACAATGCCCACAAATGCGTGTCCGTTGTTCGGTCTGATTAAGGTATTTCCGCAATATACACCCGGGGTCATTTCTTCTGCCATACATACCATCTCATGCTTATTAGCAACTTTAATTCTCACCAGTTGCTCTCATCTCGGCTCCAATCGTAGTTCAGATCCCTCTCTGTACTTGACTATAATTGGATGTGGTGTTGCCTCCCGCTTCTGAGCTTGAGCTTTGGTATAAGCTTCGTTGTGAAGAACTCTTCACATTCCGTTCCCAAGTTGAATCGGATATTTTTTTTCAATGATTTGTTAATGGGTGCTAAGAGTCTTGAGAAGTTAGGAACAAATTTCCACATAATAGTTTGCTAACCCCAAAATTGACTGTACTTGCTTGGTCGTCTTTGAACGAGGAAACTTTTGAGCAACTTCCACTAAACGTGGCTCTGTCTTGACTCCTTGCTCTGAACAAATAGGTCCAAGTTATACCACCTTCAAAAACTGACATTTAGAGGGTTGAAGCTTTGGGTTATACTCTCGAAAACGTGCAAATACTTCTCTCAACTTGTCGTTGTACTCGTCCAAATTTTTCGCGAATATTACTACGTCATCTAAGTAAACGAAGAACTTTATCCCCTGCAAATCCGTTAAAATTCCATTCAATAAAGATTGGAAGAACGGATGAGCAGTTTTTAGCCCGAATGGCAATCTTTTATATTGAGAATGATTGAAATTTGTGCTGAATGCCATCTGCTCGCAGCCAGCTGGGTCTATTAGCACTTGATGGTACCCATTAGCTAAATCTAATGTGGAAAAGTACCAAGAGTGACCCAGCCTATCCAAAATTTCCTCAATCCTAGGAAGAGGATATGAAAATGGGATACATACTTTGTTTAACTCGCAGAAGTAAACACATATCCTGTACTTTCGTTTTCCTGCGTCATCCGTTCCCTTCTTTGGAATGAGCAGCACTGGAAAGTGAAATGGGCTATCGCTTGGCTCAATGGTGTCATCTTCTAACAGTTTTTTAAGTTGCTCTTGACGCACCTCCCTATGAATTGCTGGCATACGATACTGCTTCCTATTGATGGGTCCAACGTTAGGCATTAAAGGAATTTTAAACGCTTTCGTAGTGGGGTATGTCAACTGATCTCCTGGTAAGTGAAAAATATCACTGTACTCATGGCAACTTTGAACCACAGCTTCCCTTCCATCGGAATTCAGCTCATCCCCTAGCATGAGAGCCTTCCTTCATTAGCTTCAGTCGTTCTTGACTAAAATGAATTCATAAAATAATTATTAAATAATTAAAAATAATATTAAAAAATTTCATATTTATATATATAAATACATTTAATATAAATTATTTATATACCTCTCTGTATTTCTAGTGGTCGTATGGTGTACTTACTCAGTTTTTCCAATTTTGGCCTGAAATTCTTTATATCTACCGGCTCACTTCTGGCATTCACAGTGCCCACAAATGCGTGTCCGTTGTTCGGTCTGGTTAAGGCATTTCCGAAATATATACCCGGAGTGATTTGTTCCGCCATACGTACCATCTCATGCTTAATAGCAACTTCAATTCTCACCAGTTGCTCGCATCTCGGCTCCAATCGTAGCTCAGATCCCTTTCTGTACTCGACTCTGAATGGATGTGGTGTTGCCTCCCGCTTCTGAATTTGAGCTTTGGAATAAGCTTCGCTTTCTACGTTGTTAGACCCAGCTTCCATTTGAAGGTGTTTTTCCCCTTGTGTACTTCTCGCTAGCCGTACTTGTTCGCCACCCCAAAGCTCTGTAGGCCAATTTACAAATTACTCTGGTGCAGAAAAGGTTGCAATCAAAGTGTTCCCTTGCTCTTGTTGAAGTTTCGGATGCTCTGTGTCTTGAGTTCTCCTTTAAATATCTGTCGATGCTTTCTGCGGCTGACCCAGCTCTGCACGCAATGTTCCGGAATGCCCTGATCCGATCTTTTCTGGAAAATCTTCTCCATTTTCTTCTCTGACGGGTGACTTGCATGTGTCTTCTGAATGGTATCCCTTCAAAATTATGGTCGCAACTTTCTCTATCCCCGTATCACCGAATAGAGGTCTTGGTATTTCTTGAGCTTCTTTTATGCTTCTTATGGATAATTTTCTATTAATACAGTTTATTACAGCCTTATCAGTGAGGAATTCCATCCCCCATCAACCGGTTTGGAGTCCGTGTCATATATAACATTGAATTCGCAGTCTTGTTTGTCAACACCCATTCGTAACTTGGCCTTGCAAGACCCTAGTGAATTTCCTTAAGCTCCATATAATCCACCTATTGTAATTGACCGCTGGGGTTTGGATAACAGTGCTTCTCTTTTTTCGCTTAGACTTAGTTAAATTACAAGTAGATCCTGTATCGACTAAAAGGGTTAATTTACCTTCAAGTGCTATATCTTATTCTAATGTGATGCTGCAATTACTTACTAAACTTAATTCTACTTCATATATATTTTTCTTAGTAGTTCTTATACTTACCGGATTGGCTAATTGAAGGCAGCTGGGGGAAAATTTCCCAGCTGCCAATCCCCGTTTCCCTGCTGGGTTCCTTGCTCTACCAAATATTTCTTGACACAAATATCTGTGTAATGGTCACAGGTACGGAAGGATTGGCAATAAAGGACATTCGGACCCGTGCTGCTGGGCTCACTTCGATTGGTTGCTGAGCCCTCCGCGAACCGGACCTGCTGCTTCTTACATACCGGCACTTCATGTCCATATTTACCGCACTTAGTACAATAAGAAGGTTGTCTCCCTAGCCTACACTCTTTATCTATGTGCCCTGTTTCCCACGCTTGAAGCACTAAATTGGTCTCGGCTGCAGGGCTCTCGCTGGGAATCCTCCATAATTTCTTGACTGAGGTGGCTGCTGGCTCTGTGGAAAGGTTCTTTGTGGCCATCTCTGCACATATCCATTGAAATTATTCGTGTTCCGTCCTACCTGCACATTCGCTCTTGTTCTTTGCTGATACCCATACCATACTGCCGGCTCTCTGACTTGCAATCTTCGGGCGTCTCTTTCAAAATATATGGCTTCTTCTCTTACCTCTTCTAGTGACCCAAATTTCCGTCCAGTTAAATACACTCGGGTAGAGGTACCATTGATACCCGCTTTGAATGTTGCTACTGCATCCGCCTCTAGCTCACCTAGCAACCCTTCATCTTTACCCGGAAATTTAACCGACACCGCTGATTTAATCTGCTTTAACAGTCCCTTTATTCTACCTGCAAACTCTCTGATATCTTCTCCTGGTCTTTGTGGCCATGCTGTCATTTCTGTTCTCACTTCACTGTAGGATTTCCTAGGCATATAGGCAGTTTTGATAGTTTGCTACAATGCCTCAAAATCCTTTGTCTCCTCGGAACTTACTAAATAGTATGCATCATCCATCAGTCGATATCTTACACATTTCATGAATTTCGACTGTTCCTCGGCCTTGAGACGATCATAGAGATCTTTACATAAGTTTAGGAAGCGGTGTACCTCTTTTGCTAGTTTCGGTGATATTTTTCCTTAAAACATGGGAACGTATTTGGACACCATGTCCATGATTTTCTCATAAGAATCTGCCTTATTGACTTGTTTGTTTCCTTGTTTTTTAGCGTTGCAAATGCAGGTTTCGGTGGCTCTTACTTCGTCTCGCACACTTTCTGCTGTTTCGTTTGGTTCTGCTATATCCTTTTGTTTCGTAACCAATTCCGCGTCTCTCGACCCTGTGCTTACCTTTGTCTCTTTCCTCTGTTCCCAAAATATCAGTTTCCTTGGGTTGTATCCCTTATTCTTTCCTGATTTGCTCACCTCGTGTTGCACTTTTTCCGATGATAATCGCCCAATTCCCAACTCCTGCTCTAAATTTGCTGCCTTGTCTTCTGATTCATGTAATTGTAAGCTCAGCGAACCTATTCCTCCCTTAATCCCTGTATTTTCCTCCTGCTTTTCTTGCAACACTCGCTCTCTCAAATCTTCCTGCTTTTGAATAACTTCCAACGTTATGGCCACCAATGAGTCCAATATTTCGCCCTTTGGACTTTCTCTCAGCGTTTGAATAAAATTCTTCTAAAAAAATCCTTGCTTTTTCACTGTTTAGACATCTTCGCAGTTCTCCTGTGAGTCGTTCCCCAATGTATTGCCAGTCTTGTTTATACCCCAGTAACCGCGTCTGGACTTCCTTCAACTCCTGCCTCTTGCTTTCCAACTCGTTCTCTTGGGCCTGGAATTGTAGAAGTTGTTATCTTCACGTTACTTCTCCCTACTTACATTTACACTATGTATTTTACACTAAAACACCATTTTTCACTGTAACTTTTTCTTAAGACTTAGTGTGACAACCAAAACATTCGACTTATTCAAACTGGAAACGACACTTAAACAAAGCTCAATCCCGAAACTCATGAACTCTATTTAAAAAGCCGATTACAAAAGAGCGCGCGGAGTATTCAATAATCATATAACATTGGACTCTTAACGGTGAATGATACCACCCACTTATCCAACTTATATATCCAACCTGCTGCGCCAAATGTCGTGTCCAAAAGCAAAAAAACAACACCGACTTTACTTTTACTACACCGTTTTTATTTCAAATCACTGTTACTACTATTACTTCGACCGCTTTCTAATTAAAACCCGAACTGACCAGACCAATTTAGTTGTGCACCACCACAACTTGCACTCGGAACTCAGAAGTAGAATCTGACCCTCAACATATGTAATTATTATGATGCGGTAATATTCTACAACCGATGACGAGACTGCTGGCCAATGTCACCCATAGCAACCAGCTGTGCTGTTGTAAACAAAACGGGCAATGACCGTGCTCTATGCGAAGTAGCATGTTTAGTCATTGCTGCCGTAATATAAACAATCATTACATTATTTAGCAATAAGCGGGCAATTTACTGTGCGAAGTAAAGTGTTCCGCTATTGCTAGCTACTTTACTACCGGTACACCTGCCAACGTGTTGCTGTCGTGTACCAGCAGACTGGGCCACAACAAAACAAAGTAATAATGTGTCATAAAACGAGTTAACAGTTTCATCAATTTCAAGTTCACCCAGCACACTGGTCCAATGACAAGCGGATAACCATTCATTCATTTTATCAAAATCAGCTTTTTCAAAGTTATAACAGTAGTTAGTAGAAGTTTTAAATTATGTAGTGACATGATCAAAAACCAAAACAACATCCAGTACCGGATGATGACTTGTTTCAAGAACCATAGGAGTTAAACAATGCTTAACGAGAGTCCTATTTGGATCGGAACATAATACCAGGTCAAGAGAATTTCCAGAGTGATTAATAATGCCGCTAGACTGCATTAGGCCTGAAGAAATAATGTTGTCAATAAAATATATGGCATGTTGAGGAGTCGGCGAGAAAGAAGGCAGCAAGCCCTCATCATCCAGAGAGTGTTCCCACTTAACACTAGGCCAGTTAAAGTCACCAAAAAGCAATAATTCATCGGCAGCCAGCAAAACGTAGGTAAGCCTATCAATACATGCAGCCAGTAAGTCAAATATCACAGCTGATGAGCATGGAAGGATGTAAACTGTAGCAATATATTCGTTTTTGTGTGAGATCTTGAGAGCTACACATACAAACTCCAGATCGCCGGACTCAACAAAATCGATTAATGTGCATGGAAGGTTGCGCCGAACGGCACAAAGCACTCCACCCCCAACAGGAGCATCCAAAGAGAGACGATGGCGATCACTGCGAAATACCAGGAACTCGGGACCAAAAAGGTCCGCATCTGCAATCTTTCCACATAGCCATGTCTCGGTCAAGCAAACCACGTCAAAATATGAGTTCATCGAGCTTGTAAAAAGGCGACTGAGTGAAGATCAGTTACATTGGCATAGTGGACGGAGTTTTCGGCAACAAGTTTTTTGCCTTAGCGGAAGATCCAGAGCGCCCCCTTGGAATAAATTCATGCACAGTAGAATTGTGGGGCCAAATCTCAGGAGAGAGGTCCGCCTGAAACAGATTTTCCGGAACCAAAATTCTGAAGGACGCAGAAAATGAGCTTTTCTCACGATCATGTCGAGTAGATAATTTTTTGCAGGCAATCGAAGTGGTCGAAGTACCAACTCTCGATGAAACATGTCTAGTTATCTCATCCTCGTTAGTGTCAGGATGTACTCGAGATACGAAGACACACTTTGGAAACTTGTCTGGCCGCAGCGGAACGGCATCTAATATTAAAATCGGAATATCATTGGTAGAGACAATATCAGCAACCGAAGCAGACCGCAATATACCGACATCCGAAATTGAAGCTTTCGTCCCACTATCAAACACCTCGTCCACAATCGGAGATACCACGGTATCGGCAACCGAAGATGAAGTTCCGCTAATGGAGGCCACATTGTTGTCCAGCGAAACCTCATGTCGACCTGAAAAAATACCTGGGGCAGTAGTAATATGATTTGGGATGTTGCGATGATTCCTTTGTCTCTAACGACGACCCACCTTCGCTGAGGAAATATTCTCAGAGGAGGAAGGAATTAAGACATGGGAATCTTGCTGAGTAGATGATTAAATTATGCAAAAAAATGCAAAAAAAAAAATTATTAAATTATGAAATAAAAAAAAAAAAATTATTAAATTATGCAAAAAAAAAAAAAATTAAATTATTAAATTATGCAAAAAAAAAATTTTTAAATTATGCAAAAAAATTATTAAATTATGCAAAAAAATTGTCTGTTGACTGTTGGGGCTTAGGCTGTAGATTTTCAGAGCAGCGAGACTCTCTCATAGACAATTTCCCAATATCATGAACCATTGAACCCAAAAGCGTAGAATTTTTCAATACGGCCGACGGACAAGAATCCTGCTTAATAGTGCGCCTGATATTTTCAATGATAGGTAAAGCAGTCCCGATGTTAACACTGGACGTTACGGCGCATCACATTTTGCTACCACAGAGTGAAAATCGTCTAAGGTGTTCGACACAAGAGATATTTTTGATGATATTTTCTGAGTCTTTTCCAGTATCGCAATCGAATTAGAGTTCAATGTGTCAGTCAAGCTGAGAACGTTCTCCATCTTACAATTCAATTCGTCTACATCATCATAAAATTGTTGAAAATTAGACAGATTGCCTGAAAACTGTTTTATTTTATCAATAATAAGGGTCTGGTATCCAGAGATTGCCTCCAAAAGCTTTTCATGAGTCGTGGTACGTGACAAGGCTTGATATCAGAGCATTCACTGCAGGTGGTGTACCCAGACGACGAAGATGGAGTATTTCGCTTTAAGCATGTAGCGTGGAAAACATTGCCGCATTATGAATAAAACATAATGCCCTTTGGTTTGAGAAATGCACCCGCAACGTTCCAACGTTTAATGAGAAGCAAGTGTACGTTGACGACATCGTAATTTATGGTCATAGCCTCGATGATCATAACTCGAAGTTAGTAGATGTTTTAAATCGTCTGAGGAAACATAATCTTAAACTTCATCCAGACAAATGTAAGTTCCTGAAAAGGGAACTAATGTACCAAGGTCACATTATCTCTGAAAAAGATCTAAGTCCTGATCTAGGTAAAATAAGTTTTGTGAAAACTTTTCCCACTAAAAAAAAATGCAAAGAAGTCAAATAATTTTTGCGATTTGCAGGGTACTACCGCCGTTTTATTGAACATGTTGCAGACATCGCAAAACCTGACACAAAAATTTTAAAGAAAAATGTAGTTTTAAAGTGGGATGGATTATGTGATGACTTCTTTAGAATTCTGAAATCAAAATTAATAAATTCTCCTATCTTGGCGTACCCAAATTTTCAGAAAGGCTTTCTCGTAACTACCGACGCAAGTAATGTTCCAATAGGCGCAGTCCTCCCGCAGGGTATAATAGGCGACGACCGGCCCATATATTATTCAAGTCGTACCCTTAACTCAGTGGAAATGAAATATACTTCCACCGAAAATGAACTTCTAGCTATCGTGTTCGCTGTGAAAGAATTTAGACCATACATTTACGGGAGAAAACTTACTATCGTCATAAGCCACTCAAATGGTTAATGAATCTCAAGGATCCTACTAGAAGAGTATAATTATGTAATTGTCTACAAACCGGGAAAATACTACAGTTGGAGTAGTGACACGAAGACAAAACAGGGAAAAACCATAGCAGCAGATGCCTATAGAAACACCAAAATTAACCGAAGAAACTAAAATCGTCGAGAGTAGTGAGTCAATTTTCAAAGACCGAGAGCTAAAATATAAAATCTTCATTTTATCACTAGTAGAAAAGTCTAAAATATAAAACTTTCACTTATTCTTATTCCGTTACGTACATTATTATTCTTTTAATAACATTTTAAATTGTCTTTAAATTTTATAAGAGTCGTAAAGCAACAAGCAAACAGGAAAATTCAGGAAATATTGATGTTGGAAATGCAAATCATGAAAAATCAAATGAAGACTTGAGTGAAGGTTCAAATGATATTCAAAATGTAAGGCTCAAGCCATTCATATTAACTATAAAGTAAAAAATATATATAAAAAAGGGGGTAATCATAATTATAAAACAACAGAAAATGTAAAAAAAAATTATAAACAAAAAAAAAGTATAAATTTTTTTTTGCTGGAAAAAAAACAAACAAAAAGCCTTATAAAAGAAAAAAAAAATCTTAATAGACATAATCTATGTGTAAAATAGACCCAATCTACTAAAAAAAAACACTGAAAAAAAATTATAAATTTAATCGTATGGTAATTTACTAATTTTATTGCAAAAAAAAATCCCTTTTCCTTTCGATTTAATTCATTTATTATAGGTAGAAAACGTATAATCTTAAATAAAATTAGGAGGAAACATTTTTATACCCTAGATGAAATCTATAGGGGTATACTAAGTTTGTCATTCCGTTTGTAACACCTCGAAATAATGATGGTAGAGCAAAATGGATTGGACACCCACGCATAATATTAAAAGTTATTTTGATTTTTGCATGTCCGTCCGTCCGTCCGTCCATCAGTCCGTCTGCCTGTGCACACGATAACTCGTGTACGCGTACACTTAGGGAGCTGCAATTTTGTACAGGAACTTTAAAAAAAAAAAGGAAAATTAAGTTCGAAAATGATACAAATCGGGCAACCCCTTCGTGGGATTGCCATACAAAAATTTCGTTTTCCGCTATATATTTGAAAACTGCCTGAAAACGCGTCGACGTATAGAGCTGAAATTGAGTACATTGTGTTCTCATTATACTTGCAAATAATATTTTAAAAATTGACTAAATCGGGAAACTCCTTCTTGGTGTTGCCATATAAAAATTTAGGCTTTTTACGTATACTGTGAAAACGATCAGTCCAAGACATTTTTATTGTACTAAAAACTTCTTCAGAATACAAAATCCTACAAAATTGGTTATAATCATTTTTTCTGTCCGACGAGCGGTTCTAGAAGTATATGCGAAAAACCACTGAAAAAATCAAAATTGCTCAAATGGGTGCCCATTCGAAATTTCATACGAACATTCATCTAGGGTATCATAAGAATTGGTCTTAGACCAATATTAGCTTTTTTACTTGTTATCTTGAATAATGTCACTTAAGGCAAGTTAATTAATGTATTTATAATCTGAATAATGTTACCTAAGGTAGGTTAATTAATAACAATAACGTTTGTATTTAGAATATTTCACTATCATATATATGATATCCGTTTTACTCCTTTTTCTAGCGACAAATTTTGTAAAATTATTGTAAACGTGAACCGTCTTTTCATCGAAAATTCGCTCTTCTTCCAGCCTGTCGAATTTTTTCTTCAAGGGGGAGGGGATGTTATGATGACACTGCAGTTATCGCAATGTCACCATAATTCACGTGGCACTCCACAGAAATTTCTAATTTCATGCACTCATTTACATGAGCGCATCAAATAAATTATTATTGCATCAAATTTCTTTTTAAAAATGCCTTCTAAAATTTCAACGAGCACAAGTGACTAGTAATATTTTCTTGCAACGTTCTTGCAAACGTCAACATAAATTTCTTATTTTTATTGACCGAGCTCATTTTCACTTATGTATACACGAACTCGGCATCATATTTCTTGAGCATACACAAGTGCTTTTTATAGCTTATAACGCGAGCGTCTGAGTGGTCACCTTTTAAAAATTTAATCGTATAAAGTTGAGTTGGAAATTTCCGTTTGTACGAGTCGGTTCGCGTGAACATTTTATCCTGTCGGGTAAATTTAATAATTAATTAAATTAGCCGTGATAAAAGAAAACGCTTGTAACTGAGTAAAATTATAAAACGATAAAAATACGAAAAAAAAGACGTTACAAGGGACAGTCATATCTTTTTGTTTCAATACTCTTTGGCATTTAAATTTCTTTCCATCTCCCGCTTCCCCTTATTCTACGAGAGGAAAGCACGAGAGGCGCCGATACAACACATACAAGAGAATGTGAAAATTTGTTTACTTTATTTGAATTCCAAAGAAACTTTTCGATCGGTAAAATTCTTGGAAAAATAAAATTGTTGGCTGCCTAGAGGAAGTATGGTATCAAATTACTTGAAAAGAATAATAAAACATGAATCATTTGCTGATACTGCTTAAATTTGTTTACAACAGGATGTAAAAATTTGTTTACGAATTCCAATGAAACGTTTCGATCAGTAAAAGTGCTGATATTGCTTGACCTTGTGTTCATGGTTAAGGTACCCGGGTATTTTTTGACTTTTATTTTTTAGATATTTGCATGTTCCAGTTAACTTAACTGGATGTATTTCCGTTACATCCTAAAACTATTCAATGCAAACATATTTCAAAAGATAAAATGTTAAAAATATATTTAGAAGTACCAATTTTTCAGCCCTACATTTATACTGACGTTGCTTTATGGATAGGTCCCTGGGTACCTAATATACTTTATTTGGGAGTAGAAGTAAATAATGATTTCATCCGAAAATATATTAGTATAAAATCTTGACATGAAAGGATAAAGAAAACAAAATTAAATTTTTAGATTAAAATTTATTAAAAATAAAGTCGAACTAAAATATATTTATATGTAAACTACAACATAGCACAAGTACTGCATTTCGTAATAATTTCAGAATGCTCACTGCATACAGGATAATTATAAGCACAGAACGATTTTCTTGTTTTGCGCTTCCGTTTGGTTATAGCTCGGCATATGTAGCAACTTCCGGAAAATTTTATACGTCCAGAGGCATCTCTTGATCCCCTTTCTCCTGCTCCACCTGCTTCCACAAGTGATGTCTGTCCTATAATTGGGTGACCCAGCATTGACTTAATTCCCAATTTTGTTGCAAAATGTTTATTGGCTTGGGAATTTCAGGATCTAATTAAGATTGATAGCATTGCTAACTGCTTTCCTAAGTCCTGGAGAAATGTACGTCTGCCGTGGGTAGGTGTTACCATCGTTGGATTCTTCTCCGAATAAATTATGTACGCTGCGAGACACGCTTTATCCAACATAATGTAATACAACGCCAGCGGCCATCGAAGAGTTCTTCTCTTTACTGAGTGGTGAGACAACTTTTTGTCCATGATATCTACGCACCCTTTAGTGCTATTGTAATAATGTATTATTTCGGGCTTATTCTTTGATCCACTGACCTTATAATCGTGATGTCTTGTTGATAACATAACAACATTTTATTTTTTTTCGGCACATGTGAACAAATGGTAACCTTGCCGTCTTCGCTGAATCCTAACTGAGAAGATAGTGCTGCTCGGTTTCTGTTAGGCATCATTTATGGTGGAACATATGCTTTGTTTTTCTTCTTTATTGTACCAACGAGTGATAAAGCCCATGAAATTAGTATACGAGCAAGTGGCAATGTAGTAAAAAAAATTTCCATGGTGATGTTTCCCCTGACCCTTTGAATTGGTAGCACAGATCTCTGACTACGTGTTCCCTTTGGTTGGTTTCTCTTGATTTCCATCGGGATTGGGTTATTAGAATTATGCATATTGTTTGTTAGCCTTTATTGATCGTGGTTTTGTCTATAGTTCCCTGATCTAATATTGTTGTAAGCATTGCCGTCTTGTCTGAAATAGTTATTCTATCTGTATTGTCGCGATCTGATGTTGTTATAAAGATTTCTATCTTGTCTGAAATAATTATTCTGTCTATATTGTTCCAAAAAGTTGCGTGATTTATTATACTGTGGCGTAAAGTTTCTATAATTGACACTATTCCGGGGATTAAGTATTTGTCGATCGTTTTTAAAGTTTCTATGTTGCGAATATCTAATATTCTTTCTATACATAGGATAGATCACATCACTTTCTTCTTATAAACCTAACCCGTCAAAAATGTTAAAAGCTTCGTTTAATGTCATTCCGTTCCGTATATTAGCACGCTAACTACCTGTCAACATATCTTTAACAATATATATTAAGTTCCTATTGTTATTTGCCGGACTATAATTTGTCGGTTTATATCGTCAAACTCATATAATTCATTTAATTGAGAATTTATTACTCTAATTTTTAAAAGAATTCTCTTAAACTTCCAACCTTTATGTTGCGCTGTTTTTGTAACTCCTCCTCGGCTTGAATTGTGCTTTGATCTGATTTCGCTTCCTCCCAGGTTGAATTTCCTCCAAGTCGCTTAATGCTTTGCTTGGCCTCTCCTTGGATTTTTTCCTTAAACACCATCTGAAGGCCATGTTGTAAAAGGGTAGTGTTGTTCCCACACAGAGCTCCAACATTCTCCAAGGTACTGATGAATTCCTGTAACGAGTAGTCTCCTTTTCCATGAAAAGTTTTTATATTTTGGAATTTATTTTAAATTTGGTTCACTGATAGCTGAAGCAATTGTCCTACAGTTTGAGCAATAGGTTGAGCGATTTGCTGCCTGAGGTCGGCAATTTCTCTTTGGTGCTACTCCCTTAGTTCCTGAACGGTTTGTTGTAGATCCTGGATTTCCTGTTCTGCCATTTTGTCTTGACGAATTTTTCTCCTTGAATCAAAAACTGCTTCTCTGCCTTCTTTCATAAAGCTTACACAACCATAAATCTCGTTTCTTCGCAGGAACTGATGTTAAAGTCACTACATTGTTTTCTGATTTGAGTTCCAGAGATTCACTTCGATCACTGCATTCTTTTTCTTATGAAAAGAATCCTACAGACTGCAGCAGTTATTTATTTACTATTCTTTCTTAAGAAAAAAAAAACAAAGAAAACAAAGTAAAATAAAATTACGCACTAGAACTTCGATTTGAACATAATTTTATTAAATACTGAATTTTAGATTACACTTAGAACTTTAGTTCTAGTACAAACTAATTAAAGAACTAAATTCACAATACACTTAGAACCTTGGTTCTAATACAAATTCATTGAAGAACTAAATTTACAGTACACTTAGAAGTTTGATTCTAATTCAAATACAATAGAAAGCAATAAAAATACTTGTCCGACATCCACTCTTTGGAGGGATCTCTACTTCTCGATTCCGGTCTTAAGATTGACTTTTCCTAAACTCTGATATTTTCTTCTAGCTTTTTAAGAATTACATTTTTTAAAATAAGAATGCTGATTCGACTGTTTTCAACGTGTAATTTCTGCTACTTTTTGTCTTTTCAGGTAAGTTGCGTTAATTTCTGCTGCTTTGTGTCTTTTCGGGTAAGTCGCATATCTTACTACTTTTTTCATTTGTGAAAACGGAACTCTCTCTAGACGAATCATGTTCGTATATTTGATTTATTCATTATATAATTCATTTGCTTTAAGCATTCTAAATTATAATTGTTTGGATCAGCATTTTTATTTTCTAAGTTATTTAGGTTTACTAACGTAGTTGGCACGATAAACTGTGATAATTATATGTATATATGTACATACAATTCGATTGGGAAAAATAAGTGCTGTACGTATGTAGAGTGTACATGCCGAGGGCGGTTCCTCATTGGAAGCAAAGACAGCACTGCTTCCCTTGAAAAAATAAAAAAATCCAAACATAAAAGACAAATCATTTTGCTTTAAAATATTCTTAGAATATTTTAAAAATATGTATTAATTTCAAACAAGTTTACTCCTCTGGCATCACTAGATACAACCTGAACTATTTTATTAGTAACGCCCAATTTTCTCCTACAAACTAAGAATATACCGCCCAAACCAAAGTCACTATATCGCTACTAACATTCTGCATGTACGCTGTCCAAAGTGCAGCGTATGACCCACCCACCATCATTCCACCCAACACCAGACCTGCCCCGATTTGTCTTCTCAAGAAAACTACATAATACTTGCGTGGTATGGATGGAATGGCATTAGAATCAAACTCCGTTGCCACTGGCATTGCAGTGACGCTGAAATCCCTACAGCGTATTTAGAACAACAAAGCCAATGTAAAAAGTTAAATATATTCAACTTTTTAGACTCATATTCACTTAAGAGTTTGCATGCGTACATTTCTATGGTACGCTGGTCGCAGCGTAGCGTTTGGCAATTGATTTACACCCCTGATAGTAACTTTCATTGATAAATTCAGAAGTATATGCTGGTGCGGGTGGGTGTCGGTCTTGCTCTCGATTTTTTTAAATGCTGCCAGGTGTTAACAAATTCATAGCTTTTTTTAAATAACTTTTATCCGACCTTCGTGACGAATATATTAAAATTTTAGGAATAGTTTTAGAATAGTAAACGTGGATGGATTTGCATGAGATTTTTTGTTTTAGAATTAGTCAGTGGGTTTAAGTTTTTACTTTTGGGGGGAGGGTGGTAACTACACTCATCGCGTTGTCCAATTTTGGCCATGTGTAATACCAAATTGAAGCTTTTGCTGAGATTTATTAAATGGCATATTTTCTTTCGTTCTGTAAGAAAATTTATAACCGAACTTTTTCACCCGAATATCATTAAAATACGTGATTTTCGAATTTGTGTTCAAAGGGGGGTGTAAGGTCTTGCGGGGTGCTGATTTTTCTTTTAAACGCTTCAGCATAATGTTTTACATTACATGTGAACATTTAAATTTTATATGTTTAACCGATGGGTTTTGATGTGAAATAATTTTTTTCAGTTTTTGCGTGTAAAACGTTTGGAAGTACTTACATTAAAGTGCGATAATCTTCTAAACTATACTCACCGCAGAGGTAAAAAATTACATCACAACATTCGCAAAAGAACGTAGATGCGAGTTACTATGGATATATTAGATAGATTATCAATACGTTTACATGAATAATTGAAGTATACTTGAAGTATACTTGAAGTATGCTTGAAGTAATCAAAACATGATGAAAACACTCATGCAATGCGTAAGTTTAAGTAATTGGAAAATTAAATTCAAGAAAGATTCAAGTGAAGTAATTGGAATTAATTCAATCCACCGCCCTACCTGAGCTTTAAATGGATTTCAAGTCAAGTACTCAGATATTCATGTAAACGTACTGTATGTCCTGTCATATAAGTTTTTAACAAAAATGTAATGTTTGGAAAATAATATATATTAAATAAACCTCTTAAATAAATAACTTTCATAAATAAATTATAGGTACCTACCTACTAAGTAAAAAATAATTTTTATCTTTCACCCAAGTAAAGTTTCATTGCAAGACTGAATCTACCCAATAACAATATTTTAAAATTATATTATCTCGTTTGACATAAATGTTTGAATGTTTTTTATTTTAAAAGTTTTTTTAACATATTTTATTCATATTGTGCAAAAATAAGATAGTGACTATCTAATATTATAGACGTATGTTTCTGTCTGCTTCTGTAGTATCAGTCAACGCCAAGTGCAGACCTGACGCCCTCACTGATGGGAGGGAGACCTATCTAACGTGTCTGCCGATCTGTGGGTTACGGCACCCGGTTGATCAAGCGCAAATCCACGCCAAGCTCATATCCTAGTTCAGCAAGAAGATGCCAGCAATCATTCACTTACATGAATAATCACTGAATCCTCCCAATCTCACCAGGGCAATCACTCTGCCCGCGATATGAGCGACCGTAACCACCACGTTACTTCCCGAAGGGGCTAACCCACGCCGGCATGGAAGAGAGTTCCATGGGCATCCGAGCCCGTCGTACCAGATAACCTCTGGTCAGGTTTTTGTAGCCGAGGCTCTTTCATAATCAAGACTACTTCAGTTGGGCTTCATGCAAACCGGGCACTGATGACCCTCTCCATTCTATACTGCATAATATTCTAGTCCACTTCTGCTACTCCTGGCATTTCCTATTTAGCATACCTCCTTCTTCTTTGTCTAAAAACTTCCTTTGCATATTCACTTATGCACTGCTTCTGCGCCCTTAGGCTGAGTACCTTGCTGACATCGTATCCTTCTCCAGAACTTTCAATACCCATGCTGTTTAGGTTTCTGAAACCCTCATAGGTTAGACATTCACATAGTACGCGCACCCAGTCTTCGCAACCGTGTCCGCATATACATTGCTCGCTGGCAGACAGCCCCCAGTTGCGCACGAATGCTGGGAGCCATGGCCAGTCAAAAGGAATCCCAAGCAAAGATTGAATTCTAAGACAGGATATTCTTCAACGAAGGACACCTTCCTTATAAACTCGAACGTCACTCTTTCCTTCTCACTCTCGTTCCACCTGGCCTGCCATCTGTCGTTTATACACTGCCGCAGTGTATTTTCCCTCTCCTTTTTGTTCAGGCCTTGCATAGCTTCATTCGACACCCAGTCAATTTCTCTTACGGCTTTCGACAGTTCGAGACTTCAGAATGCTGGAATTAAAGATTCTACCAAGGATAGAAGGAGAAAACATGAATATTATGAACACAGCGGAAAGGCGCTCCAGGATGGATTTGCATCTGTAAGTGTTGCTAATGCAAGAGCCTATCCGAAAAAAGCATGAATTTCTCGCATGGACTTACGACACCTCACAAGTCTGACAGACGATCTGCATCGCGCTATAATTGTAGAAACCATTTCTATCCTCAATTGGGGATAAAGCAAAATGATAAGTTAACGTTGCCAAAACATAGTTGTCAAATAGGTATGGAGGCTCCGCCGGTCAGAAATAAGATTGATAGGACAAATCTTACGCCAAATTTGACCGGGCTGTACATGGTAGGTAACGGTTACGACCCAGGAATCAGGGTATGTACCAACAAGATTTCCAACAAATTCCCTCTAATTTCAGGGGAAATTCGAAGAGCAGAGCTTGATAATCCATGCCCAGGAAGATATAGATATATAGTGAATCCAAACGGTAAGGCAAAGTTACAGATGTATATGTATATGCCAACAACAAAAAGTGGTGCATGTGCAGGAGCCTTGGGTTTGTAAGGACCGTATCCGCCGTCTAACGGAGGCGAACGGCGCTCAAATCCCGTACGGCATCACGTGCTCTATTCCGAGCGCTTGTGTTGTTGCGACAAAAGTCATTGTGGTGAACTTAATGCCTCATTTGTGGATAGGGACACAACATCGATCAAGCTCTCCTTCAAGATGGAGTCAATAAGGAAATCCTTATTTCTCTGCATATCTAGACTGCTTTCCCTCCTACTGAGGGTGTAAGGCGAGCGGTTGAGTATGCAAGGACTAATCGGCTTGGATTTTTGGTTGGTTGTGACGCCAACGCTCATCAGATTGTCTGGGGCAGCTCAGACACTAACCATCGGTATGAGCAATTGCTGGAGTTCATAACTTCAGGGGACCTGGTTCTGTTGAATCAGGGCAACGAACCAACCTTTGCTGCCAGCCGAAGACAAGAAGTCATCGACGTGACTTTTGCGTCCTTTGAGGTTTTCACCCTATTTTCCGGCTGGAGGGTATCGCACGAGGAGTCTTTCTCTGATCACCGCTACATTGAATGGGTGCGGGCCGGAGAAATCTAAAGCGGACTGATTGGGGAAGATACCATAGGGAATTCGTTTCAACGCTCGCCTCTCTGGTGAAAAATATCACCAGTATTGCCGCCTTGGAGAATGCAGTAGGAAGGCTGAAGTCCACTGTGATTGAGGCTTTCGAAGCTTCCAGACTTATTAGTACGGACATTGGAAGGAAACCTATGCCTTGGTGGAATGGCAGTCTTCACAAACTCCGTCAGGCTTCCAGAAGGCTTTTTAGTAAGGCCATGAGGACTGGCTCGGAAGAAGACAGGCAGTTCTACCGCGATACTCACAGTAACTTCAAGAGGCTTGTTAGGAAATCAAAAATCAGGCCTTTGTAGACTTTTGCGAGAAGCTTGACAACTAAAGTGAACCTGTTAGGCTGCTCAGGGCTCTTAGGAGTGACCCGTCGGCCAGGCTGAGTGTTCTAAGAAGGCCAGGTGGCTGCTTTACGGCATAGAAGGAAGAGGCCTATAGAGCTCTCCTCTCGACGCATTTCCCAGACTTTAGACTTGAAGAAGACCTGCAGTTGTGTGGCAAACATCCCCTACCTGTCTGCACAGGTGGTAATTGGTCCACTGCTGCCAAGGTAGTTGATGTCGAGAAGCCGAAATGGTCAATTTAATGCTTGTCGGCTTTTAAAGCCCCGGGTCCCGACGGTATTCTGCCGGTCCTTCTTAAGCCAGAGAGGGTTGTGCTTGCTCCATACATCGATTCCGTTTTCAGGGCATGTATCGTTTTTGGATATGTCCCTGAGGTTTGGAGGAAGGTGAGAGCTGCCTTCGTTCCGAAGCCTGGTAAGGCATTTTACGTGGACCCGAAGAGCTTTCGAACCACAAGCGTCTCCCAATTCCTTTTGAAATGCCTGGAGAGGGTTGTGGATGAATATATCAAGGGAGTAGCCCTAAAGATTTCTCCCTTAAACACCTCACAACACACTTACCGGAGGGGCAGATCTGCGGAGACGGATCGTGGGCTGTTTACCTTGGGAGCCTTTCTGGACATCGAGTGTGTAATGAGTCGTTGGATGCGCTCATTACTTTCATATAGATGCATAATATGGCTTTTGGGGCAAAGGCCTCACTCATTCCCTATGAACGCAATATATTGCTTTCTTCATCATTGAAAATTGCAAAAGTTGGCGACTTACATTAATTTTGCAGCCAATAATTGCTGTCGCATTATTCATTGACCCCATTAAATTACATATATGAAATATCCAAAAAGCTTAATCAGCAGCCGGGTGTTTTGCACTTGAGGCGAATGAAATTCGCTTGTACATAAGCTGTTTCCCCTACAATTACTATGTATGAATTATGACTTTTAAGCGATATTCAGCAATGATAGGTAAGTAGGAGGTGTTAGCGCTGAGATATCGATATATGCTTCAATAAAAAAAGCAATGAGGAGCATTGGTGGGTCAGTCAGATAGTTTACGTCAAGTTTTGAAGTTATGCAGTTTTTGGTGAAGCTTTGAAGTCGGGCAGTACAAAAAGGAAAATTATCGAACTTAATACACCTTTTATGATTCTTAACTTCAAACTATTTTGCTTCAGTAAAATTATAAAATTATTGTACTATAATATAACTTGAATTTTTATATACTAAATTATTGTGCTTCTGTTTTTTAATTTCAATAAACATCGAAATAAGTGTGAGAAACAAATTGTTTCCTTTATTTGCATTTTGAGAGAAGTGAATGTGCCCTCAACCTAGTAAAGAAAAGCCATTTAAAACAAAAAGGGGTTAGTGATCTTCTCATTTAGTTGAAAGCACTCCCAAGTCCGGTTGCGGATGACGACCAATACGCATCAGCCGTAACAAGGGGACTTTTGGCGGGGCCACCCCGGTGTCGCCATATGAGGCAGCTCAGAACGCAGATGGAACAACCAAATGTTAAAAAAGACGATACTTAAATTTGAAGGTGGGCGGCCGAACCTCTCCCAGTGTTCTTGTGGAGAGGGGCTGCGCACAAGATTGGTTGAATCACTCATCACGGGGCTGAAAAACGTGGGATTCTCATGTGAAGCGTATGCGGAGAACATCCCTCTGATCATTTTCAGGCACAGCATGACTGCTGCCTGTGCCTTCTTGCAACGAGGCCTCAATATTGTTGAGGACTGGAGCACCCGTCATGTTATGACAGAAAACCCAACAAAGACCAGCTGGGTGCTCTTCTCTAGAAGTCGTAAGCTTGGGTACTGTGTTCTTCCAAAGCTTTTTGGATACATTCTGCAACTCTCTCTTCATGTGAAGTACCTTGGAGTCTTCCCTGACTCGAAACTGACATGGGGATTGCACGTAGAAGAAAAAGTTAATGCGGCTACGAGGGTCTTCGCTCAATGCAGGAGAGCCTTTGGGTGCACATGGGGCATGAGACCGGGGCTTGTGCACTGGATGTACACCTCGATCATTAGACCCCTGCTTACATATGCCTCCTGTGTATGGTGGCCGACGACGCTTTTGGGGACTGCGATCCGGAAGCTGAAGGGCCTGCAAAAGCTTGCTAACTTGAGAATTACGGGAATTACGGCTACTGCTGCTCCTGAGGTCCTACTTAATCCCCTACCCCTGGATCTTGTCACTCAGGCAGATGCCAAAACGGCTGTGTGCAGAATGCGCTCATGGGGATGTTGGGAGGACGGCTGGACTAACATGGAAAACCCTCTGGCCAGTATGCCACGTGACGCGATGATACCTTAAAATGATGTAAAATGAAAAATTAAAAAAAAAAAACAAAATGATAAGATTTAGAGAGCCAATACTAATATGTAAGGAAAAGTGTAATCTGAACTGAACGAGGATTAAAAGATTTAAAATTTTTATGACTGTTGCACTCTCTCGACCTAGTTCCCTCCGGAAACTAGTTTTTCCAAGGGGAATATAAGGAAGATTCTTTCAACAGCGAAAGGCATATTCTGGTAAACAATTACGTCGCATGGAATTGTTCTGCAACTGTCGATTGTTTTTCTGATTAGCCCAATACCTGGTACTTAGTTTACGATAATAACCATCCTCGCAAGGTAATTATTATATAAGGCTATTGTTTACTACTAAGCGCCTCAGGAGTTGCAATCGGTAAAGCAAACGATAAGGTTGTGTCGTTTGTTTACATATCCGCGTTGTTAGTAAAGTTTACTGCCGAAGATCTGGCATAAAAGACCAATGAATTTCGAAATAATTTCGACTCGTTCTATAGACGGTTTAATAACTTGTGCGGTGACTAAAGGACCTCAAAATGTTACTTCTCTTTTAAGAAATGTGCATTTGTTGACAGTAGTTATTAAACCGAAGTCCTTCAAACATTTAAACACTACTGCCATATGCCTGAGGTGTTCAACATTGAATTTGGTAGCTAAAAAGTTGTCATCTAAGTATATGAAGTAAAATGAAAATTCTGGGAAGATCCTATGACTAAACTTTTGGAAGGTTTGCGCTGCATTACAGAGGCCAAAAGTTATTCGAGTGAACTCAAACAGACCAAACGGCGTGCATATAGCCCTTTTTGGGAAGTCCCTGGGTTCAATAGGTATCTGATGGTATGCCTTCTTTAGAACCAATGTCGAAAAGAAGCTGAAATTCTGCAAACGATAAGTAAAGTCGGGTGTTATTGGAATTGGGTAACGATCTGGTATGGTTCGAGAACTCAAGGATCTATAATCACTGCATGGCCTCGATTCACCCTTTTTCTTCTTCATCAAGTTTAACGGAGAAGACCAGCTACTATCTGAGGTTCTGCAAATAACCTTTGCCAACATAACATCGAATTCGTTCCGAGCCACCGCTAACCTATCGGGTGCAAAGCGTCGTTTCTTCGAGATGAATGTTGGACCTTCGGTGAGTATGTCGTGTGTGGTTGTATGTTTTACTGGAGTAGTGAAATTAGTTTGAAACGTGATAGCATGATATTTGTGCAATAAATTTCGAATTTTGGGCTCGATTATTGATTGGTAAAAAAGTACCAAAACTACGGAAAGGGATGGAAATTGCGTTGAAAAGTTTTCACCACGAGAACTCATTGATCTGTGTGGATCAATGAGAATTTTTCTGCAATTTTCATATTTTGTTTTACGCTAAGCCTATACCTTTTACATTTCGCAAATCGCCGAACACTTTGTAAAGTTGGAACTATTCCCAGGTTACGTTACATATGAAATTAAGCGAATGAAAGGTTTTGAATAGCTTTAAGTTTTGTTTTTTATTCGAATTTCATGCCCTTGGTTCGTACATTCTACACGGAAGCACTTTCCCTATTCGGCCGTCCTACTTACAATAATATAATTAGCTATTTATTAGTATAGGTTAGACTTTATATTTTTGTTTAGGTTTAAGTTTTATATATTTCTAGCATTAGGTTAGTAGGGAGAAATTGTTGGGGCCTATGCGGCGTTTACTTCCCTGAATCTTTTAAACCGATTATTAAAATCCCTCGTGGCGTATATGTAACTCGCTGCTTCCTTTCGTTGGATGTTCCTTCCTCGATCCCTTTTTTTACTAGTTGATCTTCAAAATAAGTTCGCCGGAACGGAGGTCTCCTTGAATGTCGTCGATGCCTTGTACGCCAGAAAAAATTATTTTTCTGGTTTCTCTATTTACTTATAAACTTCAGCTTAACGCGCCAACAGCCCACACAAAACAGGCGGAAACTCAGCTCGAGCAAAAAAAGGCACACCACAAAAAATGGCCGAGACGTCAGAACAACCCGGCTGTCATCCACATATTCATTATCGTTGACTCGTTCAATAGTTGTACTGCCACACAGGTTATCGTTTAGTTGTTATTTATTATTATTTATTTCTTTTCTGCTTTTTATTTTAATTCAGGATATATTTAGTTATTATTTATTATTAATTATTTCTTTTCTTTGTTTTTATTTGAATTCAGGATTTATTTAGTTATTATTTATTTTTGTACTATTGTATTTTTAGTTAAATTTATTTATTATCTAATTAGTAAAGTAATCAAGAGCATGAATTTTTGGTATTTACTAATTTCATTTTTTTTATATGAAAAATTGTAGTGGCTCATCATTCTTACAGATTTATATATACAAAGGGTTAGGCATTAGTAAAAATAGTTGGATTCCAATATCCAGCGTTACATTCCCCCCTTTGGTGAGTAAGAAAAAAATGTCCAATGATATTTTTTTCGAACCTTATGTATACGTTCCGATATGCCAGTACTAATAATTTTGTTGCGCTCCTATTATACCAGTTAGTTAGAAATAATAAAATTCTGCAATAGTGAACTGTATTCTTTTCGTTTATAAGATAACGTGCTTTTCCTGAGTAAGAGCTAGCCTTATGTGCAGGAGAACTTAAGGCTTCTATTGTGAACTTATTAACTGTGATTATATTTGTATGTACATTTGTTATTATTGTATTAGTTAATTGGTAGTTAGGAATCCCAACTTGTGATAAGTGTATGACTTATGAACCTAGTTTAAGAATCCTAATTGGCATAGCATAGCTCTATAATATGAATAATCCACTTAATCTACTTAAGGTTCTATGTAATTCAAGGTTTCTTATGACTTCAATAATGTACATCTCTTATTAATTATTTGGTTTCTAAATTAAAAAAAATTTTATGTAGCTGGCTGAATATATTCATATTTTTTCTTTTTTTTTTTTTTTTTACTAAATGACTTTTATGCATTCTTTAAATCTTTAATATGCCACCATCCAATATCTTTCCCACTTTCATCAGCCAACCGATAAACTAGGTCTGCCTTTTTTTGTAGGATGGTGCACTTTATAAATTTCGGAGCCAGCTTAGCTGCAAAATTTTGAGTAGCATCTGACAATATATAGTTCCTTTTATAGACAGTATTTCCAATTTCAAACTTGTAATCTATTTTACCCTTGTTAAAATACCTTTTATTTTTGTTGTAAGCCTTTATTAAACGTGTTGCAATGTCAGTGTAAATTAGTTCCATTTTTAAAAGGAGCTTTGCTCTGTCTGATAAGGGCTGCTGTTCTGGAATTGGTCAGTTATACAGATTATGGTCAGTTGCTGAGTATACGAATTCCCTCCCAAAATTTAGGAAGAATGGTGAGTATCCGGTGATTACATTAACCGCGGTTCTCAATGCAACAGTAATATATTTAATTTCTTGGTCCCAAATTTTGTGGTTGTCTGAGATGTAAGACCTTATCGCGCTGCCGATGACTTTATTCCAACGTTCAACAAAATTATTACGTGGGTGATACTTACAATTCAGCCAAAATTTTGTTATTTCGTAGTTGGACACCAGTTTCCGAAATTCGTGGGAATCGAATTGGCGACCATTATCTGTAATCACTATTTCGGGTACTTCATATTCGAGGAATATTCGGTCTTCAATTAATTCTGATACTTTTTTTGCTGTTCCATTACGTATTGGAAATAACGATGGCATTTTTGTGAACCAGTCACTTACTACAAGTAAACAAGTATTGCCCTTAGTGGATCGTGGAAGGGGTCCAATCAGATCCACAGCAATCATTTGCCATGGCCTGGAAACTTCTTTAAATTTACCTAATAATCCAAAGGGAGGCTTGGTTGTAGGTTTGGACTTTAAGCAAGTTTCACATTTTTTTACGTATGTACTACGTCTCTTGCCATGCCTGAGCAAAAATATAGTTCCAGTATTTTCTTATGAGTTCTGAAAACTCCCAAATGAGTTGCCATCGGCGAATCATGGCATTCATGGAGGACCTCATTACGAAGTTATTCCGGCACTACTCTCTTCCATATGTTCTCGTAGCTTCTAATGGATTTTTGGTTTGGCTTAATATATAAGGCTAATCCTTCTAACTTCCAGTTTCTCATTCGCGTAGGAGATGATCTTACTTTTTCACACATATTCAAATACCATTTATCGGTATCTTTAGGGATACATTGTAATGGATTGATTTCAGTAACTCGAGATAGTGCATCTGGCACAACTTTATTTTTTCCTTTAACATGTTTTACCTCAAAGTCGAATTGTTGTAGTCGCAATATCCAGCGAGCAAGTCGACCAGACACGTTTTGTTGGCGAAATAGCCAAGTAAGAGGAGAATGATCTGTGAGGATAAAAAATTGGTAGCCTTCAAGATATCCTCTTAGTTTTTTTATGGTAAAATTAATGCTTAAGAATTCCTTTTCTGTGACAGAATAGTTAAATTCTGCACCTCGTAGTTTCCTACTTACATATGCTATTGGGTTTTCAAAATCACTATCATCTTTTTGGAAAAGTACTCCTCCGATTGCACGACTAGATGCATCGCATTGAACATAGAAAGGTTTTGAAAAGTGTGGTGTGGATAGTACTGGGGTTTCTATAAGTTTTGTTTTTAAGTCAAGGAAGAATTGTTCAGCTTTACTGTTCCAATTAAGTTTCTTACGTTTACCTCCTCCCTTAGTAAGCTCATGTAATGGTGCTACGATTTCAGCAAATCGTGAAGCGAAACGTGTATACCAAGACGCAAGGCCTATGAATCGTCTAAGTTCCGTAGAATTTTTCGGGCGAGGGAAGTTCAACATTGCCTCAACCTTTTCAGGGTCAGTTCTCAGTTTTTGCTTCCAACAAACGGTTTGCCACACGTTCGAGCATCGCAATGTGTTCCTCGAAGGTGTTTGTAGCTATGATCAGGTCATCTAAATATGTAAAGATACTCTTTTCTGTAGGGCCGAAAGGTGTGACCATTAGTCTTTGTTGAGTTGCCGGACTATTTGTAATACCAAATGGCATGACTATAAATTGCCATAAGCCATAGCCAGAAACAGAGAAGGCTTTTTTTCTTTGGATCTCTCCGATAAAGGGACTTGCCAAAAGGCATCCTTTAAATCTATGCATGAGAGGTATCTCGCTTCATTTAGCTTATTCAGGATTTCGGTAATTCGAGGGAGAGGATACGCGCATCGCTTGGTTACGCTATTCAGTTTTCGGCTATCTATGCAGAGCCGATCTTTGCCGTTGGACTTTTTTACTAAGATCGCAGGGGAGCACCATGGACTTACGGAGGGTTCTATGACACCTAAGTCTTTCATTCGCTTCAATTCCTTACCGAACCTCTCCTGGACAGGAGACCAAAAAATAATAACGGACTGGTATTGCAAACCTTGTAGCTCTAACCGCATGATCAATAACCATTCTAACCACCCACCTTCAACAATAATCAACACAGCACAGACCTTTGCCAATAGAGTCCTTAATCTAAGTCACAACAAGTTCCATGCAAAGAATAGACAAGTCATCAGTAACATTCTTACAAAAAACAATTATCCACCTCATATAATACACAAAATCATCAACAAAGCAAAAAAGAAATATAAACACAACACACCGACTAACAGCTCAACAGGAACACAAATATTTGAGTTAAACAACACTACATTAAAATGTTCAAATCTATCCCATACATCTACCCAATGTCGCATGAAATAAGACGACATCTACAGACGGCTAATGATCAGTTCAATATCACATTCAAACCAATTAACAAACTTAATAGATTATACACAAGAACCAAAGATGATATTACAACCCAAGAAAAAAGTAATTTTGTATACAGAGTTCAATGTAATAACTGCCCCAAATCATATATTGGTCAAACATCAAAGAAATTAAAAACCCGACTGTCACAACATAAAAAATACATATAAAAACTGACACCCAACTCAGCACTGGCAACACACTCTTTGGAAACAGGTCACATCTTCAATTTTGAACAGGCTTCCATCATTGACATAGAAGACAACAAGAAGAAGAGAGAGTCTGTTGAACAGCTAGAAGAACTGTTCAACAGACTCGAATTCCAGCAATGCTATTCCTCTTATATATTGTGGTAGTAAATTGTATCGGATAATTTTAACTCTTATTCGTTCGGAAGGAATATGGTGAAGACGAAGGAATTGATCCTCCATATAGGAAACATATTGCACGATACTCTCTGTTGGTGACTGTTTTCTAGATCTTAGATAATCGAGGAGGCGGTCGCTTTGAGAGGAAGGTTCGAGTTTATTTTAGAAACTTTCCACAAATTCTTGGTAACTAGATAGTTCATCACGTTTTTTACGATACCATCTGAGAGCAGATCCGTCAAGAAGGTCTCTCATGCCTAATAAAACTTCGTTTTCCGTGACAAGTTTAGACCTGGAGTAATCAGCGACACGCTGTAAAAACTTGGAGGCCGATTCGTTGTTATCACCAGAATACTTTAGCCCCCACTTATACATAGCAGACGCTTTCCTGGGGAATAAAGGTGTATCCGCTTGGGGTAGTAGGAAAGGCTTTTCATCGTGAATGGTATTATTATCACCACCTAGCTTTTTCTATTTGTTGGCTTGTCAGCAAGGTTACCATTTAGAGCGAGATCCTCGACTCCAAATTGAATTTGATCAACCCTCTCGTCTATGCTTGTATCAATTTTTTTCTTGATTCTGATACCTGCTTGATAATATTGGCTTTCCAGGCTTTGTAATGAGCTAATTCTAATTTTTCAATAAGGACTCCTGTTTTGAGGATTAAGGATTCTTTTAAATGTGTCTCTTTGTCGGAAGTGCTTTCAATTCTATTAATTCTCTTGTGTAAGAAGCCTAATCGAACCATTAATGCTTCCGAATAATTTTCGTTATTTTCGAATACATCTGTCTCAAATTCTTCTATCAATTTAGTACATTGATCTATGTCTTTATCTGGTTCTAAATACGATTTCACCTGTGAATTGGCTTGATCATTATTTGCTTCTTTTTTTAGCTGTTTCGCCTACCAAATGCATCTGCCCTCAACTGTATATAGTTCGGTTGGAACATTTCTGCATCGCATTTCGTATTTAATGTCAACATCTGAACAGAAATTTGCGACCTCGTTGAAAGACATTATGTTCTTGCAGATTTAATTAATTAATAAATGTAACTTCTAAGATAGAGGTGAACGCCTCACGTTTATTAGGGACTGGAGTTGACAATATCTAATACTGCGAATTACGAAATCTTTTGAGTTGGATATTTCCTATGCGAATTCCTGCATGATCTAATTAAATTGCTTGTTAAGGTGGAGTTGAGATGCTCCTTTGAGTTCTGATGTTTAAAATTTCTTCAAAAGTCATATAAATCAATGTAAATTCTTCTGGGGTACATATCTCAATGTGTCAACGAAGAGAAAAAATTTTTTTAGAAGAATTAGCACAAAATGATTGCAGCACCTATAATACAAATAATTCTATAAAAACAAAACTGTTACCACTAACATAGCACACGAAAACTGACTGGGCCTAACAGCGAGTCATGATCTCATTGCGATGATCGAGTGAAATTGTAGGTAGGTAGTATAGTTGAGAATTTCACTGTTTTATTATTTCGAAAAAAAAAACAAAACAAGAAATTTGTTTATAATTTAAGTTCTAATAATCTGCATTTGGCTTATTTAAAATGTTTTAAATATATCTCAATACTGATGATGATATGAATATCGGCAGTACAATTTGCATTTAATAAGTTTATATTGTTATTATAAAATACTAGATTTAAAAAAAAAACACTAAATTATAATCTGAGTGCATATAATTAGTAATATCAATAACTAATATTAACAACTGCGCGAGAAAATGATAGACTGGAGTTTGCAAGAAATCGCATGTCGTGAGATGATGCATGAAGGAATGTAATGGTTTTAAGTACACAATATTTTCCTATTACTAATTGGAACTCAGAAATCACTATCCACCACAGCGTACCGACCAGTCCAGTAAATTGAAAAATACGATAAAGATTTAGTTCTTATATACACCTAGCAGTTTATTAAACTTGGAGGAACAAATCTTATATGCAACGAATGTTAATTCTTTGTTATTTAAAGGGTGTGATCATATTATCAGAACCCAAATTAAAATTAAAAAAGAAGGAAGGGCTTCCCACAATCCCGTTATATATATATATATCCCGATAAGTTTCTGGGGCAAGATGCAACACTTGCTAATAATCGCTATTTTGAATTAAATTGTAATTACACGTATTTATTTCAAGGTCACGGCTTATTAATTTGCCCTAGATTTGCAAGTATCCAAGGTTATGACATTGTATTCAAGGTCATGAGAGAATTATATAGAACTGGAATTTCGTTGTATGAGAACTAATAAATAGTAATTCTAAACACTTTACTTATGATTATAATTTTAGAATTTCTATCGAATTCACTAAAAATTTGTTTCAACTATAATAACTTATTCTCATTTAACGTGCTTTGATTCTGAAATTTATTTCTTTGCGTAAAAAATATATATATTTTTTTTTTTTTTTACATATATAATTATCAGTTTTACTTCTTGATATGTTGCGCATAAATTGTGCTGAAAATATGCCCCAGTTTCAATATACGAATAATGCACCCAGCATCACCTGGCGAATGCACATCTGTTGCCACAGTTAATTATCGGAAGAAAAGATTTCACTACTGCAGCACCAACTAAATATAGTCTGAATTTTCGAGCACTTTATTATTGAACGATTTTTTTTTTGGATTTCTTTTGCAGCTGTTTAATATATACATATATAAATTTGGGTGCTGCTATTGTTTTGGTAATGTAACGCTGGACACTGGAGATAAGAAGAATTGATTTTTTTTTTTTTTTGATAATGAACGCCACGAGAATATTTAATTTTTAATAATTAGAAGAGAATGCTTATTTGTTTTAATTTCAATTATTTGATTATTTCGGCTTTTCTTTTTTGACTTTGTTGAGCCCCCATTATGTAAAGTTGAAACTATTCCCAGGTTATGTTACATGTGAAATTAAGCGAATGAAAGATTTTGAAAAGCTTTAAGTTTTTTTTTTATTCGAATTTCATGCCCTTGGTTCGTACATTCTACACGGAAGCACTTTCCCTATTCGGCCGTCCTACTTACAATAATATAATTAGCTATTTATTAGTATAGGTTAGACTTTATATTTTTGTTTAGGTTTAAGTTTTATATATTTCTAGCATTAGGTTAGTAGGGAGAAATTGTTGGGGCCGATGCGGCGTTTACTTCCCTGAATCTTTTAAACCGATTATTAAAATCCCTCGTGGCGTATATGTAACTCGCTGCTTCCTTTCGTTGGTTGTTCCTTCCTCGATCCCTTTTTTACTCGTTGATCTTCAAAATTAGTTCGCCGGAACGGAGGTCTCCTTGAATGTGGTCGATGCCTTGTACGCCAGAAAAAATTATTTTTCTGGTTTCTCTATTTACTTATAAACTTCAGCTTAACGCGCCAACAGCCCACACAAAACAGGCGGAAACTCAGCTCGAGCAAAAAAAGGCACACCACAAAAAATGGCCGAGACGTCAGAACAACCCGGCTGTCATCCACATATTCATTATCGTTGACTCGTTCAATAGATGTACTGCCACACAAGTTATCGTTTAGTTGTTATTTATTATTATTTATTTCTTTTCTTGTTTTTATTTGAATTCAGGATTCATTTAGTTATTATTTATTATTAATTATTTCTTTTCTTTGTTTTTATTTGAATTCAGGATTTATTTAGTTATTATTAATTTTTGTACTATTGTATTTTTAGTTAAATTTATTTATTATCTAATTAGTAAAGTAAGCAAGAGCATCAATTTTTGGTATTTACTAATTTCATTTTTTTTTTATATGAAAAATTGTAGGGGCTCATCAGTCTTATAGATTTATATATACAAAGGTTTAGGCATTAGTAAAAATAGTTGGATTCCAATATCCAGCGTTACAACTTCATCGATTTTAAAATAAACCTTACAAACTTTCTGATAATCTGCCAGATATCAACCGTGCATATGTACTGCTTTTATCTACTGCCACAGTTATTTGTTCTTTCGCTATTCAGTACAATTTTTGTGATTTTGTAATTATATCAATAATTTGTGAAGGATATCGTAAAATTGTGAGTTCGTTCATAATGTCTGGAAGACTTTATGAAAAGAAAATAGACGATGTTTTTTATAGAAAGTTAGGAGACAAGCGTAGTGGACGATATAGATGGCTTGTGTCTCCACCTGAGTCCATCAGCTAAAGAAACTGATTCGGAAGATGAACCTTAACCTCCACCAGTGCGACATCCATGGAAGATAGAGATTTCTTCCTTCAGATTTTTCTACTCACCAGTTCAACATGCGAAATTCAGCCAAAATATCAAGGGGACATCGAATTGAGCTTTCCTACACTTTTCTTCAATAAGGACGTTATGAACATGGTGGAAGAAACCAATTGATACGCAAGTCAAATTAGAGCCAGTATGACGTTAAAATCAAAGTTACAAAAATGGATTGATACGGGCGTTTCGGATATGTACGTGTTTTAGCTACCATGTCGACCAGTTTGGTTTGAAAAAATTCCTTGAAAGATTACTTGTCATCAAATCAAATTATATCCACTCCTTTTTTAAGAGATATTTTCTTCCAAGATAGGGTTTTTATATTACTGCGAGCACTTCACTTTGCAGATAACACCATGCGGAGCACCCATTACAAAGCCTTAGGCGAATTTTTGATCCAATAAAAGCCATATATAAAGACGTCTTTCAGCCGTCCCAAAATCTATGCATCGGCGAATATCTTTGGTTTGGAAAGGGCGACTTTCATTCAGAATATACATTCCATCGATGCGAAATAAAAGTATTTGTTTGTTGTCGCGATGTTGAACCGGGCAATGTATTCGATATAATTGTCTACACGGAATGCGCAACATATATTGAAATTAACATAGATAGAGGCACATCTGGATCGGTTGTAAAACTAATCCTGCGTGATTATTTGAGAAAAGGGCAGTGATTATTTATTGATAACTGGTACACTTGTCTAGAATTATTTGAATATCTATTTCATAATCAAATTCACGCCTGTGGTACTGTCCGACCAAATCGTAGAAGTTTTCCAAAATTTTCAGTAGGAAAGCAGACTCGTGGCTATTTATAATTTCTGAACTCAGATAGTCTATTCGCAATAAAATGCGGAACGAGAGGTTTATATGTTTACAAATATCCATGAACCAAAAATGGTAATTTCTAATGAAATTAATTATGCAAAGGGGAAATA
Source organism: Dioctria linearis (assembly GCA_963930735.1). NCBI lineage: Eukaryota > Metazoa > Arthropoda > Insecta > Diptera > Asilidae > Dioctria > Dioctria linearis. The sequence continues at coordinate 195,929,466 of OZ005742.1, forward strand.
TATCAGTAAGCCACAAGCTGTAGTTGATTTTAAAATAAACATGGCATTCTGGTCAAATCGCATATGATGATCAGTTTTATGAATTGTTCACAAAAATTGCTGAAGCAGTATAATCAAATTTTCTTTAGATTGTTGGATATATTGACTCTAAATGTATATCATTTATAGGGAGTAAATATAGGAGAAAAATGTATTGCGCCCCCCATCCCGCGGCAAAATTGGTTCTAATAAATTTTGGAAAATCTAGTACTGATTCAAATTTTTTCTTTTTTTTCTGAGGAGAAGTACTCCCACTATGGTCCAAGGTCAAATAGCTGAAAAATCTAACTCTAATTCCCCCTCCCATCACCGCAACGATCGAAATCAAAAATAGCCTAATGCACCCATGCTGTAATTATCTGGAAAGCGTTTTCAGGAAAATGCGATCGGTTGGCTGGTTTGATGAATTTGGTTTCACAGTTTTTTGCATACTTATGGGACGAAAAATCTATATTTTGACTACCTCCCACTCCGCCCTCTCGCCACTCATCGACCCGAAATTAATACCATATGTATTCCAGGAACGCAACCGCAGACTTCATTTAAGGAATAAATGAATTTTGTACGACTCTTGGTTCAGATATAAACAAAAACATTTCAAAATTTCACCTCCCCCTCCCCGGCAGGAATAAGCAACCCCGCGCATAACCGATTTGATCAGAAGGTGCGAGCCGTCGAGACGAGCATACACACCAAATTTTGAGAAGAGGTCTTCCACCACACACCCACCGCAAAATGAAAAATCCGTTGAATTTACCAAATCTATCTAAATGTGCAAAAATAACGCACTTCAGGGACGTGTATGCTAAAAAAATTAACTCACTAATCAAAGGGTTAAAATAAATAAATAAATTTATTTTGAAGTTTATACCTAGATTTTTTTGTTTCTGCAGAATAATTTAAAATTTATTTATATAACATTTTAACACGAGCTTGTATATTATTTATACAAGAGGTTTATGCAAAAATTATATACTATAAAGACGTAGTGTATATGTTGTATACACTTGATGTAACTTAGCACTTCACGAAAAGTATCGCCACTTCATGAATTGTAGGCACATAGTGTAACAGTTTGCGATTAACGAGTTTTTACACGATTTGTGTGAAATTTTTAGCAACTTCATGAAATGCTACAAACCCGTGTGTGTGTACTGTGTGTCCCAGCTTTTGTTGTTTTTGAGTGTGTTTATGGCTGACTCATAGGGCTGGGATCGACCTCCCTCTTCAGCACTTATCGCCCTCTTCAAGCATTCGGTTATATCGACGCAAAAGTTTGTAGCATTTCAAGAATATGCTACATATTTCAGACACTTCGTACAAAAACTCATTAAGCGCAAACTGTAACACTATTTGCCTACATTTCATGAAATGCCTAGACTTTTCGTGAAGTGCTGAGTTACATCAAGTGTCCGCGGCATATACACTATGAAAGTATAAATTCCTTTGCTATCCAGTTATTTCATACTTCTTGTTCTTCCAGTTATTTCATACTTCCTATAGCATTAATATGTAGTAAAATAAAAGAATTCTATACATATTTTGGTGACCCCGACGTGATACAGGTTTACGGCTTGTGACGCATATCAGAAGTAGCAATCATGGAGAAACTCGCAAAACAGCAGAAGGCGACGGGATCAGAAATTGAAAGAGCAATAGACAACTACATTAAGGACGGCCCAAGCAGGAGGCACCTTCAGTACTGCAAAGAAAGAATTTGTCAACTAGATGAATTGTGGAATACATTTGAAGATACTGACAACGAAATCCGCACTAATCATAGTAAGGATTTAGGCCATCCATATTATGCAAACGGCTATTACGAGGCGATGCAAAACATCTATCAACCCCATCGCAGCAAAATACAAATGAATATTACAAGCCTAACCACCTCAAACCAATAAGGTGAAAAAACAGAGAAGTAATTGCCTGAAGAAAATACAAACGCAGAACAAATTTCCATGGAACCACGTCAGCCTATAAAAAAGCCAGCCGATCCAGTGAATGACATGAGGGAAGGCGATGTTAAGGCACGAGAAGTACACAGAAATCCGACGGATGAAATAAGCAAAATAATTAGAATACAAGAATCAGTAATAGAGTCCCTACGCCGCCTCCTAAAAGGAGTTGAGATTGGTTTGCATGACTCTTCTAAATATTTTTGTGAAGTAAAGCTGAAGACCGTCAATCATTATTGGTCAAGAATCGAGACACTTCATCATAACATATAGGAGATCAAAGGAGAGCCACTCAAGGCGGGCTATAATATTGAGGAGTTTTTCCAATTGGAGGAGCAGGTTCAAGACATGCTTATCACTCCATTTGGAGAATTGGAGAAATACCATCCTCAACCATCAAGGGTTATGTCAAGCATCAGCCCAACAGTAAAATTACCAAAGATCACGCTCCTTAAGTTTGATGGCGATTACCTGAAATGGCGGCAGTTCTATGATTTATTCTCCCAGATGGTACACGAACAACCTATGGGAGGCTGTCAAAAGATGTGGTACCTTAAAATGAATCTCTGTGGAGAGGCAGAAAAGTTAGTTCGGCACTTGCGCTTATCAGAAGAAAACTACACCACAGCTTGGAAAATGCTCCAGGATCGTTACAACAATACTAGGCTTGTTCTAACGTCACTTCTGAACAAAATGTTATCTCAGCCTACTTTAACTACAGAGAGTGTATCAGGTATCAAGTCACTACATGATACAACTCAAGAATGCCTATTTGGACTTGACAATCTTAGCGTTGATACAGGAAGCTGGGACCCGCTATTATTACATCTGCTGATCAAGAAACTTTACAGAACAACACATGGGTTATACGAGCATACACTATCCCAACCTAAAAAGTTGCAATCAACAAACGAATTCCTCAGATTTTTAGAGAATCGGTTCCAATCACTTGAGGCTCTGGGCAACAAGGCGAAAGGATTAGACGAGCAACATAGAAGGTCAGTTGTAGCAAAATCATTGAGCTCAATAGCCATTCCTATGTCGACGTGCGCCTGCTGCAAGGGAGATCACAAGCTCTTCGCGTGTCAAAAATTTCTTCAGCTGACACCAACCAATCGCTTGAACCTTGTGAAAAAGGCCAGTATGTGCATCAACTGCCTTAAAACTGGGCACCTAGTATCAAGGTGTATCTCACGAGGCTGCTTAAAGTGTGCTAGAAAACACAATACCTTGCTCCATATTCAAAATATCTCATCAAATCGAGCAAATTCAATTCAACAAGTAAGCAGCAGCATTCAACAAACCTCGTCGATGAATCAAAACCACCCAGAAGGCCACCTCAAACACTTATCAGCATATGCAGATCATTCCTCTGCATTACCAGCACGCAGCACTCAACTACAAAGAGGCTATGTCCTTTTGGGCACTGTGGTAATAAAACTAGTAAGCAATGAAGGTTCAAGTGTAGAATGTAGAGCTCTTTTGAACTAATGGATATAATGGGAATTGGTCAAGGAAAACAGCAAGCCCAGAAAAGAATCAACATTTCAATAGAATCTAAAGTGAATGGCTTCAATACCAGATTGGAAGCCTTCGTTTTGCCAGAAATCACATCATACCAGCCAACTCGTACTCTAAATACAGCAACATGGCCAATACCGAGCGACATCCAATTAGCTGATCCACACTTTAATCGTCCTGGGCGTATAGACTTCCTAATTGGAGGAGAAGTCTACTTTCAACTATTGTCCGTTGGACAAATAAAGCTTAGAGGCCATCTACCTACACTACAAAACTCAGTACTTGGATGGATAGTAGGTGGACAGATAAACGACATATCTCAACCAAATGCGACGTTTGGCATATGTAGTGAAGATGAAGGATTTGACCAGCAAGTGGAGAAATTCTGGAAACTGGAAGAACTTCAGTCATCAGAAACCAGATTTACCACAGGAGAAAAATACTGTGAGAATCACTTCGATCAAACCACTACAAGAAATACTGATCGGCGTTTTATTGTCCAGCTTCCATTCAAGGGTGATCCGAGCAAATTATGTGAGTCAAAAGATCTTGCTCTACAGCGCTTCTCAGCACTAGAGAGAAAGTTCGCTACAAACCAAGATATCAAACTACAATACATCGATTTCCTGAGCGAATACATTCGACTCGGCCATAAGCAAGAAATTGATATTAAGACAATTGAAAAGCCCTACTATTTTCTGCCACATCATTGCGTCGTTAAACCGGAGAGTAGTACCACGAAACTGAGAGTCGTTTTCGACGCATCCGCCAAAACATCTTCAAATTTATCATTGAATGATATTTTGTGCACTGGACCAAAAATCCAAGATGATTTGTTCTCTGTGCTTCTTCGCTTTCGATTTCCCAGATACGTATTTACTGCTGATATCGAAAAAATGTATCGGCAGATATTGGTGCACAATAACGACCAGAAGTATCAGTTGGTTTTATGGAGGAGTGACCCTGCTCAGAAGCTCAAATTTTACAAGCTCAACACAATAACATATGGAAATGCCTCTGCTCCGTATTTGGCAATCGAATGCTTGCAGAGGCTCGCAAAAGATGAATCAGGGAAATACCCACTTGCCACCGAAATGTTAAAATCTAACCTTTAGGTGGATGATGTCATGGCTGGATCAAATAGCTTAATTACAGCGGTTGAAGCACAGACGCAGCTAAACTCAGTACTTCAAATGGCGGGATTCAAACTAAGGAAATGGTGTGCAAACCATCCCCGTCTATTTCAGGGTCTTCCCAAAGAGGACAAAGAGCTAGAGCTTGATTTTAATGATGGAACTGAGGATCACATAAAAACCTTAGGGCTCACTTGGCTGCCTAAAACAGATTCATTTTCAATAAAAACATCGTGGAACAATACATCCAAGGTTACAAAGAGGAGGGTATGTTCAGACATAGCACACTTGTTTGACCCCCTTGGCTTCATGGCACCAGTAGTAGTTATTGCCAAAATGTTCCTTCAAAGGCTGTGTGCTCTTAAAATCGATTGGGATGCGGCCTTGCCACAAGAGCTCCACACAGAGTGGATTAGATTCTGTGAAGATTTGAAATCGTTAGAGAATATAAAATTTCCAAGACATGTATTCTCCCATACATCATCCAGCTCAATGCAAATACATGCTTTCGCAGACGCATCTGAGAAGGCATATGGTGCCGCGGTATATATCAGATCTGTGAGTAAGGACAATATCATAAGTGTAAGATTGCTTTGTGCCAAGTCAAGAGTCGCAGCGCTTAAACAGACAACACTACCACGTTTGGAATTATGTGCAGCCAAGCTTGCAGCAGAGTTGACAGATCGCATCAAGACAGACTTGGACTTAAGAGACAAACCTACGTTCTTATGGACAGATGCAGAAATCGTGCTTAATTGGCTCAGTTCTCCCTCAGCATCATTTCATACATTTGTGGCTAATAGAGTATCAGCCATCCAAGAACTAACTACAATACAACAGTGGGGACATGTCAGTTCACGGGAAAATCCAGCTGACGTGTTATCGCGGGGTATATCACCAGGAAGATTGGAAACTTGCAATATTTGGTTCTATGGACCCCTCTTTCTACATAGTGCTGAGTCCACCTGGCCAATTTCACACACAATTGACACAAACAACATTGGTCAGAGACTGGAAAGAAGGGGGATAAAATAATCGTTAGTTGCTACGGAGGAAGCAGTTAATTTCATCGATACGATCGATCATACGAACTCATTTAAGAAATTGCAAGGGATAGTCGCATATATGCTGCGCTTCATAACCAAGATGAAAATCCGTTATCTACAAAGCTCTCGTTTCAACCCAACAGCGCTCACAACATTCGAACTACAGGAGGCCCTCAACATCATAGTTAAACAAATGCAGCAATATGAATTCAAGGAAGATTCTACACAACTACTACGGTACGGAGAAGTTAGCAAGAATAGCTCATTAAACAGTCTCGCTCCCTGCATCGATGAAAGAGGAATCATTAGAGTCGGAGGACGGTTGCAAGCATCGACACTATCTTACGATGCGAAGCACCCAATCCTACTTCCATACTCCCATCCGTTCACGAAGCATATAATGACGGATCTGCACATGGACAATTTGCATTGCGGCCCACAGACACTCCTTGCAGCAACCAGACAAAGATTCTGGCCCATAAAGGGTAAAACCATTGCCCGGTCTGTACTTCAACGATGTGTACGCTGTGCACGAGCTAAACCAAGGTTGATGACACAACTAATGGGGAACCTACCAGCAACTAGAGTGCAGCCAGCACGACCGTCTATGAATGCCGGACTTGATTTTTGTGGCCCCATTTGGGCTCACCTTAAAATAAGGCCACTCATCTTGAATTAGTGACAGACTGATCGCCCTACGCCTTTTTTTTTTAAGCGTTGTATAGCAATACGAAGACACTGCAAGTTTCTTTATTGCGATAATGCAAACAATTTCATCGGGGCTAAGAACCAGCTATCAGAACTGAACACAGTCATCCACTCCCACAATTCGAAGGGACTAATCATGAACACTTGTAGTGCAAAGGGTATTGATTTCCACTTTATACCGCCACGGGACCCTCATTTTGGCGGCCTCTGGGAAGCCGCAGTGAAGTCAGCTAAACATTTATTGCACCGAGCAATGGGTTCTGCATCATTAACGTATGAAGAATTGGAAACCGTAATAATTGAGATAGAAGCCATTCTAAATTCAAGGCCTTTAACACAGATGTCCTCGAATCCAAATGATCTGACCGTTCTAACACCTGGTCCCTTCTTTGTCGGCGAGCCCCTTACTAATCCAGTTAATCCAGAGGCTCAGTCCATGAAGATAGACATGCTTACAAGATGGAAATTACTGGCACACATCAAAAATGAGTTCTGGCAACACTGGTCAAGGGAATACCTGAATGAGCTACAACAACGGCAGAAATGGAAAAAAAAATCTGAGAATGTCAAGCCCGGAACAATGGTTATCATTAAAGAATATAATGTCCCAGTTATGAAGTGGCCACTGGGACGAATCATTAAAACTCATAAGGCAGAAGATGGACTAGTGGAGTTGCAGACAACATAGCCAACCTTTATAACCTCTTGACTGTACAAGGTCGTACGGTCGCACATCATGTCATCTTTAGGCTGAAGCTACCTTTAATGGCTGCAGGAGATTTTGAATTATTCAGAATCATTCCAATACCAGTATTAATCAACGAGACATTTGTGGCAATCAAACCATCTTCACATTTCTTGGTCATCAACTTAAATCGGGATCAATATTATCGACTGACCGAACAAGAATTATACTCTTGAGTTATCACAGAAGAAGGAAACCACATGTGCAAACAGAGGCATCCAATTTATCGAAAGGGAGCCAACATTAGTACTTGTGAAATAGAATTTATCAACGATAAGCCTCAGTCACCAAGTTGTCAAATTATGACCATTGAAGGCAAACAACAATGGATACAGCTTTACAATCCCAATCAATGGATATATGCTGTTAAGGAGAAAACAATATTAAACATCGTCTGTGGAACAAATGTCACGCAAGCAACGCTAGTGGGCTCCGGAATTCTTACACTTCAAGGGCATTGCACAATTAAACAAGAGTTCATAACAATCCTAGGACACAATACATATCCGACCAATTCAAGAACATCCTTTACTCCAAGTGGAAACTTGACAGACTTCATTGATCCTGAAAAGATAACACCTCTATCCCAGAAGACGCACATCCTTCAATCCAACCTTGAGGAACTGGAAGCATTGCAAAGGAAAATCACCTTACAACAATTTCATGAGCTACCGTACCGAATTCAACCCCATGACATACATCAGTACACCATTGGGTACATTGGAATACTCTGCATACTCGTGATCGTGTCGTACTTAATCCGGAGACATCGGGCGAATCTTTGGGAGAACAATAAGACCAAGCCGAGGCCACTTCCCCGCAAAAATAGACGCGAAAGATTCACCGTAGAGATCCACTTGGATGCGTAGTTGAACAAACCGTTCAACGCGGGGGAGGATGTTTAGACTTCAGTTACATAGATATAGTAACTAGAATATCAATATAAGATAATAAATATACCTACCTACATACATATAAAAAATATAAATTCATATTTCATTTTTTCCATTCTCACCGAATGGGAAACTCACGCAAATTATGCTGAGTATGCACATTTGCCGGTCGCCACCAGACGAAATACGATATGAACATTTGCGTCGTATTATGAAGGCATGCATGGGAATCCGAATTTGTGTGAAATTCTCATTCTTATTATTTGCAAAAGAAACAAAATAGCTTAGTAAACATTTTTTGAGTATTACAAATTAAGTTCATGAAAATATAATTTTTAGTCTGGTTTCAATCATCAAATAAGAAGTTTTATTTACATTTCTACGTAGTGTCTATTTGGAGTTGGCGTTGCGGTACAAGCACCGTTAGCATAGCATATTGTTAAAATCAACGTACAAGCACCTTGATTAAGCCTACTTTAACTACAGAGAGTGTATCAGGTATCAAGTCACTACATGATACAACTCAAGAATGCCTATTTGGACTTGACAATCTTAGCGTTGATACAGGAAGCTGGGACCCGCTATTATTACATCTGCTGATCAAGAAACTTGACAGAACAACACATGGGTTATACGAGCATACACTATCCCAACCTAAAAAGTTGCAATCAACAAACGAATTCCTCAGATTTTTAGAGAATCGGTTCCAATCACTTGAGGCTCTGGGCAATAAGGCGAAAGGATTAGACGAGCAACATAGAAGGTCAGTTGTAGCAAAATCATTGAGCTCAATAGCCATTCCTATGTCGACGTGCGCCTGCTGCAAGGGAGATCACAAGCTCTTCGCTTGTCAAAAATTTCTTCAGCTGACACCAACCAATCGCTTGAACCTTGTCAAAAAGGCCAGTATGTGCATCAACTGCCTTAAAACGGGGCACCTAGTATCAAGGTGTATCTCACGAGGCTGCTTAAAGTGTGCTAGAAAACACAATACCTTGCTCCATATAGAAAATATCGCATCAAATCGAGCAAATTCAATTCAACAAGTAAGCAGCAGCATTCAACAAAGCTCGCCGATGAATCAAAACCACCCAGAAGACCACCTCAAACACTTATCAGCATATGCAGATCATTCCTCTGCATTACCAGCACGCAGCACTCAACTACAAAGAGGCTATGTCCTTTTGGGCACTGTGGTAATAAAACTAGTAAGCAATGAAGGTTCAAGTGTAGAATGTAGAGCTCTTTTGAACTAATGGATATAATGGGAATTGGTCAAGGAAAACAGCAAGCCCAAAAAAGAATCAACATTTCAATAGAATAGAATAGTGAATGGCTTCAATACCAGATTGGAAACCTTCGTTTTTCCAGAAATCACATCATACCAGCCAACTCGTACTTTAAATACAGCAACATGGCCAATACCGAGCCACATCCAATTAGCTGATCCACACTTTAATCGTCCTGGGCGTATAGACTTCCTAATTGTAGGAGGAGCCTATTTTCAACTATTGTCCGTTGGACATATAAAGCTTGGAGGCCATCTACCTACACTACAAAACTCAGTACTTGAATGGATAGTAGGTGGAAAGATAAACGACATATCTCAACCAAATGCGACGTGTGGGATATGTAGTGAAGATGAAGGATTTGACCAGCAAGTGGAGAAATTCTGGAAACTGGAAGAACTTCAGTCATCAGAAACCAGATTTACCACAGGAGAAAAATACTGTGATGGGCGTTTTATTGTCAAGCTTCCATTCAAGGGTGATCCGAGCAAATTAGGTGAGTCAAAAATCTTGCTCTACAGCGCTTCTCAGCACTAGAGAGAAAGTTCGCTAAACACCAAGATATCAAACTACAATACATCGATTTCCTGAGCGAATACATTCGACTCGGCCATATGCAAGAAATTGATATTAAGACAATTGAAAAGCCCAACTATTTTCTGCCACATCATTGCGTCGTTAAACCGGAGAGTAGTACTACGAAATTGAGAGTCGTTTTCGACGCATCCGCCAAAACATCTTCAAATTTATCATTGAATGATATTTTGTGCACTGGACCAAAAATCCAATATGATTTGTTCTCTGTGCTTCTTCGCTTTCGATTTCCCAGATACGTATTTACTTCTGATATCGAAAAAATGTATCGGCAGATATTGGTGCACAATAACGACCAGAAGTATCAGTTGGTTTTATGGAGGAGTGACCCTGCTCAGAAGCTCAAATGTTACAACTAGTGAGAGTTGCAGACGTTCGAACGGCAACAAATGTGTTCCGCAGACCTATTCACAATCTATCACCACTCCCCATAGAAGAGGAAACGCAGGAGAAGGGCAATTCTGCCAATCCTGAATTTGAGCGCACAAATCTAAGATACAACGAAGTCGGCCAATCAACTTCGACTAATGCCGAAGAGGTTAGACAAGAAAAAGATGCATCCCCAAAAAATAAACGAAAATGTTCTCCAATCTCCACCATCACGACACTACTATTGACCTGCATGATCCTACCTACGATCAGGAGCTCACCGGTCGAAATCGCGCCATTCAATTCCCAGCCGGGAATTTATTTTGAAAACCTGGGAGCAGCAAATATAATTGCAAACGAATGGCATTTGGTGGTCTATTATGACTTACGACCATATTGGGCTGAATACGAAACTCTCCGAAACGGAACTGCTATTTTGAAAAGCATGTGTAAACTGCTGATCGACAAGGGTCCATGCTCCAGAATCATTAGCCAATTACAACACGTCTTTGAAGAATTAACAGACAGCAATGAGCTACTTCAATCTGGAGCAAGTAGAAATAAGCGAGGTGCTCTCAATATCGTAGGAAATGTGGCAAATGCACTATTCGGAGTATTAGATTCAGAATATGCTGAGAAGATGTCTCAGACTATTGAAAAAATTAACCAGAATGAAGGTCATTTACTACAGCTTCTAAGAAACCAAACGTCTATCATAGATTCCACAGTGAATATCATAAGAAAAAATCAAGAGATGAATAATAAGCACTTTCAAGAGCTAGAAGCCCACGTCTCTCAAACAGCGAATCGACTAAATAACATCACTGAAGAATTGTATCTAGAAAAAATAGCACAACTCTTCGCATCATTATCCATACAGCTAATGCTGATCAACACCAATTTGCAAAGAGCTCAATCCTCAATACTAGACGTCATTACCAACACTCATCAGGGAAGGGTAAGCGCAGAACTACTGTCGCCACAACTACTAAGGCATGAGGTAATTACTATCAAGACACATCTAGCTTCATCGCTAAGACTACCGATTTAACAGACAACATAGCCAATCTTTATAACCTCTTGACTATAGAAGGTCGTGCGGTCGCACATCTTGTCATCTTTAGGCTGAAGCTACCTTTAATGGCTGCAGGAGATTTTGAATTATTCAGAATCATTCCAATACCAGTATTAATCAACGAGATATTAGTGGCAATCAAACCATCTTCACATTTCTTGGTCATCAACTTACATCGGGATCAATATTATCCACTGACCGAACAAGAATTATACTCTTGTGTTATCACAGAAGAAGGAAACCACATGTGCAAACAGAGGCATCCAATTTATCGAAAGGGAGCCAACATTAGTACTTGTGAAATAGAATTTATCAACCATAAGCCTCAGTCACCAAGTTGTCAAATTATGACCATTGAAGGCAAACAACAATGGATACAGCTTTACAATCCCAATCAATGGATATATGCTGTTAAGGAGAAAACAATAATAAACATCGTCTGTGGAACAAATGTCACGCAAGCAACGCTAGTGGGCTCCGGAATTCTTACACTTCAAGGGCATTGCACAATTAAACAAGAGTTCATAACAATCCAAGGATACAATACATATGCGACCAATTCAAGAACATCCTTTACTCCAAGTGGAAACTTGACAGACTTCATTGATCCTGAAAAGATAACACCTCTATCCCAGAAGACGCACATCCTTCAATCCAACCTTGAGGAACTTGAAGCATTGCAAAGGAAAATCACCTTACAACAATTTCATGAGCTACCGTACCGAATTCAGCCCCATGACATACATCAGTACACCATTAGGTACATTGGCCTACTCTGCATACTCGTGATCGTGTCGTACTTAATCTGGAGACATCGGGCGAATCTTTGGGAGAACAATAAGACCAAGCGGAGGCCACTTCCCCGCAAAATAGACACGAAAGCTTCACCGTAGAGATCCACTTGGATGCGTAGTTGAACAAACCGTTCAACGCGGGGGAGGATGTTTAGACTTCAGTTACATAGATATAGTAACTAGAATATCAATATAAGAAAATAAATATACCTACCTACATACATATAAAAAATATAAATTCATATTTCATTTTTTCCATTCTCACCGAATGGGAATCTCACGAAAATTATGCTGAGTATGCAGATGTGCCCGTCGCCACGACGAAATGCGATATGCACATTTGTGTCGTATTATGAAGGCATGCATGGGAATCCGAATTTGTGTTAAATTCTCATTCTTATTATTTGCAAAAGAAAGAAAATAGCTTAGTAAACATTTTTTGAGTATTATAAATTAAGTTTATGAAAATATAATTTTTAGTCTGGTTTCAATCATCAAATAAGAAGTTTTATTTACAATTCTACGTAGTGTCTATTTGGAGTTGGCGTTGCGGTACAAGCACCGTTAGCATAGCATATTGTTAAAATCAAGGTACAAGCACCTTGATTAAGCAGCACGAAATTCGACGTAGAATTCATTACATTCTTTGGCGTTGCGGTACAAGCACCGTTAACGCAGCCATTAGATCAAGGTACAACCACAAATGTGTTGTATGTCGATCCGTTGGTTGAATAGCTGACTGTTAATTAATTGGTAATTCCAGCGATTTTCTGCAATTGCTGTTCTTTGGATCCTGTACCGCTGCCACCAATTTGTTGTAAGCCCGGGGCGTCGTGCTTTCCTTTCTTGGAGAAGAACGCCCAGGCGGAGTCCAGCATCTATCGGGGTTTTTGTTGTTCCCTTTTTTGTTCCTCTGAAATTAATCTCTAATGTGATTAATAAAAAAAAAAATACACTCGATCGCGTGTTAATCCTTTGGCTTTATTATAATTAACTTTTATAATTTTTATTGTAATTAACTTTTTAAAAACTTTTCAATGAAAACTATCTTATACTTTTCGAAAACTCGACCGACTCCGATTGAGGATTTTACTAAACTCCCCGACTTGTGCCTTCGATCGTTTGCTCGCGTCTTTGCCTTATCAGGAAAATATCCTTCACACTACATCGCGACAACAGGATGAAACTCGACTCTTTAAAAAATGTTACCACAAGTGGAGAACGAAGAAGTAAACAAAAATTGATTACTTCTGGAAAAAATTTGTATATTTTACGCTGAGGAAAGAATTTTAAGTGTTCGTTGCGCACTTGAAAAAACGATACTTTGTATCGTGGGAAATGAGTTGTGAATTACGTTGGTCAAGCACTGTCACAACCAATAAATTATGATTTGAGCTGAGTGCTGACCGAGCTTAAAATTACAACAAATATAGCAACAAATACTTTGTGTTCTAATCATCTGGTGCTACCAAATTTAAAAATATTGAAAAGTTTAGACACATTATATATTGATTTTATCAAAAGTACAATCAAATGTAAATATATTCGCACATTCAAAGTTATTAAAACAATATATGAAGAAAAGCTTTGCGTTTTAGTAATTCGTTGCTACTAAATTTCAACATATCGAAAATTTCAGGCACTTTATATGTCGATTGCTATCAAAAGTAACTTCAAATGTAAATGTTTTAACAAATATTAAATAACTAACCCAATATAGCAACAAATACTTTGTGTTCTAGTCATCTGGTCCTACAAAATTTAAAAATATTGAAAATTTTAGGCACTTTATACATTGTTTTTATCAAAAGTACAATCAAATGGAAATGTATTCGCACATTCAAAGTTATTAAACCAATATATAAAGAAAACCTTTGCGTTTTAGTAATTCGTTGCTACTAAATTTCAAAATATCGAAAATTTCGGGCACTTTATATGTCGATTGTTATCAAAAGTGTCTTCGAATGTAAATGTGTTAGCAAATATAAAATTATTAACCCAATATAGCAACTAATGCTTTGTATTCTAGTCACCTGATGCAACCAAATTTAAAAATAATGAAAATTTTAGGCAATTTATACATTGTTTTTTTTTTCAAAAGTACAATCAAATGGAAATGTATTCGCACATTCAAAGTTATTAAACCAATATATAAAAAAAACCTTTGCGTTTTAGTAATTCGTTGCTACTAAATTTCAAAATATCGAGAATTTCGGGCACTTTATATGTCGATTGTTATCAAAAGTATCTTCGAATGTAAATGTGTTAGCAAATATAAAATTGTTAACCCAATCTAGTCATCTGGTGCTACCAAATTTAAAAATATTGAAAATTTTATACACATTATATATTGATTTAACAAAAGTACAATCAAATGTAAATGTATTCGCACATTAAAAGTTATTAAATCAATATATAAAGAAAAAACCTTTGCGTTTTAGTAACTCGTTGCTACTAAATTTCAAAATATTGAAAATTTCAGGCACTTTATATGTCGATTGTTATCAAAAGTAACTTCGAATGTAAATGTGTTAGCAAATATAAAATTATTAACCCAATATAGCAACAAATGCTTTGTGTTCTAGTCATCTGGTGCTACCAAATTTAAAAAATTGAAAATTTTAGGCACTTTATACATTGTTTTTATCAAAAGTACAATCAAATGGAAATGTATTCGCACATTCAAAGTTATTAAACCAATATATAAAGAAAACCTTTGCGTTTTAGTAATTCGTTGCTACTAAATTTCAAAATATCGAAAATTTCGGGCACTTTATATGTCGATTGTTATCAAAAGTGTCTTCGAATGTAAATGTGTTAGCAAATATAAAATTATTAACCCAATATAGCAACTAATGCTTTGTATTCTAGTCACCTGGTGCAACCAAATTTAAAAATAATGAAAATTTTAGGCAATTTATACATTGTTTTTTTTTCAAAAGTACAATCAAATGGAAATGTATTCGCACATTCAAAGTTATTAAACCAATATATAAAAAAAAACCTTTGCGTTTTAGTAATTCGTTGCTACTAAATTTCAAAATATCGAGAATTTCGGGCACTTTATATGTCGATTGTTATCAAAAGTATCTTCGAATGTAAATGTGTTAGCAAATATAAAATTGTTAACCCAATCTAGTCATCTGGTGCTACCAAATTTAAAAATATTGAAAATTTTATACACATTATATATTGATTTAACAAAAGTACAATCAAATGTAAATGTATTCGCACATTAAAAGTTATTAAACCAATATATAAAGAAAACTTTTGCGTTTTCGTAACTCCTTGCTACTAAATTTCAAAATATCGAAAATGTCAGGCACTTCATATGTGGATTGCTATCAAAAGTAACTTCGAAGTTTTAACAAATATAAAATTACTAACCGAATATAGCAACAAATACTTTGCGTTCTAGTCATCTGGTGCTACCAAATTTAAAAATATTGAAAATTTTAGACACATTATATACTGATTTTATCAAATGTACAATCAAATATAAATGTATTCGCACATTCAAAGTTATTAAACCAATATATAAAGAAAACCTTTGCGTTTTAGTAATTCGTTGCTACTAAATTTCAAAATATCGAAAATTTCAGGCACTTTATATGTCGATTGTTATCAAAAGTAACTTCGAATGTAAATGTGTTAGCAAATATAAAATTATTGACCCAATACAGCAACAAATACTTTTCATTCTAGTAATCTGTTGCTTCCAAATATAAAAATATTGAAAATTTTAGACATTTTGTATATTGATTGTATCAAGAGTACAATCAAATGTAAATATATTCGCACTTTCAAATTTATTAAACCAATAAATGAAGAAAAGCTTAGCGTTTTCGTAACTCGTTGCTACTAAATTTCAAAATATCGAATATGTCAGGCACTTCATATGTCGATTGCTATCAAAAGTAACTTCGAATGTAAATGGGTTAGCAAATATAAAATTATTAACCCAATATAGCAACAAATGCTTTGTGTTCTAGTCATCTGGTGCTACCAAATTTAAAAATATTGAAAATTTTATACACATCATATATTGATTTAACAAAAGTACAATCAAATGTAAATGTATTCGCACATTAAAAGTTATTAAATCAATATATGAAGAAAAGCTTTGCGTTTTAGTAAATCCGTGCAACTAAATTTCAAAATAACGAAAATTTCAGGCACTTTATATGTCGATTGTTATCAAAAGTAACTTCGAATGTAAATGTGTTAGCAAATATAAAATTGTTAACCCAATCTAGTCATCTGGTGCCACCAAATTTAAAAATATTGAAAATTTTATACACATTATATATTGATTTAACAAAAGTACAATCAAATGTAAATGTATTCGCACATTAAAAGTTATTAAACCAATAAATGAAGAAAAGCTTAGCGTTTTCGTAACTCGTTGCTACTAAATTTCAAAATATCGAATATGTCAGGCACTTCATATGTCGATTGCTATCAAAAGTAACTTCGAATGTAAATGGGTTAGCAAATATAAAATTATTAACCCAATATAGCAACAAATGCTTTGTATTCTAGTCACCTGGTGCTACCAAATTTAAAAATAATGAAAATTTTAGGCACTTTATACATTTTTTTTTCAAAAGAACAATCAAATGGAAATGTATTCGCACATTCAAAGTTATTAAACCAATATATAAAGAAAACCTTTGCGTTTTAGTAATTCGTTGCCACTAAATTTCAAAATATCGAAAATTTCGGGCACTTTATATGTCGATTGTTATCAAAAGTATCTTCGAATGTAAATGTGTTAACAAATATAAAATTATTAACCCAATATAGCAACAAATGCTTTGTGTTCTAGTCATCTGGTGCTACCAAATTTAAAAATATTGAAAATTTTATACACATCATATATTGATTTAACAAAAGTACAATCAAATGTAAATGTATTCGCACATTAAAAGTTATTAAATCAATATATGAAGAAAAGCTTTGCGTTTTAGTAAATCCATGCAACTAAATTTCAAAATATCGAAAATTTCAGGCACTTTATATGTCGATTGTTATCAAAAGTAACTTCGAATGTAAATGTGTTAGCAAATATAAAATTGTTAACCCAATCTAGTCATCTGGTGCCACCAAATTTAAAAATATTGAAAATTTTATACACATTATATATTGATTTAACAAAAGTACAATCAAATGTAAATGTATTCGCACATTAAAAGTTATTAAACCAATATATAAAGAAAACCTTTGCGTTTTCGTAACTCGTTGCTACTAAATTTCAAAATATCGAATATGTCAGGCACTTCATATGTCGATTGCTATCAAAAGTAATTTCGAAGTTTTAACAAATATAAAATTACTAACCCAATATAGCAACAAATACTTTGTGTTCTAGTCATCTGGTGCTACCAAATTTAAAAATATTGAAAATTTTAGACACATTATATACTGATTTTATCAAATGTACAATCAAATGTAAATGTATTCGCACATTCAAAGTTATTAAACCAATATATAAAGAAAACCTTTGTGTTTTAGTAATTCGTTGCTACTAAATTTCAAAATGTCGAAAATTTCAGGCACTTTATATGTCGATTGTTATCAAAAGTAAATTGGAGTGTAAATGTGTTAGCAAATATAAAATTATTAACCCAATATAGCAACAAATGCTTTGTGTTCTAGTCATCTGGTGCTACCAAATTTAAAAATATTGAAAATTTTATACACATCATATATTGATTTAACAAAAGTACAATCAAATGTAAATGTATTCGCACATTAAAAGTTATTAAATCAATATATGAAGAAATGCTTTGCGTTTTAGTAATTCCATGCAACTAAATTTCAAAATATCGAAAATTTCAGGCACTTCATATGTCGATTGCTATCAAATTAACTTCGAATGTAAATGTTTTAACAAATATAAAATTATTGACCCAATACAGCAACAAATACCTTTCGTTCTAGTAATCTGTTGCTTCCAAATTTAAAAATATTGAAAATTTTAGACATTTTGTATATTGATTGTATGAAATAAATAAATAAGTATTATTTGATTATCCATTGTATTTATTTAATTTTTCCGGTATTTAAAATGAAGATCGTCGTTTATGTTTTGTTATATTACTTTTTTTTAAATAATTTGTGAAGTTTCACTATTTTTTTTTCTAATATATATACATTGTTAATAATAAAGTCATGTATTTACTCCTCAGACGAATGTGCCCCTCCCTTGGACTAGTGTACCCACCCGTGGGGCGGTTTTGTCACTTTGGTAATAAAAAATTAACTGTCAAAACCAAAGCTTTAATCTGACAGAAGCCTGAAATTTAGTGCACTAATATAACTATAAATGTTTTTATTATATTTGTAAATATTCTGCTTTGTAAAAGAATTTATCCTTTCTTCAAAAATGTCAATTGAAAAAATAGTGACGATTGCGCCCCACCTTACCCTACAATCAAATGAAAATGTATTCGCACATTAAAAGTTATTAAATCAATATATGAAGAAAAGCTTTGCGTTTTGGTAATTCCATGCTACTAAATTTCAAAATATCGAAAATTTCAGGCACTTGTCGATTGCTATCAAAAGTAACTTCGAATGTAAATGTTTTAACAAATATAAAATTATTGACCCAATACAGCAACAAATACTTTTCGTTCTAGTAATCTGTTGCTTCCAAATTTAAAAATATTGAAAATTTTTGACATTTTGTATATTGATTTTATCAAAACAACAATCAAATGTAAATGTATTCGCACTTTGAAATTTATTAAACCAATAAATGAAGAAAAGCTTTCCGTTTTCGTAACTCGTTGCAACTAAATTTCAAAATATCGAAAATGTCAGGCACTTTATATGTCGATTGTTATCAAAAGTAACTTCGAATGTAAATGTGTTAGAAAATTTAAAATTATTAACCCAATATAGCAACAAATGCTTTGTGTTATAGTCATCTGTTGCTACCAAATTTAAAAATATTGAAAAGTTTAAACACATTGTATATTGATTTTATCAAAAGTACAATCAAATGTGAATGTATTCGCATATTCAAAGTTATTAAAACAATATATGAAGAAAAGCTTTGCGTTTTAGTAATTCGTTGCTACTAAATTTCAAAATATCAAAAATTTCAGGCACATTTATATGCCGATTGTTATCGAAAGTAACTTCGAATGTAAATTTTTAGCAAATATAAAATTACTAATCCAATAAGGCAAAAAATAATTTGTGTTCTAATCATCTGGTGCTACCAAATTTAGAAATATTGAAAAGTTTAGACACATTATATATTGATTTTATCAAAAGTACAATCAAATGTAAATGTATTCGCACATTCAAAGTTACTAAAACAATATATGAAGAAAAGCTTTGCGTTTTAGTAATTCCATGCTACTAAATTTCAAAATATCCAAAATTTCAGGCACTTCATATGTCGTTAGCTATCAAAACTAACTTCGAATGTAAATGTTTTAACAAATATAAAATTATTGACTCAATACAGCAACAAATACCTTTCGTTCTAGTAATCTGTTGCCAACAAATTTAAAAATATTGAAAATTTTAGACACTTTATATATTGATTTTATCAAATGTAAATGTATTCGCACATTCAAAGTTATTAAACCAATAACTGAAGAACAGCTTTGCGTTTTAATAACTCGTTGCTACTAAATTTCAAAATATCGAAAATTTCAGGCAATTTATATGTCGATTATTATCAAAAGTAACTTCGAATGTAAATTTATTAGCAACTATAAAATTATTAGCCCAACATAGCAAAAAATAATTTGTGTTCTAATCATCTGGTGCTACCAAATTTAGAAATATTGAAAAGTTTAGACACATTATATATTGATTTTATCAAAAGTACAATCAAATGTAAATGTATTCGCACATTCAAAGTTATTAAAACAATATATGAAGAAAAGCTTTGCGTTTTAGTAATTCCATGCTACTAAATTTCAAAATATTGAAAATTTCAGGCACTTTATATGTCGATTGTTATCAAAAGTAACTTCGAATGTAAATTTTTAGCAAATATAAAATTACTATTCCAATAAGGCAAAAAATAATTTGTGTTCTAATCATCTGGTGCTTCCAAATTTAGAAATATTGAAAAGTTTAGACACATTATATATTGATTTTATCAAAAGTACATTCGTTGCTACTAAATTTCAAAATATTGATAATTTCAGGCACTTTATATGTCGATTGTTATCAAAAGTAACTTCGAATGTAAATCTTTTAGCAAATATAAAATTACTAATCCAATATAGCAAAAAATAATTTGTGTTCTAATCATCTGGTGCTACCAAATTTAGAAATATTGAATATTTTAGACACATTATATATTGATTTTATCAAAAGTACAATCAAATGTAAATGTATTCGCACATTCAAAGTTATTAAAACAATATATGAAGAAAAGCTTTGCGTTTTAGTAATTCCATGCTACTAAATTTCAAAATATTGAAAATTTCAGGCACTTTATATGTCGATTGTTATCAAAAGTAACTTCGAATGTAAATTTTTAGCAAATATAAAATTACTAATCCAATAAGGCAAAAAATAACTTGTGTTCTAATCATCTGGTGCTTCCAAATTTAGAAATATTGAAAAGTTTAGACACATTATATATTGATTTTATCAAAAGTACAATCAAATGTAAATGTATTCGCACATTCAAAGTTATTAAAACAATATATGAAGAAAAGCTTTGCGTTTTAGTAATTCCATGCTACTAAATTTCAAAATATCCAAAATTTCAGGCACTTCATATGTCGATAGCTATCAAAACTAACTTCGAATGTAAATGTTTTAACAAATATAAAATTATTGACTCAATACAGCAACAAATACCTTTCGTTCTAGTAATCTGTTGCCAACAAATTTAAAAATATTGAAAATTTTAGACACTTTATATATTGTTTTATCAAATGTTAATGTATTCGCACATTCAAAGTTATTAAACCAATATATGAAGAAAAGCTTTGCGTTTTAGTAATTCGGTGCTACTAAATTTCAAAATATCGAAAATGTCAGGCACTTTATATGTCGATTGTTATCAAAAGTTACTTGGAATATAAATGTGTTAGCAAATACAAAATTGTTAACCCATTATAGCAACAAATGCTTTGCGTTCTAGTAATCTGTTGCTTCCAAATTTAAAAATATTGAAAATTTTAGACATTTTATATATTGATTTTATCAAAACCACAATCAAATGTAAATGTATTCGCACATTCAAAGTTACTAAACCAATATACAAAGAAAAGCTTTGCGTGTTAGTAATTCGTTGCTACTAAATTTCAAAATATTGAAAATTTCAGGCACTTTATATGTCGATTGTTATCAAAAGTAACTTCGAATGTAAATCTTTTAGCAAATATAAAATTACTAATCCAATATAGCAAAATATAATTTGTGTTCTAATCATCTGGTGCTACCAAATTTAGAAATATTGAATATTTTAGACACATTATATATTGATTTTATCAAAAGTACAATCAAATGTAAATGTATTCGCACATTCAAAGTTATTAAAACAATATATGAAGAAAAGCTTTGCGTTTTAGTAATTCCATGCTACTAAATTTCAAAATATTGAAAATTTCAGGCACTTTATATGTCGATTGTTATCAAAAGTAACTTCGAATGTAAATTTTTAGTAAATATAAAATTACTAATCCAATAAGGCAAAAAATAACTTGTGTTCTAATCATCTGGTGCTTCCAAATTTAGAAATATTGAAAAGTTTAGACACATTATATATTGATTTTATCAAAAGTACAATCAAATGTAAATGTATTCGCACATTCAAAGTTATTAAAACAATATATGAAGAAAAGCTTTGCGTTTTAGTAATTCCATGCTACTAAATTTCAAAATATCCAAAATTTCAGGCACTTCATATGTCGATAGCTATCAAAACTAACTTCGAATGTAAATGTTTTAACAAATATAAAATTATTGACTCAATACAGCAACAAATACCTTTCGTTCTAGTAATCTGTTGCCAACAAATTTAAAAATATTGAAAATTTTAGACACTTTATATATTGTTTTATCAAATGTTAATGTATTCGCACATTCAAAGTTATTAAACCAATATATGAAGAAAAGCTTTGCGTTTTAGTAATTCGGTGCTACTAAATTTCAAAATATCGAAAATTTCAGGCCCTTTATATGTCGAATGTTATCGAAAGTATCTTGGAATGTAAATGTATTAGCAAATATAAAATTATTAACCCAATATAGGAACAATTACTTTGCTTTCTAGACATCTGGCGCTACCGAATTTAAAAATATTGAAAATTTTAGACACTTTGTATATTGATTTTATCAAAAGTACAATCAAATGTAAATGTATTCGCACATTCAAAGTTATTAAAGCAAAATATGAAGAAAAGCTTTGCGTTTTAGTTATTTGTTGCTACTAAATTTCAAAATATTGAAAATTTCAGGCACTTTATATGTCGATTGTTATCAAAAGTAACTTCGAATGTAAATGTGTTAGCAAATATAAAATTATTAACCCAATATAGCAACAAATGCTTTGTGTTCTAGTCATCTGGTGCTACCAAATTTAAAAATATTGAAAATATTAGACACTTTATATATTTTTATTTTATCAAAAGTACAATCAAATGTAAATGTATTCGCAAATTCAAAGTTATTAAACCAATATATGAAGAAGAGCTTTGCGTTTTAGTCATTTGTTGCTACTAAATTTCAAAATATTGAAAATTTCAGGCACTTTATATGTCGATTGTTATCAAAAGTATCTTCGAATGTAAATGTGTTAGCAAATATAAAATTATTAACCCAATATAGCAACAAATGCTTTGTGTTCCATTCATTTAGTGCTACCAAATTTAAAAATATTGAAAATTTTATACACATTATATATTGATTTTATCAAAAGTACAGTAAATGTATTCGCACATTCAAAGTTACTAAACCAATATATGAAGAAAAGCTTTGCGTGTTAGAATTTCGTTGCTACTAAATTTCAAAATATATAAAATTTGAGGCACTTTATATGTCGATTGTTATCGAAAGTAATTTCGAATGTAAATGTATTAGCAAATATAAAATTTTTGACCCAATACAGCTACAAATACTTTTCGTTCTAGTAATCTGTTGCTTCCAAATTTAAAAATATTGAAAATTTTAGACATTTTTGTATATTGATTTTATCAAAAGTACAATCAAAAGTAAATGTATTCGCACTTTCAAATTTATTAAACCAATAAATGAAGAAAAGCTTTGCGTTTTATTAACTCGTTGCTACTAAATTTTAAAATATCGAAAATTTCAGGCACTTTATATGTCGATTGTTATCGAAAGTAACTTCGAATGTAAATGTATTAGCAAATATAAAATTATTGACCCAATACAGCAACAAATACTTTTCCTTCTAGTAATCTGTTGCTTCCAAATTTAAAAATATTGAAAATTTTAAACATTTTGTATATTGATTTTATCAAAACCACAATCAAATGTAAATGTATTCGCACATTCAAAGTTACTAAACCAATATACAAAGAAAAGCTTTGCGTGTTAGTAATTCGTTGCTACTAAATTTCAAAATATTGAAAATTTCAGGCACTTTGTATGTCGATTGTTATCAAAAGTAACTTCGAATGTAAATCTTTCAGCAAATATAAAATTACTAATCCAATATAGCAAAAAATAATTTGTGTTCTAATCATCTGGTGCTACCAAATTTAGAAATATTGAATATTTTAGACACATTATATATTGATTTAACAAAATTACAATCAAATGTAAATGTATTCGCACATTGAAAGTTATTAAATCAATATATGAAGAAAAGCTTTGCGTTTTAATAACTCGTTGCTACTAAATTTCAATATATCGAAAATTTCAGGCACTTTATATGTCGAATGTTATCGAAAGTAACTTCGAATGTAAAGGCATTGGCATATATAAAATTATTAACCCAATACAGCAACAAATACTTTTCGTCCTAGTAATCTGTTGCTTCCAAATTTAAAAATATTGAAAATTTTAGGCATTTTTTATACTGATTTTATCAAAAGTACAATCAAATGTAAATGTATTCGCACTTTCAAATTTATTAAACCAATAAATGAAGAAAAGCCTTGCATTTCGTAACTCGTTGCTACTAAATTTCAAAATATCGAAAATTTCAGGCAGTTGATATGTCGTTTGTTATCGAAAGTAACTTCGAATGTAGATGTATTAGCACATATAAAATTATTAACCCAATATAGGAACAAATATTTTGCGTTCTAGTCATCTGGCGCTTCCAAATTTAAAAATATTGAAAATTTAAGACACTTTATATATTGATTTTATCAGTTGTAAATGTATTCGCACATTCAAAGTTATTAAACCAATCTATGAAGAAAAGCTTTGCATTTTAATAACTCGTTGCTACTAAATTTCAAAATATCAAAAATTTCAGGCACTTTATATGTCGATTATTATCAAAAGTAACTTCGAATGTAAATGTATTAGCAACTATAAAATTATCAACCCAATATAGGAACAAATACTTTGCGTTGTAGTAATTTGGCGCTTCCAAATTTTAAAAGTTTAAAATTTTAGACAATTTATATATCGATTTTATCAAAAGTACAATCAGGAGTAAATGTATTCGCACATTCAATTTTATGAAACCAATATATGAAGCTAAGCTTTGCGTTTTAGTATTTCGTTGCTACTAAATTTCAAAATATCGAAATTTTCAGGCACTTTATAAGTCGATTTTTATCAAAATTAACTTCAAATGTAAATGTATTAGCAAATATGAAATTATTAACCCAATATAGCAAAAAATGCTTTGTGTTCTAGTCATTGTTGTAACGAGGCTCCGCTCCGTGCTCCGAAGGAGAGAACAGTCGCCGATATCAAGGAAAGGGAAAATTAAAAACTGAAACACTTAGTTATTCCTTTTTTCTATTTTTTTTTATATTACTATTTTTGTTATTCCATGTTTTTTTGCACTTCAAATTAAATTTTCTTTTCGTTTTCAAAATTATTTAGTTCGATTTTCCTTTCAAAATTATTTAGTTAGATTTTACTTTTCGTTTCCAAAATTATTCAATTCGATTTTCTTTCAAAATTATTTAGTTAGATTTTACTTTTCGTTTTCAAAATTATTCAATTCGATTTTCTTTCAAAATTATTTAGTTAGATTTTGCTTTTCGTTTTCAAAATTATTCAATTCGATTTTCTCTCAAAATTATTTAGTTAGATTTTACTTTTCGTTTTCAAAATTATTGAATTCGATTTTCTTTCAAAATTATTTAGTTAGATTTTACTTTTCGTTTTCAAAATTGTTCAATTCGATTTTCTTTCAAAATTATTTAGTTAGATTTTACTTTTCGTTTCAAAATTATTCAATTCGATTTTCTTTCAAAATTATTTAGTTAGATTTTACTTTTCGTTTTCAAAATTATTCAATTCGATTTTCTTTGAAAATTATTTAGTTAGATTTTACTTTTCGTTTTCAAAATTATTCAGTTCGATTTTCTTTCAACATTATTTAGTTAAATTTTACTTTTTACTCAATTAATGAGTTCGGAACGGATTTTTAAAACGTTCGCAAGTCGACGGGATTAAAGAACGAACTCCCCGAGGTTTGGGCAAATTGCACCCAGTTACCCACGATATCTTGCAAAAGCTTTTTCTTTTTTTTATTGTTTTCTCACGACGTTGAAAAAACGTACGTGAGAAAATGCACAAAAGTTTTGATGCAAGCTATATGCATCTATGCAAAACTGTAATTTGATATGCACTTGTGCGCCCGTCTTGAAATTTTAATTTTAAGAGGACGCGAATAATTCTGATAATGGTATGTATGTATGTACATACAATTAGATTGGAGGAAGTAAGTAATGTACGTATGTACACTGTACATACGGAAAAAAAGTAAGAAGACACTATATGTAGGTAAGTGTGCATACCGTGTGAGTGGAATGTGTGTCTGATAACAAAATGCAATTTATGCATAATTGCATTTTATTATAACAAGGGAGAATGGTTTTTAGCGAAATTTAAATTAAATGGAAATGAATGAAATATTTTTTGGTTTTCAGGGTCAACTTGAGATACATCAATATATTGTAAAGGACAATATATTGATGTATTGCCCTTATGGTTGTGATTCGGGGCATTGGGCACCTGAGTCACAACATCCCTCCCCCCTGGGGAAAAGAAAGTTTTATTCTTTTCAGAAGAAAACTTTCTTTCTCAATGAATATTAGTTCAACTTTCGGTCTCAATGTATATTAAGATTACATATGCATATT
Source organism: Dioctria linearis (assembly GCA_963930735.1). Classification (NCBI taxonomy): domain Eukaryota; kingdom Metazoa; phylum Arthropoda; class Insecta; order Diptera; family Asilidae; genus Dioctria; species Dioctria linearis. The sequence continues at coordinate 195,955,915 of OZ005742.1, forward strand.
ATAATTATATGATACCTACAGGGTGGGCCAAAAGTCACCATGGGGTTTAAAAATTTAATAACTTTTTCGTTTATATATTTTTTTTTTTTTTTTTAGATTATAAAATAATACAAAATGGACATTTTTTTACGCTAAGTATGGAAAATAATGTCACTTAAATGACCGCCGTTATTAGCTTCGCAATGATGGGCCCTTTTTAGAGCATTTTCCATAACATCTTTCAACATTTGTGGCTGTAGCGCTCGAATTTCTGCAACAATGTTGGCCTTGAGTTCAAGGATTGTCTCTGGCTTGTTCACATATACTCGCTCCTTCAAATAACCCCAAAGAAAATAGTCGGGTGCTGACAAATCTGGCGACTAAGCAACGAATCATGGCTTCAGAGGGCGAAATTCTGACGTTAAAATGGCGACGATATGCTCTTTGCGTTAAAATAATTGATCGCTGATTTAAGTAATAAAATTCTATTATTCTGGTTCTTTGTTCAGTTGTGAATCTCTCCATTATTTATTCTCCAGATGTTATTTATATAATCTAAAAAAAAAAAATTAAAAAAATATATAAATGAAAAAGTTATTAAATTTTTAAACCCCATGGTGACTTTTGGCCCACCCTGTATATAAACACGATATTAGGTACTATTAAAATTGAAAAATATATGTATTGTTATAATTTTAGTTACGTATTTCTACCTTAACTATCGTAATACAAAGTTTAATTTTATAGCTATAAATGGTGGAATTAATTATTGGGTGCAATAGGACTTTAATATACATATAATGCAAATTGCCTTATAACATTTGATATAAAAGAAAAAATGGTGCTATTATATTACCTAGATAGCTTTTACAGTTTTTATGGTTTATGTTGTACTTCCAATTTGTTTGTTTTTTTTTTTTTTTTTTTTTTTTTTACTGTATTTATTTATTTTATTTTATTTATTATACTATATAAAAAAAAATCTATTATTTATTTTTATTTTACATATCTCTTTCTTATTTATATTATATTATCATTTCTATCAAGAAAGGAAAATATTATCTTTATTATAAGGAATATTTTTCAGAGAGAGAAAAGAAAGAGAAAGAAAAAAAATATCAGGAACTTTTCCTTTTAACCTTATTTCTATTTTTAGAAAAATTCTTATTTCCTTTTTTTTTTTAGAAGGGTAAGGAGTTAGTAGAGTGGAGAAATATAAGGACGGGAAATGATTACTGTTGATAGTTTGATAGTTTTCTGTTAAGTTTTGTTGTTGTGAAAGTAAGATGTGTTGAATGTTTTCTTGCCCTTTCCTTTTAGGTGCAGGAGTTATATTAAATCTTAATTTTCTTGGTGCCGGAGTTGGCACATTTTCCAGCTCTTGTTCAGGAATTATATCTTCGGTTTTATGGTTTTTTGATTTATATTTGGCGCATAAATATACACATAGAATAGAGGCGACTAATGCAATCGTTAGATATGATATTGCATAGTGGTGAATATGATGATTATTTATTGGATTTAAAGGAATTAATTCTTGATCATTTTGGAAACGAATGGATTCTAGAAGTTTTTCTAGATCCGTGCTGTTGGTATTATTTAACTGGTTTGTTTTTATATGCGTTTCTATTGAGGAGGACGTCATATTTGATATTATACTGGAAATGTTTACTGTTGGGATAAAATGGGAATTTAATTTGCAAATTTTTACGTTATGTCCGTGCAGTATGAATTCCTTGCTGCGAACATAACAACCGGGATAGATATACATTGTTCCGGTTCCTTGCAGAACTTGTGAGTTAATGGAATTTTCGCAAATAATATCTATGTGGATGGAATCTTTTAGGGAGAAAAGCCAAGCGTTCTGTTGCGATAATTGCGTCCAAAAACAATCTTGTTCTAATGTTAAAATTTTACAATCGGATGCAATCGGCTCCTTTTTTATTAAATTTATCTCGCATTGATTTACCTTAGTATTTGCATTTAAGACTGGTAGTAAAGGTGCGTATGATCCAACGTTGCGCAATTGTGGATATCCTGGAGAGTTAATTCAATATAATGTTCGCGATTGTAGTCTATCAGTATATATTCCTTTGATGGATTAATATACATGAATGATCCGTTAAGGAGTGTAGGTAATGGCATTACTTTGAATATTTGGTATGGTTCCTTAAATGGAATTGGAATTCTGAGTTCAATAATTATTTTATTACTGAAGGTATTTGCGGATATCGTACTTAATTTGTATATTTGTGTAATTATATTTTGCCTGGAATTTATGGGAAGCATCATTGAGTTTGGCAATTCCTGTCTGATGTTCAATAAAAGTCCTTCAATTTTTCTGGTGGATATGAGTGAAGGATGAAATCTTCCATGCCTTGAATCGGTTAAAAGATCAATTAATTCTGTCTGGGTATTCTGATATCTGAATGCCATTAGAGAGACTAGTGAAATGAGCAATTCAAGTTCAATGGATATTTTGTTATCCAATGTTCTGTTTTCCATTAATGAAGTAGCTATCTGTATTGAAATTAACTTTTTATGCATAACCATGAATTCCTTTTCAATTGCGGCTTTAGATTTGTTGAAAATGTTTGCGGTTGCTTCGACTATCGCGGTTTGGCTTTTCATAAGTGATAGGAGGGACTTTTGGTTTAGGGTGAGGTTACGGATTTGCTCATCATAAACTTTGGCGTCATCTTCGTCTAATGTACCGAAGAGAGCTTCGGAGATTGAGCCTATCGCATTAAATAAGGCCCTTTGTTGTCTACTTTGGGTCACAAGTAACATATTCTTATATTCTATGTTTGTTATAATAAGATTGATTTGCAGTAACGTACCATTGCAGGTGTGGGCCATCGCTGAATTGCTATTGAGTTTCTGGCAAGTTGCTGTTATTTGCTGTGCGATGAACTGGATATTCTTCAATTCTGATTTAAAATTCACTAGGTCGTAATAGGTGACGATTTTCCATTCGTTGGTGTAGAGGTTGGCTCTGGCAATCTCTTCGAAGTAAATGCCTGCAATAGCATTTAGCTGCTTTACCTCTATTCCTGAGCCGTAGATTATGGGGATGAAAATTAGAATGAATGCTATATGCATCATTTTGGAAACCTGTAAGATGACACCATGTTAATATCTGTGAATGATATTTGAAGATGATGAAGTTTTTACTCCGAGAACAGTTTTAAGTCATTGTTGTGGACTCTTTTATTTTTATTATTGATTCTGATGGTGGAATTTTCGGGGGAATTAATCTCCATTATCTCCTACGGACCTGACCATAATGGTGAGAACTTATTATCTCTGACCCTGCTCTTAAGTAGGACTTTATCGCCTACCATAAAAGATTTTTGGACGGAATTTTTGTCATATTGTAGTTTGGATTTTTCTTTATTGGCCATGGCTATGTCTTTAGCTATTTTGAAACTATGCTGTAGACGCGCTTTTAGCTCGTTTGCATAATTGTCGTAATTATAGCAAACGGTTGGAGATGATTTTAAATTATTTGGGATTTCGGCTGGGAATCCGTATAGGAGTTCGCGAGGAGTATATTTAGTACTCGAATGAGGGGTTGTATTATATACAAACATGGCATAAGGAATCCATGTATCCCAGTCTTGTGGATCCTTTGCTACATACGGTCGGAGATATTCCGCTAAGGTTCTGTGGCTTCTCTCCAACGAACCATTCGTTTGAGGGTGATATGGAGTAGTTTTGAGCCTTTTAATTCTCAGCAATTTAGATACCTCGGCGAACATGCCACTTATGAGGTTAGAACCTTGTTCTGTGAGGATACTTTCTGGAATACCATGTCGACAAACTATTGTTGTCCTGAAGGCTTCCGCTAATGTCTTAGGCTCGGTGTCGACTGTGGGAATAGCCTCAGAAAATTTTGAAAGGTCGTCTTGAAATGTAAGGATGTATTTGTTTCCAGAATGAGAAATGGGGAGAGGTCCTACAACATCTAGGTACACTCTTTCGAAAGGTTTGGAGCTAATACTCGAGATTTTCATTGGAATTTTAGGGTTTCTGGATACTTTGTTCACCTGACAAAGTTTACATTTCCTTACATATTTGACCACGTCATCCGACATGCCAGGCCAGTAGAATTGCTTTTTGATTCTTTTAATAGTACGGGAAATACCTTGATGGCCACCCGTCGGTAGTGAATGAAAATCTTTTAAAACTTGTTCGATGTCATTAATGTCTGATAAATATTTAATTGAATCCTGATGTAGTTTTATGTTTATTTGCTTATGAGCGCAGATCTGGACAAAAGCGTTTTTAATAATTATTAGATTCTGTGGATCAAATATAGGGAAGGAGATATTTATTTGTTTTAACTGATTTGCTTCTGTGTATGAGCAGATTTCAGTTAAAATCTTTTCGAGGTCTGATCTATCTCTTTGCGATCGACAAGGTAAATTAGTTTTTGATATAATTACTGATGAGTCTTTTTTTTGAAGAAGTTCAGTTCAGTTTCTGAATGTGGGGATATATCTGAAAATTTTAGTTTCGAATCTAACACTCTTTCGAGTTCTGTATCTTGCATTGGCAAGATGAAAAATTTAGGATTTGCATACTTGGTTAGTAGAAGGGGTAAATTTGTCTCAGTTATTATGACTGAGGAATTGTTTACAGGTGATGGAGTTGGGTTTGGAGTAGTTACACTTGCGTTGGGTGTATTTATATTCGCCTGAGCTCTGGCTTGATTTCTAGTTACCACATTTATGAAGGTGGTTGGTTCTGCAGAATGTTCGGAATTTTCCGGAATTGCTCTACTGAGAGCATCTGCATTTGTGTTGAGCTTACCTGATTTATGGACTATTTTGTAGTCATATTCCTCAAGACGTATTCTCCATCTCATCAGTCTTGAGGAGTGATCTTTCAGATTCATGAGCCATACTAATGGTTTATGGTCAGTTATAATTGTAAACATTCTACCATAAACGTATGGTCTGAATTGCTCAACTGCGAAAACGATGGCTAAGAGCTATTTTTCTATTGTTGAGTAACGAGTCTCTGCACCATTGAGAACTCGACTCACGTAGGCGATTGGATGATCACCTTGATCATCAACTTATGAAAGAACTGCTCCGATGGCGTAGTCACTGGCATCGGAGGTGACAAAAAATTCTTTGTCAAAATCGGCATATGATAGGATTGGTGCTGAAATAAATTTATTGCGTAATTCGCAAAATGTTTCATCACAAATTGCGTCGAACTTGAAAGGGATATCTTTTTTTAAAAGATTTGTAAGTGGTTTAGCTATTTTTGAAAAGTTTGGTATAAAGCGGCGATAGTAGCCGACGAAACCAAGGAAAGCTTTGATATCTTTTTCCTTCTTCGGTCTGGGATAGGACTGATCTCACTTAATCTTTGCTGAGTCTGGTTTGACTCCATTTTCTGTAACTATGTGCCCTAAATACATAATTTCCTTCGTTAGGAAGTGGCACTTGTCGGGTTGAAGTTTGAGGTTGAAATTGCGGAGACGGCTAAATACTGCTGTGAGTCTTGTATTATGATCTTTGAGATTGTATCCATGGACTACAATATCGTCCATGTATACGAAGCAATGGATGCCTTGAAGGCCAGATAAAACATTATTCATGGCTCGTTGAAAAGTAGCAGGGGCTCCTTTTAAACCAAACGGCATACGATTGTATTCGTAGTGGCCATAGGGTGTGCTAAAGGCAGTTTTCTCCCTGTCCTTCGAGTCCATTTTTATCTGGTGGAATCCACTGGCTAAGTCGAGTGTGGTAAAATATTTCGACTTCCCCAACTGGTCTAATATATCTGTGATATTAGGCAGTGGGTACGCATCGCCAATAGTAATGTCGTTAACACGACGAAAGTCTACCAATACTCGCCACTTTTTGTTTCCATTCTCATCTGGTTTTTTAGGAACCAGGAGAAGTGGAGAATTCCAGGGACTATGTGAAGGTCTGATGATGTCTGACTCAAGCATTTCTTATATTTGCCGGTTTATCTCAGTTCGGCTTGCTTCGGGAAGTCGATAAGGCTTGGTATAGATGGGCGGTTTGTCTTAGGGTGTCTCGATTTTGTGGGTTATCGCATCTATATAAGATAGGAAATCCCCTTCTATGAATAAGAGATCGTTGAATTCCCTACAGATATTGCGAATACTCTCAGATTCCTCTGAATTACAGTGATCCAATTTGATAAGGTTTTGCAGTTTATTTATTCTGCCCTTAATTAGATCTCTGTCAGAGTCTGTGGAGATTACCACAAAGTCGTCCAAGTCTTGGTAAACTCGGTTCACCTCGTAAGGTGTCAGATCGGCGTCCTCCTCATTTGTATTGAGGATTAGGACTTTTGCCATACCGTTGACTGGTTCGACTATCGAATTTCCAAGAAATAAACCTGGCCTTATTTCCTTGTTGAAACAGACCGATTGATTTTGAATAGAAGGAGTTGGAATTTCAATAATATATTCTGATCGACCCGGAATTTTAATTTTATTTAATTTATCCGATTCTTTCGGATTTTTAATTGGAAGGAGATGTGATTCCAACTTTTGTGGAATTTTGAAGGAGTTATTCGATGATTCCGACTCGATAGAATTTGAAGGAGATAAAACTTTATTGAAGTTCTTTGACTTCTTTTCTGATCTATTTCTGGAATTCACTTTTTGTGAATTTGTTGATGAAGGAGATAGAATTTTGTTATATTTAGCCTTTTGTGCGGCTGTAGATGGAGATATGCTTTTATGTTGTTGCTTCATATCTTGTGAAGACTTGGATGGAGATAGAATTTTATTTAATTCAGCCTTTTTTATGGCTATAGATGGAGATAGATTTTCATTATTTTTGTCCTCATTTCTGATATAGTATTGGATAGAGATCGATTGTTATTGCTTTGTAAAGCAGTTGATGGAGATGGGATTGTATTAATATTTTTATTGGAGAATGTTATCTCCGTATATAATAAACTTTTAGTTCGAGACCTCTTTTCTGGGTTTTCGTTTTTCAAATAAACATAAGGGTAATTTGAATAGTATTGTTAATATGGATAAGATGAATCAGATTCATTAACTTCCAGAGAAATGAATTTATTTTTATAGTCGATACTCGCATTGTATCGAGATAACAAATCATGACCAAGCAGGCCATCGTATGAGAGGATGGAGTTATTTCCCACTATTTGAAATGGGTGTTCTAGGATGGAGTTATTTTGTGCAGATTCCAGTGATAATTTCGCGAAAATGAGTCCTTCTGTAGAAGTTGACTCTGTAAACAAAGTATTTATATTGCAGACAGCATCTCTGTAGCAGATACTGTCTGGTTTCAGTGGATGGAGTTTTATTAAGCTGATCTCTGCTCCTGTATCAATCAAAAAGGTAAGCTTCGGAGCAGAACAGATGTCGACAGGCAAGGAAAGCTTTAGTGAATTTTTATTTATTTGGATGGGGATATGTATTGATTTATTTTCGTCTAGTTTCCTGTCGATATTGCCTCGGGCTTTCGATGAATTTGTGCCGTTGTTTCTATTTGCGAGGGGTTGCCGAAATTGAACCCCCGCTGAATCCAGTTTCCCTGCCTGGATGCCGATGAAGTACGATTATTCTTCCTATTTGGAGAAGGTGACCTAGCCGAGATATTGGCATTATTATATCTCGGCGGTGAAGTTCGACTTTCTCGGAATACTGGCTGCTGCCAGTTCCTATTTTGAGGCTGTCTGTCAGCCGTGTTTGTTGGTGGAGTATTGCTCACCTTTTGGAAATTATTTGATTTCCTGGGCTGTCGTTAAAGCGATTATTATTCGCAGCTCTTTTCCTGCATTCTTCAATAGAATGGCCCATCCTATGACAATATCGACAACTAGGGTCCTGTGATGGAGATGTAGCATTCTTAAAATCTGGAGGACGTTGTAATTGCGAGTTTAGCTTCGGAACTGCGTTGAAATTTTGGGTGGAGCGTTGTATCACTGGGCAGCTTGATGCAGCATGCCCCAGTCTATTGCATTTGAAGCAGCGAAGACTTGAATTTATTGCTTGCGCAAATGGAGTTTGATGCATCTTGTTTTGTGCTTGGGAAACAAGTTGTTTCTGCTCTAAGCGTGATGCATGCTCCAAGATGTGTGATTTTAATACAGAAAAGGATTTTTCGGAATGCACTTTGGCTAAAGTTTATAGTTGTTGATTGGATAATCCGCCCTCTATTGCTCTTACGGCCTGGCTCTCGTTATCTTTTAAAGGGGACTTTAAAAGAACTCTATCGCTTATATATGGGTGTGTTGCTTCATTTAGTTTGGATAGAGTTGTGCTAAGTCTCTGAAGAAAATCTTTCACGCTTTCCCCTATTCTCTGTTTAGAATTATTTAATTGAGACTGTAGCGTAGTTCTGGGAATTTTTACCTCAAAAGTTTGAGTTAAAATTGATTTTAATGTGTGCCAATCTTCAACTTGATTGTACCTGAAAATATCATATGCATCTGCAGATAATTTACTCCTTATTAAGCTAAGGAGGGAGTGCTTTTCGCTTGTCATCGTTGCTGTTGTGTATGAATCATCACAGCTTGAAATGAATTTGTGGAGATCTTTCGGATTTCCATTGAAATTGGGAATTAATATTCTCGCGTCAGATAGGAAAAAATTTGATTGATCTCTGAAAGAGACATTGTGGTGATGCTCTGTGGAATTATTTGTAGTATTCGTTACATTTTGGAATCGACAGTCCAATTGTTCTTGCAGCGCAATTACAGTGTCTGAGAATGATGTTTCCATGTTTATGTAAACATCATTCACGATGTATTCGCTGTCTTTGTCGTTTGGGCCAACATTCAAGATTATTTCGTTGTGTGTTTCTTCAAAATCATCCCAATATTTGTGCAACGAGTTTAATTTCTGGTTTAGATATGTCTGGGTTGCAGTTGCAAGTAAATTATTATCTATAGACTGGATAATATGGGATAAAGTTTTTTGCCTATCTTCTTGTAATCGAAACCGTACTGTATTTGATTGATCTTTGTCTGTGCTGTCTTGGTTATCAGCTGCAGTCGTTTTTTGCGAAGTTTTTGGAGGTGGGACGTAAAACGGGTAATTTTTGCGCTCTGTGTGGACTGATATGGATTTCAACCTATCAGACAGAGTTGCCTTTGTAAGATTGTACCAGTCCTTCGTTTTGTCATAGCATGACTGATTAAAATAATCATGAGTTTCACTAAAATTTTCATGATCTTGAATCAGGGTTTCCATTTTTTCAAATGAAGCCCATACGTCTTCCAAATTTTGGAGTTTTTCAGAAGTAAAATCTGAAGTCCTTTTACTTTTATTCGCTCTGTGATAATCGGCAAGAATTTGTCTAATTTCTGCCATTTTTGGGACTTGTGACAAACAAAGCTCGTCGAAGAATTGGTGTCGTTAGTCATGTTGTCAGTTATATAGGATGTATAAATTGGGAAGAAGATGCAAAAACCTTCACAGTTAAAACTTGAGAATATCCGCTAAATAAAGATAAAGACACTTGGTTGTAATTTTAAAGGTATGACTGTATATATTGCAACGCTAAACAGCTGATCGAGGAGAGAAACAAACAATTTTCAAAGTCGCATATAGGAGAAGCTTTGTTTCAAAATATATATGTATATGTCTTATCACAATCAAGAAACACTTGGTTGTAATTTTAAAGGTATGACTGTATATATTGCAACGCTAAACAGCTGATCGAGGAGAGAAACAAACAATTTTTAAAGTCGCATATAGGAGAAGCTTTGTTTCAAAATATATATGTATATATCTTATCACAATCAAGAAACCAAATCAAACCAAATCAATAATTGAAAATGAAGGTACAAATCTTTTAATGACTCTTAACAACGAATATGAATGTGATATAATCTTAAAAAAAAAAAAATCACGCCAACCTTTGCTAAGTATTATAAGTATTATGACTAAATTGATAAGTTATGAAACCTATATATTATACTGTGGCTACCAAGCAGAGTAGCGAAAGGTTATTGAAATGAGTTGTTTGTATGTAAATACTTTCGTTGAAAAAAAATTTGGGACTAAATATAAGGAGAATGAAATAGGAAAATGTAGCAATATGAAATGGAGCTGTTTGTGGGGTTTGTTAAACTTTAAATGTTAATGCAATTTCACTTTAAAACAAAATGGAAAAGAATTGCAGCAAGAATCGCTACTTCCAACCAAAATCTTTACTCTGAACAATAGGCTTATGGAACTCTATTGCAGGGTATCGATTATTGATTTTGTTCGAAGTCCTCTGGCCAGCAAGCTCACGAAGTCTTACCGCAGAGGTCGCTTCTAGGAGGAGCGTATTTTAATTTCAATATGTAAAGTTTTTATTAAATTAAACGAAGATCGAAGGAGATGGAAAAAATTGTTCTTCTTTTTCTATACATATACTTATTCGTATATAAATATATTCATATATAGCGAATAAATATGTCGATCACCAGAAAATATAAAACGTTACGCAAGACAAAAAAAAAATATCTATATTTTTTTATCAGCCTGTATCGTGGGAATTGGAATTGGGATGGATGGAAGAAAAGGAAGAATTCTGAGTATAAGCTAAGAATAAAACAATGAAAAATTATACAAAAAAAAACGTAAGTTAAGCCAGGAAATTTTGCACTATTTCTTTTAAAAAAAAAATTGAATTCACTTGTATATTTTTTTTTTCTCTTAAATGGATCTTATGGGGTATATATATTGTTACGTGCCACAAAGTGAATCAAGCGACATCTGTTAGGAATGGAAGCAACTTTAGGTTAGTGTCATCCTAGTAAACTGGGTTTGGAGAATGGAATATTCAGGAAGGTTCTAGGATAATTCGTAGAGTATAAATACGGCGCTGCTCACATCCAGGAGGAGAGTATTATTTCAGACAGCGAAGTGAACGAAGTAAACTATTTGGATTGCGATAATTAGAAGTACAGTACTAGCGATAAATAAAGAGTCGACTTGATAATTATTTGTGAATTTGTGAAAGTAAACAGTAAAGTTAAATAAATAAAGAACTTTTGAATTATATCTGAAATATTGTGTTTTAAATAACGAACTAAGGCCACGCTCGTAACAACTGGTGTCAGAAGTAAAATAAAATCGCGAAATAAATTGGTGGCATTTGAATTTGAATTTCAAAGAGTGATTAATTTTGTGAAATCGTGTGTAAAAATTCCGAAAGATAATTTTATATTAAACTGTGAGTGAATTATAAAAGACGCAAGAATGGGACGCAAGCTAGAGGAGCTTCGCATACAGGAATTGAAAGTGGAGTTGGGGAAGCGGTCATTACAAACGACTGGCCTAAAGAATGTTCTAGTCGAGCGACTTAGACAAGCTTTGATAGAGGAAGAAAAGAATCCTGAGACATTCGTTTTCGAAGAAGAACCAGAAATTGAGGAAGAGCCTGCAATGAACATAGAACAGCTTTTAAGTACTTTAATGAGCAAAATGGAAGCTCGCTTTGATGAACAAAAGAATTCTCTCCAGGAACAAAAGAATTCTCTCGAGGACCACAAGAAATCTATGGAAACCCGTTTGGACGAACAAAAGAATTCTCTCGAGGACCACAAGAAATCTATGGAAACCCGTTTGGACGAACAAAAGAATTCTCTCCAGGAACAAAAGAATTCTCTCGAGGACCACAAGAAATCTATGGAAACCCGTTTGGATGAACAAAAGAATTCCATGGAGTCCCGTTTAGATGAACAGAAGAAATCACTGGAAACGCGTTTGGATGAACAAAAGAGTTCTCTGGAGAATTGTATAGAAAATCGCTTAGAGGAACAAAAGAATTTCCTGAAAAACTCGTTAGACGAACAAAATTTAAAAATTGAAGGAATCGAGCAAGAAGTGGCGGAAGTTCAACAAAAAGTGACCGAACAGCTTGACAACTTCAAATCAGATTTGGAGAAGATGAAGCATCGACAACCACGGCACGAAGGAATTGAAATATCCAATGCAGGCAGAATGAAACCTCCAATATTTGATGGACAAAATTCGTGGCATATTTTCAAGAGACAATTCGAGGCTGCTTCCGAAGTAAACGGATGGAATGATGCAGACAAAGCTACAGCTCTGGTATTAGCACTTCGAGGTTCTGCATCAGAGCTTTTACAAACTATACCGATAGAAAGGCAACGTGATTATACTTCATTAGTACAGGCGATAGAGTTACGTTATGGAGATGAACACATGCAGCAAGTATATCGCCTACAGCTACGCAACAGGATTCAAAAGCATGGCGAATCACTACAACAACTGCAGGCTGATGTGGAAAGATTAGCTTATCTCTCATACTCTAGCGTAAATGCGGATTTCCTTAATGAAGTGGCAACAGAAGCATTTGTGAACGCTATTGCAGATCAAAATTTACAACAAGCGTTAAGGCTAGCAGGAAAGAAATCAACAGCAGAAGCACTAGCGTATGCATTAGCGTATGAATCTGCCAGGCAAGCTTCTCGAAGTGCAGTACGAGTGAGAGAAATTTCGGTGGAGGAATGTACTTGTAATAGAATGCAGCCATCACAGAGCAATTCTTCACGTGGTATTCTGCGATGCTGGAATTGTAATAGACCAGGACACCTCCAAAGGGACTGCAGAAAACGCCGACGAATGGAAGCGCTAGAAGAAGGGCAGAAATATCGAGCTGGGCAAAGATATCGAGTTGGGCAGCAGACTCACAGCAGAATACCGTCATCAAAGACCACTTCGCGTGGTGTCATTCGATGCTGGAAATGTAGTAGACTGGGACACCTGCAAAACGACTGTAGGAAACGAGGACGAATGCAAACAACAGAAGAAGAAGGGAGAAGATGGCGAGCTAGAGAGCAAGCTTTCCGTGGAGAGACTAGACTGCAACCTCATGACTTTGAAATTCCATACCGCAAAGAACGTATCCACGGAAATGCAGAAGCTTTTTCACAACGTCCATGCAATCCTGAATGGAAACATTGCGGACGGATGGAAGAAAAAGATGACGATGGCTACAATGATGATAACGAAAGTCGAAAGACGAAAGGAAAGAAATCCAAAGATGATGATGATTACGGTGATAAAAGTAAAAAGAAGAAAGGAAGGAAATCCAAGAGCGAGGACAATGAAAGAAAGAAAAAGACGAAAAGTAAAGGGTCTAAAGATGCTGATAATGACGATGATAAGGGTATAATGAAGGTCGGAAAAGGTAAAGACAAAGTTTCTGACGATGATGATAATAAGAAGCGCAAAGGCGGCAATGAAAAGGATGACAACGGCAATCAAAAGGGCAAGAAATTTGAGGACAAAGGAATCGAAGATAAAAGACGAAAGAAAAATCAAAGCATGGAAGAGTGTTTCAACAGAACATTAATCAAACATCTCGGGAAGGTCTTCAACTATAATCAGCGCGATTGGGTTCGACATATTCCTATATTTCTAATGGCTTATATATCAGCTGCTTACAATATGACCAGACAAAGTCCATCTAAGGTCATTTTCGGAAAGGAAATGCGCTTACCTAGCGACGTCAAGTTTGGTATACCCAAAGGCGAACAAAAGAAACCAGAAGACTACGTAACAAAGCTCAGACAACGATTAGCTGATGTGCATGAGGCCACGAGACGTTCTCCAAAGTTATCACAACACTGGGGGAGACCGTATGCAGTTAAAACTAAAATTAATAACATGCCATACAAGAATCAGCGCGGTACAAGATGCAAAAGAAAAATCGTTCACCTAGATCGCTTGGGTCAATACGGAGAGCACCAAGACCGTGGACCATCTGTTGTTCGGGACGAACAAATTTTAAGAAGGGGGCAGTGTTACGTGCCACAAAGTGAATCAAGCGACATCTGTTAGGAATGGAAGCAACTTTAGGTTAGTGTCATCCTAGTAAACTGGGTTTGGAGAATGGAATATTCAGGAAGGTTCTAGGATAATTCGTAGAGTATAAATACGGCGCTGCTCACATCCAGGAGGAGAGTATTATTTCAGACAGCGAAGTGAACGAAGTAAACTATTTGGATTGCGATAATTAGAAGTACAGTACTAGCGATAAATAAAGAGTCGACTTGATAATTATTTGTGAATTTGTGAAAGTAAACAGTAAAGTTAAATAAATAAAGAACTTTTGAATTATATCTGAAATATTGTGTTTTAAATAACGAACTAAGGCCACGCTCGTAACAATATTGACAATGAAAATATGTATATAGGTATATATAAAAGAGAACAGATTTTCACGCTACCTTTGCTTTTATCCAATATATTATTGCGGGATGATGATGATGATAGTGCTATGGTTATTTGTTGTATATTGTGGTATACGTATATATCCTACGTCTGACGTCCTGGTTGTTGGATGTTGTTAGCGCTGAAGGATGATGACGGTGATAGTGTTGGTGATGATACTTCGCGCTTTCTGGGAGACGTTTTCTGGGTGTCTTCCTTCTTTCTAATCATCTTGGTGAGGCAGGGATGAAGCCTCCTTAGTTCCCACGGTGAGCGCTATGGCGCTTCAACTTTTTTTTTTATTTTCCTCTAAGTACTATGTAAGTACCCGGGCTTTTTTTCTGTAATTATTTTTTTTTCTTCTTTTTTTTTTAATTAAACTGATTGGCCATTTTATTTATTCATTGGGTAAACTTGGAGAGTTACACTGCCATCAGTTAGTATGCGTGTCAGTTATTATTAAAAAAAAATTTGTTTTGGTTAATAGAAATTATTACAGGAAAAAAAAATTTTAGCACTGATTTTTTATGGTGGGTACACGGCTACCACCAGTTGTTTTGCGTGTGGGCTTCATTATTATTTTAGTTTAATTTATAACTTTTTAATTTAGATTTAGTAAATTTGTTTTAATTTTTACTGGCTCTGATTTGGGGTACCGCTGCCACCAGTTTGTTGTAACGAGGCTCCGCTCCGTGCTCCGAAGGAGAGAGCAGTCGCCGATATCAAGGAAAGGGAATATTAAAAACTGAAACACTTAGTTATTCCTTTTTTCTATTTTTTTTTATATTACTATTTTTGTTATTCCATGTTTTTTGCACTTCAAATTATATTTTCTTTTCGTTTTCAAAATTATTTAATTCGATTTTCCTTTCAAAATTATTTAGTTAGATTTTACTTTTCGTTTTCAAAATTATTCAATTCGATTTTCTTTCAAAATTATTTAGTTAGATTTTACTTTTCGTTTTCAAAATTATTCAATTCGATTTTCTTTCAAAACTATTTAGTTAGTTTTTACTTTTCGTTTTCAAAATTATTCAATTCGATTTTGTTTCAAAATTATTTAGTTAGATTTTACTTTTTACTCAATTAATGAGTTCGGAAGGGATTTTTAAAACGTTCGCAACTCGACGGGATTAAAGAACGAACTCCCCGAGGTTGGGGCAAATTGCACCCAGGTACCCACGATATCTTGCAAAAGCTTTTCCTTTTTTTTTATTGTTTTCTCACGACGTTGAAAAAACGTACGTGAGAAAATGCACAAAAGTTTTGATGCAAGCAATATGCATCTATGCAAAACTAATTTTAAGAGGGCGCGAATAATTCTGATAATGGTATGTATGTATGTACATACAATTAGATTGGAGGAAGTAAGTAATGTACGTATGTACACTGTACATACGGAAAAAAAGTAAGAAGACACTGTATGTAGGTAAGGGTGCATACCGTGTGAGTGGAATGTGTGTCTGATAACAAAATGCAATTTATGCATAATTGCATTTTATTATAACAAGGGAGAATGGTTTTTAGCGAAATTTAAATTAAATGGAAATGAATGAAATAATTTTTGGTTTTCAGGGTCAACTTGAGATACATCAATACATTGTATAGGACAATATATTGATGTATTGCCCTTATGGTTGTGATACGGGGCATTGGGCACCTGAGTCACAACAACATCTGGTGCTACCAAATTTCAAAATATTTAAAATTTTAGACACTTTATATATTGATTTTATCAAAAGTACAATCAAATGTAAATTAAATCGCACATTCAAAGTTATTAGTCCAATATATGAAGAAAAGCTTTCCGTTTTAATTACTCTTTGCTACTAAATTTCAAAATATCGAAAATTTCAGGCACTTGATATGTCGATTGTTATCGAAAGTAACTTCGAATGTAAATGTGTTAGCAAATATAAAATTATTAACCCAATATAGCAACAAATTCTTTGTGTTATAGTCATCTGTTGCTACCAAATTTAAAAATATTGAAAATTTTAGACATTTTGTATATTGATTTTATCAAAAGTACAATCAAATGTAAATGTATTCGCACATTCAAAGTTATTAAACCAATATATGAAGAAAAGCTTTGCGTTTTAGTTATTTGTTGCTACTAAAATTCAAAATATTGAAAATTTCAGGCACTTTATATGTCGATTGTTATCAAAAGTAACTTCGAATGTAAATCTTTTAGCAAATATAAAATTACTAATCCAATATAGCAAAAAATAATTTGTGTTCTAAACATCTGGTGCTACCAAATTTAGATATATTGAAAAGTTTAGACACATTATATATTGATTTTATCAAAAGTACAATCAACTGTAAATGTATTCGCACATTCAAAGTTATTAAAACAATATATGAAGAATAGCTTTGCGTTTTAGTTATTTGTTGCTAATAAATTTCAAAATATTGAAAATTTCAGGCACTTTATATGTCGATTGTTATCAAAAGTAACTTCGAATGTAAATGGGTTAGCAAATATAAAATTAATAACCCAATGTAGCAATAAATACTTTGTGTTCTAGTCATCTGGTGCTACCAAATTTTATCAAAAGTACAATCAAATGTAAATTAAATCGCACATTCAAAGTTATTAAACCAATATATGAAGAAAAGCTTTGTGTTTTAATTACTCGTTGCTAGTAAATTTCAAAATATCGAAAATTTCAGGCACTTGATATGATATGTCGATTGTTATCGAAAGTAACTTCGAATGTAAATGTATTAGCAACTATAAAATTATTAGCCCAATATAGGAACAAATACTTTGCGTTGTAGTAATTTGGGGCTTCCAAATTTAAAAATTTTGAAAATTTTAGACAATTTATATATCGATATTATCAAAAGTACAATCAGGTGTAAATGTATTCGCACATACAAATTTATGAAACCAATATATGAAGATAAGCTTCGCGTTTTAGTAATTCGTTGCTACTAAATTTCAAAATATCGAAAATTTCAGGCACTTTATATGTCGATTGTTATCAAAAGTAACTTCGAATGTAAATGTTTTAGCAAATATAAAATTACTGATCCAGTATAGCAAAAAATACTTTGTGTTCTAATCATATGGTGCTACCAAATTTAAAAATATTGAAAATTTTAGACAATTTATATATTGATTTTATCAAAAGTACACTCAAATGTAAATGTATTCGCACATTCAAAGTTATTAAACCAATATATTAAGAAAAGCTTTGCGTTTTAGTTATTTGTTGCTACTAAATTTCAAAGTATTGAAAATTTCAGGCACTTTATATGTCGATTGTTATCAAAAGTAACTTCGCATGTAAATGTGTTAGCAAATATAAAATTATTAACCCAATACAGCAACAAATACTTTTCGTTCTAGTAATCTGTTGCTTCCCAAGTTAAAAATATTGAAAATTTTAGACATTTTGTGTAATGATTTTATCAAAAGTACAATCAAATGTAAATGTATTCGCACATTCAAATATATTAAACCAATATATGAAGAAAAGATTTGTGTTTTAATAACTCGTTGCTACTAAATTTCAAAATATTGAAAATTTCAGGCACGTTATATGTCGATTGTTATCAAAAGTAACTACAAATGAATCTTTTAGCAAATATAAAATTACTAATCCAATATAGCAAAAAATACTTTGTGTTCTAATCATCTGGTGCTACCAAATTTAAAAATAAAGAAAAGATTATACACATTACATATATGTATTTTATCAAAAGTGCAATCAATTGTAAATGTATTTCCACATTCAAAGTTATTAAAACAATATATGAAGAAAAGCTTTGCGTTTTAGTAATTCGTTCCTACTAAATTTCAAAATATCAAAAATTTCAGACACTTGATATTTCGATTGTTTTCGAAAGTAACTTCGAATGAAAATGTATTAGCAAATATAAAATTACTAACCCAATATAGGAACAAACACTTTGCGTTTTAGTAATGTGTTGCTTCCAAATTTAAAAATATTGAAAATTTAAGACCCTTTATATATTGATTTTATCAAATGTAAATGTATTCGCACATTCAAAGTTATTAAACCAATATATGAAGAAAAGCTTTGCGTTTTAATAACTCGTTGCTACTAAATTTCAAAATATCGTAAATTTCAGGCACTTTATATGTCGAATATTATCGAAAGTAACTTCGAATGTAAAGGCATTAGCAAATATAAAATTATTGACCAAATACAGCAAGTAACACTTTGCTTTCTAGATATCTGGCGCTTCCAAATTTAAAAATATTGAAAATTTTATACACTTTGTATATTGATTTTATCAAAAGTACATCAAATGTAAACGCATTCGCACATTCAAAGTTATTAAACCAAAATATGAAGAAAAGCTTTGCGTTTTAGTTATTTGTTGCTACTAAATTTCAAATATTGAAAATTTCAGGCACTTTATATGTCGATTGTTATCAAAAGTAACTTCGAATGTAAATGGGTTAGCAAATATAAAATTATTAACTCAATATAGCAACAAATGCTTTGTATTCTAGTCATCTAGTGCTACCAAATTTAAAAATATTGAAAATTTTAGACACTTTATATATTGATTTTATCAAAAGTACACTCAAATGTAAATGTATTCGCACATTCAAAGTTATTAAACCAGTATATGAAGAAAAGCTTTGCATTTTAGTTATTTGTTGCTAATAAATTTCAAAATATTG
The DNA here is from genome assembly GCA_963930735.1 of Dioctria linearis. NCBI lineage: Eukaryota > Metazoa > Arthropoda > Insecta > Diptera > Asilidae > Dioctria > Dioctria linearis. The sequence goes on from OZ005742.1 coordinate 195,974,766, forward strand.
AAAATTTCAGGCACTTTATATGTCGACTGTTATCAAAAGTTACTTCGAATGTAAATCTTTTAGCAAATATAAAATTACTGATCCAGTATAGCAAAAAATACTTTGTGTTCTAATCATATGGTGCTACCAAATTTAAAAATATTGAAAATTTTAGACAATTTATATATTGATTTTATCAAAAGTACACTCAAATGTAAATGTATTCGTACATTCAAAGTTATTAAACCAATATATGAAGAAAAGCTTTGCGTTTTAGTTATTTGTTGCTACTAAATTTCAAAGTATTGAAAATTTCAGGCACTTTATATGTCGATTGTTATCAAAAGTAACTTCGCATGTAAATGTGTTAGCAAATATAAAATTATTAACCCAATACAGCAACAAATACTTTTCGTTCTAGTAATCTGTTGCTTCCCAAGTTAAAAATATTGAAAATTTTAGACATTTTGTGTAACGATTTTATCAAAAGTACAATCAAATGTAAATGTATTCGCACTTTCAAATTTATTAAACCAATAAATGAAGAAAGGCTTTGCGTTTTCGTAACTCGTTGCTACTAAATTTCAAAATATTGAAAATTTCAGGCACGTTATATGTCGATTGTTATCAAGAGTAACTTCGAATGAAAAACTTTTAGCAAATATTAAAATTACTGATCCAATATAGCAAAAAATACTTTGTGTTCTAATCATATGGCGCTTCAAAATTTAAAAATATTGAAAATTTAAGACACTTTATATATTGATTTCATCAAAAGTACAATCAAATGTAAATTAAATGGCACATTCAAAGTTACTAAACCAATATATGAAGAAAAGCTTTCCGTTTTACTCGTTGCTACTAAATTTCAAAATATCGAAAATTTCAGCCACTTGATATGTCGATTGTTATCGAAAGTAACTTCGAATATAAATGTATTAGCAAATATAAAATTATTAACCCAATACAGCAACAAATACTTTTCGTTCTAGTAATCTGTTGTTTCCCAAGTTAAAAATATTGAAAATTTTAGACATTTTGTATATTGATTTTATCAAAGGTACCATCAAATGTAAATGTGTTCGCACTTTCAAATTTATTAAACCAATAAATGAAGAAAGACTTTGCGTTTTCGTAATTCTTTGCTTCTAAATTTCAAAATATCAAAAATTTCAGGCACTTTATATTCCGATTGTTATCGAAAGTAACTTCGAATGTAAATGTATTAGCAAATATAAAATTATTAACCCAATACAGCAACAAATACTTTTCGTTCTAGTAATCTGTTGCTTCCAAATTTAAAAATATTCAAAATTTTAGACATTTTGTATGTTGATTTTATCAAAAGTACAATCACATGTAAATGTATTCGCACTTTCAAATTTATTAAACCAATAAATGAAGAAAAGCTTTCCGTTTTCGTAACTCGTTGCTACTAAATTTCAAAATATCGAAAATGTCAGGCACTTTATATGTCGATTGTTATCAAAAGTAACTTCGAATGTAAAGCTGTTAGCAAATATAAAATTATTAGCCCAATATAGCAACAAATGCTTTGTGTTCTAGTCATCTGGTGCTACCAAATTTAAAAATATTGAAAATTTTAGACCCATTATATATTGATTTAACAAAAGTACAATCAAATGTAAATGTATTCGCACATTAAAAGTTATTAAATCAATATATGAAGAAAAGCTTTGCGTTTTAGTTATTTGTTGCTACTAAATTTCAAAATATGGAAAATTTTAGGCACTTCATATGTCGATTGCTATCAAAAGTAACTTCGAATTTAAGTGTTTTAACAAATATAAAATTATTAACGCAATATAGCAACTAATACTTTTCGTTCAAGTAATCGGTTGCTTCCAAATTTAAAAATATTGAAAATTTTAGAAGTTTTTATATTGATTTTATCAAAAGTACAATCAAATGTAAATGTATTCGCACTTTCAAATATATTTAACCAACAAATGAAGAAAAGCTTTGCGTTTTCGTAACTCTTTGCTACTAAATTTCAAAATATCGAAAATTTCAAGCACTTTATATGTCGATTGTTATCGAAAGTAACTTCGAATGTAAATGTATTAGCAAATATTAAATTATTAACCCAATATCGGAACAATTACTTTGCTTTCTAGTCATCTGGCGCTTCAAAATTTAAAAATATTGTAAATTTTATACACTTTGTATATTGATTTTATCAAAAGTACAACAAATGTAAATGTATTCGCACATTCAAAGTTACTAAATCAATATATGAAGAAAATCTTTGCGTTTTAGTTATTTGTTGCTACTAAATTTCAAAATATCGAATATGTCACTTCATATGTCGATTGCTATCAAAACTAACTTCGAATGTAAATGTTTTAACAAATATATAATTACTAACCCAATATAGCAACAAATACTTTGTGTTCTAGTCATCTGGTGCTACCAATTTTATAAATATTGAAAATTTTAGACACATTATATATTGATTTTATCAAAAGAACTATCAAATGGAAATGTATTCGCACATTCAAAGTTATTAAACCAATATTATAAAGAAAAGCTCAGAGTTTTAGTTATTCGTTGCTACTAAATTTCAAAATATCGAAAATTTCAGGCACTTTATATGTCGATTGTTATCAAATGTAACTTCAAATGTAAATGTATTAGCAAATATGAAATTATTGACCCAATATAGCAATAAATACTTTGTGTTCTAGTCATCTGGTGCTACCAAATTTTATCAAAAGTACAATCAAATGTAAATTAAATCGCACATTCAAAGTTATTAAACCAATATATGAAGAAAAGCTTTGTGTTTTAATTCTTCGTTGCTACTAAATTTCACAATATCGAAAATTTCAGGCACTTGATATGATATGTCGGTTGTTATCGAAAGTAACTTCGAATGTAAATGTATTTACAACTATAAAATTATTAGCCCAATATAGGAACAAATACTTTGCGTTGTAGTAATTTGGGGCATCCAAATTTAAAAATTTTGAAAATTTTAGACAATTTATATATCGATATTATCAAAAGTACAATCAGGTGTAAATGTATTCGCACATACAAATTTATGAAACCAATATATGAAGATAAGCTTCGCGTTTTAGTAATTCGTTGCTACTAAATTTCAAAATATCGAAAATTTCAGGCACTTTATATGTCGATTGTTATCAAAAGTAACTTCGAATGTAAATGTTTTAGCAAATATAAAATCACTGATCCAGTATAGCAAAAAATACTTTGTGTTCTAATCATATGGTGCTACCAAATTTAAAAATATTGAAAATTTTAGACAATTTATATATTGATTTTATCAAAAGTACACTCAAATGTAAATGTATTCGCACATTCAAAGTTATTAAACCAATATATGAAGAAAAGCTTTGCGTTTTAGTTATTTGTTGCTACTAAATTTCAAAGTATTGAAAATTTCAGGCACTTTATATGTCGATTGTTATCAAAAGTAACTTCGCATGTAAATGTGTTAGCAAATATAAAATTATTAACCCAATACAGCAACAAATACTTTGCTTTCTAGACATCTGGCGCTTCCAATTTAAAAATATTGAAAATTTTATACACTTTGTATATTGATTTTATCAAAAGTACATCAAATGTAAACGCATTCGCACATTCAAAGTTATTAAACCAAAATATGAAGAAAAGCTTTGCGTTTTAGTTATTTGTTGCTACTAAATTTCAAATATTGAAAATTTCAGGCACTTTATATGTCGATTGTTATCTATCAAAAGTAACTTCGAATGTAAATGGGTTAGCAAATATAAAATTATTAACTCAATATAGCAACAAATGCTTTGTATTCTAGTCATCTAATGCTACCAAATTTAAAAATATTGAAAATTTTAGACACTTTATATATTGATTTTATCAAAAGTACAATCAAATGTAAATGTATTCGCACATTCAAAGTTTTTAAACCAATATATGAAGAAAAGCTTTGAGTTTTAGTTATTTGTTGCTACTACATTTCAAAAGATTGAAAATTTCAGGCACTTTATATGTCGATTGTTATCAAAAGTAACTTCGAATGTAAATCTTTTAGCAAATATAAAATTACTAACCCAATATAGCCACAAATGCTTTGTATTCTAGTCACTTAGTGCTACCAAATTTAAAATATTGAAAATTGTAGACACTTTATATATTGATTTTATCAAAAGTACAATCAAATGTAAATGTATTCGCACATTGAAAGTTATTAAACCAGTATATGAAGAAAACCTTTGCATTTTAGTTATTTGTTGCTACTAAATTTCAAAATATTGAAAATTTCAGGCACTTTATATGTCGACTGTTATCAAAAGTAACTTCGAATGTAAATCTTTTAGCAAATATAAAATTACTGATCCAGTATAGCAAAAAATACTTTGTGTTCTAATCATATGGTGCTACCAAATTTAAAAATATTGAAAATTTTAGACAATTTATATATTGATTTTATCAAAAGTACACTCAAATGTAAATGTATTCGCACATTCAAAGTTATTAAACCAATATATGAAGAAAGCTTTGCGTTTTAGTTATTTGTTGCTACTAAATTTCAAAGTATTGAAAATTTCAGGCACTTTATATGTCGATTGTTATCAAAAGTAACTTCGCATGTAAATGTGTTAGCAAATATAAAATTATTAACCCAATACAGCAACAAATACTTTTCGTTCTAGTAATCTGTTGCTTCCCAAGTTAAAAATATTGAAAATTTTAGACATTTTGTGTAATGATTTTATCAAAAGTACAATCAAATGTAAATGTATTCGCACTTTCAAATTTATTAAAACAATAAATGAAGAAAGGCTTTGCGTTTTCGTAACTCGTTGCTACTAAATTTCAAAATATTGAAATTTTCAGGCACGTTATATGTCGATTGTTATCAAAAGTAACTTCGAATGAAAATCTTTTAGCAAATATAAAATTACTGATCGAATATGCCAAAAAATACTTTGTGTTCTAATCATATGGCGCTTCAAAATTTAAAAATATTGAAAATTTAAGACACTTTATATATTGATTTCATCAAAAGTACAATCAAATGTAAATTAAATGGCACATTCAAAGTTACTAAACCAATATATGAAGAAAAGCTTTCCGTTTTAATTACTAGTTGCTACTAAATTTCAAAATATCGAAAATTTCAGCCACTTGATATGTCGATTGTTATCGAAAGTAACTTCGAATATAAATGTATTAGCAAATATAAAATTATTAACCCAATAGAGCAACAAATACTTTTCGTTCTAGTAATCTGTTGCTTCCCAAGTTAAAAATATTGAAAATTTTAGACATTTTGTATATTGATTTTATCAAAAGTACCATCAAATGTAAATGTGTTCGCACTTTCAAATTTATTAAACCAATAAATGAAGAAAGGCTTTGCGTTTTCGTAATTCGTTGCTTCTAAATTTCAAAATATCAAAAATTTCAGGCACTTTATATTCCGATTGTTATCGAAAGTAACTTCGAATGTAAATGTATTAGCAAATATAAAATTATTAACCCAATACAGCAACAAATACTTTTCGTTCTAGTAATCTGTTGCTTCCAAATTTAAAAATATTCAAAATTTTAGACATTTTGTATGTTGATTTTATCAAAAGTACAATCACATGTAAATGTATTCGCACTGTCAAATTTATTAAACCAATAAATGAAGAAAAGCTTTCCGTTTTCGTAACTCGTTGCTACTAAATTTCAAAATATCGAAAATGTCAGGCACTTTATATGTCGATTGTTATCAAAAGTAACTTCGAATGTAAAACTGTTAGCAAATATAAAATTATTAGCCCAATATAGCAACAAATGCTTTGTGTTCTAGTCATCTGGTGCTACCAAATTTAAAAATATTGAAAATTTTAGACCCATTATATATTGATTTAACAAAAGTACAATCAAATGTAAATGTATTCGCACATTAAAAGTTATTAAATCAATATATGAAGAAAAGCTTTGCGTTTTAGTTATTTGTTGCTAATAAATTTCAAAATATGGAAAATTTTAGGCACTTCATATGTCGATTGCTATCAAAAGTAACTTCGAATTTAAGTGTTTTAACAAATATAAAATTATTAACGCAATACAGCAACAAATACTTTTCGTTCTAGTAATCTGTTGCTTCCAAATTTAAAAATATTCAAAATTTTAGACATTTTGTATGTTGATTTTATCAAAAGTACAATCACATGTAAATGTATTCGCACTTTCAAATTTATTAAACCAATAAATGAAGAAAAGCTTTCCGTTTTCGTAACTCGTTGCTACTAAATTTCAAAATATCGAAAATGTCAGGCACTTTATATGTCGATTGTTATCAAAAGTAACTTCGAATGTAAAACTGTTAGCAAATATAAAATTATTAGCCCAATATAGCAACAAATGCTTTGTGTTCTAGTCATCTGGTGCTACCAAATTTAAAAATATTGAAAATTTTAGACCCATTATATATTGATTTAACAAAAGTACAATCAAATGTAAATGTATTCGCACATTAAAAGTTATTAAATCAATATATGAAGAAAAGCTTTGCGTTTTAGTTATTTGTTGCTAATAAATTTCAAAATATGGAAAATTTTAGGCACTTCATATGTCGATTGCTATCAAAAGTAACTTCGAATTTAAGTGTTTTAACAAATATAAAATTATTAACGCAATATATCAACAAATACTTTTCGTTCTAGTAATCGGTTGCTTCCAAATTTAAAAATATTGAAAATTTTAGAAGTTTTTATATTGATTTTATCAAAAGTACAATCAAATGTAAATGTATTCGCACTTTCAAATTTATTTAAACAACAAATGAAGAAAAAATTTGCGTTTTCGTAACTCTTTGCTACTAAATTTCAAAATATCGAAAATTTCAAGCACTTTATATGTCGATTGTTATCGAAAGTAACTTCGAATGTAAATGTATTAGCAAATATTAAATTATTAACCCAATATCGGAACAATTACTTTGCTTTCTAGTCATCTGGCGCTTCAAAATTTAAAAATATTGAAAATTTTATACACTTTGTATATTGATTTTATCAAAAGTACAACAAATGTAAATGTATTCGCACATTCAAAGTTACTAAATCAATATATGAAGAAAAGCTAAGCGTTTTAGTTATTCGTTGCTACTAAATTTCAAAATATCGAAAATTTCAGGCACTTTATATGTCGATTGTTATCAAAAGTAACTTCAAATGTAAATGTATTAGCAAATATGAAATTATTAACCCAATATAGCAATAAATACTTTGTGTTCTAGTCATCTGGTGCTACCAAATTTTATCAAAAGTACAATCAAATGTAAATTAAATCGCACATTCAAAGTTATTAAACCAATATATGAAGAAAAGCTTTGTGTTTTAATTACTCGTTGCTACTAAATTTCAAAATATCGAAAATTTCAGGCACTTGATATGATATGTCGATTGTTATCGAAAGTAATTTCGAATGTAAATGTATTAGCAACTATAAAATTATTAGCCCAATATAGGAACAAATACTTTGCGTTGTAGTAATTTTGCGCTTCCAAATTTAAATTTTTTTAAAATTTTAGACAATTTATATATCGATTTTATCAAAAGTACAATCAGTTGTAAATGTATTCGCACATTCAAAGTTATGAAACCAATATATGAAGATAAGCTTTGCGTTTTAGTAATTCGTTGCTACTAAATTTCAAAATATCGAAAATTTCAGGCACTTTATATGTCGAATGTTATCAAAAGTAACTTCGAATATAAAGGCGTTAGCAAATATAAAATTATTGAGCCAATACAGCAACAAATGCTTTTCGTTCTAGTAATCTGGCGCTTCCAAATTTAAAAATATTGAAAATTTTAGACATTTTGTATATTTATTTTATCAAAAGCACAATCAAATATAAATGTATTCGCACATCCAAATTTACTAAACCAAGATATGAAGAAAAGCTTTCCGTTTTAATAATTCGTTGCTACTAAATTTCAAAATATCGAAAATTTCAGGCACTTTATATGTCGATTATTATAAAAAGTAACTTCGAACGTAAATGTATTAGCAACTATAAAATTATTAGCCCAATATAGGAACAAATACTTTGCGTTTGTAGTAATTTGGGCTTCCAAATTTAAAAATTTTGAAAATTTTAGACAATTTATATATCGATTTTATCAAAAGTACAATCAGGTGTAAATGTACTCGCACATACAAATTTATGAAACCAATATATGAAGATAAGCTTCGCGTTTTAGTAATTCGTTGCTACTAAATTTCAAAATATCGAAAATTTCAGGCACTTTATATGTCGATTGTTTTCAAATTTACTTCGAATTTTAATGTATTAGCAAATATAAAATTACTAACCCAATATAGGGACAAATACTTTGTGTTCTAGTAATCTGGCGCTTCCAAATTTAAAAATAATGAAAACTTTAGACACCTTGTATATCGAAAAGTACAATCAAATGTAAATGTATTCGCAGATTTAAAGTTATTAAACCAATATAGAAAGAAATGTTTTGCGTTTTAATAATCCGTCGCTAGTAAACTTATAAAAGATGAAATCGAAACTTTCAGGTACTTTATATGTCGATTGTTCCCAAAACTAGAATCAAATGTAAACGTATTAGGAAATTTAGAATGATTTGAAAAATGTTTGTCAAATATCGAAGATATACGAAAAATGTAGTTTAGCAAATATCAAAAAATATAGTTTGGCAAATATAAAACAAAACATATGAAAATATATTTAAATACTGTCAAAAATATATAGTTTTGCAAATATCGAAAACATACGAAAACTATCGAGAATTCTTGGAATCTTGTAAATTGCTAATAAGTACAAATACTATTAAAAATACTGTTAACTATCGAAATAAACAAAAATGCCACTTATCGTTGAAGCCACTTAGGTTTAAAACGGCGGAAGGGTCACGCCACCTTTTTGTGCACCATCTGTAAACAACGTCAACACTCAACGGTACTTTATAGATACTGCTGCAACTGTACCCAATTCTGGAATCACGCAGAACGCCAATAAGGTCTCCTTCGATTAATTTTCAATAAAGGGTTCGTGGGCCCCTTTTGCGGGACTGAAGTAGACCCCAAACTTGACACCAAATGTTACAGGTTGCAAAATTCTCGCCTCAAAATTCACTATCCAGCGGACGTCTCCAAAGATCAGTCCCTTGGACCAGAACATATGCCGAACTTAAGTAGATTAGCACCTGGGTGAGCGGTTACCGGTGCAATTGAGGTCAGGTCCAGGGATTCGTACTGACTATGCAACCTGACTCTTGACTTTCGAATTAAGGAACTTTACCTTGTATTCCATGGAACTCCTCCTTTGATTTTTCCTGGGGTGCGGACGGCGTGGTAGATTTGTGTGCGTCATACCCAGCATGCTGCGCTCCACTCAAAATTACTTCCATCGAGTTATTTATGAGTTTCACCAAAACAAAAAAAAGACAAACAAGAGAAGGAAAACTGATCGTGTACCATGAAGTTGAACAAACTTTATTTGTTTATTTCTTTTTACGTTCCTCGATCTGTACTGCACAAAGTTCTAGATCTTTTTTTGTTCTCTCGGCTTCCACACAACTTGTCTATCTTCACTTTTCAAAATTCAGCTTTTTTTTTGTGGACTAATTCTAATTTTATTCCTATTTTAAGTTGTGGGACTGTTTACATTTATTTCAAAGAGAAAAAAAAATTATACATTTTAACAGTTTTTAATTTTTCCTAGCTCATTCTAATTCCAAGTTTGTTACACAAGTTCATTTTGACCATTTTTCTGATTTCAGACGTTTTTTAATATTACTGAATTGACATTTTGGTTGGAAATTCGTTTTGACGAAGTTTCTAATTTGAAAAGTTTTTTAATAAACTTTACTTAATATTTTGGTTCCGATATTTGCTAAACTTTGTATCTGTAGTTTTAATTTAATAAGTGTCAGATTATTCAGTTGCTTTTGCTCTCTAATATTGTCTAAAATTGTTATTTCTTCTTTTATTTCAAAAAATGTCAGATTATTTAGTGACTTTTATTTTCTTAGATTTTTGAATATTTTCATTTGTGATTTCATTTACATAGGTGTCGGATTATTGTCATTGTAATTCCAGAAGTGTCAGATTGGTGAGCGCTTTCTCTCACGACATTCGTTGTAATTTAATAAGCGTCAGACTAGTCGGTAGCACTTATTTTCGTCTAGTTGTCAATTTGGTAAGTTGTAATATTCAATGGACCGACGTACACGTTGAGCGTATTACCACTTTTCAGTGATGAAATACAGTAAGGCAAAAGACACCGCGGCGTGTACGCACGAGCAATGAGTGTCGCCTCATTGATTGGTTTTATTTTCTATACCAGATGGATCGGTTTATCTTGAGCTTTAGTAGGTTTTCGGACTTCATAGAACTTGTGAGAAGGCAAGAGTAAGAAAACTGTTGCTCTTTTTTTTGCGATGCGTGTCACGCACGCGGAGTTTCTTGGGGATGGACTAGGTATCGCTCGGAATTATAAAAATTGGGTTAGAATTTCACTACGGTTCAGTGAATATCTCTGACGGGACAGCTGATAGAAATGTCGCCCGGGTAAACTAGTAGTCGCAATTTCAAACGTGTTTTGCTAATTTTCGTTTCTAGTAAACGCACTGTCTTTACTCCCTATTTGCTGGGTGGTATAATTCGCTGTTGCTCTAGGTGCTATTGAAGCTTTTGCCGACTGTTTACGAGTGCTTAAGCCATATCGGGAGAAGGAGCAACGGAGTAAAGTTATTGTATTTCCTATAACATCGAGGTGTTTGGATTCGATGATGGCCAACGTAAACACAATTACTAATCAGCCAAAATATTGGCAAAGGTCCAGATCTATCATTTAAGCGGTAATACGCTAATATGATGACTTTGTTTGGGCAAATATTCGATCAATGTCCCTACCCAGTTATCTGATGATTTTGGAGTCTTCTCCAGCAGGGTGAGGAAGAAAATTTTTGTGCAACTCCTTCGATAAAATAAAGAAAGTTTTCTTCTCAAAAGAATAAAACTTTCTTTTCTCCATGGGGAGGGATGTTGTGATCCAGGTACGCAATTCCCCGAATCACAACCATAAGGTCAATACATCAATATATTGCACTGTGAAATACATTGATTCAACACTATATATGACCCTAAGAACGAAAAACTTTTCCATTTCAAAAATAATTTCAATACAATTTCAAATGCATTTAAAAATGCATTTCTATACTGCAACAAAATGCAATTTAGCGTAAATAATAGACACAAATTCCATTAACATTAACACTCTACATACGTACAGTACTTATTATTCCCAATCTAATTACATACGTACATTCAATTATATCAATTATTCGCGCCCTCTTAAAATTAATATTTCAAGACGGGCGCACAAGTACATATCGGATTACAGTTTTTCTTTGATGCATATAGCTTGCACAAAACTTTTTCCATTTTCTCATCTAGGTTTTTTCAACGTCGTGAGAAAACAATAAAACAAACTAAAAAGCCCAAACTTCGGGGAGTTTGTTTAAAATCGGTCGAGAGGACAAGTTCGAAGAGTGTTATTCTAAATCGCGAATTGCTATTACATATTATTACATTATCATAATTTCTATTATGAAAAGGAAAACTGTTATTATAATTTCTATTACGAAAAGGAAAGCTAAGTGCTAATACAATTTCTATTATGACAAGGAAAGATAAGTGCTAATATAATTTATGTTTCAAAGACAAACATATGTTAATTTCTATTAGACAGATGTGTTATTAAAATAGCTATTACAAAAGATGAATAAACGTTGTTATTGTTACTCCTACAAAAGAAGTGTTAAAATTATTTCTATTACACAAAAAAAGTGCTATTATTCTATCTGTCTGGAAGATCTTTTACAAAGGAATTCTACTGCTATTGGCAAAGTATATCAATAGTGGTGTTATTCATACACTCATTTCTACGAGTTAAAAACAGTTTTAAAATAATTCCTCCAGATCAGAGGATGTGTGTTCTCTATCCAGAGCTCCGGACGCAACAACACAGCATTGGTCATGAAATATACAGACGGAGTTTTACGCAGAGCAACTTCAATCAGATCAGCGCAAAATTCGGACACAATATTGTAAAGTGTCGAATTAAGACAAAGAAAGTAAACTCTTTCTACGAGCTTGAGGATCTGCAGGCAAACCTCTTGGGGGTCTATCACGCGAAAGACATCAAGCCCTGATTGCGATGGTGTATGTCGTTGAATCCTGGTACCGCTAAGAAGGCATCTAGCCATCTTAATCGTTAGCTATAGGCTACAAATGTGCCGCTTAGGATCCCCCCAACCTAGCGGTCGGTATAACTCTTGTCAACAAAATACAATTTTTTTTCCACACTCCTTCGCTTGACAATACGTCAGAGCCACTCCCACATGGTACCAAACGGATCTACACTGCCGTTGGAATTCTAATTTAAAACCGTTTTTGTACTGTTTTTGCCACTGTAGTGGCAAACTTTGTGCTGAATATTAACTTTTTGGAGACTTGTTTTCTATGTGGCGACTTGGTGACGCACTCTCGGATGATCTGTGGTCGGAGAGAGATGTCAGAGAGGAAGAAGCCTTGCAATCCGTTGGTTAGGTTGCTGATTGTAGAGGCTTCTCCGACTCATCTCGGTGCAAAGAGACAGAGAGGCGCTAACCGACTGGTTTTTCGGGTTGCTAGCCGGTGAGTGCACCTCTGGCTTCAATACCAAGACTGACCTCTGGCCGGGCCTAGCCTGACTTCGGGGATGCAGCTCTGACTTGTCAAGCTCAGCGAGAGCCTGACAAGCCTTCACAGCTTTTGAGGCTGGCACAGTTCACATTTTAGAAGCTACCTGTAGTGGGTTGAGTCACACGTGCGCGCCCGCAATGCTGAGGCAATATATAAGACCGGCTAATTCAGTTTTCAGCGTCGTCTGGTCCACAGGCGGAACATACGACCATGGCTTGTTATGGTCGTGGCATGCTGCAGGGTGCGCCATGCTACGCTGGCGTAACTTACAAATGATGAGCACACTCCACTTAAGCTAATACGACGACTGTGCTGCTGGGTTGGACAGTACATCAAAAACTTTTGACAGTAAAAAAGAAGAATTATTGGGTGGTAAAATGTAGGGCTGTCTGTAAAGATTTTTCGAGAATGGAAGTCGATGAGAGTCTGAACCGAGGATGTGAGGAAAAATTTAAATGAATACGAAAGAAGGGTTTTGGTTTTGTGACGTGAGAAGACGCAGTCTGAAAAAGATTTAATTAAAATCAACACGTCGATGTTGACTAGTGAAGAAAAGGCACACCAGTATTTGATAGAAGGCCAGAAAGAAAAGGGTGCAGAGTAAGAGCAATCTGGATCACACTTTGCACCGTTTAGAATCAGAGAATATATTCCGACGATACACCAGATATAGACAGCAAATCAGGATTAAAAGCATGGATTGCGGGTAGCAAATCTTCCCAATCATGAGAACCCTGCGGTAGTACGAACGAGCATAGAGGCAGTATTGAAATGGCGGAAGCTGATGGCGGGAGGCGTAAGTCTAAATTAACTAACAACATTATTTATAAAATTTTCCTCTTTTTGCATAATCAATTTAGACAGTGACGAGTAAAGTCCATTAGACAAATTTGGGAAAAATTTACCGAAATCAGAAATTGGTTTAATCAGAACAGCTTTAGGATAAGGCACATGGAAGTAGGAAGTTAGGATTAAATAATCAAAGAGAGTAAATGATAGAACACGAATTTAAATATATATTACATAGAAATTACTAAGATGAGATTATAAGATAGATAAATGCGCTAAAATAAAATTTATTTTCGACAAATTTAGTCCGAAAATAAAATACGGGATATGGTACTTGGAATGAAAAATGAGAGACATTAAATTAGAATTAAATAACCTAAGAGTTCAATTCATAAAAGAAAGAAAGAAAGACTTTTAATTAATATATATATATTAGATAGAGTCCACTAAGGCAAAAAGTACTTCGACATCATTTCACTATATTAGAAACTTTTGATTTCCACTATAGAAGCTTTTAGATAAAGGACCTGAAAATAAAGAATTACAGTACTAGGTTAGAGCTAAAGAGCGTAAGGTTTGAATTTCATAAAGTTAAGCTTAACTGACTTGAGTCTTAGAATGGTTAAAATTTGAATCGAATCGATAAGTAACAGGCTTGAGGGTTGATAAATGTGGATAAATACTTTAGCAAGTTTAAGCCTCGTTAAAATAACCTATGCGTCTCCAGGGAACTCCTTCGAGGGATCATCGGATGAAACGTAAGTCAATTCCAAATTTTTATATTATTATTATATTGTTTATAGATTTAATGCATAGCTTATAATTATTTTTATATAACGTTATTATATTTCGAACGCCACAACAATCGTGGGTGACAGACTAGTACTGCATGTATTCCTTTCCACATTGGAAAGTCAATGCTGATGTTGTTGAAAGATTATTCTGGAAAAGTAATTTGATTCTGGTGGCGTCTAAAGAAAAATACTTAAAATGATTTTAATAAATAGTAAGGGGAAGTATTGATGGTCATTTAACACTTAGCTGAAAGCCTACTTTGAAAATAAATCTTATTTTGGTTAGGTACTACAGATCTAGTTTTTGAAAAATATTAAGTATGAAGAATGTCAATATTTAGCCCACTAACAGGTTATCCTCAAATCATAATATTGTCCAGTTTAAATATTAAACGGCATCATTTTTGAGCATTACCAATTAAGATAAAAATAGCGCTGTGCGTTGAATAAATGACAAGAATAATTTTATTTTAACGTAATGGCTCCATAAGGCTTTTCAATTCGTCCCTCACTCTCCTGGAGTCCGCTAGATGTGAAGGTTGTATATGTCTGGTACTCAACCAATTTCAGGTCATCATCAGGGACACTGATGATTACATACTGTCCTCATTGCCATTGGGAGGCTGGGGGCGACAGCGAGGGCATGCCATCTACGCCTTCATGGTAATTAAGGGTAGGTGGTGTTAGGGTCCCTTCAGGACCGGATGTTGTGCTTGTGGTTTGTTGCATAGGCACGAATCATTGTTTTGTATTGCAGGTCGCGATCGGCTGCAGGTTTTTTTTAACCCCCGCAATAACTCTCCCGCACTATTCGAAGTGCTAGCGTGCCGTCCTGTGCTATCGCTCATCATGGGAGTGAGCTGTAAGCTCATGCCAACAGGATGGACTGCACGTCCCGTAGTACTCACTCGAATCAAATGTAAACGTATTAAGAAATTTAGAATGATTTGAAAAATGTTTGTCAAATATCGAAAATATACGAAAAATGTAGTTTAGCAAATATCAAAAAATATAGTTTGGCAAATATAAAACAAAACATATGAAAATATACTTAAATACTATCAAAAATATATAGTTTTGCTAATATCGAAAATATACGAAAACTATCGAGAATTCTTCGTATCTTGTAAATCGCTAATAAGTACAATAACTATTAAAAATACTGTTAACTTACGAATAAACAAAAATGCCACTTATCGTTGAAGCCAGTTAGGTTTAAAATGGCGGAAGGGTCACGCCTTCTTGTCGTCCATGTTGAGAGTATTTGATGTGGAACGTATTTAATCCATTTCACTTCCACTTGCTATCTCTTTCCTTCTCATTAGTTATATGAGAAATCATAAATTCGGAAATATCTTTCCCTGAGATACTTAAGCACCTTTTCAATACCTGCATCAGGTTCCTCGGTAAAAAATACCCCAAATTCATATGCCATCTGTTGGCAATACATGAAATTTGACAGTTCCGCGATAATTAAAAGTTTGTTGTGACTGTTCGCGATCGCGAGTTTTCCTGTGCGTGTTTGTCGTGAAAATTTCGATAATTACATAAAGGTAAGTTAAGCAAATTATGTTGTATGTGTGTTTCAGTGTTTGTGTGTAGTTATTTTCTAAGAAAACTCGTTTTTTTTTTGCTGAATTTATAATCTTGTCGTGTCCCTATGCAAATAAAATACGGACTTTACCTTTACTTAATATTTTATTAAAAACAAAACTGACCTAACTTATGTACTCGCACGCAGGCGACCGTACTGTTTGCAATTAAACCCCGAACTCGTCATACCATCGAAATCTCGCGCTAAGTTAACCTGTATACAGAAGCGGATTTGACCTTGCGACTATGTAATAACTTACTTCCAGCATTGCAGTCGCGATTTGTCAACAATAAATAAATGTAAGTATTCACCGGCAAAAGTGAGTTACTTAGCGATTATTCATTGCGTCATGGGCGACCACCACCTGTGTTATTGTTATTACACAGCGCCGCTTCTTGCTAACAACAGACAAAAGCAGTACCTCACTATCTGCAGCTGTGCTGTTATCATTTGAGCAATAATGTAATAGCAAGTACCTCACTATGCGAAAATGAAGTGCTGAGCGATTACTCATTGCCTAATTACCCCAACCGCTGCCGATTGCTTCCGCCTCCGGTACTAGAGGAGCTGGGCCGCGACATCCCTCCTCCCTGGAAAAAACTAGTTCCCAAGGGAACTAGGCCTGCTGTGACAAGTTGGTGTCTCTATACTATCAAAACATTTTCTCATTAGTACAATTGCATTCATTTTTCTCTTTAGTACATTTTCAGTATCGTAATTTCTTTGATACATTTCGTTATTATAATTTTCCGTAATACAATTTCATTATTATTATTCTTTTTAACGCATTTTCCTTATTATATTTACCTTTAATATCTTCTCCTTATCATTTTTTCTATTCTTTTCATAGTTTTAAACTCTACCCTATTACAAAATACAATTTATTATTTCCATCTCCTCTTAACTAATTTATTTATTTTTTTTAGTCTACTTCATATAATTGCCTCTACTTCCTAAAGGAATGTTCATCATAATATTTTTTTTTACATACAGACTTGACTTTCCATACTTAATTAATATCTTAATGAACAAGCCATTCTAGTCACTAACAAGTTTTATCTATTTATTTACACAGTTTTAGTTTACCATTTTACCTATCCATTTACATAACTACCATTAATTAAAGAAAGGCTAAGTAGTACCAAACTGAGGAGAACAAAAAAAAACTAAAAAGTAAGCTCTACTTATTTCTTATTATGATTCTTGAGTAAAAAGAACACATAATAATAAATAACGATATTAATTTTATACAGTATAAATACTAACCCTACGGTGGTTAACTTAACTACTTAACTACTTCAGCTGCATCAGTTCTTTCCCTCCGATCGTAGGTAAGTTTACAGTGGGCTGTTGTTGGTACTATCACTTGTATGTGTTCTGGGTTAGTGGGATGTTCCTTTTTCGCGATCTGGATTGTTTAGGCTGTTTTCAGTGTCAGAGGTGCTATAGATAGTTTATTTGGTCGTCCTGCTACTTTACTTAATTCTTCAATTTTTATTCACTTTTTATATAATTAATAGTTTTTACGCTTTTGAACATGACGTTCAAGTTAAGTCAGAGCCAACAAGCGCTCCTCTGCCTTAAGAGATGTTTTCCAAATTTATACTGCAAGCGATTTTATGCTGCACTTTCAACTTTCATCTGTTGTAATATTTCCAGCATAGTACATATTTATATTTTGTAATGCATATTTGCGATTCGCATGTCAACAACTTTTTCCATAATCGGAGTTATCATTACTATATTAGCATTTTGATTCTCATTGAATCGACCATTCCAGATCTTAGTTCCACCATAACATTTTTGGCGACATTTCATAAGAAAAATGTGTAATCGCTTTCTCTAATTTTTTTACACAAAAAAAATGTCGCTCTTATTTTCGAGGTTTTAAGAAAATATTTTTTGTCCAGAAGATTAACACTTTAGAATTGTCCTCGATTATTTAGTTACCATGAGGTGAATTGATATATATTTTTAAAAATATTATTTATCTTTTATTTTGATTGTCTTTTGGCACGGTGGAGTTCTCTCAATTATATTGAGAGTCCACCCGTACTTAAAGAAATATTTTTTTTTTCTAAACTTCATATTTGTAGTTAAGCTCTTAACATGAAATTATATCTTAGTAATTTCATAATGTTTAATAATCATCGCCTTCTAATAAAGCGTTTTCCTAATGTTTATTTATCCTTTGCAGGCTTTACTTCCAAGTTTTGCATCCCTATCTACATACACGAGTTAATTATTCCAGAGCTCCGTATAACTTACTTTTCCCTCTTTCGCTGCGTACTTGATGGTTTTTGGGTTTTTTTTCTGTTCACTTCTGTTACCGTATTTACCTCCACCGTTGAGCTCCTAAAGCTAAAATTACACTACCCTACATATATATATTTTTTCTACATCGAAATTTTCAATCTTTCCTAACCTACAAGTCTTAAGGTATCTTAATATACATATGTAGTAATCATTATTGTTCTTTATTTATAAACTGCGATTTTTTAACAAAAATTTTTTATATCTGCTCGTGTCGTATTTCTTTACTGATTATATAGGGTGATTCAGATCAGGATACCTTCCGGTATACCACGCGATTCCTTGAGGTAAGCTGATCAAAAAATTGTTCCACATATCCCCCCCTAGAAACCTTTCTTTAGAAGTTGTGGCCAGTTGCAGATTTCGTCAATATTCGTGAGCCCTGATGGGAATAAATGAGTATAACTTTTGAACCACCTTATAGATTTTGGTTATTGTTGGCTTATTAAATAGCCATGAATAGTAGCTGTCGAAAAGTGTATTCCTCTGTATTTGTTAATTAAGCATGTTTAAATTATTCTCAAATATTTCCAAAATTTTGATTTTTTTTACACATACATTTCATAAATACCGTTATTTATTTCAAAAACTTTCTTCCATGTAACCCAAATTTATTGCTTCTTATTAATGCCCCTACTACCCTCTATCACTGGGGGAAAACCGCATGCCAATATCTGTATTAGTTTTACTGGAGGTTTATTGGCAGATTCAAGCCAGATCATAAAATTGCATTAAGCCAATAATCACAGGTAGGTACGTAGGGTCTTTTATGACTGGACCAACAATTGCTTTGGTTATATTTTTCTGAAGGTAGTGGTAATCTTAGTACCACTTACCTCTCCTTTTTAAAACATGATTTAGAAGACATGTTGGATAAGTATATTCCGGTTTACCTTAGGAGGGAGATGTGCCTTATGCACGATGGCGCTCCGCCGCATTACTCTGCTTAAATACTAAATAAAAGGACCACTACCTTCAGAAAATTATAACCAAAGCAATTGCGGGTCCAGTCATAAAAGACCCTACGTACCTACCTGTGATTATTAATTTAATGCAATTTTATGATCTAGCTTGAATCTGCCAATAAACCTCCAGTGCTAAAACTGATACAGATATTGGCATGCGGTTTTCCCCCAGTGATAGAGGGTATTAGGGGCATTAATAAGAAGTAATAAATTTGGGTACATGGAAGAAAGTTTTTTTCTAAAGGAAGGTTTCTCGGGGGGAATATATGGAACAATATTTTGATCAGCTTACCTCAAGGAATCGCGTGGTATACCGGAAGGTATCTTGATCTGAATCACCCTGTATATTTCACTAATAATTTTTTATTCGTTTTCCCTTTTGATTAAGTGGCTGCTGGTACTCGAGTAAGAAGCCGTAGCGGTGATTTATATAAGGAGATAAATCTGCATGGGACAACCCAACTAAAACTAAATATCTGTGCGGGACAACCTAACTAAAACTAAATATCTGAACGGGACAATCCAACTAAAACTAAATATCTGTGCGGGACAACCCAACTAAAACTAAATATCTGTGCAGGACAACCCAACTAAAACTAAGTATCTGAACGGGACAACCCAACTAAAACTAAATATCTATGCGGGACAACCCAACTAAAACTAAATATCTGAACGGGACAAACAAACTAAAAACTAAATATCTGAACGGGACAACCCAACTAAAACTAAATATCTATGCGGGACAACCCAACTAAAACTAAATATCTATGCGGGACAACCCACCTAAAACTAAATATCTATACGGGACAACCCAACCAAAACTAAATATCTATACGGGACAACCGAACTAAAACTAAGTATCTATACTGGACAACCCAACTAAAACTAAGTATCTCCCTTTCTCTTAGTTTTTACAATATACATATTTCCATAAAACATTTCCCAAAATTTATCTTTTTTTTTTAATTTGTCCCTTTATTTCGGTTAATTGTCAATGAAGTCATATTTCCCATAATTTTTTTATCTTACAACTTTACAAATTTGTTGTTTTCCCTTTTAAACATTTTTTAATCACCTATCATCATATATTGCTCATTATTTTTCTTTAACTTTTCATCTCTTCTTTTTAATCTCTTATTCCTTTGCTTTCACAAAAACCTGTTGTTTCTTTTAAATTTTCCAACTTTCATTACTAATATTTACTCTATTTTTTTTTATAATTTTTATATATATATATTTACCTAAAGACATTTTCTTACCTATACATCTGTATCTTTGCCTTACCAATTGGATCCACTGGGTTACCTATATCTTCCTGGCCATGGATTATCAAACTCTGCTCTTCGAATTTCTTCTGAAATTGGAGGGAATTTGTTGGAAATCTATTTGGTTACGCTCCCCGATTCCTTGGTCATAACCGTTGCCTACTTTGTACAGCCCGGTCAAATTTGGCGTAAGATTTGTCCTATTAATCTTATTTCTGACCGGCGGAGCTACCATACCTGTTTGACAGCTACGTTTAGGCGTCTGTAACTTACCTTTTTGCTTAATCCCCTGGGTTTTCCCTAGTTGAGGATAGAAATTGTTCCTACATTCATAGCGCCATGCAGATCGCTCAGAATACTTACGAAGTCCTTATTGTTCATGCGAAGAAATCGCTGCTTTTACAGGATAGGCTCTTAGATTAGCGATTCTTACCAATGCACGCTCATCATCCAGCCTATTGCCACTGTGGCCATAATATTTATATAGCCTCCTCCTATACTCATTAAATTCTTCGTTTCTAATAACAAGACCCACATTTTCGTGAGGTTTCATCAAGGTTTTTTCCCATTTTGGCATCAGAAATTTTGTCATCATTATGTGCTTGTTTTTCCCATTTGGAGTAATGGTTGATTTTGATATCTGCTATTCTGGTCTGATACGGTCTTTCTTGACTGATATTTTGCCAAGCTGTGGATCGCACTTGTGTACAAGCTGCGACATTACCACAAGACGTATTTTCTTCCTTACTATTACCGGTGCTTTGTATCCACAATTTTATGTTTACGCAGTCAACAATAGCTCTGTTGTTGAGAAAATCCATTCCCAGTATACCGTCGGCTGGAATTGTATCCGTATTACTAATAGCATTAAATTTACATGCATTCTGACTGTTGTCTATCTGCAACTTCCCCTCACAAGTGCCTATGGAGCTCCTAGTGGATCCGAACAATCCTCCAATTTGAATTCTTTGATATGTTTGTATGGGCGTACTCCTTTTCATCCTATTAACTTTAATTATGCTACATGAAGATCCAGTATCTATTAAAAGCCTTAACTTACCTTATAATGCTATATCCGATGGAACCGTGATGATAAACTTATTCTGGGAATTTAATCTTTCACTGGCCTTTTCTGCTAAGTATTTCTTCAGGCAATTTGCTGTATAGTGATCCCGTGTTCGGCAAAATTTTCAGTAAAGTCCTTCCCCTCCTGGATGGATTCTTCCAACAACGCCTTCTTTAATGTCTGCGACTCTGACGACATGATCTATTCGGCAATTGGCCGTTTCGTGCCCATATTGCTGCCATTCTGCACAGAAGGGTTGCTTGTGACACTCTCTCGTGAAATGTCCCTGCTGGCCGCACTTGAAGCAATGGCTGAGTCTGTATGCATATGCTTTTCTAGGATATCTTCTGTACGATTCTGTGTGAATCGGCTTTAGCGAAGAGAAAGGTTTTTGGTGAGGTGCAGGTACATCTCCGTTAAAGTAGTCGCTGTTCCCTCCTTCCTGTGAAAAACCTTTATTGCTTGGTACCCTGAGCTGAAGTATTATCGCATCCTTTTCGTAGAATTCAGCTTCTGCTCGCACCGCCTTTAATGAATCAAACTGTTGTCCTGTTAGGCGAGTCCGAATAGCCTGATTTACTACTCCAGATTTAAATGTGGCTATCGCATCCGCTTCCAACTCCGCCAGTAATGCTTTATCTTTACCTGGGTACTTTGCAGAAACAGCACTTTTAATCTGATCCAACAGTTTCTTCATTTTGTCCGCAAACTCTTGGATCCCTTCTACTGGCCTTTGTCGACATGCTAGCAACTTTGTCCGTAGCTCGCTGAACGATACCCGTGGCATATAAGCCGCTTTGTTTGAATTTTGTAATGCTTCCAAGTCCTTTGGCTCTTCAGAGCTTGTCAGATAGTATGTATCGTCTGTCAGTCGATATTTCACACACTTCATAAAGATGCCTTGCTCTGCGTTTTTCAGCCGGTCGTATAGATTTTTACAACAACTCAGAAAACGCTGTACTTCCTTTGCTACTTTTGGAGACCTGTCTCCGGAAAACGTCGGCACGTATTTAGATACTTTGTCCATGATTCTGTCATATGTGTCAGCCATGTTCTTTTGTTCTCTGTAAGCGTTGCAATGACCCCTTTAATCTCACTTTCAGCTACACTTTCTTCTCACCACTTGTACATACACTTATATAACTCCAAACTTCAATTCACCAAATTTCCGCAAAAAATGGTGCACTTTGTGACATTAATACTCTTAAATAACTCTTTAATCACTAACGTTACAGACGACTTGACTTTTTGGAAGCTTTTCACAGAGATTCTACTTACTATTTCATCTTGGAGACCCTCTTCCAGTTAACACGCCTTTTAGTACCGGAATTTTCATAGTTACGATCAACGCCTCCACAAAAACGTGACGTTGAAAACTTAATTGTCGACGAAAAGAAAAAACCCGTCTTAAAATTATTACTTCTTTATACTATAACATCACACCTGAATTCCACGATCATATGCCTTTCACTACCTCACACACTTTTCTTTTTATCTTAACATAATTATAATAGTACTTTATTTTCCTGCAATATATGTATATAAAAAAATTGTTACTACCTGAAAATAAGAGAGAATCAGACCACTTAAAACTTAACAAAAACAATAATCTCACCCCAAAAACAATCACAACTATATCTTTAGTTCTAAAATACACTTTCAAATTTCTCCTATAAAAAAAACCAAAATACAATGTGTACAAATGACCCAAAATTTATTTTGAAGTATTAATTTTAATTCTAAGCATTCATTCATAAACCCAATAGCAATAATATAATTAAAAAAGAACTAATACCAACGTCAACTCAGAAAACAACCTCGTATATAAAAATAATATTTTTGTTTTTTTTACACAAAAAACCTGAAAAAAAATGTAATAAAATCAAGTAATCTCAAAGTTTCCTTATTGACTTTAATAGCCGTGGGTAGAAACTTTCCTACTTTCACCCATTTACTCGATAAAAAAAATGGACAATAGATTTATTTCTGTAGAGCGCTAGACATTTTTCAATTACATATACAAATATTATCAAAACTCTATTTTCACGCAACACACCTTACACTGAAAATTCCTTTAAAATTTTTTTTTTTTATTTTAGACACCAAACTCAATGAATAACACTATATTAGCAAACATACTAAATAATTTAAAAATTTGATCGCTTAACAAAAAAATCATTTACTCTATATATAAAAAACTTCTCTTTTTGCACAAAACAATAATTTCACTTCACATTACCTGTACAGAATATATAAAAAAAAACACTTCAACTTTTACCGGCTGCGCCAAAATGTCGGGTCCCCATGCAAATAAAATACGGACTTTACCTTTACTTAATATTTTATTTAAAAACAAAACTGACCTAACTTATGTACTCGCACGCAGGCGACCGTACTGTTTGCAATTAAACCCCGAACTCGTCATACCGTCGAAGTCTCGCGCTCAGTTAATCTGTATACGGAAGCGAATTTGACCTTGCGACTATGTAATAACTTACTTCCAGCATTGCAGTCGCGATTTGTCAACAATAAATAAATGTAAGTATTCACCGGCAAAAGTGAGTTACTTAGCGATTATTCATTGCGTCATCGGCGACCACCACCTGTGTTATTGTTATTACACAGCGCCGCTTCTTGCTAACAACAGACAAAAGCAGTGCCTCACTAAGCGAAGTGATGTGTCCAGCAATTATACATTGCGTCATCGCTATCTGCAGCTGTGGTGTTATCATTTGAGCAATAATGTAATAGCAAGTACCTCACTGTGCGAAAATGGAGTGCTGGGCGATTACTCATTGGCTAATTACCCCAACAGCTGCCGATTGCTTCCGCCTCCGGTACTAGAGGAGCTGGGCCGCGACAATCTTAACCTATCTTAAGGTGATATTTTCTGTTGATGATTTTCGCGGAAAATCTTTACGGGAAGTTCTTTTTGTGTAAGACATCTTTTCATTAACTCATAAACTTCGGTTTTATTGAGTTATTGCATTTCACAATCCCTTTAAAACTCGATTTTTGAGTAAATTGTTTTCCGTTGTGACAACTGTCAAAGGGGAAAATTTTCATGTAATTTTCTTCGAAATAGTTCGCGGGAAAATGGTTTGTCATAGTTAACATGTTCTGTGACTCTTTTTTCAATAGCTGGTATAGATTTCAAGTGATGGAAATTGAAATCCAACCAACTGTTAATAAATTTCCATTTCCCATAGTGTTGTTGTTGCTTTCTCGACACTTTGTTTTCATTTGTTGTATGGGGAAATTGGAAATTTTTATACAGTTTCTTATGAATTCAGTTAGTGTTTCTTAGTATAAATAATTCATTGTAATTCTTTTTTAAATAATTCATATTTGCTTTATATTTCAGCTGTTGAATATATGTACGTAGGCACCTAGGCACCTGCACTGCGTGGGTGGAATGTATGCCAGTCGCCTTCCCTGGCTTTTGTTGACTTAAGAACTCTGTATGGGGTTTTAATTTATTAGCTCTTTTTCTTTTCTTTTCAGCATGTTCGGGGCTGAACACTAGACTTTTTTGGCTTGAATGGTAGAGAAGGGCTATATTTTGCTATAATTGTTTTAAATACCATGTCAATAGAAATATGATTTTTTGAGTTACAATCAATATATCTATCTGCCAGAGATCTGCGAAACTTGACTCTACCTTCTTTATCTATATAACTACTGAGCTAGTGAGAGGATTGATTTTTCTTCTCTGTATTTGGGTCACATGGCTGGGTTTTCCAAAAATCATGAAACCCAATGATTGTTTTTATGTAGGTATAATTGCAATAAGTTTATTATTTTTATTAAAGTGTAATGCTTCCAAGAAATATTAAATGTTTTAATTTATCATTACTGAGAACTGCTCAGGCACAATCTTCTGGAACTGATACGCCAGAAAAAGGTTAAAGAAATGTCCCTAGGTGTAATAAACTCAATCGTATGATAATGGATTCTTGGAATTGAGTCCTGGCACCAATATGCTCTTAAGAAATGCAGTTGCATTGTTTTCTCACGACTATGGGCCATAAACTCAGGGTCTCCTCGCCAGGTATGAAATAATGTTTGTTGTATGAGATAGGGTATGTTATAATTGCCGGCAATGTTAGGGACAGAAATGTGTGATTGAGTAAATGAAAGTTTGGGTAGGCATTCGAGAGAAGACAAGTAGGCAGATAGCCACAGGGCATAGTCGTGAGTTTTCCTCTTGGAAATAACCGCGTGATAGTTTATCTTTTAAAAGTGTGAATTAAGTTTGTTCTGGTTTACAAAAGTAAACTTTTAACAAATTATTTAAAAAAAAAAGCTCGCAAAACAGGAGTTGGCATGCTGACGACATAAAATCCCATTGGAAATAATTAAAACACACTAAAAATGTCTGCTCTTAGATATTCAAATTCAAGAAAAAGAACAAAAATTCACGAAGAATTTTAAGAACAAAAGGATGGGAACTCTCTTCATTATCGCAGCTTGTCACCACCTTGGTTGGCAAGACCGACCGGGTCACTGATGTCGTTGACTTCATTTCAACGCCATAATCATGATTCATGAAGTCAAAACTTTTAAGACGGCATAACGGGCGAGAGATCTTTATTTGAGTTGACACTGAGCAGAAGAGTAAAGTTATAACATACAACCAAATTCCCTTTCCATTTTTACAATTTTCTAAACATCACACGAACACAGGTCCTGGGCTATGGGTTTATGTTAAATCAATGTTTAAGCAGCGATATAGCTGCGGCTATACAAACTCTATAAAGTGACTGTTCTTTTTACATACGAACACATATGCGAATGCATAGAGAGGATACTACAGATGAAAATATCTACCCCCCGACCCCTATCGTAGGCAAAAACCTTTAGAGTTATTGGAATTGGAGCTTTTTCGTACCAATGATGGTAGTAGTTATCTAGCTGTTTTAAGTACCACTCCCCTTCAACGAGGACAGCTTTTCCGGATTTATACAGAGTTTCTGAACGTAAGAGAAGTTTTATGTGTAATAAGAGGCAGAAAAATTGAGCGTAGTTCATTTCAATATTTTTCGGTTCATGGGAATTAAGGGGATGTTCGTACCGTACATATATGCGGTAAGCGACTGGAGTATAAACAATTTTAATCGCATAGTTTTAAAGATTTTGAAACGTTTGTGAAGATATAAATGTGGGCAACTTATATGTTTCTTGTGAATTTCATTGGCGAATTACTGATATTCTAATTGTCTAAACGCATAACCATCACTATCACGCAAGCAACGCATTTATGTATACCGCGTTTCCTGGTACACTTAGGAATTCCCTTAAAGACTACCCAATAAATGTGTATGGTTTGACGTAGCCTTGTATATATGATGCGATGGAGGTTTCTCTATAAAAAGTGAGCTTAAGTGGAGGTGGAGAGTTGGGTAAGAAATGCTGGAGGCCTCTGCAGAAGGGATACAGAATTACAAAGGTAAAGAATAGGATTCATGATTTTCACTTGTGCACTACGATGCTGTATGGTAAAGGGGTTTTTCTTTAACCCAGTGTGATGCTCTTATGTTTATCAATCTTTATACGAAAATTGGAGTTAAGGGTTTTTGGATACTTAATAGATTACCAGTACGCCTAGTTCTACATATATTTGATACGTTTTCGTCTCTAAGTCGTAAGAAACTTCGTCAAACTTCGTCGTTTCTGTAAAATGATCCAAAAAACACAATAGTGCTTTTTGATTTTTGGCTTACTTATTTGATGTTCCTTTTCCTTTATTCAAGCGGATTAGAATATACATTGGATAAATACTGTAGCTCTTAATCTACCCCTCTTTTGATTTTAGCTCATTTGATGAGGAGCCAATTTATCCAGCTTCTATTAAATTGGTTATCTTAAAAGAGTTTCTTAATTTCGATGTATGCCGTGTTAATTGTGGGTTATTGTTTTAGGCCTGTCTTGCTCGATATTTTATTATAGTAGGTACGTTAAAACTTGTGACCCATTCAATTCTATTTTTCCGCATCGAAGTTGTCCCGAACGTTTTTGCTTGAAAGTCTGTTACTCCGGTAAATTTTAAGGATTCAGCATAAAGACATATTAATGAAGGTTTGTTGATACAGCAAATTTGAATTAATCCGTATTGCTTTTTGTTGAAGGTCAAATCAATTTAGTTTTCTGTGCAAAGTTTTCTAACATAATGCTTTAATCCTGGTTCTGATGATCTAATAAAGTGGTTAAACAATCTATCAATTCATATTATACGCACCGCGTCTTGTCCTTTATAGTTCGTGTAAAGAGTCCTTATCAATAATCTATCTAGCTTTATCATTATTTAATATGGAGCCACGTATCTACTATACTTCAACTGTGAATTTGTGGGGGAATAATTTTATGAAATAAGACTATATTCGGGAACTTAAAAATACAAGCTCAACATTACTGAAAGATCGTGTTTCTAAATGAACATTTAAATTTAATTATAAGTCACTTTTTCAAAATACGACTTGAAATCTTCCTTGTACATGTATGCATACATGGTACCCCATGAAGTGATAGTACTCCCCTAGACAAACAAAAAATTGTACGGAAGGCGGAGTTTCGGAGTTACAGTGTGATTAAGAATGCTCTGTGGCGCACTCCACAATGCCATCAGATTGTGGGCATTGAGAGTTGTTCCGGTTTTTCCCTTTCTCAACATTTTATTCACCTCCTCGAAACTACGTGAGTCAAAGTTTCGTCCTTGGTACAAATGAAGTTAAGAAAGCACATTAAACCTTCTGTATCATTTCGTCATTATTTGTTCCACAACTGTGGTTCCCTCTTGATTAGGGATTGCATGAGCTTCAGGCCATTTACTGAAATAGTCAATAGCAACTAATCTGTAACGGTTACCGCTATCCGTTACTAGAAAAGGTCCAGGGATGTACATTATACTTAGGCATTCCGCCTTTGCATCTGTGAGGCGGCCCTTTGCAAGGAGCACAGACAGTGCATCTGCGGCACCATTCTTCTACATCCTCTCGCATATGTAATAAATAAAATAAAATGTCCTTCAGAGGATTCACTGTGCATTTCTTTTACAACATCGTTGACCTTTAATACTGGCACGACTATCTGCATTCGGGATGACTCGCCATTAGTTGCCTCTCACTTGCGTTTTAATATACTGCATTTAACGTGAAGAGAATTCCACTGAACCCAGTAGCTTTTGTCGTTTCCCTCTGAAATATCCTTCATCATTCTTTGCAAATAATGCCGAAAATTCATCGATCACTTCTTTGGCCGGTTTGTATTGTTATTCACTTATGGAACTGGATGAAAGACGTTTTTGAGCCTGATAAGTAGTAGCCGGTATAGGTTTTGTCTCGTGGATATTACTACCATTGTCCAAATTAACAATCTGGTAAACCGGTTACAAATTTACAGTCACCTCATTTTAAGATGTGTTGAGCACTTTCTGCCTTCACTAAAGTCTCACCAATGATGATGTTCGATGTAACTTGTGTAGGGTTAGAATCGGCAGCTGCCGATGTTATCAGTAAGTTTCGTCCAAACTCGCGTTTCGGAACATGCAGACAGAGTAACATTGTCACAGACCAGCGTCCTACTTTTCGCAGAATAATCGGCTCCTACTCCTAGTTTCATAGGAATTTCTATGTTGCCATATTTCAGAATCGGTTCTCCGACATCCAGATTAATTTTGCATGTGTTCATGCAGTCTACTCCAAGAATGCATTCATCCATGATGTCTGAAACCAGAAAAGTGTGAGAAAATAGGAGTTCGCCTAGTTGAACATCCAAAGATGTTTCTCCATAGACCTCTGCTACTGCTCCAGTTCCTGTTCTTAGTAAAGACTGGGTGGTGTTGTGAAGCGATTTGTTTTTGACGAGATCTGCTCTAGTAATTGTTGTCGAAGCCCCAGTGTCGATAGTGGTTGCGCAGTAATTTTTTCCTACACTTCCATATATAACAAGACTGCTATTATTTCTCCGCAAATGGGCCACCTGAATGATGACTTCGGGGCTTTCGTTTCTACCAACCCACTTCTGCCCACAAAAGTTAGCATTTACATTTGTTCCGACTGTGCAAACGTAGAGCTGATGCCACTAGTCGCTGTTTGATTTCTAGTCTCTCTAGTTGTTCCTGCCTCACCATCTTTGGCATTTTTTTCTGTCCTCCTCTTCTGATGATTCAATTTTTCGTCATGTTCTGCAGTCCCTTTGTTGGTGTGGCGGTCTATTAGAAATCTGGCATCGCAGAATAACACGTGAAGGAATGCATAGTGATGACTGCATTCTGTTCCAAATACATTGCTTCACCGAAATTCCTCTCACTCGTATCTGGCAGATTCATATGCTAATGCACATGCTAGCGCTTCTGCTGTTGACTTCTTTCCTGGTAATATTAGCGCTTGTTGTAAATTTTGATGTGCAGTAGCGTTCACAATTCCTCTGTTGGATATAGGGTATGAAAGGTAAGCTGTAGCTGTAGTTGTTGTAGTGGTTCGCCATGCTTTTAAAACCTATTAAGTAACTTCAGATGATAAACTTGCTGTATGGGTTAATGCCCGTACTAATGAAATGTAATCACATTGCTTTTCAATTTTGCTGTACTTCCGACACTTGTTATTGAGCTTTCAACACTTCTTGCAGGAAAATCCAGTTTGGACGAACAAAAGAGTTTTCTGCAGAGTCTAGAAACTTGTTTGGAGGAACAGAAGTAGGTATATTCTGAAAAATTCTCCTGAATTTTTCAATTTTCACATTTTATTAGGTGAGTGAATTTTTCGGAAAATACTTCTCTTCCTCCAAATAAGTTCCTAGACAATTCTACAGAGAACTCTTTTGCTCATCCAAAACTGGTATCCACCGATTTCTTCTCTTCATCTGTTCAATTCTTTTGTTCATCCCAACGGGATTCCAGAGTATTCTTTTGTTCCTCAAAAGCATTCTTTTGTTTATCTGCAGGGCTGAAAGCTTCAAATTGCTTTATTTAATGCACTCAGAAGTTGTTCCATGTTCTTACCAGACTTTTCTTCTTGCGAAATATCTTCGAAAATAAACGTCTCAGGATTCGTTTTTTCCATTTTCAAAGCTCGTCTAAGTCGCTCGGCTGCAATACAGTACCTTGCCATATCCACCCATTAGAATTTTCAGTTTTAAACTATGATAACTTGCAATGTTTGCAATATTTGGCCGTTTTTTTAATTCATCGCTTTCCCTGTCCCTTAGGAAATAAAATGTAACAGCAAACTTATTTAAGAGGTATTTATTAGACTAAAAAACAAAAAACAAAAAAACAGACATACGACGAGGCAGGCTGGCTCAATTTCTTCTTTTATTAGGATGATTAGCTAATCATGTTTAAGCATTGTTGGCTTACATGAAAAATTTATCATTCATATTTTTATGGTTTTTAGGTACATAACAGTTATAATACGCGAGTTATATTCCCGGCGAACTCAGCATTTTTCTAAACATATTCACATAATATGCATTATGTTATTATTTCCGTTCTTATTAAAAATAAGCTTCCCACATTTCATTCGCGAAATCGTGAAAAACAAATATCTCGAGTTACAAACTCAACGTCGGCACGTTTAGCTGAATTAGCGTAAATAAAAATTTCTAAATAAGAAATTAGGAAAAATATTTTTAAGGTAGTTAGTTCTTAATCGTGTTTTAATAGAATTAGTCGAAATAAAATAAAGATCCTGAAATTAAATAAAGATTTATTTTATTTTTTTGATTTCCTGAAAAAATAAAGTGAAAAGTGCTCGGTAGGATTGCTGGCGGTATTCAAATAAGTGTTCAATTAATTATTTTCTTATTTTCTTGATTTACAAGAAGTGGTGATAACTAACTAATCATTTTCTTGATTTACGGGAAGTGGTGAATACCAACTAATTCTTTTCTTGATTTGCGAGAAGTTGTGATTACTTTTGTGAATACTTTTCTTTTTAAAGAAAAATGTCGGCAAACCTGTAGCATATAAACCAATCAGTGTCAAGGAATTAAGTAACATACAGGAAAACTACAATATGGCATTAGCATCGGTGACTGTCAAAGATGTGATGAATGAAGCTAGAGCAGTGCCAATCCTCAGAGGCGATGGAACATATGAACTGACACATTTCATCTACGAAGTCGAAACTCTCTTCAGTATGGTGACGGATAATGCAGCCAAACAATACATCTTCCGGATTCTGACCACGAAGATTTAGGGCAAGGCAGCCATGTCAGTGAGAAGAGTGCTAGACCAAGGCTCAACATGGGATGTTATAAAGAAGCAACTCATAAATTAATTTGGAGTACAGGAAACCTACCTGAAGCTTAAGGAGCAAGCAGATTCAAAAAAGTTTACCAGTGTAAGTCAATATTATGAAGATTTAATAAAAATTTTAGATAAGTTAAATTTTAAATATAGTATAGATACGGAAAACCCTGTAGAACCCGAGAATAATGAACATAGTATATTAGAAAGATTTTTAAACAAACAACCTCGTTCATATAATATGTAACTTAGAATAAAACAAGTGAAAATAGAAGAAGAAGTCCAGTGCAAAGAAACCGTTTTTTCAAATCAAGAGAATAACAGAAGTTTTCCTACTAATTACGCAAATAATAATAAGAGCAATTTTCATTCACACTAATTACGCAAACAATAATAACAGAAATTTTCATACTAATTACGCAAACAGTAGTAACAGAAATACTGACAAAACTCACAATAATTTTTACTCTAACCACGACAGACATTTCGATAGCAGTAATAGATTTAGAAATCTCGCACACTATCGCAGAAATAATTTCTCTGGTCAACGTTCTCATAATAGGAAACATATTGCAAATAATCAACCAGAACCAATGGATGTCGACCACGAAAATGTTCATGTACAGCTTCGGGATACCTATTACCAATAGCTACTTTTACAATAAACGAACAAAAAATAAATTGTCTAGTCGATACTGGAGCTGCTACGTCTATCATATATAAAGATCTTTTCCCCAGTTTAAAACGAGTACAATTAGCTAAACCAATAGATTTGATAACATTGTCGGGTAAGCAAGAGATAACAAAGAAATTAATTACAGAGGTTCCAGCTGAATTTAATCACAACGCAACTATGAGTTGGAAATTGCTAGATTTAAAAAATTAAAGTTTTGATGCTATAATGGGACAAAATATTTTAAAATCAGTAGGTGCCAAGATAGATCTAGAGCAGGGAACAATCGAAATTAAAAACAAACTGACTTAATTTATAGATACTTGCCCATATGAGAAAATTTATCAGTTAGAAACACTTGAGCTAAATAACGTAGATTTACTTAAACAATTAAAAACTGCTCATCTAAATTCAGAGGAGCTATGTCATTTAAAGCAAATTATTAAATATAATAGGGATCTGTTCTTCCAAGAGGGTAATAAATTAACAAGTGTAGCTGAAGTTAAACATCTGATATTAACGAAACATAGCCAACCAATTTATGCTAAAACCTACAGATTCCCAAAAATTCATGAGGAAGAAGTAGAGAGACAAGTTCAAGAAATGCTGGCAGGAGGAATAATAAAACCCAGCAGTTCAGCCTATAATTCCCAAATTTGGGTGGTACCGAAAAAGATGGACTATTCGGGAAAACAAAAATGGCGAATTGTCGTAGATTATAGAAAATTGAACGATATAACGGTGGATGATAAGTTCCCTATACCAAATATAGACTCTATATTTGACAAATTAGGTAGAGCCCAATATTTTACGACTCTAGACCTCGCTCAAGGATTTCACCAAATCCTCGTAGATTAGCAAGATAGGGCAAAAACGGGCTTTTCAACACCACAAGGTCACTACGAATATGTAAGAATGCCATTCGGACTGAAGAACGCTCCGGCAACTGTTCAGCAGATGCTCAGAATGATGCACTTCGTGCTAAGGGAATAAATTAATAAGTTATATGTAGTCTACATAGACGATATTTTAAAATTTAGTACCTCCATTCAAGAACATGTCGATTCATTCAATAAGATTTTTCAAAAATTACGAGAGTTCAATTTAAAAATCCAAATGGATAAGTGCAACTTTTTTGTCGGAGAGACTGAATACTTGGGACATATTCTCACGACTGAAGGAATCAGACCTAACCCAAGAAGAGTAGAAATTATCAAAAACCTCAAAATACCCAAAACTCGCAAAGCAATAAAAAGTTTTCTAGGCATTACCGGATATTACCGGAAATTTATTCGCGACTACGTTAAAGTAGCCCAACCTAGGACACAGTGCCTTACAAAGGACAACTGAATTAATGAACACGATTCACGTTTCATTGAAGCTTTCGAAAAACTTAAGGAACTTATAACAAAAGATCCTGTTTTAAAGTACTCTGACTTTAAGAAAAAAATTGTTCTTACGACTGACGCTAGTCAGTTCGCAATCGGTGCAGCGTTGTCCCAAGACAGTAACCCTATCTGCTTTACAAGCCGAACCCTAAATGCTCATGAAATAAGGTATTCCACGGTTGAAAAAGAATTGTTAGCCATAATTTGGGCAACAAAATATTTTAGACCATAGCTTTTCGGGCAAAAATTCACAATTAGGACTGATCATCAACCACATGTCTGGTTAAGCTCATTAAAAGATCCCAACGCCAAATTTCAAAGATGGCGAATTCGATTGAACGAATTCGACTATGAAATTGAATATTTAAAGTTTAAAGATAATAAAGTTGCTGATTTCCTTAGTAGATTAAACACTGAAGCTCGCGAAATAAACGAAATTGAAGACAACCAAGAAAGTGATCGAGCCACGATTCACAGTGGCGTTGAAGATTTAAATGATCATATCCCAATTGCAGAAGTATTAATAAACAAATACTTGACCCAGATACATTTAGTTAAAAACAAAGCCGAGGAATTGATAATAAAATAACGGAGATATAGGAAAATATATATATCAGAGGAAGAACTAAGTAATAATAACTATTTGAACGATATGCTAAGAAGATTAGTAAAAAAGGGAGTTACAGGTATCTATTCTGAGCTAGAAGATACAAAATACAACCTGTTACAGAAAAAATTGTTAGAGCTTTTCAGCAATAATAAACAAATCAGGTTTATCAAATGTACGATTAGAGCCGAAGACTTAGAGAACGAGAGTGAAGCCATCAAAATAATCGAAAAAATTCATAAAGAGACAAATCATAGAACATAACCGAAAACTATGAAGAACTAAAAAAGAAGCATTCCTTCCCAAAACTGACAGAACTTATATACAAATATATCAACAATTGTGAAACAGGTAACCTTGCCAAATACGATAGACATCCCATTGCACACAAATTTAATTTATCGGAAACACCAAACTCGCCAAACGAAATTATTCATGCAGATCTATTTAATAATTTAAAATATTTAATGGCATCTAAACTAAACGATAGAAATAGCATTACCATTGTTCAGACTTTAAGACAGAGATTCTCACTCTTTGGGAAATCGAATAAATTAGTAGTAGATAATGAATTCGATAGCCTTAATATGAGAGAGTTCGGAAGAATAGAAAATATTGAAATTCACTTCACATCTCCACGTTCATATACTGGAAATTCGGATATAGAAAGAGCTCATGGGACTCTAAACGAACATCTAAGAATCCTCGAAGTAGAAAAAGCTAAACTCACTCCGGAAGAAAAGGTTCTAAAAGCTATTGAAAATTACAATAACACCATCCATTCAACGACCTTAACGAAACCATCCGATTTTCTCAACAATAGGATCAGTGATATAGACAGGGTTAGAGATAGAATTCGTAAAAAGAAAGTAGAAAATATATCTAAGTTAAATAAAGATAGGAAAAGCTTAGTATTAGGTGATGAAAACCAAATCTGGGTAAAGAATCCCAAAATAGAAAGGCACAAAATGTAACCTCTATACATTAAGATAAAAACGAAATTCTCTAATGGCAAATTAACGGATCCTAAAAATCGTAATATACATCCTTGCAGAATTAAGCGAAAATTTAAATATTTTTCAGGTAATAATACTGACGTTTGTGCTGTTAATCAACCCAACTAATGCGTTGGTTAACATGGAAAAGTTAGAAACGAAAGGAGGATTTCATACTTCATATTTATTTTTTCATATAATTGGTTTGTACAACAAGATTTACAATCTTTTATATATGTACAATATTAGACATATCCAATTGCATATTACAGAGTAGAAGTTATCACAAAAGGAAAACGAGACAAAGGAGAAAAAAAACAAAAATAAAATTAAGATTCAAATTCAAATATACTTAACTAACCTAACCTATATATCAACTACTGTATATCTAACTACTGCTGCCGAGGACACGCTTCACCTAGAATCTATCACTAGTAGTGAACAATTCAAAAACTTTCTTCCGGAATGCACCAACCATCCACGTCCGCTGAATCTCAACTGGTAGAGAATTCCATATTCGAGGTATATGGACAAAATAAGAACGAGCGCCAGTCAACGTTGCAAAACAAGGTATAATTAAATTGAAATGCCTTGGAGATTGGGCAAGCTGAATATGTTCCCATAAATAATCAGGCTT
This sequence comes from Dioctria linearis, assembly GCA_963930735.1. Classification (NCBI taxonomy): domain Eukaryota; kingdom Metazoa; phylum Arthropoda; class Insecta; order Diptera; family Asilidae; genus Dioctria; species Dioctria linearis. The sequence continues at coordinate 196,010,827 of OZ005742.1, forward strand.
ACAAGTATACACGAGCTTATATAAAAATATTAAGGCTTTAAGTTGAAGATACGTATTTAGGGAGCAACCCAGAATTACGTTTCGGTAAGGACTTACATGATCATATCGTCGTAGCCCATAAATGAAACGAATACAACAGATAAAAGCAACATTCAATTTACGAGAGCAATTATGATCTAATGCCGGGAAAACGATGCTTCCATAAGTGAAAAGCGGTATAAGCTGGGTTTTTACTATCCTAAATTTAGCACTGTTTGAGAGGAGATATCCCGAAAGCCAAAGTCTTCTCAAGGCACCATAAACATTATTTAATATTTTCTTAATATTGTCGCAGCATGACATCTGTGAGTTAAGCATCACACCAAGATTCCTAACACATTTAGCGTGTGGTATATCAGATGAATTCATAACAACCGTGGGAAAGTCAGTAGGCTCCAACTCCCTCCTGTATGTGATTGTGTAACTAGATTTCCCGGTATTTAATAATAAATTGTTAGCAGCAGACCATTCACGTATACGTTCAAGGTCCAAATTTTATCGACAAAAACCATCCTTCGACATACCAGTGGGGCAACTCAGGAAAACCTCCACATCATCGGCATACAGATGCACTTTAGCATCATGTACAACGTTAGGTAGGCCATTTATGTACAGACTGAATAATAACGGACCTAAGATTGATCCTTGCGGTATACCGCATCTAAGCTGTATCGCCTCAGAAACTCGATTTCTAAGTTTAACCTGCTGGGAACGTCCCATCAGGAAGATATTTAAAGTGTTGATAGCAGAGGTAGAGAAGCCAAATTCATTCGCTAACTTAGATCTTAGTATAATGACTTGGAGAAGTCTAGTAGAACAAGAATACTCATATCATCTTTATCAAGCGCCATACGTATATCTGAGCTAAATTTTAACAAAGCAGTTTCACATTAAGCATTTGACAAGCCATAAGTTTTTCAATAGCCTTGGCAAGAAAACGCAGCAAACTGATAGGACGGTAATCAGATAAACTGCTCGGAGAATTATTTTTAGGAATAGCAATAACAAAAGCTTTCCTCCAGTTAATAGGGAAATTAGCAGATGTTAAAATTGTATTAAAGATGTGAGTTGCTACAGGAAGCACCACAGGTACGAGTAGCTTTAAAAAGTGAGGAGGAATGTCACCTGGACCAATGGCACTCGACTTAATCGAATTAATGACAATCAACGTCTCATCGTCAGTAACATATCGGAAGGTAAAACCATCAGATGGAGATAGCAGAATATCACCACTGTTTCTATCAGCCGGCACAGTTTCATGAGACATAGATGAAAAGCATGTATTCAGTTCATCAGGATCCAGCTCACAGCCACGATCTTCCTTACCATGTAAGCCCAGGCGCCTTAGATTACTCCAAAATATTTTAGGAGGTAAGTCAGGATTAAGCTGTCCTCCGAGATATCTCCGTTTAGCCTTCCGTATTTTTAGTGTTAAAATATTTCACAAAAGTTTATATAATCGGTGTGACTCAGCAGTTCTTAGCCTCTTATATCTCCGAAATAGAAACTCCCGTTCCGAAATTAGGTTTTCAATTTCTTCAGATAACCATGGAAATGACTGCACGCGTTTACACGCCCTTCGGAGAGGTGCATGCTTATCACGAAGATAGTGGAATAGAGTCTCAAAAATTTCCACCTGATCATTAACATCAGTGCACTCATAAACCGTTGACCAAGGGAGCTCTGAGCAATCATTTAACAAAACCTCATGATTTATACGACTATAATTGCGATATGATTCTAGTATATTAACATTTGTTGTAGTTAATGAGAATCTGAATGTTAAAAATAATAAATCATGGTCCTGAAAGCTGGGTGGACTAAGCTGGTTGAAAAATAAAGCCTTATCTTCCTCTGTCACCAAAAACATGTCAAGAAGGGAAGGATTCGCAACGCCACAATATGTCGGCAGCGTATTGACCCTCTTCAAATCCAATGATTGAAACATGTGTGAGAGATTATCAGTAACAGAATTCTCAGCTAAGATATTTACATTAAAATCGCCAGCAATAATCACATTATCATGGCGGTGTATGATTGAAGCTATGGTGCTCTTAAATTCAAGTGCATTCTCCAGACTAAACATATTAGGAAGGAAGTAAGAAGCGACAAGAACGCACCTATCAGAAGTAGACCTAACTTCAACACATATAAATTCCAAAAACTGGGACGAAGAGAAGCCAATGGTAACCGACTCAAGACTATCTCTATCATATATGCTAACATCTCCTCCGACTCGACCATGTCTATCAATACGATGTAGCTTAAATCCAGGAATGTCAACCAATTTTGTCGGAATATGACTATGTAGCCGTGTTTCTGATACCACAATAGCGTGTATTTCGGAAGCAGCAAAAGCTTTTCTCATTTCATCAATCTTAGGCCGCAAGCTCCTAGCATTCAAATAGCAAACATGTAGACCATCCAATCTGCAGCGAAAAATGCTTAGCATAGTTCCTATCTGGTCCATGGCAATATACTACGTAACGTCTAATTCAGATACCGTGCACAGTGGCACATACAGAAAGCCACAGCTTAATAGGGAAAGTAAGAGTGTGTAATCGGCAACGAAAAAATTAGCAAAAAAACAATATAATAAATGATTAGTTAATAGCATACAGTAGTGTAACCTAGAAATGACAGCACAGACTCCTGGTAGATAATCTATGAGAACAAGTGAAAGCTTCAAGAAGAAAACAACTATAAATTTAACACCAGATATTATTAATGTAATATAAACTAAGAGCTTGACACACATATCAGATGCATTAATATCTTTGAAAAAATTAAATATGATATCATAGCTACTCATCTTCATCCATTTACGCAGTCGAGATTCCTGGGGCTGTAGTCATACAATTTCTGTCCAAAGCATACAAATCTTCTAAGTTCAATATACGCTGTGACGAATCATCTTTTCTCCTTTTCACATAAACAAATCCATTTCGAGAGCTCACCGCAAACAGCTTGTTTTGATAGCGCAACCGGCGTGCTTCACGAAAGATAGCATGATTATGACGAGTGAAGCTATCATTAAAGTAAATAATACTCTCGGAGGTAAAACCAGCATCAATTTGATTCAGCAAGAGTGGCCCATGAATTTTAGGAGCTTTAAAGAAAGCTCTTTTTTCATTAGGTGTCGTAAACCTTACAATAATCGGAGCAGAAATAGCTGATGAGGATTCGCCAGCACTCTTCATCCTCAACCGAAAGGCATCAATATATGGCGTGATGGAGTAATTGATCGCCGTCGCAACCTTACCGAAAAGATCGCAAGTGTTCTCCTTCCCCAGAGCGGGAAAGCCCCTTATAACGACATCATTAAACGGTTAGTTCGATGCATATCATTAATCTCACTTTCCAGCAATGCAACTTTGCGTGACAAAGACACATTGGTGTGTCTGACGGAATCAATTGCCCCTCGAAGAGCAGTAACTGCCTGGTCAATTTTGTCGGAAATTTAATTTTAGAATTCTGTTAAGACCTTGCTAATATTTGTCATAAGTGTCTTCTCAAGTGCTTCCATATTTACATCCATGTAGTCAATATGAGGGGAAGCAGTTTGTTCTACCACACGTTTGAACTGGTCGCACTCCGAGTCTGAGGTTGCGAAACCGGAGTATTGCTCCGAGATTTCTCTGCTCCAGCGCCGCTCCCAGATGCCTTTGTATTGTTGCCTTTAACCATTTTATATCAATGAAATGGATACCGTTGATACTCTTCAGAACGAAGTATTAAAAATTATAAAATAAACCCCGATATCAGGTAAATGCCGGTATGAAAAAGTATAACACGCTTTATTATAGAGTTTTATAGTTGAAAGAAGTAAAAGACCGATCACTTAACTCAGGATATGGAAACCTAACGCGGAAAACCCAGCAGCTCGATTTTTAGCGTCTACTCAGAAATATACATCGACACTACTACAACAGAACGACATACAAATAATCGAAGGATACGACAAAGCCTTACATATAATTGACGTAGATATGCTAAGACAGACTTTAGAACAACTCAAGACCGACATAGATAGTATATTTGATATAAGGGAGGATGAAACCATTCATAACCAATTAAATTTACAAATTTGGAAAACAAGTCATAACATAGAGACAATAATACCACACAGACAAAAGAGGGGCCTGATAAATCTTGGGGGGAAAATTTTCAAATGGGTTTTTGGTAGACTAGACGACGACGATAAACAGGAGATAGAAGAACATTTAAAATCAACCGACATAAATAATAACAATTCCATAGACACATTAAACAAACAGATTAAAGTTAACAACGATCTACAAGAAAACCTACAGATACTTACCGACAGACTTAACGAAAATCAGAAATTGACATTTAGCCTATTAAATAACTCAATTAAAATTAATAAGGACAACTTAAAGCAATTACATTTCATTCAAGTTCTTACTAATGTAAATCTATTAAATGAAGAAATAGACAGAATCCAAGAAAATATAATTTTTGCAAAGCATAACATAATGAGCCGACCGATTTTTATGAAATAGACATTTTTAAAATGCAAGAAATTAAATGTTATTTATAGCAAGTAGAAAATAAATTAATATTTGTAATTGCTATCCCAAAGTTCTATAAAGAAAAGGCGAAAAAATACAAACTCCTTCCTATTCCAAATGGCGATCATGAGGAGCTGGTAATTGAAGAAACAGATATACTTCTTTTTAAAAATAAAGCTTATCTGGACGATGGTCAATATTATTTAAAAAATTTAAAATTAGCAAACGAATGTACCCAGAATTTAGTGAATAACAGATTAGAAAATGCAAAAAGATAAAAAGCGTTCAATTTGAGTTAAGAGAACTAAAGCAAAATTTAATTTTGATCATAAATGCAAATAATGTAAAAATGCAAAATACTTGTAATGACTTAGAATATAAATTAAATGAAAATTATATAACAAACTTTAATAATTGCAGTATAGAAATAGATAATATGAAATTTCAGAACCTAGAGAAGGAATTTAACCAACATAATATAATACTACCCAATTAGTTAGAAATAGGAAATAGCAGCGAAGCGGTAAATATGAAGCAATTGCATTTAAAACAAATTAAAAATATCAATGAGATAAAGGAAATAAAAAATGTAAAAAGGAATAATAAAATCACCTTTTATGTAAGTACCACATTTTATTGTAATATTAATAGCAATTGTAGTACTATATATTGTAAAAACAAAATCCAATCATGTTAACGTTGAGTTGGTAACGAGATCGATAAAGGATAGAGTCCAGGAGGACATCAAGCTTAACAAGGGGGGAGTTATATTCCCGGCTAACTCAGCATTTTTCTAAACATATTCACATAATATGCATTATGTAATTATTTCCGTTCTTATTAAAAATAAGCTTCTGTTACGCGCGTACTCCGTGCTTTCCCGCTTGCCGGGAGAAGAGAGCACAGCGGAATCTTGGAGTTGGTTCTTAGGGTCTTTTATAAAAAACTCGAAATTCAATTATTAAACCTCTTAGGATCTTTTTTTAAAAAAACTCAAAATTCAATTATTAGACCACTTTTAATTTCGGAAAAATTTAGGTTGTTCAACTTATTTTACCTCCCCAGAACCAACTTCGATGTTTTAATCTCGCGACTTTTTCCAAGACTGCCTGCTATCATTTCTTTATTCATTCTTTGGATATTACGCTCGCGCCGTCAGCAAAAACTTCCCACGATCGCATCGATCACGTGGTGCATTTTTCTGTTGATAAGCGAGGCATGTTATTTGATACGCCACTTGTGGCGTGTGCATATGCAAGTGTTCAAGAGGAAATATATTGCAACAAAGTTACAATTTAGGTACTTTGTGTTTATAAAAAATGAAGCGTGTGCATATTTAAATGATTAAAAAAGGAAAATTTGTGCTGACAAACCTAAGTGGAAGTTAGAGATTTCATTTCAAGAAATCTGAAATGAAATCGAATTTTAGTGTATACACTTGAAATAGGGCAAGTAAAAAACGTATGCACCTGGAATGCATGAATGCAAAATTGAACGCGGGTTATGATATGTAGATATATCATAACACCTTCCCCCTATGAAAAAGGTAATTCATTCCTTGAAGAGGTGATGAATTTTCAAAATTACAAAAAGTTTAAAAGTTTTATGGTAAGTATAAATGTTTACTTTCAAACTTACTTATTTTTTTTTTATTCATCTAATTATTACTCTTTTTTAGTTATTCTAAACAAATATTACATTTCATTATGTTATCTTTTTTTGTAAAATTATTTAAGAAATTCCTTGTTTTTTTTTATTTATTTTTTTATTTTTAGGAATGCTTAATTTCTGATACATATTTAACTATTGTCTACATACTTATTTAATTTTTATCCAGAATTAGCATGATTCATACATTATTGTTATCTACATATCTTATTGAAAAGATTTTTATATCTAATTAGAATAATTATGTGATATATATATAATAATAGTAAATAAAATAATTATCTTTGTTTTATTTATTTTTCGTTAAAAAACCTATATTTTTATTATTTTTATAATTTTATTTTGTTCCATTAAACGTAATTTATTACCCACTACGTACCTATTTAGAAAATTTTTTCAAAAAACAATTTGTTTGTTTTTTTTCGTAATATGCTAACATGTGAACACTATGGTTGGGTCATTTTGATCCTCATTTTCTTTTATGTTAATAGTTGTAGCCGCTTGATTGATTTTGCCGGTTTTTGTAGTACAATGCTTGTATATTTTGTAGATGCCGACCAGGAGTATGATTGAGAATATTACATATCCAAGTGTATAATGGTGTATGTTGTGGGCGTCCACGGGCTCTAGGTTCTTTTGATCTTCTTCCTTTAAGGAGCTTATTTGCTTGGACAGTAATGCAAGATCGCCGTTTGCAGCATATTTTATAGCACCACGTTTTGTGTGGGGCTCGTAAAGTCCTTTTTCGATTTCTCAAATTTTGATAATGCTTAGGTTAAATTTACGACAGGTATAAATGCATTTTTCATTTGCGTTATTCTAGTGGTATAACTCCTTATGGTTAGGTCAGGAGTTCGCAGATAGCAGTTGCCTGAAAGTTCGATTATTCCAACGCCAAAGATGGTATGGGGTTCTATTGTATCTTGAAAAATTTCGTGTATGGTTAAACACTCTTGGGTAGAATACAGCCACTTATTGGCTTGCGACAATTGAATCCATACGGTGGTGTGGTTAGATTCTCTAATGTTGCAAAACGCGGGCAAGTGTTTATCCCTTTTTATGAGTTGTAAGTCACACACGCTGTGTTTCGGGTTAATATTAAAGATGGGATGCATCATTTGGCACAAGTACTGATCGTGATCCTCGGTGATGCAAATTGCCAATTCCTCTGAAGTGAGATCATAATAATGCTCCCTGTTATAGTCGATGATTAGGAAATTTATTGTCGGTTGTATGAAAACAAATTTATTCTGGAATCCTGTGGGCAGGGGTATCGCCTTATACAACTGGTAATTTTCTATGTAGGGTAGTGGTATTTTAAGCTCGAAAATTATCCTTTCCCCTTGGATTGAGGCACTCATTTGGCTTGCATGGTAAGGTGTTAAAAAGTTTTCGTCTTTGACACCAGTAGGAAGTTTGATGTCGCTTGAGATTTCTCTACGTATAGTGCTTAGAATAATTTCCAGCTGCGCTGGTGTTATGATTGCCGGTCGAGGTTTGCCATGGCGAACGTCAGTAACCATGTCAATGATATCGTTAAGAATATTTTGGTAACGCATCGTGACCAGAATAGCTAAGGAAGTGAGTGATTCCATTTCAACAATTGCTCGTTGATTGTGACCGGCATTGGCAGCTTCGTCAACAATATCTTTGATTTTAAAGATCATGGCATTTAGTGCCATCATTTGATTATTAATTGCTTGTTGAGACTTCTTAAAGACGTTAGCGGTTGTTTCTACTATAATCGTTTGTTTTTTTATGAGGGATAACAAATGGTTTTCGTTATAACGTATTTTTTCTATTTGGCTGTCATAATACTTCGCATCTTCCTGGTTGAGGGTTCCGAACAGCGCCTTACTTACCATTCCTATGACATCAAAAGGCGCTTTTTTTCTGTTAGTATTCTGTAATAGGCTATACTTATGTCCCATATCCGCCAGTAGGTCATTTAATTCAGTTGCAGTACTGTTGCAGATAGTCCCAAATCCAATATCACCCCTTAGCGCTTCGCACACTGTATTTATTTCTGCTGTATACCTCGTGATATGCCTTATGGAGGTCTCCAAAGTTCTAAGATCGTAGAAGATTGCCACTTTCCATTCGCTTGAAAACAATTCTACTCTACTCAACTCTTCAAAATAGATTCCAGGGCTTTGATTGATAGTCGTGATATTAATATTACTTCCGTAGATGCCGCTTATGAGGCCCAAGATTAATATGAAGTATGTGGGGTATGCCATGGCCTGAAAGGAATTTCGATTAGTTCGTCGATCTTATTGAAAGATTAGTTTTTAATTTGTGTGTGTCATTGGTGTGTATTGTATGTTTTGTAGTGTGAGGGGTCAATCTATTAGTTATCTATGTAATAGTAGTGCCTACTGGAGGCCCCCCTCCCTTGTGCGTGTAGTTCGTGTCGGCGATTCCCCGGTGCCTTATTTTCAGCAGGTCTTCCGTTGGAAGTTCTATTCGTGTCTCGAGACAGGGTTATGCCTGCAGTTCATTATTTATCTCTGTAATTGGTTGTTCACGTGACTAGCCAAGGATATGTTAATCCGTGATTTCGAGGGTGAAATGATGTCAATACAACCCGATTGTGGAGGGTGGAAAGCAATATGAATTGCCCTTGGAGAAAAGTAAAGGACTTTGTATAATGGTCAAATAATTTGTCGGAAGACGTTTAACTGAAGATGATTTAGCGCATATGATGCTCATCGAGGAGCATTGAGAGTTGCTATGATTAGAAAGTGTAGTAGCGCTTTATTCAGGCTCCCTTTTCTTGTTATTTCGTAAGATCGGAGGTTCTCCGGTTTCGTGTTCAGATGGAAATTCAGTTGCATATCCTACTTGCGTCTCAAATTTGATAAAGGTATTCATAGTTAAATGTTTGAGAATCGAAACTTTATTATTATATCATAACCTAGTTTCCGCGTGAAAGTTCAAGTTGACAAATCACCCAAGTTCAACAGCATAACTTATAAATTTTATATTAATATGGTAATTGCTTCGGTGCATTATTCTATGAAGAGCTTAAGATCATTGTTGTGCATTGTTTTGAGTTTATTGCGTATTCTTTTTACTGAGTTTTCTTTTGATATGACCATCATAACCACGAAAGGTCCCTCCCAAAGCGAGGACAATTTATTTTTCCGAGTATGGTTTTTAATAAGCACTTTGTCACCTATGTTGAAGTTCTTTTCTTGGGTATTTCTATCGTAGTATTTTTAGCCTGTGTTTTCCTCTGATGCAAGGTTTCCCTTGCAATTTGATGGCCATGCTGCAAGCGAGATTTTAGCTCATTCACATAATTTTCATAATTGTATGAAACTTGCGGATTTTGTTCTAAACTGTTGGGAATATTTGCCGGATAGCCATATAAAAGCTCGTGTGGGCTATAATTCGTGCTGCTATGTGTTGTAGTATTGTACACGAACATAGCATAGGGTATCCAGGTGTCCCAAGTGAGTGGATCCTGGTTGACGTAGTGTCCAAAGTACTCTGCTAGCGTTCGGTGGCTCCGTTCCAAAGCGCCATTGGTTTGTGGATGATATGGAGTCGTATTAATCTTCTTGATTTTTAACAATTTGCACATTTCTTTGAACAGGTTGCTTAGGATATTTGTTCCTTAGTCTGTTAAAATTGACTCTGGGATGCCATGTTGACAGACGATACCCTCGACTAAGGCCCTAGCAACGGTAATTGCCTCGGCATTAGCCATGGGTAAGGCCTGGGAAAATTTGGTTAAGTCATCCTGACACGTTAATAAGTATTTGTTGCCTTGATAGCTCACAGGCAAAGGGCCAACGATATCCAAAGCTATTCTTTCGAATGGCCTGGTGCTAGTTGTTGTTGTTTTCATAGGAATGGAACATTTTTTTAGAAGTTTGTTCTTCTGACAAGATTCACATCTGCGGATGAAACCGACTACGTCCTTAAGCATTGTTGGCCAAAAATAGCTTAATTTCAGTCGCTTTAGTGTACGGGATACTCCCTGGTGTCCACCTAGAGGAGTATTGTGATATTTTTTTAAAATTTTGGAGACATCTTTCTCATCAACTAAGTGTATCTTTTTATTTACGAATAAGTTTATGGCAATATTTATGTCCTTAAAGACATTCACAAGATTTCTCTTTTAGTGTAAATTCGTTGAAGGAGGGTACAGATATGCCTATACATTTCAACTGGTGTTTTACGCAATGATCATAGACCTTTTTTATAACGCTAACCAAAATTTTTCTATCGTTTCTATTCTTAGGTGTAATATGGTTGTAGCAACGATGTATTTGGTAACAGTTGAGTCGTGATTTAAAAATTTAAGTGCACCCAAACCAGGACTTATCTAGTCTCTTACATGCTTAGAGAGCTCAATTTCATCTATTGTTTCTATTGGCGGTACAAAAAAAAATTTTACTTGCGTCATTTTGTCTATATATATTGAGTTGTAAGTTTTGTTAAGGTTACACTGTTTCGAGAGTTTATCCAGTTCACCTTCTTTAACGGCGCTATTTGTTCTATTCTTAGTTTTCTCATGCGCTTGTTTTACTTGGCTCCTAGTCACTATACCCACGTTGTTTACATCGTTCGTTTTCAAGCCACTGTTTTCTTGGTTGGTGATTCTACTCAAAGCATATGCATTGGCGTTATATTTTCCAGGCTTATAGAGAATTGTATACTCATGTTCCTCGAGCAATATTCTCCACCTAGCCAATCTGGATGTTGGCTCTTTCAGATTCATCAACCATTGAAGTGGCTTATGATCGGTTAATATAGTGAAATGTTTCCCGTAGATATTCGGGCGGAACTGTTTGACGGCGGTATTAAGTGTTCGGCTTGTGAAGGATATTGGTCGATCCTCACGGATATTACCCTAGAATAGAACTGCCCCTGTCGCTACGTCGCTAGCGTCGGTTGTTACTAGGAACTCTTTATCAAAATTTGGATACGCGAGCACCGGAGAGTTAATTAATTTTTCCTTGAGATTGCAGAAAGCTTCGTCACAAAATGAGTCCCATTTGAAAATAACGTTCTTCTTTAAGTGTTTTGTTAGGGGTTTGGAAATGTTTGCAAAATTTGCTACAAATCGACGGTAATATCCGGCAAAACCCAAAAAGGATTTTACGTCTTTAGCCTTTTCTGGTCTGGGATAAGTTTTTACTACCTGGATCTTCATTGGATCTGGTCTAAGACCATTTTCGGAAATTTCATGGCCGAGAGAGATGAGTTCTCGTTTTATAAAATTGCACTTGTCTGGCTGGAGCTTAAGCCTGTTTTCCCTAAGGCGATCTAGGACATTTACCAATTTTAAGTTGTGATCTCGTAAATCATATCCATAGATAACTATGTCGTCGACATAGACAAAGCACTCAATTCCCTGCAACCCCATCAGCACGTTATTCATAAGGCGTTGGAATCTGGCTGGTGCGTTCCTCAGTCCGAGTGGCATTCTGTTATATTCATAATGTCCAAATGGAGTGCCGAAAGCTGTTTTTGCTCTGTCCTTCTCATCGACGAGTATTTGGTGAAATCCACTGGTAAGGTCTAGTGTACTGAAATACTTGGATTTGCCCAGTTGGTCCAATATATCGGTTATATTGGGCAATGGATATGCATCTCCAATAGTAATATCGTTTAGCTTACGAAAGTCCACCACAACTCTCCATCGTTTGTTGCCAGAGCTATCAGCTTTTTTTGGCACGAGGAGTAGAGGTGAGTTCCATGGACTTGAGCTTGGCTTCACAATACCGTTTTGTAGCATTTCATTGACCTGTTTATGAATTTCTTCTCGATGCGATTCCGCCAACCTATACGGTCGTACGTAGATAGGTAGTTTATCGCTCTGTGTCACAATTCCATGCGTGATAACGTCAGTGTTGGTCAAGCTGTCTCCCTCCAGATAAAACAAATCATTATAAGCTCTGCAGATCTCTAGTATTGTGGATTTTTCCTCTGAATTGCAATGATCTAAGCTTAGTAGGGTTTCTAATTTCTTCAGTCGATTCATAACTGGATCTTTATCTGAATTGGTTCTGATAACGTCGAATTGGTCGAAGTCATCCCAGTCGAGGTTTATTTGATTCAGCTGCAATTTCACTTCGCTTTCGTTAGAATTTAACATTACTAATTTGACATGATTGCTTCTTGGTATCGCGAGAGCAATCCCCATATAAACACCTGGTTTTATTTCCTTTTTCTTGACAACTATGTCCTTATTATGTTTAAAGGGGATTTCAACAACTTTCTTACTTCTAGCCGGTAGAATGATTATATTAGTTCTATCTGTGGCTACTTTCTGCGATTTTATTTTCTCAACTTGGTCTGTAATCTCGACAGTACTTCCAATACTAGATTTATTTATAAGATTTCGAGGGTTCATTTCTCTCTGCACCCGTGTGGTACCTGTACTGCCACTCTTTGAGATCAGGTGGTCGACGAAAGGTGTCTTTCAAATTTGCTTTGGAATTTTGTTCACAGTTTTGGGCCCGTGGATTTGAAAACCGAAGATTTTCCCTGACAGTCCCCTTGAGGCTTCCGATTTCTTGCAGTTTGGAGTTTTCCTTAGAGTTTTGGAACTGAGCTTTTGTTCCCTCAAGGCTCCCGGTATCTTGCACTTCTGTAGAAAGTCGGGGATATTTAATTTCCAAAACGTTTCTTTCGTAATCTAGTGTACAATTGTGTTTACGCAGGAAATTATTACCTATAATTCCGTCATATTTAAGGTTAGTTTGCTGGTGTAGCAAATGAAAGGAGTGCTTAAAGAAAAAACTTCCGCTTGAAGTTTCCAATTTAATTATGCCAGTAAGTATTCCGTATGTTGGTACTGACTCGCCTGAAATCGTTGATAGGGTGCAGCCACCAGGAGGTTTTCCTGTTATTCTATAATTTATGTCAGATTTTACTAGGCTTACGTCTGCGCCGGTATCGACAAGAAATGTCGAATGGTTTTTTTTATTTGGTTCAAAGGGAGCGCAGATAGTTGGCTCAATTTTTGAGTTATTTAGGGATATCCTGAATTTTACGGGTTTATGGTCGACGTCATTTTCTACCATGCGGTCTACATTTCGTGGATGTCGGCTATGCATGCGACTCGAGATGGGACGCCAACTGCTTCCATCTGAGGAATGCCGTTTCCCGAATTTTCCATTATTCCTCCCAAGTTTTCTGAATGCAAACACTCCCTTATCGTATTTGGGTTCGCGTGTTTATGATTTTGTCTCGGCACGTAGTTAACGTCTGGGTTGTTTGAGTTAAACTGCCGTTGTTTCCTTTCAGACTCTATCGGTAAATTCGTAGGTGCATTGCGTGTATTGCTGTACTGGGGAAAATTGTTCTGTACGTTTCGACCTCGGTTGGGCCAGTTGCCGTTACCCGTTGCGGCCCTTGGGAAGTTTTGCGAACATGTCGATTCATTCAATAAGATTTTTAAAAAATTACGAGAGTTCAATTTAAAAATCCAAATGGATAAGTGCAACTTTTTTGTCAGAGAGACTGAATACTTGGGACATATTCTCACGACTGAAGGAATCAGACCGACCCAAGAAAAGTAGAAATTATCAAAAACCTCAAAATACCCAAAACTCGCAAAGCAATAAAAAGTTTTCTAGGCATTACCGGATATTACCGGAAATTTATTCGCGACTACGCAAAAGTAGCCCAACCTAGGACACAGTGCCTTACAAAGGACAACTGAATTAATGAACACGATTCACGTTTCATTGAAGCTTCCGAAAAACTTAAGGAACTTATAACAAAAGATCCCGTTTTAAAGTACCCTGACTTTAAGAAAAAATTTGTTCTTACGACTGACGCTAGTCAGTTCGCAATCGGTGCAGCGTTGTCCCAAGACAGTAACCCTATCTGCTTTACAAGCCGAACCCTAAATGCTCATGAAATAAGGTATTCCACGGTTGAAAAAGAATTGTTAGCCATAATTTGGGCAACAAAATATTTTAGACCATACCTTTTCGGGCAAAAATTCACAATTAGGACTGATCATCAACCACTTGTCTGGTTAAGCTCATTAAAAGATCCCAACGCCAAATTTCAAAGATGGCGAATTCGATTGAACGAATTCGACTATGAAATTGAATATTTAAAGTTTAAAGATAATAAAGTTGCTGATTTCCTTAGTAGATTAAACACTGAAGCTCGCGAAATAAACGAAATTGAAGACAACCAAGAAAGTGATCGAGCCACGATTCACAGTGGCGTTGAAGATTTAAATGATCATATCCCAATTGCAGAAGTATTAATAAACAAATACTTGACCCCAGATACATTTAGTTAAAAACAACGCCGAGCAATTGATAACAAAATATCGGAGATACAGGAAAAAATATATATCAGAGGAAGAACTAAGTAATAATAACTATTTGAACGATATGCTAAGAAGATTAGTAAAAAAAAAGTTACAGGTATCTATTCTGAGCTAGAAGATACAAAATACAACTTGTTACAGAAAAAATTTTTAGAACTTTTCAGCAATAATAAACAAATCAGGTTTATCAAATGTACGATTAGAGCCGCAGACTTAGAGAACGAGAGTGAAGCCATCAAAATAATCGAAAAAATTCATAAAGAGATAAATCATAGAACATAACTGAAAGATATGGAGAACTAAGAAAGAAGCATTCCTTCCCAAAACTGAAAGAACTTATATACAAATATATCAACAATTATGAAACATGTAACCTTGCCAAATACGATAGACATCCCATTGTACACAAATTTAATTTATCGGAAACACCAAACTCGCCAAACGAAATTATTCATGCAGATCTATTTTTCTGTCTTCATCAAATGTTTCTTACCACAATCGACAAATTCACCAAATATTTAATGGCATCTAAACTAAACGATAGAAACAGCATTACCATTGTTCACACTTTAAGACAGAGATTCTCACTCTTTGGAAATCGAATAAATTAGTAGTAGATAATGGATTCGATAGCCTTAATATGAGAGAGTTAGAAGAATAGAAAATATTGAAATTCACTTCACATCTCCACGTTCATATACTGGAAATTCGGATATAGGAAGAGCTCATAGGACTCTAAACGAACATCTAAGAATCCTCGAAGTAGAAAAAGCTAAACTCACTCCGGAAGAAAAGGTTCTAAAAGCTATTGAAAATTACAATAACACCAATCATTCAACGACCTTAACGAAACCATCCGATTTTCTCAACAATAGGATCAGTGATATAGACAGGGTTAGAGATAGAATTCGTAAAAAGAAAGTAGAAAATATGTATATCTAAGTTAAATAAAGATGAGAAAAGCTTAGTATTAGGTGATGAAAAAGAAATTTGGGTAAAGAATCCCAAAATAGAAAGGCACAAAACGGAACCTCGATACATTAAGATAAAAACGAAATTCTCTAATGGCAAATTAATGGATCCTAAAAATCGTAATATACATCCTTGCAGAATTAAGCGAAAATTTAAATATTTTTCAGGTAATAATACTGACGTTAATGCTGTTCATCAACCCAACTAATGCGCTGATTAACATGGAAAAGTTAGAAACAAAGGAGGATTTCATATTTCATATTTATTTATTCATATAATTGGTTTGTACAATAAGATTTACAATCCTTTATATATGTACAATATTAGACATATCCAATTGCATATTACAGAGTAGAAGTTATCACAAAAGGAAAACGAGACAAAGGAGAAAAAAAACAAAAATAAAATTAAGATTCAAATTCAAATATACTTAACTAACCTAACCTATATATCAACTACTGTATATCTAACTACTGCTGCCGAGGACACGCTTCACCTAGAATCTATCACTAGTAGTGAACAATTCAAAAACTTTCTTCCGGAATGCACCAACCATCCACGTCCGCTGAATCTCAACTGGTACAGAATTCCATATTCGAGGTATATGGACAAAATAAGAACGAGCGCCAGTCAACGTTGCAAAACAAGGTATAATTAAATTGAAATACCTTGGAGATTGGGCAAGCTGAATATGTTCCCATAAATAATCAGGCTTACAAGTATACACGAGCTTATATAAAAATATTAAGGCTTAAAGTTGAATATACGTATTTAGGGAGCAACCCAGAATTACGTTTCGGTAAGGACTTACATGACCATATCGTCGTAGCCCATAAATGAAACGAATACAACAGTTTAAAGCGACATTCAATTTACGAGAGCAATTATGATCTAATGCCGGGGAAAACGATGCTGCCATAAGTGAAAAGCGGTATATGCAGGGTTTTTACTATCCTAAGTTTAGCACTTATTGAGAGGAGATATCCCGAAAGCCAAAGTTGTCTCAAGGCACCATAAACATTATTTAATATTTTCTTAATATTGTCGCAGCATGACATCTGTGAGTTAAGCATCACACCAAGATTCCTAACACATTTAGCGTGTGGTATATCAGATGAATTCATAACAACCGTGGGAAAGTCAGTAGGCTCCAACTCCCTCCTGTATGTGATTGTGTAACTAGATTTCCCGGTACTTAATAATAAATTGTTAAGGTCCATATTTAATCGACAAAAACCATCCTCCGACATACCAGTGGGGCAACTCAGGAAAACCTGCACATCATCGGCATACATGTGCACTTTAGCATCATGTACAACGTTAGGTAGGCCATTTATGTACAGACTGAATAATAATGGACCTAAGATTAATCCTTGCGGTACACCGCATCTGAGCTGTATCGGCTCAGAAACTCGACTTCCAAGTTTAACCTGCTGGGAACGTCCCATCAGGAAGCTATTTAAAGTGTTGATAGCAGAGGTGGAGAAGCCAAATTCATTAGCTAACTTAGATCTTATATTATTATGACTTACACTAACAAATGCTTTGGAGAAGTCTAGTAGAACAAGAATACTCATATCATCTTTATCAAGCGCCATACATATATCTGAGCTAACTTTTAACAAAGCAGTTTCACAGCTGTTATTTCTACGAAAACCAAATTGCAAAGGTGATAGTAATGAGTTTTATTCAATATAGTTAAGAATTTGATAAGCCATAAGTTTTTCAATAGCCTTGGCAAGAAAACGCAGCAAACCGATTTGACGGTAATCAGATAAACTGCTCGGAGAATTATTTTTAGGAATAGCAATAACAAAAGCTTTCCTCCAATTAATGGGGAAATTAGCAGATGTTAAAATTGTATTAAAGCTGTGAGTTATTACAGGAAGCACCACAGGTACGAGTAGCTTTAAAAGCTGAGGAGGAATGTCACCTGGACCAATGGCACTCGACTTAATCGAATTAATGACAATCAACGTCTAATCGTCAGTAACACATCGGAAGGTAAAACCATCAGATGGAGATAGCAGAATATCACCATTGTTTCTATCAGCCGGCACAGTTTCATGAGACATAGATGAAAAGCATGTATTCAGTTCATCAGGATCCAGCTCACAGCCACGATCTTCCTTACCATGTAAGCCCAGGCGCCTTAGATTACCCCAAAATATTTTAGGAGGTAAGTCAGGATTAAGCAGTTTTCCGAGATATCGCCGTTTAGCCTTCCGTATTTTTTATTTTACAATATTTCCTAAAAGTTTATATAATCGGTGTGACTCAGCAGTTCTTAGCCTCTTATATCTCCGAAATAGAAACTCCCGTTCCGAAATTAGGTTTTCAATTTCTTCAGAAAACCATGGAAATGACGGCACGCATATACGCGCCCTTCGGAGAGGTGCATGCTTATCACGAAGATAGTGGAATAGAGTCTCAAAAATTTCCACCTGATCATTAACATCAGTGCACTCATAAACCGTTGACCAAGGGAGCTCTGAGCAATCATTTAACAAAACCTCATGATTTCGCGTCAGCTTTAACCATGTATGCATGATCATGGGCTTCGCCCGATCGCTACGGTAAAGCTGAGGCGACGACTGTCGTCGTCGTTGTCGTCGTCAATGTATTATTTTAATTACCCTGTGCAAATTTCATTGTCGTTGTCGTATTGTTTTTTTGATTTTTTTTAATATAAGTTAACATATTAATAAAAATTTATTTAGTTATAAAATATGGCTAAGAAAGGCTATACATACCCTGGGTATAATTATTTAGGTCCAGGAAATGATATTTATAGTGAAGAAGGAGTTATAAGCTCTACAGATTTTATAGCCTATATACATGACTTAGAATATACCTTAGCTAATTCGAATGTTGATATACAGGAAGCAGATAGAAAGGCTATTGGTAGTTTCGTCGATGACTTCAAACAAAACGGACGTGTTAGTGACTTAGCGGGAATATTTGGTTTAAGTGTTAAATATGGTGTTGAAAGTGTTTTTGGCGTGCAATATCCTAATATGAGCAAACAAAAACTTACTTTTTCTCAGCATATATTTGGATTACGTGAAAAGCATTTATCGCAAGTTTTTCAACAAGATCGAGCTAAATATATTAATTATAACGAGTTTAAAAAATCAGTCGTTGCAAAACAAATATATACAGCTTATAGAAAAGAAGGACAATATTATAAACATTATTTAGCAGAGTGGCAATCACGTGATACTAATATAGTAAATCGTGAAGAAGTTATTGCAGAAAATCTTCAACCTGGACCAAGCGAACCTCAACCTGGACCAAGCAAGCGACCTGCCGATACCGGATCAGCCGACGCAACAACCGCCAAACAACTCAGACCTGAAGACCTTGGTGGAGGTACAGATACAGGCGAAGTCTCTCCTCCGCTTACACCTGGTACAGCTAGAGCTCTTGAAGACATTCTTAATAATATTGATACTGGTGATTTGTCTGAAGCTGCTCGGAGGGGTTCTGTAGAAGCATCAGCACATACACCAATGGATACGACAGAAAATATACAGAGTGGGTCGGGCCGTGGACCTAATACGGGGGCGAGATCCGATGCGAGCGGATTACGTGGAACTGGAGGAACGTCATCAACTTTACCAAATATAACCTGGATTAGACCTAGTGAACCATCATCCGGGACAACGGTTACATTCAAGAAAAGTAGAATATTAATTTCATATGGATATAGTACTGAAAATATTCAATTAGGCAGCCCAGATTTTGTGGAAAATATTACTACACCATTGGCATTAATACCAGTTGATTTTTTACCATTTTATTTAAGCCATGCAGAATTTGCAGCACTCCATTTTGGAGCATCAATAACGGAAGTATCGTGTACAGTAACACCATTAGGCACAAGAACTGCATTTGATACAGGAACAACATAAAGTTGAACTGCGACATCTGAATATGTACCAATTGGTTTAATTTGTGAGGGATTAAATAAACAGTTTTATGGTAGAAATAAAGAATATACAGTTGATGGAACAAATCCTATGAAGCCAATTAATACCAAACCTATAGACGCAAAAGAAATTGCTAATAAATATTATACACATGTAAGTAGTAATGCATTATGTATACCACAACCAATTGAGCAGTATTTTGTACATGAATGGAATCGTTCAGATAATCCAGATAGAAGTGCATTACCAAAATATATGGTGCATAATTATGGCGTAGCACGTATGGACGAAAAGTTCATCAATTTTTAGTAAATCCAGCCGTTGGCACAGAAATTGTGCATTATTCGTATAAACCTAAAAATGGCCTCATGAAATCAGCTAAAGATCATTTTGTACCCTGGAATAGAAATAAAAATTCAGTAGAATCAACTTTTACCCGTCCCAGATCAATGATGCTGCAATTTTTTTCTGATAGTACGGGTAAACCTGTAATTGGGGATGTTGGCTTGGGTAATGATAGCGAAGCATACACACTAATTAATCAATGTGTAGAACAATATGTTCGAAAAATAGAAAACTATAGCGCATTTCATCCAGCACGTGGAGCAACAAGTTTTGAAGCACAACCACAATTACACATCGGATTAGTTGCTACGCCTCAATTAAATCCAGCAACTGCACATGTTTTTTATCTCAATAGTGCATGTTATTGGAAAATAGAATGTCAATGTAAAGTTCAATTTGATGTAAATTCATCATTCTCTAAAAACAACGCAATTAGCTTGCCATTAGAAGTGACCTTCATAGAAAATGCAATGCAGTCATATACAGACGGTCACACCTTGTTTGGTAACACAGATACGAAAAGTGGAAATGTTACTGCAACAAAGTATAATGATGACGATAATAGTAACAGCGGTAGTGAATATTATATAATGCAGCAAAATGCAATTCAATTGAAGCTGTAATAAATTTTATATTTTATATTGAAATAAAAAAATTGAATATCATTATGAATCTTTATTGAATAATTTTATATAATTTCAATAGCTGATAATAACCTAAAGGATGGGGTTTTTTATTTAATTTTTTTAAATGAATACAACTTTTCCAAGTATACTTATACATTCTAGTTCGAAAAGCTTCATCTTTGGGAAAAATATCGTTATTTGATAAAATTATTACAGGTGTTCTTGTAATGATGGCATCATTCTGATACTTCACTTTTGCATTGACCGTATCTCCCCCAAGAATCATTTTTAAAGTTTCTGTTGCTGCTGGTTCCATCATCGGTTCATTCCAAAGTATGATTCTTCTATCTACGCATTCCATCATAGGAAAATTACAATAACGATTAAAATTTCCCATTTGTCCAAAATTAATATAAAAGTGAATAACAGCATCAAAAAAATAATTTTTACCTGCATTTGGAGGTGATAATATAAAAATAGAATTTTTCTTAGGTATTAATTTATCAACTACGTTATATAAATTTTTTAAAAAATTATGAATTTCTACTTTATTATTTTCGAATTGAAATTTTAACAAATTTTCTAATACACTTATTAATTTATTTATATCGTAATAGTAATTGGAAATATTGCCTTGAGGAGCATTGAAAAATAAATGTTGCGGTTCGCAATTTTGGAAATGTTTATAAATTTCTTTAGTACACATTTCATTATACATGTTGTTCACTATTCTAATACAATTTCTAATTATAACACTATTTAAATCATAAAATTTATATACCGATTGAAGCCAAGCACTACTGCTGAAAATTTGATTTAATGGCGACGTTGGTCTCCTCTTGAGAAAAAGGATGATTTCATTTCCTTTTCCTCCCTTTCTAGTTTGGGTATCTTCTTGAGGTCTGTTGCTGCCAAATTCAGAAGCCGCCGCACTAATGCTTCCTTCGGGTCCACAGGAGATGAAGTGATGAACGTGCTCCGGTATGTCGCTTGTTGCCACCATTAGTTCTTCGGAACATGCTGGATCTTCCCAAATTCGTATATTTCCATTTTGATGACTCTGTACCCACATTCTCCCGGCGACTTCAAAGTGACAACAAACTCGCCGTCCTTTTTGGCTATACTTTGCTGTATTGTACCAGTGTTGGAGATTGTATTCGATGGTCGGAATAATTCTTCGATTGTATCGTCTTCCAAAGCCATTTTTGGCGTCTTCGAAGTACTTGGTAAATTTACATCTACACGAGTTGTTACTGTAGGCACAGTCGTGAATGGTGTGGATGTGGTCTCCATGACTAAAGATGATGAGGACTGATCCGGTAAAGATTCTATTAAGGAATTCAGAATCCACTCCGAATCGTCTTGCTGGATAGAGTGCTTCGTATATATCGTGTAATATACGGTTTCTCGGAGGATGTCTACGAAATCCTCTCTTGAACAGGTTGATAACTCTATTTTGCGGATTTGAAGGTTCTCTGTTATACACGATATTGCGGATAACATTTGTTCCAATGTCTGTTTGCACGAAATTTTCCTCTTCTTCAATGATGTTATTGTCAATTTCTTCAATATTTCCGGTAAAATCAGTAGAATTCCTTCGAACCAGATAAGCATCAGTGTCCCCAAAATTGTACAAGCGTTGTCCGCATTCGGTTCCTGCAATTCCAGAATTTCCTCTATAGTCATCAGTTTCATTTTCCTGGAATTCGCTATTGTTACATTGGTATCCTCTGGTTTCTTCCTCTTCATCGGCATTTTCTTTTTCGTTAATTTTGTTATCGTCTGGGGAGTAGTTGTAACTGCAATCGCTTCCACTTGAATCTCTTCTTGCTTCGCATTCTCCTGATTCGGCGGAATTTTCTGAGATTCGTCTTCGTTTTGCTCGGCAAACATTGTCAATTTCGGCACAGGAGTTAGTTCCAATGCTTCGTCGTCGGATAGTAAAATTTCCTCCTCGCTGTCTTTCCGGAGCTTTAGTAAACTGGTCATTTTTTTCACTTTCGGTAACGGCATCTTGAACTTCACCTTCAGAATAAATATACGAACAACACTCTGAACTTGAACTACTCAACTTACTTCTGCACTGCATTTAAATTTCATGTAACAAACACACTGCTTTTATAGCAAAAATTATCTCTAACAACTTTCAAATTTTTCTACATAAATAATCGACGACGACAATCAATAAACACACAGGGTAATAAAAATAACACATTGACGACGGCGACGACAGTCGTCGGGTCAGCTTTAACCATGTATGCATGATCATGGGCTTCGCCCGATCGCTACGGTAAAGCTGACGCGACGACCGTCGTCGTCGTCGTCGTCGTCAATGTGTTATTTTTATTACCCTTTGTGTTTATTGATTGTCGTCGTCGATTATTTATGTAGAAAAATTTGAAAGTTTTTAGATAATAGTAACAGCTATTATCGTCATCATTATACTTTGTTGCAGTAACATTTCCACTTTTCGTATCTGTGTTACCAAACAAGCTCTGACCGTCTGTATATGACTGCGTTGCATTTTCTATGAAGGTCACTTCTAATGGCCAGCTAATTGGGTTGTTTTTAGAGAATGCTGAATTTACATCAAATTGAACTTTACATTGAGATTTTTTTTTCCAATATCATGCACTATTGAGATAATAAACATGTGCAGTTGCTGGATTTAATTGAGGCGTAGCAACTAATCCGATGTGTAATTGTGGTTGTGCTTCAAATCTTGTTGCTCCACGTGCTGGATGAAATGCGCCATAGTTTTCTATATTTCGAATATATTGTTCTACACATTGATTAATTAGTGTGTGTGCTTCGCTATCATTACCCAAGCCAACATCCTCAATTACAGGTTTACCCGTACTATCAGAAAAAAATTGCAGCATCATTGATCTGGGACGAGTAAAAGTTGATTCTAATGAATTTTTATTTCTATTCCAGGGTACAAAATGATCTTTAGCTGATTTCATGAGGCCATTTTTAGGTTTATACGAATAATGCACAATTTCTGTGCCAACGGCTGGATTTACTAAAAATTGATGAACTTTTCGTCCATACGTGCTACGCCATAATTATGCACCATATATTTTGGTAATGCACTTCTATCTGGATTATCTGAACGATTCCATTCATGTACAAAATACTGCTCAATTGGTTGTGGTATACATAATGCATTACTACTTACATGCGTATAATATTTATTAGCAATTTCTTTTGCGTCTATAGGTTTGGTATTAATTGGCTTCATAGGATTTGTTCCATCAACTGTATATTCTTTATTTCTACCATAAAACTGTTTATTTAATCCTTCACAAATTAAACCAATTGGTACATATTCAGATGTCGCAGTTCAACTTTATGTTGTTCCTGTATCAAATGCAGTTCTTGTGCCTAATGGTGTTACTGTACACGATACTTCCGTTATTGATGCTCCAAAATGGAGTGCTGCAAATTCTGCATGGCTTAAATAAAATGGTAAAAAATCAACTGGTATTAATGCCAATGGTGTAGTAATATTTTCCACAAAATCTGGGCTGCCTAATTGAATATTTTCAGTACTATATCCATATGAAATTAATATTCTACTTTTCTTGAATGTAACCGTTGTCCCGGATGATGGTTCACTAGGTCTAATCCAGGTTATATTTGGTAAAGTTGATGACGTTCCTCCAGTTCCACGTAATCCGCTTGCATCGGATCTCGCCCCCGTATTATGCCCACGGCCCGACCCACTCTGTATATTTTCTGTCGTATCCATTGGTGTATGTGCTGATGCTTCTGCAGAACCCCTCCGAGCAGCTTTAAACAAATCACCAGTATCAATATTATTAAGAATGTCTTCAAGAGCTCTAGCTGTACCAGGTGTAAGCAGAGGAGAGACTTCGCCTGTATCTGTACCTCCACCAAGGTCTTCAGGTCTGAGTTGTTTGGCGGTTGTTGCGTCGGCTGATCCGGTATCGGCAGGTCGCTTGCTTGGTCCAGGTTAAGGGTCGCTTGGTCCAGGTTGAAGATTTTCTGCAATAGCTTCTTCACGATTTACTATATTAGTATCACGTTATTGCCACTCTGCTAAATAATGTTTATAATATTGTCCTTCCTTTCTATAAGCTGTATATATTTGTTTTGCAACGTCTGATTTTTTAAACTCGTTATAATTAATATATTTAGCTCGATCTTGTTGAAAAACTTGCGATAAATGCTTTTCACGTAATCCAAATATATGCTGAGAAAAAGTAAGTTTTTGTTTGCTCATATTAGGATATTGCACGCCAAAAACACTTTCAACACAATATTTAACACTTAAACCGAATATTCCCGCTAAGTCACTAACACGTCCGTTTTGTTTGAAGTCATCGACGAAACTACCAATAGCCTTTCTATCTGCTTCCTGTATATCAACATTCGAATTAGCTAAGGTATATTCTAAGTCATGTATATAGGCTATAAAATTTGTAGAGTTTGTAACTTCTTCTTCACTATAAATATCATTTCCTGGACCTAAATAATTATACCCAGGGTATGTATAGCCTTTATTAGCCATATTTTATAACTAAATAAATTTTTATTAATATGTTAACTTATATTAAAAAAAATCAAAAAAAAATACGACAACGACAATGAAATTTGCACAGGGTAATTAAAATAACACATTGACGACGACGACGACGACGACAGTCGTCGCGTCAGCTTTAGCCATGTATGCATGATCATGGGCTTCGCCCGATGGCTACCGTAAAGCTGACGCTATGGTTGGGTCATTTTGATCCTCATTTTCTTTTATTTTAATAGTTGTAGCCGCTTGATTGATTTTGCCGGTTTTTGTAGTACAATGCTTGTATATTTTGTAGATGCCGACCAGGAGTATGATTGAGAATATTACATATCCAAGTGTATAATGGTGTATGTTGTGGGTGTCCACGGGTTCCAGGTTCTTTTGTTCTTCTTCCTTTAGGGAGCTTATTTGCTTGGACAGTAATGCAAGTTCGCCGTTTGCAGCATATTTTATAGCACCATGTTTTGTGTGGGGCTCGTAAAGTCCTTTTTCGATTTCTCAAATTTTGATAATGCTTCTGTTAAATTTATGACAGGTATAAATGCATTTTTCATTTGCTTTATTCTAGTGGTATAACTCCTTATGGTTAGGTCAGGAGTTCGCAGATAGCAGTTGCCTGAAAGTTCGATTATTCCAACGCCAAAGATGGTATGGGGTTGGTTCTATTGTATCTAGACAAATTTCGTGTATGGTTAAACACTCTTGGGTGGAATATAGCCACTTATTGGCTTGCGACAATTGAATCCATACGGTGGTGTGGTTAGATTCTCTAATGTTGCAAGACGCGGGCAAGTTATTATCCCTTTTTATGAGTTGTAACTCACACACGCTGTGTTTCGGGTCAATATTAAAGATGGGATGCATCATTTGGCACAAGTACTGATCGTGATCCTCGGTGATGCAAATTGCCAATTCCTCTGAAGTGAGATCAAAATAATGCTCCCTGTTATAGTCGATTAGGAAATTTATTGTCGGTTGTATGAAAACAAATTTATTCTGGAATGCTGTGGGCAGGGGTATCGCCTTATATAACTGGTAATTTTCTATGTAGGGTAGTGGTATTTTAAGCTCGAAAATTATCCTTTCCCTTTGGATTGAGGCACTCATTTGGCTTACATGGTAAGGTGTTAAAAAGTTTTCGTCTTTGACACCAGTAGGAAGTTTGATGTCGCTTGAGATTTCTCTACGTATAGTGCTTAAAATAGTTTCCAGCTGCGCTGGTGTTATGATTGCCGGTCGAGGTTTGCCATGGTGAACGTCAATAACCATGTCAATGATATGGTTAAGTATATTTTGGTAACGCATCGTGACCAGAATAGCTAAGGAAGTGAGTGATTCCATTTCAAAAATTTCTCGTTGATTGTGACCGGCATTGGCAGCTTCGTCAACAATATCTTTGATTTTAAGGATCCTGGCATTTAGTGCCATCATTTGATTATTAATTGCTTTTTGAGACTTTTTAAAGACGTTAGCGGTCGTTTCTACTATAATCGTTTGTTTTTTTATGAGGGATAACAAATGGTTTTCGTTATAACGTATTTTTTCTATTTGGCTGTCATAATACTTCGCATCTTCCTGGTTGAGGGTTCCGAACAGCGCCTTACTTACCATTCCTATGACATCAAAAGGAGCTTTTTTTTCTATTAGTATTCTGTAATAGGCTATACTTATGTCCCATATCCGCCAGTAGGTCATTTAATTCAGTTGCAGTACTGTTGCAGATAGTCCCAAATCCAATATCACCCCATAGTGCTTCGCACAGTCTATTTATTTCTGCTGTATACCTCGTGATATGCCTTATGGAGGTCTCCAAAGTTCTAAGATCGTAGAAGATTGCCACTTTCCATTCGTTTGAAAACAATTCTACTCTACCCAACTCTTCAAAATAGATTCCAGGGCTTTGATTGATAGTCGTGATATTAATATTACTTCCGTAGATGCCGCTTATGAGGCCCAAGATTAATATGAAGTATGTGGGGTATGCCATGGCCTGAAAGGAATTTCGATTAGTTCGTCGATCTTATTGAAAGATTAGTTTTTAATTTGTGTGTGTCATTGGTGTGTATTGTATGTTTTGTAGTGTGGGGGGTCAATCTATTAGTTATCTATGTAATAGTAGTGCCTACTGGAGGCCCCCTCCCTTGTGCGTGTAGTTCGTGTTGGCGATTCCCCGGTGTCTTATTTCCAGCAGGTCTTCCGTTGGAATTTCCATTCGTGTCTCGAGACAGGGTTATGCCTGCAGTTCATTATTTATCTCTGTAATTGGTTGTTCACGTGACTAGCCAAGGATATGTTAATCCGTGATTTCGAGGGTGAAATGATGTCAATACAACCCGATTGTGGAGGGTGGAAAGCAATATGAATTGCCCTTGGAGAAAAGTAAGGGACTTCGTATAATGGTCAAATAATTTGTCGGAAGACGTTTAACTGAAGATGATTTAGCGCATATGATGCTCATCGAGGAGCATTGAGAGTTGCTATGATTAGAAAGTGTAGTAGCGCTTTATTCAGGCTCCCTTTTCTTGTTATTTCGTAAGATCGGAGGTTCTCCGGTTTCGTGTTCAGATGGAAATTCAGTTGCATATCCTACTTGCGTCTCAAATTTGATAAAGGTATTCATAGTTAAATGTTTGAGAATCGAAACTTTATTATTATATCATAACCTAGTTTTCGCGTGAAAGTTCAAGTTGGCAAATCACCCAAGTTCAACAGCATAACTTATAAATTTTATATTAATATGGTAATTGCTTCGGTGCATTATTCTATGAAGAGCTTAAGATCATTGTTGTGCATTGTTTTGAGTTTATTGCGTATTCTTTTTACTGAGTTTTCTTTTGATATGACCTTCATAACCACGAAAGGTCCCTCCCAAAGCGAGGACAATTTATTTTTCCGAGTATGGTTTTTAATAAGCACCTTGTCACCTATGTTGAAGTTCTTTTCTTGGGTATTTCTATCGTAGTATTTTTTAGCTTGTGTTTTCCTCTGATGCAAGGTTTCCCTTGCAATTTGATGGCCATGCTGCAAGCGAGATTTTAGCTCATTCACATAATTTTCATAATTGTATGAAACTTGCGGATTTTGTTCTAAACTGTTGGGAATATTTGCCGGATAGCCATATAAAAGCTCGTGTGGGCTATAAGTCGTGCTGCTATGTGGTGTAGTGTTGTACACGAACATAGCATAGGGTATCCAGGTGTCCCAAGTGAGTGGATCCTGGTTGACGTAGTGTCGAAGGTACTCTGCTTGCGTTCGGTGGCTCCGTTCCAAAGCGCCATTGGTTTGTGGATGATATGGACTCGTATTAATCTTCTTGATTTTTAATAATTTGCACATTTCTTTGAACAGGTTGCTTAGGATATTTGTTCCTTAGTCTGTTAAAATTGACTCTGGGATGCCATGTTGACAGACGATACCCTCGACTAAGGCCCTAGCAACGGTAATTGCCTCGGCATTAGCCATGGGTAAGGCCTGGGAAAATTTGGTTAAGTCATCCTGACACGTTAATAAGTATTTGTTGCCTTGATAGCTCACAGGCAAAGGGCCAACGATATCCAAAGCTATTCTTTCGAATGGCCTGGTGCTAGTTGTTGTTATTTTCATAGGAATGGAACATTTTTTTAGAAGTTTGTTCTTCTGACAAGATTCACATCTGCGGATGAAACCGACTACGTCCTTAAGCATTGTTGGCCAAAAATAGCTTAATTTCAGTCGCTTTAGTGTACGGGATACTCCCTGGTGTCCACCTAGAGGAGTATTGTGATATTTTTTTAAAATTTTGGAGACATCTTTCTCATCAACTAAGTGTATCTTTTTATTTACGAATAAGTTTATGGCAATATTTATGTCCTTAAAGACATTCACAAGATTTCTCTTTTAGTGTAAATTCGTTGAAGGAGGGTACAGATATGCCTATACATTTCAACTGGTGTTTTACGCAATGATCATAGACCTTTTTTATAACGCTAACCAAAATTTTTCTATCGTTTCTATTCTTAGGTGTAATATGGTTGTAGCAACGATGTATTTGGTAACAGTTGAAACGTGATTTAAAACTTTAAGTTCATCCAAGCCAGGACTTATCTAGTCTCTTACATGCTTAGAGAGCTCGATTTCATCTATTGTTTCTATTGGCGGTACAAAAAAAAATTTCTTGCGTCATTTTGTCTATATATATTGAGTTGTAAGTTTTGTTAAGGTTACACTGTTTCGAGAGTTTATCCAGTTCACCTTCTTTAACGGCGCTATTTATTCTATTCTTAGTTTTCTCATGCGCTTGTTTTACTTGGCTCCTAGTCACTATACCCACGTTGTTTACATCGTTCGTTTGCAAGCCACTGTTTTCTTGGTTGGTGATTGTACTCAAAGCATCTGCATTGGCGTTATATTTTCCAGGCTTATAGAGAATTTTATACTCATGTTCCTCGAGCAATATTCTCCACCTAGCCAATCTGGATGTTGGCTATTTCAGATTCATCAACCATTGAAGTGGCTTATGATCGGTTAATATAGTGAAATGTTTCCCGTAGATATTCGGGCGGAACTGTTTGACGGCGGGATTAAGTGTTCGGCTTGTGAAGGATATTGGTCGATCCTCACGGATATTACCTTGGAATAGAACTGCCCCTGTCGCTACGTCGCTAGCGTCGGTTGTTACTAGGAACTCTTTATCAAAATTTGGATACGCGAGCACCGGAGAGTTAATTAATTTTTCCTTGAGATTGCAGAAAGCTTCGTCACAAAATGAGTCCCATTTGAAAATAATGTTCTTCTTTAAGTGTTTTGTTAGGGGTTTGGAAATGTTTGCAAAATTTGCTACAAATCGACGGTAATATCCGGCAAAACCCAAAAAGGATTTTACGTCTTTAGCCTTTTTTGGTCTGGGATAAGTTTTTACTACCTGGATCTTCATTGGATCTGGTCTAAGACCATTTTCGGAAATTTCATGGCCGAGAGAGATGAGTTCTCGTTTTATAAAATTGCACTTGTCTGGCTGGAGCTTAAGCCTGTGTTCCCTAAGGCGATCTAGGACATTTACCAATTTTAAGTTGTGATCTCGTAAATCATATCCGTAGATAACTATGTCGTCGACATAGACAAAGCACTCAATTCCCTGCAACCCCATCAGCACGTTATTCATAAGGCGTTGGAATCTGGCTGGTGCGTTCCTCAGTCCGAGTGGCATTCTGTTATATTCATAATGTCCAAATGGAGTGCCGAAAGCTGTTTTTGCTCTGTCCTTCTCATCGACGAGTATTTGGTGAAATCCACTGGTAAGGTCTAGTGTACTGAAATACTTGAATTTGCCCAGTTGGTCCAATATATCGGTTATATTGGGCAATGGATATGCATCTCCAATAGTAATATCGTTTAGCTTACGAAAGTCCACCACAACTCTCCATCGTTTGTTGCCAGAGCTATCAGCTTTTTTTGGCACGAGGAGTAGAGGTGAGTTCCATGGACTTGAGCTTGGCTTCACAATACCGTTTTGTAGCATTTCATTGACCTGTTTATGAATTTCTTCTCGATGCGATTCCGCCAACCTATACGGTCGTACGTAGATAGGTAGTTTATCGCTCTGTGTCACAATTCCATGCGTGATCACGTCAGTGTTGGTCAAGCTGTCTCCCTCCAGATAAAACAAATCATTATAAGCTCTGCAGATCTCTAGTATTGTGGATTTTTCCTCTGAATTGCAATGATCTAAACTTAGTAGGGTTTCTAATTTCTTCAGTCGATTCATAACTGGATCTTTATCTGAATTGGCTCTGATAACGTCGAATTGGTCGAAGTCATCCCAGTCGAGGTTTATTTGATTCAGCTGCAATTTCACTTCGCTTTCGTTAGAATTTAACATTACTAATTTGACATGATTGCTTCTTGGTATCGCGAGAGCAATCCCCATATAAACACCTGGTTTTATTTCCTTTTTCTTGACAACTATGTCCTTATTATGTTTAAAGGGGATTTCAACAACTTTCTTACTTCTAGCCGGTAGAATGATTATATTAGTTCTATCTGTGGCTACTTTCTGCGATTTTATTTTCTCAACTTGGTCTGTAATCTCGACAGTATTTCCAATACTAGATTTATTTATAAGATTTCGAGGGTTCATTTCTCTCTGCACCCGTGTGGTACCTGTACTGCCACTCTTAGAGATCAGGTGGTCGACGAAAGGTGTCTTTCAAATTTGCTTTGGAATTTTGTTCACAGTTTTGGGCCCGTGGATTTGAAAACCGAAGATTTTCCCTGACAGTCCCCTTGAGGTTTCCGATTTCTTGCAGTTTGGAGTTTTCCTTAGAGTTTTGGAACTGAGCTTTTGTTCCCTTAAGGCTCCCGGTATCTTGCACTTCTGTAGAAAGTCGGGGATATTTAATTTCCAAAACGTTTCTTTCGTAATCTAGTGTACAATTGTGTTTACGCAGGAAATTATTACCTATAATTCCGTCATATTTAAGGTTAGTTTGCTGGTGTAGCAAATTAAAGGAGTGCTTAAAGAAAAAACTTCCGCTTGAAGTTTCCAATTTAATTATGCCAGTAAGTATTCCGTATGTTGGTACTGACTCGCCTGAAATCGTTGATAGGGTGCAGCCACCAGGAGGTTTTCCTGTTATTCTATAATTTATGTCAGATTTTACTAGGCTTACGTCTGCGCCGGTATCGACAAGAAATGTCGAATGGTTTTTTTTATTTGGTTCAAAGGGGACGCAGATAGTTGGCTCAATTTTTGAGTTATTTAGGGATATCCTGAATTTTACGGGTTTATGGTCGACGTCATTTTCTACCATGCGGTCTACATTTCGTGGATGTCGGCTATGCATGCGACTCGAGATGGGACGCCAACTGCTTCCATCTGAGGAATGCCGTTTCCCGAATTTTCCATTATTCCTCCCAAGTTTTCTGAATGCGAACACTCCCTTATCGTATTTGGGTCCGCGTGTTTATGATTTTGTCTCGGCACGTAGTTAACGTCTGGGTTGTTTGAGTTAAACTGCCGTTGTTTCCTTTCAGACTCTATCGGTAAATTCGTAGGTGCATTGCGTGTATTGCTGCACTGGGGAAAATTGTTCTGTACGTTTCGACCACGGTTGGGCCAGTTGCCGTTACCCGCTGCGGCCCTTGGGAAGTTTTGCGAACATGTCGATTCATTCAATAAGATTTTTCAAAAATTACGAGAGTTCAATTTAAAAATCCAAATGGATAAGTGCAACTTTTTTGTCAGAGAGACTGAATACTTGGGACATATTCTCACGACTGAAGGAATCAGACCGAACCCAAGAAAAGTAGAAATTATCAAAAACCTCAAAATACCCAAAACTCGCAAAGCAATAAAAAGTTTTCTAGGCATTACCGGATATTACCGGAAATTTATTCGCGACTACGCAAAAGTAGCCCAACCTAGGACACAGTGCCTTACAAAGGACAACTGAATTAATGAACACGATTCACGTTTCATTGAAGCTTCCGAAAAACTTAAGGAACTTATAACAAAAGATCCCGTTTTAAAGTACCCTGACTTTAAGAAAAAATTTGTTCTTACGACTGACGCTAGTCAGTTCGCATTCGGTGCAGCGTTGTCCCAAGACAGTAACCCTATCTGCATTGCAAGCCGAACCCTAAATGCTCATGAAATAAGGTATTCCACGGTTGAAAAAGAATTGTTAGCCATAATTTGGGCAACAAAATATTTTAGATCATACCTTTTCGGGCAAAAATTCACAATTAGGACTGATCATCAACCACTTGTCTGGTTAAGCTCATTAAAAGAGCCCAACGACAAATTACAAAGATGGCGAATTCGATTAAACGAATTCGACTATGAAATTGAATATTTAAAGGTTAAAGATAATAAAGTTGCTGATTTCCTTAGTAGATTAAACACTGAAGCTCGCGAAATAAACGAAATTGAAGACAACCAAGAAAGTGATCGAGCCACGATTCACAGTGGCGTTGAAGATTTAAATGATCATATCCCAATTTCAGAAGTTTTAATAAGCAAATACTTGACCCAGATACATTTAGTTAAAAACAACGCCGAGCAATTGATAACAAAATATCGGAGATACAGGAAAAAATATATATCAGAGGAAGAACTAAGTAATAATAACTATTTGAACGATATGCTAAGAAGATTAGTAAAAAAAAAGTTACAGGTATCTATTCTGAGCTAGAAGATACAAAATACAACTTGTTACAGAAAATTTTTTTAGAGCTTTTCAGCAGTAATAAACAAATCAGGTTTATCAAATGTAGCACTTATTGAGAGGAGATATCCCGAAAGCCAAAGTCTTCTCAAGGCACCATAAACATTATTTAATATTTTCTTAACATTGTCGCTGCATGACATCTGTGAGTTAAGCATCACACTAAGATTCCTAACACATTTAGAGTGTGGTATATCAGATGAATTCATAACAACCGTGGGAAAGTCAGTAGGCTCCAACTCCCTCCTGTATATGATTGTGTAACTAGATGTCCCGGTACTTAATAATAAATTGTTAAGGTCCATATTTAATCGACAAAAACCATCCTCCGACATACCAGTGGGGCAACTCAGGAAAACCTGCACATCATCGGCATACATATGCACTTTAGCATCATGTACAACGTTAGGTAGGCCATTTATGTACAGACTGAATAATAATGGACCTAAGATTAATCCTTGCGGTACACCGCATCTAAGCTGTATCGGCTCAGAAACTCGATTTCCAAGTTTAACCTGCTGGGAACGTCCCATCAGGAAGCTATTTAAAGTGTTGATAGCAGAGGTGGAGAAGCCAAATTCATTAGCTTACTTAGATCTTATATTATTATGACTTACACTAACAAATGCTTTGGAGAAGTCTAGTAGAACAAGAATACTCATATCATCTTTATCAAGCGCCATACGTATATCTGAGCTAACTTTTAACAAAGCAGTTTCACAGCTGTGATTTCGACGAAAACCAGATTACAAAGGTGATAGTAATGAATTTTATTCAATATAGTTAAGAATTTGATAAGCCATAAGTTTTTCAATAGCCTTGGCAAGAAAACGCAGCAAACCGATTGGACGGTAATCAGATAAACTGCTCGGAGAATTATTTTTAGGAATAGCAATAACAAAAGCTTTCCTCCAATTAATAGGGAAATTAGCAGATGTTAAAATTGTATTAAAGCTGTGAGTTATTACAGGAAGCACCACAGGTACGAGTAGCTTTAAAAGCTGAGGAGGAATGTCACCTGGACCAATGGCACTCGACTTAATAGAATTAATGACAATCAACGTCTAATCGTCAGTAACACATCGGAAGGTAAAACCATCAGATGGAGATAGCAGAATATCACCATTGTTTCTATCAGCCGGCACAGTTTCATGAGACATAGATGAAAAGCATGTATTCAGTTCATCAGGATCCAGCTCACAGCCACGATCTTCCTTACCATGTAAGCCCAGGCGCCTTAGATTACCCCAAAATATTTTAGGAGGTAAGTCAGGATTAAGCTGTTTTCCGAGATATCGCCGTTTAGCCTTCCGTATTTTTTATTTTACAATATTTCCTAAAAGTTTATATAATCGGTGTGACTCAGCAGTTCTTAGCCTCTAATATCTCCGAAATAGAAACTCCCGAAATTAGGTTTTCAATTTCTTCAGAAAACCATGGAAATGACTGCACGCATTTACGCGCCCTTCGGAGAGGTGCATGCTTATCATGAAGATAGTGGAATAGAGTCTCAAAAATTTCCACCTGATCATTAACATCAGTGCACTCATAAACCGTTGACCAAGGGAGCTCTGAGCAATCATTTAACAAAACCTCATGATTTGTACGACTATAATTGCGATATGATTCTAGTATATTAACATTTGTTGTAGTTAATGAGAATCTGAATGTTAAAGATAATAAATCATGGTCCAGAAAACTGGGTGGACTAAGGTGGTTGAAAAATAAAACCTTATCTTCCTCTGTCACCAAAAACATGTCAAGAAGGGAAGGATGCGCAACGCCACAATATGTCGGCAGCGTATTGACCCTCTTCAAATCCAATGATTGAAACATGTGTGAGAGATTATCGGTAACAGACTTCTCAGCTAAGATATTTACATTAAAATCGCCAGCAATAATCACATTATCATGGCGGTGTATGATTGAAGCTGTTGTGCTCTCAAATTCAAGTGCATTCTCCAGACTAAACATATTAGGAGGGAAGTAAGAAGCGACAAGAACGCACCTATCAGAAGTAGACCTAACTTCAACACATATAAATTCCAAAGACTGGGACGAAGAGAAGCCAAAGGTAACCGACTTAAAACTGCCTCTGTCATATATGCCAACACCTCCTCCGACTCGACCATGTCTATCAATACGATGTAGCTTAAATCCAGGAATGTCAACCAACTTTGTCGGAATATGATTATGTAGCCATGTTTCTGATACCGTGTATTTCGGAAGCAGCAAAAGCTTTTCTCATTTCATCAATCTTAGGCCGCAAACTCCTAGCATTCAAATAGCAAACATGTAGACCATCCACTCTTGAGCGAAAAATGCTTAGCATAGTTCCTATCTGGTCCATGGTAATATACTACGTAACGTTTAATGCAGCTAATGTGAACAGGGGCACATACAGAAAGCCACAGCTTAATAGGGAAAGTAACAGTGTGTAATCGGCAACAAAAAAATTAGCAAAAAAACAATATAATAAATGATTAGTTAATAGCATACCGTAGTGTAACCTAAAAATGACAGCACAGACTCCTGGTAGATAATTTATGAGAATAAATGAAAGCTTCAAGAAAAAAACTATAAATTTAACACCAGATATTATTAATGTTATATAAACTAAGAACATGACACACATATCAGATGCATTAATATCTGAAAAAATTAAATATGATATCATAGCTACTCATCTTCATCCATTTACGCAGTCGAGATTCCTGGGGCTGTAGTCATACAATTTCTGTCCAAAGCATACAAATACATACAGTGACGAATCATCTTTTCTCCTTTTCACATAAACAAATCCATTTCGAGAGCTCACCGCAAACAGCTTGTTTTGATAGCGCAACCGGCGTGCTTCGCGAAAGATAGCATGATTATGACGAGTGAGGCTATCATTAAAGTAAATAATACTCTCGGAGGTAAAACCAGCATCAATTTGATTCAGCAAGAGTGGCCCATGTATTTTAAGAGCTTTAAAGAAAGCTCTTTTTTCATTAGGTGTCGTAAACCTTACAATAATCGGAGCAGAATTAGCTGATGAGGATCCGCCAGCACTCTTCATGCTCAACCGAAAGGCATCAATGTATGGCGTGATGGAGTAATTGATCGCCATCGCAACCTTACCGAAAAGATCGCAAGTGTTCTCCTTCCCCAGAGCGGGAAAGCCCCTTATAACGACATCATTTAAACGGTTAGTTCGATGCATATCATTAATCTCACTTTCCAGCAATGCAACTTTGCGTGACAAAGACACATGGGTGTGTCTGACGGAATCAATTTCCCCTCGAAGAGCAGTAACAGCCTGGTCAATTTTGTCGGAAATTTAATTTTAGAATTCTGTTAAGACCTTGCTAATATTTGTCATAAGTCTCTTCTCAAGTGCTTCCATATTTACATCCATGTAGTCAATATGAGGGGAAGCAGACTTTGTTCTACCACACGTTTGAACTGGTCGCAATCTGAGTCTGAGGTTTCGGAACCGGAGTATTTCTCCGAGATTTCTCTCCTCCAGCGCCTCTCCCAGATGCCTTTGTATTGTTGCCTTTAACCGTTTTATATCAATGAAATGGATATCGTTGATACTCTTCAGAACGAAGTATTAAAAATTATAAAATAAACCCCGATATCAGGTAAATGCCGGTATGAAAAAGTATAACACGCTTTATTATAGAGTTTTATAGTTGAAAGAAGTAAAAGACCGATCACTTAACTCAGGATATGGAAACCTAACGCGGAAAACCCAGCAGCTCGATTTTTAGCGTCTACTCAGAAATATACATCGACACTACTACAACAGAACGACATACAAATAATCGAAGGATACGACAAAGCCTTACATATAATTGACGTAGATATGCTAAGACAGACTTTAGAACAACTCAAGACCGACATAGATAGTATATTTGATATAAGGGAGGATGAAACCATTCATAACCAATTAAATTTACAAATTTGGAAAACAAGTCATAACATAGAGACAATAATACCACACAGACAAAAGAGGGGCCTGATAAATCTTGGGGGGAAAATTTTCAAATGGGTTTTTGGTAGACTAGACGACGACGATAAACAGGAGATAGAAGAACATTTAAAATCAACCGACATAAATAATAACAATTCCATAGACACATTAAACAAACAGATTAAAGTTAACAACGATCTACAAGAAAACCTACAGATACTTACCGACAGACTTAACGAAAATCAGAAATTGACATTTAGCCTATTAAATAACTCAATTAAAATTAATAAGGACAACTTAAAGCAATTACATTTCATTCAAGTTCTTACTAATGTAAATCTATTAAATGAAGAAATAGACAGAATCCAAGAAAATATAATTTTTGCAAAGCATAACATAATGAGCCGACCGATTTTTATGAAATAGACATTTTTAAAATGCAAGAAATTAAATGTTATTTATAGCAAGTAGAAAATAAATTAATATTTGTAATTGCTATCCCAAAGTTCTATAAAGAAAAGGCGAAAAAATACAAACTCCTTCCTATTCCAAATGGCGATCATGAGGAGCTGGTCATTGAAGAAACAGATATACTTCTTTTTAAAAATAAAGCTTATCTGGACGATGGTCAATATTATTTAAAAAATTTAAAATTAGCAAACGAATGTACCCAGAATTTAGTGAATAACAGATTAGAAAATGCAAAAAGATAAAAAGCGTTCAATTTGAGTTAAGAGAACTAAAGCAAAATTTAATTTTGATCATAAATGCAAATAATGTAAAAATGCAAAATACTTGTAATGACTTAGAATATAAATTAAATGAAAATTATATAACAAACTTTCATAATTGCAGTATAGAAATAGCTAATATGAAATTTCAGAACCTACAGAAGGAATTTAACCAACATAATATAATACTACCCAATTAGTTAGAAATAGGAAATAGCAGCGAAGCGGTAAATATGAAGCAATTGCATTTAAAACAAATTAAAAATATCAATTAGATAAAGGAAATAAAAAATGTAAAAAGGAATAATAAAATCACCTTTTATGTAAGTACCACATTTTATTGTAATATTAATAATTGTAGTACTATATATTGTAAAAACAAAATCCAATCATGTTAACGTTGAGTTGGTAACGAGATCGATAAAGGATAGAGTCCAGGAGGACATCGAGCTTAATGAGGGGGGTAGTTATATTCCCGGCTAACTCAGCATTTTTTCTAAACATATTCACATAATATGCATTATGTAATTATTTCCGTTCTTATTAAAAATAAGCTTCTGTTACGCGCGTACTCCGTTCTTTCCCGCTTGCCGGGAGAAGAGAGCACAGCGGAATCTTGGAGTTGGTTCTTAGGGTCTTTTATAAAAAACTCGAAATTCAATTATTAAACCTCTTAGGATCTTTTATTAAAAAAACTCAAAATTCAATTATTAAACCACTTTTAATTTCGGAAAAATTTAGGTTGTTCAACTTATTTTACCTCCCCAGAACCAACTTCGATGTTTTAATCTCGCGACTTTTTCCAAGACTGCCTGCTATCATTTCTTTATTCATCCTTTGGATATTACGCTCACGCCGTCAGCAAAAACTTCCTACGATCGCATCGATCACGTGGTGCATTTTTCTGTTGATAAGCGAGGCATGTTATTTGATACGCCACTTGTGGCGTGTGCATATGCAAGTGTTCAAGAGGAAATATATTGCAACAAAGTTACAATTTAGGTACGTTGTGTTTATAAAAAATGAAGCGTGTGCATATTTAAATGATTAAAAAAGGAAAATTTGTGCTGACAAACCTAAGTGGAAGTTAGAGATTTCATTTCAAGAAATCTGAAATGAAATCGAATTTTAGTGTATGCACTTGAAATAGGGCAAGTAAAAAACGTATGCACCTGGAATGCATGAATGCAAAATTGAACGCGGGTTATGATATGTAGATATATCATAACACCTTCCCCCTATGAAAAAGGAAATTCATTCCTTGAAGAGGTGATGAATTTTCTTTTAGAATGAGTCGTCGTTGGTTCTGGGATAACAAAAAGTTTAAAAGTTTTATGGTAAGTATAAATGATTACTTTCAAACTTACTTATTTTTTTTTATTCATCTAATTATTACTCTTTTTTAGTTATTCTAAACAAATATTACATTTCATTATGTTATCTTTTTTTGTAAAATTATTTAAGAAATTCCTTGTTTTTCTTTACTTTTTTTTTATTTTTAGGAATGCTTAATTTCTGATACATATTTAACTATTGTCTACATACTTATTTAATTTTTATCCAGAATTAGCATGATTCATACATTATTGTTATCTACATATCTTATTGAAAAGATTTTTATATCTAATTAGAATAATTATGTGATATATATATAATAATAGTAAATAAAATAATTATCTTTGTTTTATTTATTTTTCGTTAAAAAACCTATATTTTTATTATTTTTATAATTTTATTTTGTTCCATTAAACGTAATTTATTACCCACTACGTACGTATTTAGAAAAATTTTTCAAAAAAAAATTTGTTTTTTTTTTGTTTTTAATATTTTTAAATGTGTGTAAATTTATATAACTATTGGAATCTATTGTGTGCAATTTCTGACGAAAGAGCATGGAAATAGGACGAAGTATTCCAGAGAAACGTGCACGGTGGCCGAAACAATGCGAAATCTAGTTAAGTTAATTGCTAACATGTGAACACTATGGTTGGGTCATTTTGATCCTCATTTTCTTTTATTTTAATAGTTGTAGCCGCTTGATTGATTTTGCCGGTTTTTGTAGTACAATGCTTGTATATTTTGTAGATGCCGACCAGGAGTATGATTGAGAATATTACATATCCAAGTGTATAATGGTGTATGTTGTGGGCGTCCACGGGTTCCAGGTTCTTTTGTTCTTCTTCCTTTAGGGAGCTTATTTGCTTGGACAGTAATGCAAGTTCGCCGTTTGCAGCATATTTTATAGCACCATGTTTTGTGTGGGGCTCGTAAAGTCCTTTTTCGATTTCTCAAATTTTGATAATGCTTCTGTTAAATTTACGACAGGTATAAATGCATTTTTCATTTGCGTTATTCTTGTGGTATAACTCCTTATGGTTAGGTCAGGAGTTCGCAGATAGCAGTTGCCTGAAAGTTCGATTATTCCAACGCCAAAGATGGTATGGGGTTCTATTGTATCTTGACAAATTTCGTCTATGGTTAAACACTCTTGGGTGGAATACAGCCACTTATTGGCTTGCGACAATTGAATCCATACGGTGGTGTGGTTAGATTCTCTAATGTTGCAAGACGCGGGGCAAGTGTTGACCCCTTTTTATGAGTTGTAACTCACACACGCTGTGTTTCGGGTTAATATTAAAGATGGGATGC
Source organism: Dioctria linearis (assembly GCA_963930735.1). NCBI lineage: Eukaryota > Metazoa > Arthropoda > Insecta > Diptera > Asilidae > Dioctria > Dioctria linearis. The sequence goes on from OZ005742.1 coordinate 196,051,346, forward strand.
ATCATTTGGCACAAGTACTGATCGTGATTCTCGGTGATGCAAATTGCCAATTCCTCTGAAGTGAGATCAAAATAATGCTCCCTGTTATAGTCGATTAGGAAATTTATTGTCGGTTGTATGAAAACAAATTTATGCTGGAATGCTGTGGGCAGGGGTATCGCCTTATACAACTGGTAATTTTCTATGTAGGGTAGTGGTATTTTAAGCTCGAAAATTATCCTTTCCCTTTGGATTGAGGCACTCATTTGGCTTACATGGTAAGGTGTTAAAAAGTTTTCGTCTTTGACACCAGTAGGAAGTTTGATGTCGCTTGAGATTTCTCTACGTATAGTGCTTAGAATAGTTTCCAGCTGCGCTGGTGTTATGATGTCGGTCGACGTTTACCATGGCGAACGTCAGTAACCATGCCAATCATATCGTTAAGAATATTTTGGTAACGCATCGTGACCAGAATATCTAAGGAAGTGAGTGATTCCATTTCAAAAATTGCTCGCTAATTGTGACTGGCATTGGCAGCTTCGTCAACAATATCTTTGATTTTAAGGATCCTGGCATTTAGTGCCATCATTTGATTATTAATTGCTTTTTGAGACTTGTTTAAAGACGTTAGCGGTTGTTTCTACTATAATCGTTTGTGTTTTATGAGGGATAACAAATGGTTATCGTTATAACGTATTTTCTCTATTTGGCTGTCACAATACTTCGCATCTTCCTGGTTGAGGGTTCCGAACAGCGCCTTTCTTACCATTCCTATGACATCAAAAGGAGCTCTTTTTTTCTGTTAGTATTCTGTAATAGGCTATACTTATGTCCCATATCCGCCAGTAGGTCATTTAATTCAGTTGCAGTACTGTTGCAGATAGTCCCAAATCTAATACCACCCCTTAGTGCTTCGCACAGTGTATCTATTTCTGCTGTATACCTCGTGATATGCCTTATGCAGGTCTCCAAAGTTCTAAGATCGTAGAAGATTGCCACTTTCCATTCGTTTGAAAACAGTTCTACTCTACCCAACTCTTCAAAATAGATTCCAGGGCTTTGATTGATAGTCGTGATATTAATATTACTTCCGTAGATGCTGCTTATGAGGCCCAAGATTAATATGAAGTATGTGGGGTATGCATGGCCTGAAAGGAATTTCGATTAGTTCGTCGATCTTATTGAAAGATTAGTTTTTAATTTGTGTGTGTCATTGGTGTATATTGTATGTTTTGTAGTGTGGGGGGTCAATCTATTAGTTATCTATGTTATAGTAGTGCCTACTGGAGGCCTCCCTCCCTTGTGCGTGTAGTTCGTGTCGGCGATTCCCCGGTGTTTTATTTTCAGCAGGTCTTCCGTTGGAAGTTCCATTCGTGTCTCGAGACAGGGTTATGCCTGCAGTTCATTATTTATCTCTGTAATTGGTTGTTCACGTGACTAGCCAAGGATATGTTAATCCGTGATTTCGAGGGTGAAATGATGTCAATACAACCCGATTGTGGAGGGTGGAAAGCAATATGAATTGCCCTTGGAGAAAAGTAAAGGAGTTCGTATAATGGTCAAATAAATTGTCGGAAGACGTTTAACTGAAGATGATTTAGCGCAAATGATGGTCATCGAGGAGCATTGAGAGTTGCTATGATTAGAAAGTGTAGTAGCGCTTTACTCAGGCTCCTTTTTTCTTGTTATTTCGTAAGATCGGAGGTTCTCCGGTTTCGTGTTCAGATGGAAATTCAGTTGCATATCCTACTTGCGTCTCAAATTTGATAAAGGTATTCATAGTTAAATGTTTGAGAATCGAAACTTTATTATTATATCATAACCTAGTTTTCGCGTGAAAGTTCAAGTTGACAAATCACCCAAGTTCAACAGCATAACTTATAAGTTTTATATTAATATGGTAATTGCTTCGGTGCATTATTCTATGAAGAGCTTAAGATCATTGTTGGGCATTGTTTTGAGTTTATTGCGTATTTTTCTTACTGAGTTTTCTTTTGATATGACCTTCATAACCACGAAAGGTCCCTCCAAAGCGAGGACAATTTATTTTTCCGAGTATGGTTTTTAATAAGCACCTTGTCACCTATGTTGAAGTTCTTTTCTTGTGTATTTCTATCGTAGTATTTTTTTAGCCTGTGTTTTCCCTCTGATGCAAGGTTTCCCTTGCAATTTGATGGCCATGCTGCAAGCAAGATTTTAGCTCATTCACATAATTTTCATAACTGTATGAAACTTGCGGATTTTGTTCTAAGCCGTTGGGAATATTAGCCGGATAGCCATATAAAAGCTCGTGTGGGCTATAATTCGTGCTGCTATGTGGTGTAGTGTTGTACACGAACATAGCATAGGGTATCCAGGTGTCCCAAGTGAGTGGATCCTGGTTGACGTAGTGTCGAAGGTACTCTGCTAGCGTTCGGTGGCTCCGTTCCAAAGCGCCATTGGTTTGTGGATGATATGGAGTCATATTAATCTTCTTGATTTTTAACAATTTGCACATTTCTTTGAACAGGTTGCTTAGGAAATTTGTTCCTTGGTCTGTTAAAATTGACTCTGGGATGCCATGTTGACAGGCGATACCCTCGACGAAGGTCCTAGCAACGGTAATTGCCTCGGCATTAGCCATGGGTAAGGCCTGGGAAAATTTGGCTAAGTCATCCTGACACGTTAATAAGTTGTTGTTGATAGCTCACAGGCAAAGGGCCAACGATATCCAAAGCTATTCTTTCGAATGGCCTGGTGCTAGTTGTTGTTATTTTCATAGGAATGGAACATTTTTTTAGAAGTTTGTTCTTCTGACAAGATTCACATCTGCGGATGAAACCGACTACGTCCTTAAGCATTGTTGGCCAAAAATAGCTTAATTTCAGTCGCTTTAGTGTACGGGATACTCCCTGGTGTCCACCTAGAGGAGTATTGTGATATTCTTTTAAAATTTTAGAGACATCTTTCTCATCAACTAAGTGTATCTTTTTATTTACGAATAAGTTTATGGCAATATTTATGTCCTTAAAGACATTCACAAGATTTAGTTCTATCTCTTTTAGTGTAAATTCGTTAAAGGAGGGTACAGATATGCCTATATGTACATTTCAACTGGTGTTTTACGCAATGATCATAGACCTTTTTTATAACGCTAACCAAACTTTTTTTATCGTTTCTATTCTTAGGTGTAATATGGTTGTAGCAACGATGTATTTGGTAACAGTTGAAACGTGATTTAAAACTTTAAGTTCATCCAAGCCAGGACTTATCTAGTCTCTTACATGCTTAGAGAGCTCGATTTCATCTATTGTTTCTATTGGCGGTACAAAACAAAAATTTTACTTGCGTCACTTTGTCTATATATATTGAGTTGTAAGTTTTGTTAAGGTTACACTGTTTCGAGAGTTTATCCAGTTCACCTTCTTTAACGGCGCTATTTGTTCTATTCTTAGTTTTCTCATGCGCTTGTTTTACTTGGCTCCTAGTCACTATACCCACGTTGTTTACATCGTTCGTTTGCAAGCCACTGTTTTCTTGGTTGGTGATTCTACTGAAAGCATCTGCATTGGCGTTATATTTTCCAGGCTTATAGAGAATTTTATACTCATATTCCTCGAGCAATATTCTCCACCTAGCCAATCTGGAAGTTTGCTCTTTCAGATTCATCAACCATTGAAGTGGCTTATGATCGGTTACTATAGTGAAATGTTTCCCGTAGATATTCGGGCGGAACTCTTTGACGGCAAATACAATTGCCAATAATTCCTTTTCAGTTGTGGTATATCTTGTTTCTGCGGGATTAAGTGTTCGGCTTGTGAAGGATATTGGTCGATCCTCACGGATATTACCTTGGAATAGAACTGCCCCTATCGCTACGTCGCTAGCGTCGGTTGTTACTAGGAACTCTTTATCAAAATTTGGATACACGAGCACAGGAGAGTTAATTAATTTTTCCTTGAGATTGCAGAAAGCTTCGTCACAAAATGAGTCCCATTTGAAAATAATGTTCTTCTTTAAGTGTTTTGTTAGGGTTTTGGAAATGTTTGCAAAACTTGCTACAAATCGACGGTAATATCCGGCAAAACCCAAAAAGGATTTTACGTCTTTAGCCTTTTTTGGTCTGGGATAAGTTTTTACTACCTGGATCTTCATTGGATCTGGTCTAAGACCATTTTCGGAAATTTCATGGCCGAGAGAGATGAGTTCTCATTTTACAAAATTGCACTTGTCTGGCTGGAGCTTAAGCCTGTGTTCCCTAAGGCGATCTAGGACATTTACCAATTTTAAGTTGTGATCTTGTAAATCATATCCGTAGATAACTATGTCGTCGACATAGACAAAGCACTCAATTCCCTGCAACACATCAGCACGTTATTCATAAGGCGTTGGAATGTGGCTGGTGCATTCCTCAGTCCGAGTGGCATTCTATTATATTCATAATGTCCAAATGTAGTGCCGAAAGCTGTTTTTGCTCTGTCCTTCTCATCGACGAGTATTTGGTGAAATCCACTGGCAAGGCCTAGTGTACTGAAATACTTGGATTTGCCCAGTTGGTCCAATATATCGGTTATATTGGGCAATGGATATGCATCTCCAATAGTAATATCGTTTAGCTTACGAAAGTCCACCACAACTCTCCATCGTTTGTTGCGGGAGCTATCAGCTTTTTTTGGCGCGAGGAGTAGAGGTGAGTTCCATGGACTTGAGCTTGGCTTCACAATATCGTTTTGTAGCATTTCATTGACCTGTTTATGAATTTCTTCTCGATGCGATTCCGCCAACCTATACGGTCGTACGTAGATAGGTGGTTTATCGCTCTGTGTCACAATTCCAGGCGTGATCACGTCAGTGTTGGTCAAGCTGTCTCCCTCCAGATAAAACAAATCATTATAAGCTCTGCAGATCTCTAGTATTGTGGATTTTTCCTCTGAATTTCAATGATTTAAGCTTAGTAGGGTTTCTAATTTCTTCAGTCGATTCATAACTGGATCTTTATCTGAATTGGCTCTGATAACGTCGAATTGGTCGAAGTCATCCCAGTCGAGGTTTATTTGATTCAGCTGCAATTTCACTTCGCTTTCGTTAGAATTTAACATTACTAATTTGACATGATTGCTTTTTGGTATCGCGAGAGCATTCCCTATATAAAAACCTGGTTTTATTTCCTTTTTCTTGACAACTATGTCCTTATTATGTTTAAAGGGGATTTCAACAACTTTCTTACTTCTAGCCGGTACGGTAGAATGATTATATTAGTTCTATCTGTGGCTACTTTCTGCGATTTCATTTTCTCAACTTGGTCTGTAATCTCGACAGTATTTCCAATACTAGATTTATTTATAAGATTTCGAGGGTTCATTTCTCTCTGCACCCATGTGGTAACTGCACTGCCACTCTTTGAGATCAGGTGGTCGACGAAAGGTGTCTTTCAAATTTGCTTTGGAATTTTATTCACAGTTTTGGGCCCGAGGATTTGAAAACCGAAGATTTTCCCTGACAGTCGCCTTGAGGTTTCCGATTTCATGCAGTTTGGAGTTTTCCTTAGAATTTTGGATGTGAGCTTTTGTTCCCTCAAGGCTCCCGGTATCTTGCACTTCTGTAGAAAGTCGGGGATATTTAATTTCCAAAACGTTTCTTTCGTAATCTAGTGTACAATTGTGTTTACGCAGGAAATTATTACCTATAATTCCGTCATATTTAAGGTTAGTTTGCTGGTGTAGCAAATGAAAGGAGTGCTTAAAGAAAAAACTTCCGGTGAAGTTTCCAATTTAATTATGCCAGTAAGTATTCCGTATGTTGGTACTGACTCGCCTGAAATCGTTGATAGGGTACAGCCACCAGGAGGTTTTCCTGTTATTCTATAATTTATGTCAGATTTTACTAGGCTTACGTCTGCGCCGGTATCGATAAGAAATGTCGAATGGTTTTTTTATTTGGTTCAAAGGGGACGCAGATAGTTGGCTCAATTTTTGAGTTATTTAGGGATATCCTGAAATTTACGGGATTATGGTCGACGTCATTTTTTACCATGCGGTCTACATTTCGTGGATGTCGGCTATGCATGCGACTCGAGATGGGACGCCAACTGCTTCCATCTGAGGAATGCCGTTTCCCGAATTTTTCATTATTCCTCCCAAGTTTTCTGAATGCGACCACTCCCTTATCGTATTTGGGTTCGCGTGTTTATGATTTTGTCTCCCCACGTAGTTAACGTCTGGGTTGTTTGAGTTAAACTGCCGTTGTTTCCTTTCAGACTCTATCGGTAAATTCGTAGGTGCATTGCGTGTATTGCTGTACTGGGGAAAATTGTTCTGTACGTTTCGACCTCGGTTGGGCCAGTTGCCGTTACCCGTTGGGGCCCTTGGGAAGTTTTGCGATAATCGCAATCGACAATCCCTTTTAAATGGTTTGGCTTCCTGCAGTAAGTCAAGAACTGGACTTCTCTTTTAGCTTCCCTGGGAGCGAAATTCGGCAGGTTAGTGTTTTTAAAACAAAATTCTTTTGTATGTCCTTCCTTGTGACATATTTGCAATTGAGCATGCGTTTAGGAAAGTTCTTCGCATGGTTTGAGAAAGTTGGCTCTTCCCTTTCGAGTCGGGAGGCCTGTTCTATAGCATATGAAATTGGCGTCTTTAAGTCTGTTTCTCCGCGAGCATTTACTATCAGCCTTAAGCTACTGTTTCTCAAACCGTCTTCGAAAGCCTGGATGGTTAGCCGAGTATTTTCAACAATCAAAAATTCGCGTAAGTTTCGCTGCTCTGAGCCTTGGTACGTAGCTGAATTGAGCGATGTTAGGAGTTGGCATAGCTTCTCGCCGAACTCCTTAACCGCCTTTCTGTGGTTCTGTTTAGTAGAACGAATTTCATTTTCGAATGAGGTTCTAGATAGTTTCTATTGAAATTGAGACTGCAATTCTTGTGCTAGGTCATTCCGCTAGCGCAAGACTTATACTGGACTAACTAAAAGCCGGTCCTTGCAGTCGAGTTTTTACAATTTCTAAAAAGAGCTTCTGCCCTGCATCCGACTTCGATACGATAATACGTTTCCGCAAGCTATAAATTTGGTTAGCTCCCCTGGGTCGCCGTTAAATGTGGGGATTAGATTATGCACGTCTGATATGCTTAGTTTCATTTCTGAGGAATTTGGGTTAGATTCCTCGGTCATGTTGTGGAAAGGCAATTCTTCGTACAAATCCACAACAATCCTCCGGTTTCGAGTTAGAATTTTGTAGAAGTTTTCTTACGAGTTTACGAAACTGATTTTTCGGTTAAATTTGATTACTATGCTTGAAAAGCGCACTGTAGCTTTACGAGCCAACAAGATATTTTCAACCAGCTCAACGAAAATGTTGCTATATTCATATATGTACCTCTCTTTTTTTTTTTAAATAATTGGCAATTAGAATGATTTGATAATTTTATAATTGTACAAGGATAATATGGAGTTCCCATTGGTCTCATACCGACAACGACTTGAAACAAAGATAATATTCTGTACCTTTAATACTTGGTCAATTACATTTATACTAAATCTTATAGACTTGATGGGACTCCCACCCAATATTACGTCATGTCTTGCTTTTGGCTTCCATGCAATTACTGGTGTTCGGTTTCAGCAAGTAAATAGTTCCCACGATACGCTGCCAATCAATGTTGAACGTGTTCAAGTGACTAGTCAAAGCCACGTTTAATATTTTACTTATTTATATTGTGACTTGTAATTTCAGCGATCCCGAGGGGACCTACGAATTTTACAACTTAACAGGGACAGTAGAAGAATAAAATTAAAAAAAAAGATAAAGCACAGCGCACTTCGTCTCATCAGCGGTCACGGTACACAAAAAAAATTGTCTCTTCCTTTTAGATACATCATATGGGGAGGAACACACTAGTTCAAAAATATTCCTCCTTGCACACGCAAACACTTCCCTAAACTTAATTCCCCTTTTGAGCTCTTAGAAATGGCGGGTCATTGGCGAATCACAAAGATATAATTTAGGAATTCTTGCTTTTTTTTTATAATTATGATTTAATATCACTTAATTCTAATACTAGTATGGATTTTAGATCTTTTGTATTATCCGCCAATAAAAAAAAAAAAATCAGGATATATATATATATAGTTCACATGAGATTTAAATCCATCTTGGTTGATATCACACTTATTGGAACTCCTTTTAAAATTTATTCACAAGGGAGTAAATTATAGAAAATTAAGGCAAACATGTAGAGTTAAAAATATTGAAAGTGACTTGAGCGACGCAATAAAAATTCGAATGCTTTGATTTTTTTTTTTTTTTTTTTTTTAGGGAAGAAAAGAAATTATATATGTATATATATGCAAAAATTCTACAATGTTAGCTTATGCTATGGTAATCTGAAGATATTGATTGTTAAAATCTTAAAATCTTACTTGGGACCAATTCTAGTTTTTGCGGATTTACCCTAATTGGTTCTCCTTATTCCCGCTCAAAAAATCACTGTTCCTTTGTTTGCACGGCGCGGCAATCAGGAAAGTTTTTTCCTTGCTTTTAGGTTGAAATCCTTGGGCTTCCTTCCTTCGGTGTGGGCACGACACCCCACTGGATCACACCAGAACGGGTCAGGAATGTTACCTCTGACTTAAAAAATTTTTTCACTGTTTAGCTTTTAATGGGGGAGCTAGTGAACCCAATTTTAAAATGTATGTTTTTTTCTTCCTTTTTTATTTATTTATTATTTCTATTATGTTTAATTACGATTGTAAATCTAGTTATTTAATCAAAACGGCATGATATGTATCGTATTAAACACACTCGTGCTGTATGACGACATTTATTTAAATTAGATTGAAAAGGGTTTTTAATCTGAGTTTTAGATTTCCTGAATCTATTTATAACACTTTTTTATGAATACTTATTTCTGAATATTTCAATTGCATTCAGCGCCGTGTACATTGGTAGGAGTAGTATAATAAACTGTTCACTTTGATCAAAACATAGGTAAAAATCTGCAGCTCTATGTTTAATAAAAACCTTTTGCTGTTCGGTCAATTTTTATAATAATAGTAATATATGCAAAAGGTAAAACATAAATTATTCGGCTGCCATTCGTTTTTTACACTTTAGTTTTACCACTTTATTCTGTTTTATTCAAACAATTTTTTTTTTGTTCGGGCTTTATAATTACACCGCTGCCACCAGTTGTTACGCGCGTACTCCGTGCTTTCCCGCTTGCCGGGAGAAGAGGGCACAGCGGAGTCTTGGAGTTGATTCTTAGGGTCTTTTATAAAAAACTCGAAATTCAATTATTAAACCTCTTAGGATCTTTTATTAAAAAAAACTCAAAATTCAATTATTAAACCACTTTTAATTTCGGAAAAATTTAGGTTGTTCAATTTATTTTACCTCCCCAGAACCAACTTCGATGTTTTAATCTCGCGACTTTTTCCAAGACTGCCTGCTATCATTTCATTATTCATCCTTTGGATATTACGCTCGCGCCGTCAGCAAAATTTTCCCACGATCGCATCGATCACGTGGTGCATTTTTCTGTTTATAAGCGAGGCATGTTATTTGATACGCCACTTGTGGCGTGTGCATATGCAAATGTTCAAGAGGAAATATATTGCAACAAAGTTTCAATTTAGGTACTTTGTGTTTATAAAAAATGAAGCGTGTGCATATTTAAATGATTAAGAAAGGAAAATTTGTGCTGACAAACCTAAGTGGAAGTTAGAGATTTCATTTCAAGAAATCTGAAATGAAATCGAATTTTAGTGTATGCACTTGAAATAGGGCAAGTAAAAAACGTATGCACCTGGAATGCATGAATGCAAAATTGAACGCGGGTTATGATATGTAGATATCTCATAGCACTTCCCACGATTTCATCCGCGAAAATGTGAAAAACAAATATCTCGAGTTACAAACTCAACGTCGGCACGTTTAGCTAAATTAGCGTAAATAAAAATTTCTAAATTAAAAATTAGGAAAAATATTTTTAAGGTAGTTAGTTCTTAATCGTGTTTTAATCGAATTAGTCGAAATGAAATAAAGATCCGGAAATTAAATAAAGATTTCTTTTATTTTTTTGATTTCCTGAAAAAATAAAGTGAAAAGTCGCGCAGCGGGTATATTATTATATTTAACAGGAAATATCTTGCTGTTATTCGAGGTGCTAGGTATAAATATTAGCATTTAAGTATTGCAAATTCTACAAAGAAAGAAAAAAAAATAATCCATAAAAGCAGTTATAAGGTGTCAAGTCCAAAGTAAAATGAATGACATTATAACAATGGGTCTAATCATTTGGCAAGGTATTGTATTCTTTGTGCCTGTCGTTTGTTATGGATACGCAAGTACTTTTCCAACTACACTTTCAAATCCTGTACTCGAAGCTGCTATAGTTTGTGTCCCATTGTTTTAGATTATCTTCAAGAACACACAAAATAGCAATAAAATTAACAAAATTTTTATGACTTTCTCTAAACATTGGCATTCAGGTTCAGAGACCTTTGCAGTATAATTTGATAATTTTTGGTTTTTATGAATCTCTCTTGAAATATTAGAAGTGTTTCGAAGAAATGATCGGTACATGAGTTTTTTTAGATTGTGCATGATAATACAAACGCCTGCCGGCGGCATTATTTTTCCAGTATTTCTACAAAAAAGAAAGCTATATAGTGCTGAGAAAATAAAATTTGGATTTAGGAAATGTTAAATGTTTCTCACAGTTTCCTTGTTTATTTTCAATTTGATATCGAGTAGTTTTTACAAATCGTAGTTTATTCGTTTATCCAATTCGAAATCGAGTAGTTCTTACGAAGAAATCTCGAATACATATGGCCGATGTAAGTACCAATCCCGAAAAATCTTCGAAAAAGTACGGGGAGACGAATCGATATCGAGCCGTCATTTCAATTCGAATTATCATTTCTTTTCTTCGTTTTCGGTTGGAGATCGCGTCGAGAAAGACTTCGAGATCGAAGTCATAGTTCGCATGAGTAACTCGCTTGTGATTCGATCTATAATCGTTGTTAATTAAATACCGGGTTGAAAACTTTCAATTTGTTTGCAATTATTTATTCGTTATAATTTCTCATGTTCACCGTTATAATGAATATGTATAAAGACTCAAATTGATTCATTTATCTTAAATAAACTAGCTATTAGCACTCCTATATCCACTCAAGCAGAACTCTAAAAACCAACTGATCTCCAGCAATGTACCAGTTAAATCGTGCGCCTGTACATACATACATTATCACTTATCAGTTAGCGATGAGAATGATAGCTGAAAGAAAGATCATATCGAGCCCAATTGTATTTTCATCAAATGCTATGTGTCATAATTATATAAAATGCACAGGGGAACTCATCTTGGACTAGCATCAATACTTTGTTACAAATCATGCAATTGCATGTGCTGTGTATAAATCAGGTACGTCACTGATGCAGTACAACAAGAAGGTACTCAGCTTACTTGGCAGTGATGATAACTCATGCTACTTGTTGTTACCTATTTATATGGATGTATGTACATGCTACATATCAGATCATTCAAATTGCGTGTGGAGATAGGAGATTAACAAAAAACAAAAATTTCAATTAATCTCAAAATTAAGTGTAGGCTATAGAAACTATAACTAATGTATACATATATCATCTTAAACACAAATTCAGTTTGAACAAACTAAATATGCCGGCCCCCTTGGAAATATGTACATGGGGTTTTTTCAACAACTTAGAATGTCGTCTACTGGCAATGGGAAGAGGTTGATAGTTGAACGTTTATATGTTCCAAATTGAGTCTTAAATTCTGCTACGCGTGAGACGCCATCCTTACCGGGAAATAATTGTATAACTCCTGCTAAAGGCCATTTAAGTGGTGGAGTATTGTCTTCCTTTATTAAGACTAGCGAATCTATATCAAGCTGCCTTCCTTTGGTTGTCCATTTATAGCGCTGCTGGAGGTGATGAAGATAATCGTTAGACCACCATTTCCAGACAATTTGTTGTAGCTGCTGCATCCTGCGAAAACGATTCAAACGATAGATGGGTTCCTTGGTTACATCTGGCTCTGGAAATGATGTCAGAGGTGCACCAACTAAAAAGTGACCTGGGGTTAGGGATTCCAAATCGTTGGGGTCTGATGAAAGAGGACTAATTGTCCTAGAATTAAGGACGGCTTCGACTTGTGTTATTATCGTACTGAGCTGCTCATATGCTAACGATGCATCAGCGAGAGTCCGCACCAGGAGATGTTTTGCAGCCTTAACGGCAGCCTCCCAGAGACCGCCAAAATGTGGAGATTTCGGAGGAACAGTTGTGATCTTGAGCCAACAGCATTCGTGGCATTGTCGCAGAAAATTCGTTGACACAGACCTCTTCTGGATATGAAGCGTTTAAGAACCATTATGAAGGCTTCGCTAGATAGATTACCAACAAGCTCCAGGTGTGTGGCTTTAGTTGTGAAGCAGACAAAAACTGCAACATATGCTTTCACAGGAAATCTGCCTCGAATTTGAAGATGAATTTTAGATGGTCCGCAAAAATCTATTCCAGTTGTCAGAGATTATCGGCCAGGCTGGACCCGTTCCTTTGGCAGGTCACCCATTACATAACCGAGTCCTGAAGGTCTAGTTCTGTAGCATCTTATACAGCGATGTACTATGCTTCGAGCAATGTTTTTTCCATCAATCGGCCAATATTTCTGCCTGCAAATATATAAAACTGTGTGAGGAGCAGCGTGTAAATGCTTTACATGTAAGTAGGACAATACAATGTTGGTCAAGGTATGATTTTTTGGGAGTAAAATTTGATGCTTGGAACCAAAAGACATTAACGAATTTTTTAATCTCCCACCTACTCTTATAATGCCTACTTCATCAACAAAGGGAGCTAAACTCTTTAATCGACTAGACCTTTCTAATTCCTTACCTTGAGATAAAGCCTTGAGCTCTAATGGGAATGATAGCCGTTGCACATTTCTCATTAGAAAGTTGGTCATATACTCAAGAGTTATTGAGTATTCGTGAATTGTTGATGAACTTGTAACAATAACCAATAATTCTCTGTAATTTTAAGATTGAATTGCTATGTCCAATTGAGGTTATTAAGTCTTCCATTGAAGGTATCATTGTGAGCCCTGGTTTCTTCTGAACAGTTTAGAAATTCTGGTCCATTGAACCATATGAAAGAGCTCTGAAGCGAATTGAGCAATAGATCGCGTGTTAGTAAATCGCCAGGATTATTTTTCGTGGAAATGTGATTCCATTGACGAATATGTGTAATTTCTTGGATTTTTCCCACACGATTTGCTACAAATGTATTCCGCGTGTAAGATGGGGATTTTAACCATGATAAGACTATAGAAGAGTCAGTATAGTAACAAACCTTCAGATTGGTCCTCTCTAGTATACTTAATAAGCGCTCGATTAATTCTGCCAGCAGCTAAGCTGTACACAGCTCTAGTCGAGGCAATGATATTGTTTTCATGGGTGCTACTCTTGACTTGGAGCAAGTTAGTCGTACTGATGTCTGACCAAAGGAGTCCATGCATCGTAAATAGCAGCAGGCTCCATATGCAGATTCACTGCTATGAGCAAACCCATGTAGTTGAACGGTTATTAAGCTTGTTAAGGGCATCAAATGCCTTGGAATCTTAAGAGAGTTCAATTCTGTTAATTGCTCTTTATAGGTACGCCATTTTGAGAAGAGTTGACTTACTAGACCTTCATCCCATGAAAGCTGTAGTTTCTACAATTGTTGGAGAAATATCTTCCCAAGAACTATCACTGGACCGATAATTCCTGATGGATCAAACACTCGTGCATGATCTGATAGTGTAGTCCGCTTTGTTATAAGTGCATTGTCTACGGCTGGAGCCTCTATGTTAAATTTAAAGACGTCATCTGAAGGTTGCCAAATTAGATCGAGGGTTTTAATAACATTGTTATCATTGATGGAGAGAAATTTTTCTCTAAACTCTTCAGGAATGGCCTCTAATAATGATTGAACAGAACTTGCGTAGCTCAAAGTGACCTCTCTGCAGTAATATAATGAGGTCTGATTGCAAGCTCTTTGCGTCTTCCAAGGAGTCAGAGCCAGTCATACAATCGTCAGCATAAAACCAGTCTCTGAGGACATTGCAAGCATCAGGAAAATCCCTTTGCTCATCTTGAGCTAGTTTGTTTAAACAACGTGTGGCTAGATATGGCGCTGCTGACGTGCCATAGGTAACTGTATTTAGCTTATAAATCCATTCATCAGTAGGTGATTTATCGCACCACATAATAAGCTGATACATACGGTCCTCAGGATCAACTAAAATTTGTCTGTACATTTCACTAATGTCAGCTGTAAATACGTACTGCCAGAATCTAAACCTCATCACAATAGAAAAAAGGTCATGCTGAACTACAGGCCCTACCATGAGTACATCATTGAGTGAAAATGCGCTGGTGTATTTTGCAGATCCATCAAACACCACACGAAGCTTTGTAGTTGAGCTGTCAACCTTACATAGACGGTGATGTGGTAAAAAATAATGAACTTCTGCAATATCAGTCGATGGAATCTTAGTCATATGTTACAAGTTTTGATATTCAGCCATAAGATCTGAGTAAGCTGCCTTTAAACTTGTATCACGTGACAATTTGAGCTGGAAAGATTGGAGTCTGCGACAGGCCATCTCTTGAGAGTTGCCTAACATTCTTTGATCACACCGAAATGGCAGTTTGACACTAAACTGGCCTGTCGGTGTTCGTTGTACTGTCCGATTGAAATGGTCTTCACACAGTTGTTCCTCAATAGACAATCTCTTCACTGGACAATCGTGCCTTTCTAATTCCCAGAATTTTTGTAACTTTTCCTCTAATGATGAGGTTGAGTTGTTGGTAGCTAAATTGCAACAAAAAGATTTTGAACTGAATTGAGTGACTCTTCCCATAACTATCCGCCGGAACTCTGTTTTTTGCAAGACAGGAAGGTGATGTGAAAGTATTAATTGATCTTGTTCCAACAGATGGTAAAAGAGCTCTGCACCAAGTAATAAGTCGAACCTTTGAGATTTGAAAAAAGTGGGATCAGCCAGCTCGAATGTTAGGAATACACCAACTAGAGGTATCGATATAGTAATCTGGCTGATTCCCGCTTATACTGGGCAGAACATGTACTTCAACATTGATACTAAAGGGATTTAAACGAGATTTCAATGTGATAAAAAATGTTGATTGTGATGTAACCTCTGATTCGCCAATACCATAAATCAAAAGTAGCGAATTTGTTCGCTTTATGCCTAATTCTTGAGCAAGATTCTCAGAAATGAAGTTAATCTGTGATCATGTATCTAATAACGCGCGACATGTTACTAGCCTTCCAAATTTATTAGAGCGGTAGCTAAAATAATGTTTTACCTTGATTGTATTTTATTAAGCACTGGTGTGCTTAAACTAGAATGAAGGGTCAATGGAGAATTGGCCTGAGTATTAGTATTACTGGAATTGACTCCATCACCCCGGCCATGAGCTAAAGTAGTCGTGAATGTATCGCTACTGCCCATATCCAGCAGTGTATTGTGTTTTTTATTACAATTTTGGCGTTTCCTTGAAGTACATCGGGCTTGAGTATGATTTTTTCGTAAGCAATTTAGACATAGACCCAACCGCTTAACTTAGAGTTCTACCTTTAGGTGGGCGTTGAATCAGAGCAAAAGTTACAACTTGGCCTTGCGAATGCATTAAAAGATGCGGCAGTGTCTGGCTTTGGAGTTGTGACACCTTTATCCTTAGAATTCAGAGAAATAGAAGTCTTACCCTTCATTTCTGTCCTTGCATCCAACGTATGAGACCTTCTTTCGAGAAATGTTAAGAGTACTTTGAGTGTAGGAAGCCTATCTGATGGACTTTCATCTTCCCATTTATCGACTGTTGCTGCATCTAATTTCTTTAAAACAATAAAAACTATTAAATCATCCCACTGTAATGCAGGACGTCCTAATGCGGCCAGTGAACGAAGATGAACATTTACATCATCAATTAATTCCCTTAGTGAACGAGAGGAGGCATTATAAATGGTAGGAAGCGAGAAAATCTGACGAATGTGTTCCTGGGAGATTAATTTTCTACAATCGAAACGATCCATTCGAATTTTTCTAGCGCACTCATAATTTTTGTCAGTAACTTCTATTGATTGTATGGCACTTAAAGCAGCATCAGTTAAAGCGGAACGTAAATAGTGGAAACGAGAAATATTATCTAAACCTTTGTTAAGATGGACTAGGGTATCAAAAGTTTCAAAAGATGTAGTTCATTTTATATATTCCCCTGAAACGCTAGGGAGCACAGTTTTCGGTACTTTTATGGCACTAGTGCCTTCAGTATGAATTGAAACACTTTCATTAATTGTGTCATCCTTCCTCTTACTAATTTCAACCATCAACGATGGTCGCAATACAAAATACAATTCTTCAAACTCTGATCGAACCTTTGAAATCAATTTTTCTTCAACAATTTCTTCTAGAGTGTTTTGAATTCCTGCAAAATTCTCAAAATATTTCTTTAGGGCATTTAAGCGAGTTTCCAATTCTACCACTGTAGCATTGGGTGATAAATTATCACCATACTCCTTAATTCGACATTGCTGTGCGATAACAATTGTGCGCTTATTGCGAAATTTGGTTAGTTTATCAGTCATATTGTCGATAAAGTAGGATTAAAGACAGAAAGTAATTTGCTCACTACTACAACGCTTGCAGTGAATAAATGAAGACACTGTACCTAACTACTCGGAAGAGAAGCGCCCTTGTGGTTAATTATATCGTATAGACAACTAGGCTATTTGCGATTTACTAGAAGTCACCAAATATGTACGAAATTTAAGCCACTAACAATCACAACAAGAAATAATGTAATTTAGCTGATTAAAACAAAGCACAATGCCAAAGTTAACAATGCAGATTACCTGATTTTGAAGCCATTTTCAACCCGATCACGTCGGGGTCAGCAAGTTTTTATGTTAATTAAATACCGGGTTTAAAACTTTCAATTTGTTTGCAATTATTTATTTGTTATATTTTCTCGTGTTCACTATTATAATGAATCTGTATAAAGACTCAAATTGTTTCATTTATCTTAAATAAACTAGCTATTAGCACTCCTATATCCACTCATGCAGAACTCTAAAAACCAACTGATCTCCAACAATGTACCAGTTAAATGGTGCGCCTGTACATACATACATTATCACTTATCAGTTAGCGATGAGATTGGTAGCTGATAAAAAGATCATAACGAGCCCAATTTGTATTTTAATCAAATGCTATGCGTTTGTAAATGGTTGGGATGGTAAAAAAAATAAAGGGATAAAATATCCGACAATATTGGAATGGTTATTAAGAGAATTTTATTTGGTATAAAAAAGGTGTACGCGACACGGTTTTACCAGACTCGTCAATTTAAAAAATGAATTACGATTAACAAAAATATTCAACATTCAATAATTAAAGTATTGTCAGCGATTTGTTGCTTGCTGCGGTGCTCCCTGGTCGATGACCGCGGTTCATGATATCGTCGCTGCTTCGCTGACGCTGCTTTGACCCAGAATGCAACCTGTAGTATTTGATATGGTCTCGCAACATTCTGGCCGCCTTGAAATGTCTTCAATTCAATCTATAATTAAAATAAAAAAAAAAACTATAATTCTACATTCTGGCATTTCCTCCAAATAAACCAATGTAGTTAAGGTTTTAAGGCGCCTATACTCTCCTAAATGCTATGGGGTAGGAAAATAAGGAAATGGGAAGAATGGCGAGGAGAGAAGTGAGTGTTGTATTAAATATTTTCATCAAGTGCTTGATATATTTTGAACGTTCGGTTAGTATCGCCAACTCTCTTAAACTTTCCTGCATTGCTGCTTTATCAGAGATATTTGATTGTGGAATTGGATCTCTTGGGTGTGTAATCACTGATGTTAATACTGCATCGCTTTGTTGTACTGTTTGTTGTTGGTGTAGTACATGGTTGGTCATGATATTCCATGATGCTGCTGCGAGCCGCCAATTCCAGCCATACGTAGCGTGAATTTTTTTCGCATTTACTGTAGTTGTTACAAATAGCTTGAGGAATCGTATTATGGCGTACGTTCTTATGATAATAAGTTAGATAGCTCCGATTTCTTGGATGATATTGCTAACCTTATCTTTAAGTGAATTAAGGTCATATGGTGTTAATACATTTACCATGTTTATGTTTTGGTGATCAATCTCAGAACCCAGTAATCTATGAGTCATAATGTTGTTTATAGCTTCACGCTCTGCTGGAAACCTAATTTGCATTTGCAAATCCCCTAATGCTTCTGAAGAATATATTCCTGCTTTCATGAGATTACCAGGGTCTTCATAGGCCCAATCGTTAGAATTTGTAGATGGTTTTAAATCTTTTGGCGTTTTAATCTTTTGTAATGTTGGTGATAGTCTCCTAAGATATGGTACCCTAGAATAGTCAGTGATGCACATGGTATTTCGATACCCAGTCTTTGCACTATATGTGTTCTGATGTCATAAATGCTGAATTGTTTGCATAGGTTATTGGCAATTCGTTATAGCATTTGTCGGTATTACGCACATAGACTTCTACTCGCTGGCAGTTAATTATGTATAAGCGCTCTTCACGTTGGATTGCTGTATGAACCAAATTCTTTCATATATAATAAGGCAAATGCATCCGGATATTGTCTCGCAATACTTAGTTGTGTTCGCAATACTTCTGTTTCCTGTTCACATCTCTTTAACATCAGATTTTTATGCAGTGTTTCGATTTAGACTTTCCAAAGTCTTTCCGTGTATACAAATTTTGAGTTTACGTAGGTCAGTAGATCTAGATCTAGAGCCAGTCATACAATCGTCAGCATAAAACCAGTCTCTGAGGACATTGCAAGCATCAGGAAAATCCCTTTGCTCATCTTGAGCTAGTTTGTTTAAACAACGTGTGGCTAGATATGGCGCTGCTGACGTGCCATAGGTAACTGTATTTAGCTTATAAATCCATTCATCAGTAGGTGATTTATCGCACCACATAATAAGCTGATACATACGGTCCTCAGGATCAACTAAAATTTGTCTGTACATTTTACTAATGTCAGCTGTAAATACGTACTGCCAGAATCTAAACCTCATCACAATAGAAAAAAGGTCATGCTGAACTACAGGCCCTACCATGAGTACATCATTGAGTGAAAATGCGCTGGTGTATTTTGCAGATCCATCAAACACCACACGAAGCTTTGTAGTTGAGCTGTCAACCTTACATAGACGGTGATGTGGTAAAAAATAATGAACTTCTGCAATATCAGTCGATGGAATCTTAGTCATATGTTACAAGTTTTGATATTCAGCCATAAGATCTGAGTAAGCTGCCTTTAAACTTGTATCACGTGACAATTTGAGCTGGAAAGATTGGAGTCTGCGACAGGCCATCTCTTGAGAGTTGCCTAACATTCTTTGATCACACCGAAATGGCAGTTTGACACTAAACTGGCCTGTCGGTGTTCGTTGTACTGTCCGATTGAAATGGTCTTCACACAGTTGTTCCTCAATAGACAATCTCTTCACTGGACAATCGTGCCTTTCTAATTCCCAGAATTTTTGTAACTTTTCCTCTAATGATGAGGTTGAGTTGTTGGTAGCTAAATTGCAACAAAAAGATTTTGAACTGAATTGAGTGACTCTTCCCATAACTATCCGCCGGAACTCTGTTTTTTGCAAGACAGGAAGGTGATGTGAAAGTATTAATTGATCTTGTTCCAACAGATGGTAAAAGAGCTCTGCACCAAGTAATAAGTCGAACCTTTGAGATTTGAAAAAAGTGGGATCAGCCAGCTCGAATGTTAGGAATACACCAACTAGAGGTATCGATATAGTAATCTGGCTGATTCCCGCTTATACTGGGCAGAACATGTACTTCAACATTGATACTAAAGGGATTTAACCGAGATTTCAATGTGATAAAAAATGTTGATTGTGATGTAACCTCTGATTCGCCAATACCATAAATCAAAAGTAGCGAATTTGTTCGCTTTATGCCTAATTCTTGAGCAAGATTCTCAGAAATGAAGATAATCTGTGATCATGTATCTAATAACGCGCGACATGTTACTAGCCTTCCAAATTTATTAGAGCGGTAGCTAAAATAATGTTTTACCTTGATTGTATTTTATTAAGCACTGGTGTGCTTAAACTAGAATGAAGGGTCAATGGAGAATTGGCCTGAGTATTAGTATTACTGGAATTGACTCCATCACCCCGGCCATGAGCTAAAGTAGTCGTGAATGTATCGCTACTGCCCATATCCAGCAGTGTATTGTGTTTTTTATTACAATTTTGGCGTTTCCTTGAAGTACATCGGGCTTGAGTATGATTTTTTCGTAAGCAATTTAGACATAGACCCAACCGCTTAACTTAGAGTTCTACCTTTAGGTGGGCGTTGAATCAGAGCAAAAGTTACAACTTGGCCTTGCGAATGCATTAAAAGATGCGGCAGTGTCTGGCTTTGGAGTTGTGACACCTTTATCCTTAGAATTCAGAGAAATAGAAGTCTTACCCTTCATTTCTGTCCTTGCATCCAACGTATGAGACCTTCTTTCGAGAAATGTTAAGAGTACTTTGAGTGTAGGAAGCCTATCTGATGGACTTTCATCTTCCCATTTATCGACTGTTGCTGCATCTAATTTCTTTAAAACAATAAAAACTATTAAATCATCCCACTGTAATGCAGGACGTCCTAATGCGGCCAGTGAACGAAGATGAACATTTACATCATCAATTAATTCCCTTAGTGAAAGAGAGGAGGCATGATAAATGGTAGGAAGCGAGAAAATCTGACGAATGTGTTCCTGGGAGATTAATTTTCTACAATCGAAACGATCCATTCGAATTTTTCTAGCGCACTCATAATTTTTGTCAGTAACTTCTATTGATTGTATGGCACTTAAAGCAGCATCAGTTAAAGCGGAACGTAAATAGTGGAAACGAGAAATATTATCTAAACCTTTGTTAAGATGGACTAGGGTATCAAAAGTTTCAAAAAATGTAGTTCATTTTATATATTCCCCTGAAACGCTAGGGAGCACAGTTTTCGGTACTTTTATGGCACTAGTGCCTTCAGTATGAATTGAAACACTTTCATTAATTGTGTCATCCTTCCTCTTACTAATTTCAACCATCAACGATGGTCGCAATACAAAATACAATTCTTCAAACTCTGATCGAACCTTTGAAATCAATTTTTCTTCAACAATTTCTTCTAGAGTGTTTTGAATTCCTGCAAAATTCTCAAAATATTTCTTTAGGGCATTTAAGCGAGTTTCCAATTCTACCACTGTAGCATTGGGTGATAAATTATCACCATACTCCTTAATTCGACATTGCTGTGCGATAACAATTGTGCGCTTATTGCGAAATTTGGTTAGTTTATCAGTCATATTGTCGATAAAGTAGGATTAAAGACAGAAAGTAATTTGCTCACTACTACAACGCTTGCAGTGAATAAATGAAGACACTGTACCTAACTACTCGGAAGAGAAGCGCCCTTGTGGTTAATTATATCGTATAGACAACTAGGCTATTTGCGATTTACTAGAAGTCACCAAATATGTACGAAATTTAAGCCACTAACAATCACAACAAGAAATAATGTAATTTAGCTGATTAAAACAAAGCACAATGCCAAAGTTAACAATGCAGATTACCTGATTTTGAAGCCATTTTCAACCCGATCACGTCGGGGTCAGCAAGTTTTTATGTTAATTAAATACCGGGTTTAAAACTTTCAATTTGTTTGCAATTATTTATTTGTTATATTTTCTCGTGTTCACTATTATAATGAATCTGTATAAAGACTCAAATTGTTTCATTTATCTTAAATAAACTAGCTATTAGCACTCCTATATCCACTCATGCAGAACTCTAAAAACCAACTGATCTCCAACAATGTACCAGTTAAATGGTGCGCCTGTACATACATACATTATCACTTATCAGTTAGCGATGAGATTGGTAGCTGATAAAAAGATCATAACGAGCCCAATTTGTATTTTAATCAAATGCTATGCGTTTGTAAATGGTTGGGATGGTAAAAAAAATAAAGGGATAAAATATCCGACAATATTGGAATGGTTATTAAGAGAATTTTATTTGGTATAAAAAAGGTGTACGCGACACGGTTTTACCAGACTCGTCAATTTAAAAAATGAATTACGATTAACAAAAATATTCAACATTCAATAATTAAAGTATTGTCAGCGATTTGTTGCTTGCTGCGGTGCTCCCTGGTCGATGACCGCGGTTCATGATATCGTCGCTGCTTCGCTGACGCTGCTTTGACCCAGAATGCAACCTGTAGTATTTGATATGGTCTCGCAACATTCTGGCCGCCTTGAAATGTCTTCAATTCAATCTATAATTAAAATTAAAAAAAAAAACTATAATTCTACATTCTGGCATTTCCTCCAAATAAACCAATGTAGTTAAGGTTTTAAGGCGCCTATACTCTCCTAAATGCTATGGGGTAGGAAAATAAGGAAATGGGAAAAATGGCGAGGAGAGAAGTGAGTGTTGTATTAAATATTTTCATCAAGTGCTTGATATATTTTGAACGTTCGGTTAGTATCGCCAACTCTCTTAAACTTTCCTGCATTGCTGCTTTATCAGAGATATTTGATTGTGGAATTGGATCTCTTGGGTGTGTAATCACTGATGTTAATACTGCATCGCTTTGTTGTACTGTTTGTTGTTGGTGTAGTACATGGTTGGTCATGATATTCCATGATGCTGCTGCGAGCCGCCAATTCCAGCCATACGTAGCGTGAATTTTTTTCGCATTTACTGTAGTTGTTACAAATAGCTTGAGGAATCGTACTATGGCGTACGTTTTTATGATAATAAGTTAGATAGCTCCGATTTCTTGGATGATATTGCTAACCTTATCTTTAAGTGAATTAAGGTCATATGGTGTTAATACATTTACCATGTTTATGTTTTGGTGATCAATCTCAGAACCCAGTAATCTATGAGTCATAATGTTGTTTATAGCTTCACGCTCTGCTGGAAACCTAATTTGCATTTGCAAATCCCCTAATGCTTCTGAAGAATATATTCCTGCTTTCATGAGATTACCAGGGTCTTCATAGGCCCAATCGTTAGAATTTGTAGATGGTTTTAAATCTTTTGGCGTTTTAATCTTTTGTAATGTTGGTGATAGTCTCCTAAGATATGGTACCCTAGAATAGTCAGTGATGCACATGGTATTTCGATACCCAGTCTTTGCACTATATGTGTTCTGATGTCATAAATGCTGAATTGTTTGCATAGGTTATTGGCAATTCGTTATAGCATTTGTCGGTATTACGCACATAGACTTCTACTCGCTGGCAGTTAATTATGTATAAGCGCTCTTCACGTTGGATTGCTGTATGAACCAAATTCTTTCATATATAATAAGGCAAATGCATCCGGATATTGTCTCGCAATACTTAGTTGTGTTCGCAATACTTCTGTTTCCTGTTCACATCTCTTTAACATCAGATTTTTATGCAGTGTTTCGATTTGGACTTTCCAAAGTCTTTCCGTGTATACAAATTTTGAGTTTACGTAGGTCAGTAGATCTAAATTGTTCGCGTCAGCTGATTTTTTGGTAAACCATACTCTGTTCCAACCTTGGGTACAATAATCAATCTTAGATGTTCAGTTTGGTATCCATGGACACGACAAACTGAAATAGCTTTCCTCCTGCTTTCTCCTGTTTGCACAGTATACATGATGTTGATATTAGCGTTGGTGTTATTTTGACCAAGATTATGGATCTTCATTGCCTTTCCTTCCCAAAGCACGTCATGTTTGGTAGTTTCGCAGGACTTGCTGGTAATCAATTCCCAGAATGTCATTCCAAATTCGGGATCAATACATTTTCTATCCAAATATGAACAAGCAATATTGTTTCTAATGACAATTTTGACCTCTTGCAATAGTAGTGCTTGTATAGTCTGCAATTGTTATGGTTATCGCTTGGTTGACTATAACGTTGGTCCATGAGTTCGTCCCCACGGAATAGGGTACTCCATAACATGTTACATCGCTAGTAAGTGTACCAGCTACAATTGCTGAATAGCTACTATGTAGTACTGTTTCTTTTTATTTCCGCAAATGTTCTTTCTCCATTTAACTTGTGTGTTCCGTATTTGTGAAGTGAAAGACATTCTTCGTGTGTAATTTCCTTTAAATAAGTGGATAACCCACCAGAAACTAACGATAGGTGGCTAAACATTCCGCAATGGAATATTGTTTGAATAATATTAATCTTGCATTGGAATGTTTTAATTGAAGCAACGTCACTCAGTTGTAGAAGCTGAATGTCCTCGTCTTCATGCTCAGTTCTTATCTCTTCAACCTGACATTCTCCTAAAGTAACAAGAGACATTGACGTTATATTTATGTTGTTATGGCTGCAATTGTATGCAATAATAGCTTCGGACATTCTAGCAGCAAGTATAAGCAAGAAGCAACAAAGCGGCATCATGGTTGAAGCTAATAAATGAATTTTCATTATTATTAATATTATTCTATTATTATGATATTCTTAGTATTATTAGTTTAAAGTTATTTTTAGTCGGATATGAGTCATATTTATCCTAATATACCTACGTATTTCGTTACAATCTAGAATAACTTATGTATTTGTTAATTATCTTCTTTAAATTCACACAAATTGTTATTGTCTTCTATAGGTAAGATGCATATTTTGGTGATTGGTCTTTTTAGAGTGCAATCCTTGCATTTTAAGGTTACAACACGAACCAATCCATCATTCCCAGGATGTAATTCAGTAATTCTTCCCAATAGCCACTTTGTTGGAGGTAATCTTTCATCTTTTACTAATACTAGCATGCCTTCCTGAATAGTTTTTTTTTTTTTTTTTTATATATATTATTAAGCCAAGCTCAGGGGATACCCTATGATGCAAAGCACAGCATGGCAGGAAGGAGATAGGGAAAGGATTAGGGGATGTGAGGAGAGTGGCAGAGGTGCCGATGTGTGTCGCCCTTAAACTTCCGCAGATTGTATGCCGGAGGAAAAACAGAAGATAGTAAGCTGTTCCACATTCGCACTGTTCGGGATAAAAAAGCATCTCGGAATTTTACTGTACGGCCGAAAATAATTTGAAGGGTTAAAGGATGTGCGCGGTTTGCAGCGCGAGTATTGCGTGCAGGAATCATTCTACAAGGGATTAGACTAGATATTTCATCAGAACATTGACCATGCATATAGCGATAAAGGAGCGAAAGGCATCCAACATTGCGGCGGTGCTCGAGTGAGTCGATATGACAAGTTATTGCCAAATCGCCAATGAGCTTGAAGGCTCTCTTTTGGACAATATCCAATGAAGCTAAGGCTGTGCGACCAGCCCCGGCCCATATATGGGAGTTGTATTCCATTCTAGGTCTAATGTAGGACTTGTAGAGGAGCGCTAGATTTGACGGGCTGAAATATTTCTTACACCTTTTCAGAAATCCAAGACATTTCGATGCTTCTTTGGCAACAGAGAAGATGTGATCTGTCCAGTTTAACTTACTGGAAATATTAATGCCAAGAATGCTTAGTGACGGTGAATCAGAAATTAATGCTCCATCAAAAGAAACGGGTGTGGTTAAGTTATGTTCTTGTTTTAATGAGATGAGACAGCTTTGAGTCTTAGATGCATTGAATTCGACGCGATTCGCTTTGCCCCAAGCGAGGATACTGTTAAGATCGTTATTCAATAATCTAGTCATGCAATCTCGTTTAACACATGCGGCATTCCCCCTGGATTCCGCAAGAGTGTCAAAGGAGTAAGCGAAATTAAGAGTACTGTCATCTGCGAAACTATGGATGGGATTGAAAGTAAGGGAAAGCAGATCATTAATGAAAACTAAAAAGAGAGTTGGAGAGATAACAGAGCCTTGAGGCACACCAGCATTTATGGGATGCGGTTCAGATGTAACGCCATCTAATACAACACGTATTTGGCGACTAGATAGGAAACTTTCAATCCATAATAGAAGAGGAGGGGAGAGATCAAGTGCTTTAAGTTTGGCTAAAAGGGCTGGATGCCAGACTCTATCAAAGGCTTTTGAAATATCTAGAGCAACGATTTTAGACTCACCAAAATTGTGAAGACTACGGTTCCAACGTTCCGTAAGAAAGGTCAGCAAGTCTCCAGATGAGCGTCCAGCTCGGAAGCCATATTGGCGATCGTTGATGAGATGATTAGTTTCTAGATACTTCATTAATTGTGAGTTAATGATAGATTCAAAAACCTTTGAAAGAATCGAAGTGATCGCAATTGGTCGATAATTTGAGGGATCGCTACCCACTCCTTTCTTGGGAATAGGCTGAACGTGAGCTAGCTTCCAAGCAATTGGAAATTTTCCTGTCGAATAAGACAAGTAGAAGAGTTTGCGCAGAGGTTTAGCCAAGGATGAGGCGCAGCTTTTAATTAACAGGGGCGAAAAACCATCAGGACCTGCGGCTTTGGAGACGTTGATATCCTTAAGGACCCTGAACACATCCCTCGTACGAACGTGTATTGGCTCTTGTACACATTCACACGGGCGATGCAAAACAGGTGTTTGTGAAGTTGGTGGAAGACGAGAATTTGAAGCGAATCTAGCAGCTAAAATATTAGCTTTATCCAGGGAGTCAACAATCACTTCTCCATTATTAAGTAGTGAAGGTATAGAGGAACTGGTGAAATTGTTCCTGATGGTTTTGACCAGGGACCAGAAACCTTTGCTACCTTTGCGGCTTGTCAAGATTCTTTGTCTAATATTCTGGTCAAAAAGAAATTTTTCTCTCTGGATAATGGACTTGCAGGTGTTCCGTGCAGTCTTGTAGACTTGTTTCATTTCCGGACATGGATGCAATTGATAGGCGCGAAAAGCAGACTCTTTCGCTTTTATAGCTTGGTTACACTTATCGTTAAACCAGGAGCGATCATGCTGTTGTTGAGACCTGCTGTAAGAATACGGAATGTATTCACGCATGCCAAGATTTAGTATGTTACTAAATTGGTAATGTGCATTCATCAACATCCCTCGAAGCAAAACAAACCGACCAATCAATTTCTTTAAGATACTTATTGAGACTTTCCCAATCAGCATTCTTATAGTGCCAAAGAAGCCTACTTGCAGGTGGAGCAGTTGGGCGGCACAAGGTTTGAGGTGGTAAATTGAGCCGTGATTAAACAATGGTCTGAATTTCCAAGAGGGGAACCGACTGAAATGGAATATTTGTCAGGATGAATTGTTAGAAACAAGTCGAGTAAATTAGCTTTATCTCCAGCTGCATCAGGAACTCGCGTTGGTGCATCCACTAGCTGTTGCAAATTAAATGATTCACAGAAGAGTTCAACGAAACGGCCCGCAGGACTTGTGGGTAGAAGAATGTCTGAGCCACGGTATATTATGAACATTAAAATCGCCTGCCAGGACGATTTCGGAAGAGGGGGAAACAGAAAGCAAATGATCAATATTGTTGGAGATATTGTCAAACACGGATACCGTGTCGTCATCAGACATATTTGGGCTGCGATAAAGGAAACAGAAGTATATGATGTGCTTGTGAAGTTTGAACCTAATCCAGATATAATTAAACTCTGGATTAGCAGAAGGAAAATCTTGAAGAATAGTAAAGGCCACATCATTCCGAATATATACTGCGATCCCTCTATGCTGAGAAAAAAGTGGCACGAAGCTGTAACCAGGGACGTGATACTGATTAATATCAGCATCAGAAACGACCTTGGTTTCACTTAGCGCAAGAATTGCCGGATTTTTTTGAGTTAAGGTGGCAGTACACCGAAAACCGATTTGCTCTTAATCCGCGAATGTTGCAGAATCTAAAATAAAATTCTGCATGGCTGAAGGCAAAAACAAAAAAGCAAAAAAGAAAAAAAAGCGACACACAACAACACAAAAATTTGGGCGCCACCAGCCGCAGTCAACGACACAGCGAGGTAAAAAAAAACAACAATAGTGTTATGCCTATTGCTGCTTTCAATACCTCAGACTGTGCAGTTCAATGACCACAGCTGGGTGCACCCGGATTCCTGATCAGTGACAAGTGCTAATGCATTTGCACTGATCACAGATGAAGAGAAGGAAAGGAAACGTTACCGTGCTGCTGGCTTATAGAATGTTGATAGGGCATAGAAGAGCCCTTCACTTTGGCGGATAAAATTTATTTTGTTTATTTATTAATTTTATCGGTCGCGTCGGAATTTAAATAATTATAGTAATTGATTATATTGAAAATATTTAGCACAACACTATCACTTGTCTTAAATTAATTGATTGAATATGTTTATATTGATTTATTTGAACTACAACACTAGGGCAACGTCCGATCGGATTGACTCCACGCACTCACCTGAGTCTGTTGAGTCTGAGTGGGAGTCTGTTGGAGCCATTTTGGACGATGTTGTAATCGGTTCAGGTATTCTGTGTTCCATCTACGCCAAAAGTCTTGCTGTATTTTTTGTATCTGATGCCATCTGTTTAATATGGATACTTTATAGTCTACTAAATTTTCTTCTGGGTGTGATACTAAGCTTTCGCCGATTAAGAAATGTCCTGGTGTAAGAGCTGCAACATCTTCTGGATCATCAGTCACAGGAGTTAAAGGGCGAGAATAAAAGCAGGCTTCTATTTGTGTTAGGCAAGTAGCTATCTCTTCATATGTCCACAACATGTTTCCCATGATTCTCTTTGAGATATTATTGGGTACATATCTTCAGGGAGTCCCTACTGTTTGTTTAGTGCTTCTTTTATTAGGCGGTTGTTTGCTCCTACAAAATTTGTACCGCAGTCAGAGAAAATTTTTGTACAAAGCCCTCTTCTACCAGTAAATCTTCTGAGTGCAGCAAGAAATGCTTCGGTTGATAAGTCTGACACCGCTTCTAGGTGTACAGCCTTTGTGGCCAAACAAATAAAGATGCAAACATATCCTATAGAAATTCTTGGTCGCCCTCTACATTAGTCGGCTTACAGTAACCCTGTATTGCGGTAAATTACACATTAATTGTTCTTGGGCTTTTGTTTCAAATTTATAACAGATAATGCATCGATGTATTTCAGATTTAATTAATTGTCTGGCTGGAGGTATCCAATATTTTCTTCGGAGAAAGTTTAGCATCAGCTGCCCGCCACCATGTAATGTTTTGTTATGTTTATCTCCAACAATAAGTTTGGTTAATGGTGCTGCCTTTGGAAGAATTATGGGATATTGTTGACTATAAGGCAAATTAGAATGCTTTAGTCTTCCCCCTACTCTCAATATACCATTTTCATCTAAGTGAGGATGCAAATTTAATATATTTGAATTTGAAGATAATGATTGAATGGATCTTAATGCTTTTAATTCTGATTCGAAGTGAAACAATTGTGCGTCAATAATCAAGCATTCAAGGGCTTTGTCGAGTTCGTATTTATATAGGTGACCTTCGTATCTTAAATGTGGAAATAATTTGCAATTGACTATGAAGCGCTTGTACCAATCGGTCACATGAAGAAGTCTATTAGGTGTCGAAAATCGTTTTGTGATATCATTTCCCGTAGTATGTAGAGTTATGGATATAATTTTTCTTTGTTCAAGTTCCGTCATATAGTTACTTTGTACATTTTTAGGACACTGTGATGTATTTTTACTTAGCCATTGTGGACCCTTCTACCACAGAGGATGATTGTTAAGTTCGATGGTGCTTTTAGCTCTACTTGCACAGTCGGCGGGGTTGTCGGATGACTTCATATGTCCCCACTGAGCATCATTCATGTTCTCTAATATGTTTTCCATTTGGAGGGATGGTTTCTCAGCCATGCGAGAACTATTGTCGAATCTGTTCACAAAAACGTCTCAACATTTTCCATTTGAAGTGATGATTTAGTTGCTTTTATTAATTTGGTCAATAATAGCGCACGAGCTAGCTCTAATCTTGGTAAGCTAATTAATTTTATAGAAGCTACTCTTGTTTTTGCGGTTAATAATTCGACCTTCACAAATGCATCTTCTGCTACTCGTAAGTAAATAGCAGTTGCATATGCTTGTTCGAATGCATCGCAGAAACCATGGAATTGCCAATTTTGGTTATATTTTTTGTATAAGATCCATCTGGGAATGCGTATATTTTCAATTAACTTTAACTCATTATTAAATGTTATCCATTGGGTTCGAATATTACTTGGTATATCGTCATCCCACTGTGTCAATGATAACCATAGTTGTTGCATTAGAATTTTTGTTTTGACTGTAAGATGGGAAAGCCAGCCGAGTGGATCATATAATTCGGAGATTTGTGACAGTAATTGTCTCTTTGTCTGAACATTGTTCTCGTATTCTGTTATTATAAACTGGAGGGCATCGCGGCTAGGGTTCCAATATATTCCTAGTGCTTTAATTGTGTCATTGATGTCTAGTTCAGTAGCACCCTTTCATTCTAAGTCGTCTTTCGGTATGTCGGTAAGAATTTCTAAGTTATTACTTGCCCATTTACGCAACCGTAATTTACCCGGGAATAAATTCTGACGTACTTCCCTCTGTAGGTTTACTGCTTCTTCTGCTGAATCTTCACCAGAAAGCAAATCATCTACATAAAAGTTATTGATAATAGTTTCAGACGCCTTTTCAGACATAGACTTTTCATCTGAAGTTAATTGCTGTAACGTTTTAATGGCAAGATAGGGCGCACTTACTGTACCGTAAGTTACAGTGACTAATTTGTATTCTCTAATTGGTTCTTTAGGATCTGCACGCCACAAGATTTTCTGATAATTTGTGTGTTCTGGAGTAACGAGAATCTGTATATACATTTTCTCTGTATCTGCCGTAAATGCTACCGATGTTTTCTCCATCTCAGAAGAATGGTGTTTAGGTCTTGTTGAATCTTTGGACCGATTAATAAGGTATCATTTAATGATATCTGATTGCATGTCTTTGCGGAAGCATCAAATACAACTCTTGTCTTTGTTGTTGTGCTATCCACTTTGAATAGAGCGTGGTGTGGCAAGAAATAATATGGACATTGATCATCATTATCAGGTTCTTCTATACGTCTCATGTGTCCTAGCGCTTCGTACTCCTGCATAAATTTTATATACTCAGTTTTAAACTCGGAATTGGCTTGCAATTTCTGTTCCATGCTTAGGAAATGTTTAATTGCCATATTTTTAGAATCTCCCAATCTCGGTATATCAGGAAATGATTTGAAGGGGAGAGCTACTACATATTTACCGTCATTAGTACGTCTATCTGTAGTATCAAAAATGTTCTCACACAGATTTTCCTCAGGTGTTCGAAATTTGCTTGTCTCATAATGTTCGACTTCCCAAAACTTTTGAGTAAGTTCTATCACCTTGTACGCTTATCAGAAATGAAGCTTTGATATCTTGCTGAATTGGACCTGACAATATCCATCCTAAAGTGGTTTTCTGTGCCAGAGGTGTTCCTAAAGGACCACGTATTTGTTCTATATCGATGAGAGTAGCATATATTTCAGCACCTAGAAGGATTCTATTTCACCAGGGTTCAGATATAGTGGGCCAGCTAATTGCAGATTTTGAATGTGATTCCAGTTTGATCCTCTTTCTAATTTTTGGGGCGGAAGGAGTCATGTTATGGTTTTAATTATATATGCTGCTACGTTATAGCGCTTTTTGGAATCAAAGTGAGACGCAATATCACGATTGGTCACATATTGTGTTGACTTTGTTTTGGTACTACCAATTCCTGTGACTATTGCATTTGGCGGCCTGCGTCTTAGCGATAATAATTGTGCAGCCTTTTCGGTTATAAAGGATGCTTGCGAGTCTTGATCAAGTAAGGCTCGTAATGTAATGCAACCGCGGTTAGTGGAATATACAATTATTAAAGCAGTTGCTAATAATACAACTGTTGTTGCAGACGATTGAGTATACAGCTTACTTATTTCTGGTTGGACATTGGAAATTAATTCACCATTTGTGATTTGGTTTGTTATGTAAAATGACTGCACATTTTGGTAAGAATTTGTAGGAGTTGGCATTGGCATTTTATTATAAGGAGATGATGTATTGCCGTGTTCGAAATGTAGTAAGGTATTGTGCCTATTATTACATTTTCTGCAGCCAAATTGTTGAAAACAGTCCTTGGTGTTATGTTTGGATGAAAAGCAATTAATGCAGCGATGATCCTGCTTAATCAACTCATACCTAGTCTTCGGACTCATTGTAGTAAACATACTACATTCCTTTATTTTATGATTCCCTTTACAAACACGGCATGCAGGGATATATGAATTATTTGGTTTGCCTTTAAAATAGTTATTTTGATAGCCCGACCTTTTAGTCGTGCTCTGGGCCACATGAGAATCAACTGTACGGGTATTAATTCCACCTTTTACCCCATGTATTGCTTCTAATGTTCTAAATCAGGTTTCTACATATTCGGTAAATAATTTAATTGTCGGTAATACAGTTGCATTATCTCGCGAGCTTAATTTTGCTTCCCAGTGAGTTATTGTTTCTTTAAACAATTTCGCAATTAAAACATGGATTAATAAGGGATCCCAATTCTCTACAGATACCTGTAATCCTTTAAGTGCTTCTAGAACTTCATTTACTTTATCAAGCATTCGCCTTATAAGAACTGAGGTTTCTATTGTATGAGAGGGCAATGAAGTTAGAATTTGTAGTTGAGTATTAACTAAAGATCTATGATTATGGTAAAGTAATGGGCATCAGCTAGCTGAAGATGTTTAATCAGTTGTGCAGCTTCACCATTTAAACTAGTTTTTAAATAACGCAGCTTCTGCACATTGCTGATTTGAGTATTTTTATGCACAATTGCTTCGAAAAGATTATGAAAGGATGACCAAGATTCATAACTTACAGAGAATGGAGGAACTTTAATGTGCGGTAATTTTATTTCATTAGAGTGCTCACAAACATTTTGTGATACACTTATATCACTGGTTTCAGGTTGAAGATTTTGCAATTGGTCTGTCAGTAGACTGCTAATTTTACAATATAAATCTTCCATTTCACTAAACTGATCCTGTTCAAAATATACGTGCTTTTTAAATGTACTGGAGTATCCACTAAGTATTAATCTATGCGATTTATAACAATTTCTCCACAATTCGTCTAAGAGAGTTTGTTTCTTTTTAATAAGTTCTACATTTAACCGATCTTTATTAGTTTTTCTGTAGTTTCTACAGAACCGTTCAATCTCAAATTTATTACTTGCTTGTCCTTTTAACGCTTCTTCTACGGCTACATTGGTAGCTTGAGTTTCATTTGTAGCGTTTGGCATGGCGAGTTTTTATTTAATATATCTTAACAATGAGCACTAAAATGATATAAGATAACTCTCACTTACATTGGTATACCAGGAACGGGTCAGTATTGATTTATTGTTGGCTTTTCTTTTACTTTTCTTTCACAATCACAAATAATTATACTGATTTGTTGTTTTATATAATGATATTTTACTGTTTAATTTAATTTGATTTAAATCAAAGCCTTTTTCGATTTAACACTGATCACTGTAAAATCCAAATAGTAAAAAAACAATCTTTTATTTGTTATCGACACTATGACTCGTTCGATTATTTCAAATTTTCGTGCTCACCCGAGATATCTATTTTTCGCGATAAACTGAAGAAGTAAGTAACTTCGGGAAAACGATAAAAATCTGAAAATATTCGTAATATCCGTAAGATCCTTAAGATCCGGCTCGAAGGACCAAAAAGTAAATGGTTGGGATGGTAAAATAAAATAAAACTTGAGAAAAAAATAAAGGAATAAAAATCCGACAATATTGGAATGGTTATTAAGAGAATTTTATTTGGTATAAAAGAGGTGTACACGACTCGAACGGTTTTACCAGACTCGTCAATTTAAAAAATTAATTACGATTAACAAAAATATTTTACATTCAATAATTAAAGTATTGTCAGCGATTTGTTGCTTGCTGCGGTGCTCCCTGGTCGATGACCGCGGTTCATGATATCGTCGCTGCTTCGCTGACTCTGGGTCACTGCAGTGACCCAGACTTCAAACTGTAGTACATGCTAAATATCAGATCATTCAAATTGCGTGTGGAGATAGGAGATTAACAACAAACAAAATTTCAATTAATCTCAAAATTTAGAGTATGCTATATAAACTATAAGTAATATATATATGAACTTATATTTAAACACAAATTCAGTTTGAACCAACTAAAGAATCGCATTATTTTCTGAGTAGAGGGTCATGACATGGGTCTGGAGATAGATAAATTTATCCACAATATGTACAGGCAGAACGTGATTAACCTCCATGTTGATTTTCTTGTTACAACCATCGATGTAGAGGAGCAGAAGTATCAATGTCATTATTTTTAAATATAATATTGAAGTTGGATATTCACGTACTGTCTGAAACATGTGTTTTGTTTATATCAGACGTGACAGAGTATAACTGATCAAAGATTAACTCATGAAGGGCTTGCGCACTTGGATATGACGAGCTGCGATTTAAGTACTACAGTCATAATTCTATGATGGTCGACTTTTATATGTGGATATGACTTTTGGCGCCAATTAGGCGCACATTCGTTGCACTTAGTTAGAACTTTAAAAATTGCGTAATATTCATATTTGTCTATCACAGTGCGACTCCATAGGTTAAAAAAAAGTATAGTGTTGCTAGTGGATAACCAAATAATCAATAACTGTATTTCTTTTTGATGCTATTTCTGATTTATTGAAATTGATATTGAAATTTATGCCATAAAAACATCGAAAAATTTGGTTGACAGAAGAATATATTCATATTACCTTTGCTGTGTCGTTCTTAGAGGTCTTGATTTTTGTAGGAGACATGATAACAAAAAAAAAACCTCCCAAAAATTCAATCGTTAGCCTAATCATCAAAACTTATCCCCTTTTTCTATTAGTAAACACAATTTCATTTGGGAAGGAGGCACTATGCTGGACCTGTGCAACAGGGTCATTGAGTTAGTGACAAAAAAAAAGAGCAAAGACAAAATTAATGGATAAATGTAGGTTAAACAAATAAAAATTACACAAGGATATGTGGGCTATCACATTTTAATTAGTATTTCCCAGCACTTTATTCATCCCTCGGGTAAACAACAGGCCACGCAAGGTATGCACAAACGTTATTTTCTATGTAGATTAATTTTAACATGGTTAGGTGTGCGTGTTGAGCAGTTATCATCTCATATATTTGTAGCACATAAAGTTAGCACTTGGAATTTTAAAGCGCTTGACTTCGGTACAAGGAAGACTTTGTCTGAATACAAACGACAACTACAAAAAACAATGATTTTTTGTTTGTTTTGTTATTTAAATTTACATTTCGCAATTTGTTAATTTTAAAAATCCTTGTCCTTGTTACTTTGCCATTCAGGAAAATTAAGAGCAAAAATCAAACAAATAGAAATGAAAGAAAAAGCAGTTCGAATTTTAACAAATGGAAAATTATATAAAACGAAGTACAAGATAAACAACCCCAAAAACCAAAATAAATACTTTCTTTTCTCTCAAAAAGAACCAGAAAAAATCGCGATTAAGCACATCTAAATCTTAACCCTTGTACAATCATATCCCCATTCATCCAATTCTCTGTATTACCTAACCTACAATTTGGTACCGAACCCTTCGACGTGATTCTGTTCTCATAAACAATTCATTAAGGACAACTCGTTGGAACGAAGAACGAAATTATTGAAGTACCAGCACAACCCTGTTGCTTAGTCCTTTGCGTCTCAAAAATTTATTTCCTCTCCTCTACATAAGAACGTTATGTTCGCCTCCGTCTTTAATGTATTATATGATTGGTATAGCACAGAGAAGTCATATTATATTCTGTGTAGCATTTGCTAGCATTTAGCGCTTGAGACTATTGTTTCATTTGCCCCAGAACTCCAGTCGGCAGAACTAATACGAACGAATACGAACCATAATGGCAACTGTATCTTTGCTTGTTCTATATGTACAATGTACTAAATACTACTACTACTATTTTATATATAGGCTAATGTATCTATATGGATACACATGCATATAAATTCTTCTTGGCTCTATAAAAATAGGACAGGATATTAGATATTGCCTAGAGGATTTTTCTATGATTTTTGTTTTCAAGAGCACAAAAGGATGCGAAAGAACAAATAGAGGATAGAGGAGGAGAAGCTACGAGTAACCATGAGGGAAGTTCTGAAATACACTCCCACTACTTGCGAGGACAATAAATAATAGGGAAAAGATATCCTTCGTAGAATGAAAAAGTAAAGATTATACGCCAATTGAAAGGAAAATTCATTCCATGAGTATGATGATGGTGGTGAAGAAGAATGTCGACTATTATTGTCATAAAAATATGATTCAAAGTTTGTACCTACCTTCTGTTTCTCCCTATAATGGACATGTTCAAGAATATGGAAGAATGTTGTTGTTGTTGTTGTTGTTATTTTTTGATTTACCATGATGAACTCACGCCAGTTCATTATTAAGTTTTTTTTGTAGTAAGTAAATAAAATTTCCTTGTATGTAATTATGGTGGGTAAATGTCAGATTAATGTTCTTCCAATTTTGCGACTTTGTTAGAATTTCTAATGATGGCAAGTTCTGCTAAAGGACACTAAGTAAGGAATACCATAATACAGCTACTTGCAGAAAGCTTGTGTGCCAAAAACATACTTGGAATTTATTTAATCTCTAAGTTCAGCTTCGTCACAATTGATAATATTGTCGAAGTGCTTTGTTTAGAAATTTTGGATCTCACCAAGAAATTGATGTGACTATGTATGTGGATAGGCGCAATCCCATATAAATTTTGGGGTAGATGTAACTAGTCTAGAATTGAATCCACTCAGTTAGTTCAATTTTATTTCGGCTGTGGTAAGGATTACTTATACTACGGCCACCAGTAACACTACTTTTAGTAAATTTACTGGAATGACATACACATTGTAAACAGCGCGTCACAATTTATGAATTTCCAGGAGCTCATTGTTTTTGAAACATATTCTGGGTTGATTCTTGTGGGAATTTTCTAACTATTTTGTTGAAGATGTTGTACTTATTGCACCACATATTGTTACGAGCGTGGCCTTAGTTCGTTATTCATAATACAATATTTCAGACAATAACTGACAAGTTCTTTTTATTACACTCTAACTGTTTACTTTTATAAAATTCACAACCCAATTTAACTCTACTTTTATTATAGAATTCTATTCAATTCAATTTTCCGAACCTAACGGTGTCCATACTTTATATATATATCGCTTTTCGTACATGTAATACGATTCTCCGAAAGTTGTTTATGTCCGTATTTAATTTATCATTTCACGCGAAGTATCCATTTCCAATAGATATCGCTTGTCCTTCCTATTATACGTAGCAATATGTACAAAGACTTATCTAAACCTGCTAAAATAGTCCCGGTTCATATACAAAGTCTCTCAGGTTAGACACCATGGAAACATTTGACAAATGTTGTAATTTAACGACCTACTTTTAGCTATAGCTTTAGGTTAGCTTCGAGCTCCATTACAGTAACGTTCCACTGAATAAAGAGAACTAAACGGGGGCTTTGGGCTACAATATCGGGAAACGGAGGCTGATGTATTTGCTAGTCAAGACTTAATTATGGATACGTTTTGAGTAGAAAATTGATAAATCGGTCTATCAATGCAGTTAAAAGAAACTTGTCAAAAAGCTTATTTTTTATTCAAAAGAAATCAACGGGATGTACGGATGTTTTCACAGCGAACTAGATTTTCAGCAGACACTTCGAGAGATTACAACGTCCCTAAAATGTCAACGACATATTTGTAGAAGCTCATCCAAACGACAGATAGAAAGCTTTCAGAATGCTTTTTCAATATCTTGGCCTTGCTAGAAGATGGGCCAATTTATCCTGGAAATCGAGAGGAAGAGACTTAAAGAATAATGTGGAAAACAAAAGAGACTTAGAGAATAATGTGGAAAACAAAACAAGTCTGACAAGTTATTGGACCAATTGTTGCTATCCTCACCAAACCTAAACTAACCTTGGAGATCCGTTTTGTTTGATTGGGCAAACAAAACTGTAATAGATAGACTTATCTATTCCATATACATAGGTACAAATAAGGCCATTACTACAATCCAGAAAACAAAATTCTACATTTTCTGGTCGATTTAAATTTATTCATTCCTCCTATCCGCATGCTCAAGTCGCTATTAAATCGCAATTTTGCTTTTAAGTTACTTCACAATATAATCATCGCGGAAACCCAGAAATAGACAAAATGCTAAGGGAAATGTAAATAAAAAGAATTCTCTCTCCTGCATGCACTTATGTAATCACGAAAATTAAAGAAAACAACATGATACTCTAGATTGGTGGTGGCGAACCTATGGCACGCGTGCCAGAGATGGCACCTGCCAAAAATTTTTCTGGCACGTGAACGATTTATTATTAAATTGGCATTAATATGCATTAATTTTAAAATTAAACCATTAAACGTATGGTAAAATCTTCTAGAATACCTTCAAAATCCTTTGAAACTATTCATATTAATACAATTCGGGTCACACTACCATAAACCCTTTGACACAAAGATAAATTTGGCATTGAACAACGTACTAAAAGGAGATGTGAAATTTTCGGTCAAATAAGATTATCATTTTTCCCGAAAATATCAGAGAATCCAGCATGAGTTACACCCACTTAATCTCTTCAGAGCAAATCGAAAAGTATTTATTGTTCGAGAAATTTAACTGAGAAATACTCAGTCACTCTATTGAAATTGTTGGATTGTCGTGATTGTTTTGTTGCCGCAATTGTAATTGCAAAGCACGGAAAACCATTGGCGAATATAAGAAAGAAGCATGATTAAAATATGCAACAATTTTGTTTGAAGATTTTGAAATCAACGAAAAATCATCCAAAGAATAATGTAATATGCCTTTGGATAGAAACACTCTGAAAGACAGGATCTTGAAAATGGCTATATATATAAGTCACCGAAAAAAAATGGGCATAAATTCTTCTGGTTTATTTTCTCTCTTTCTTGATGAGAGCACTGACATAACAGGATCAGCGCGTTTAACAATTTTTTTTCGTTACGCTGTTGGATTTAATATCAAAGAAGAAATTGTAAGTTTAACACCCTTAGCAACAACATCAAAAGGAATAGATATTTACAATGCAGTTGTAAATGTGCTTGCTGAAAAAAACATAGACCATTTCAAATTTGTTTCTGTAGCGGCTGATGGTGCTCGCAATATGACTGGAAAGGTAAGTGGATTTGTGAGCTTGTTTGCTCAGCTCGTTGGATATTCAATTCTGGGTTTCCTTTGTATTATACATAAGTAGGCTATCTGCAAAGGCCGGTTTAAAGTCACAGGACTATATTATTGTTACAGAATTAGTTAATTTTATATTTGCACGCCCTTTAAATAAAAGAAAATTTTCTCAGCTATAGAACAACTGTACAACTACGTCCGATGGTTAAGCCGTGGAAGAGTTCTCCAAAGATTCGTTGATTGTTCAAATGAATTTAAGATTTTTTTAAATAACGAGAATTAATTGAAAAATATAACCAATTAATGGACACTGAATGGATTTCAAAACTCATGTTTTTTACTTAGTTGTGTTCTCACTTATTAAAATTAAATGTGAAACTACAAGGTGTAATAAGACAATTAGTGTAATGTTTGATATAATTAAAGCTTTCGAAACTAAATTAGATATTTTTAATCGGGACGTTATTTCGAGTATATATAAATATTTTCCAAACACAAGTAAATTCTTTGCATATTTAGATTCCTATGAAAAAAATAACAAAACTAAATTAACAAAAGATTTTTCTGAAATTATTCAATATCTAATGAACAAATTTACTTTATGATTTAAAGAATTCAAAGCGTTTGCAGGAACATAAAAGTTCATTATGTTCCCAGATACAATATCGGCAAATAAACTTAATTCAAAGATTTTTGAGTGAGATGCAATTGATTTATTTTCAATACAGTTACATATGGATAAAAAAGTTTGTCGATTTAAGGGTGTGACTGATTCAAAAAAACTTTTACTTTTGTTTTTGCATAAATTACATCCAGATATAGTGAAGAATATGTTGGTAAAGTAATTTTCCGATATTTGGAGTCGTTCGGAAGTCACAGCCTTGAACAGGCCAAGTATTTGGAGCGTGCGCTCCAGAATCGGACCCTTTCTCTTTAGATTAGATTTCTTACCTGAGCCATTTCAATACAAACGCTGGTATAAATGCACAATAGAGAAGCCGTTATATCTCTAAACTCATTTCCTGTTTCGAATATAACGGTTAATTTAGTCATGACTGAGTACCCAAACTTTTTGAATTTTATTGGTGATAGTCAAATTTTTAAACGCGATATTCTCAAAACTGTATTTTTCAAAGTGGTAACCACGATATCTCGAAATCTATCGAATGAATT
Organism: Dioctria linearis; assembly: GCA_963930735.1. Lineage (NCBI taxonomy): Eukaryota > Metazoa > Arthropoda > Insecta > Diptera > Asilidae > Dioctria > Dioctria linearis. The sequence goes on from OZ005742.1 coordinate 196,091,825, forward strand.
CCTTTGAAATTTTATTGACTTATTCAGTATTCATGTAGACACTTTGCAAACTAAGATAATTCGGATTCATCAAGCCGTTTTTTTTACATTGTGAGAAAACACCAAAATTCACGAAAAAATGTTCAACAAGATGCCAAAAATTTACCTTTCAATATTTTTTAATAATCCTATTTTTTAAACTTGTTCATACTTCCTAGATTAAAATGCCGTTTGCTTTTTTTGAAGATGATTGACTAAGTTGCCGTGTACTTCAATGAGCTGAGCAAAAGATTTTAGAGTGTACTCACGGCATGAATAAATATGTATGTGGTAAAAATTTAACAGTTGTATGTTTATTAAGTTCGCCAGAAAAAAAAACGAAAAAAAGTGCCTTCACACCGAAAGACCCCCTTAAGAAATAAACTGGAAACCATTGCAAATTATCGATTATTGAGTACCATTCATAAGAATGCGAAAAATCATTAAAAACATGGAATACCATTCCTGCAACATTTAGAATTGCATTTTGTAAAAAACAAATCTAGAAATAGAATGACTGAAGAATTCAGTGCCGCATGTGCTTTATTAAAAGTATCAAAATATGATCCTGACATAAAATATATGTCTATCAATAAACAGCAACAAAAAAAAAACAAAAAACATTGATTGGTATAATGACTTCATAAATTAGTATATTTTTTTTATTTTTAATATCCATCCTCTAATTTTAAGTATTCGATTTCATTTAGATTGTCCTTGTTCGAATTTTAAATTTGTGATTCTTCTGCAAATTAATAGGTATGATGTTTGTTCTGTCAATTTTAATTCTGGTAATATATTCCTATTTTTGCATAGTTCAATTTTTGCATACTCCATATGTTTTGGAAAATTAAAATAATGCCGTAGTTTGTAGCGTTGGTAAAATTTTTTATTTTTAATTTTGTGTACATCCACCGATTGTTATTATGTATAGTTACAAGGTAAAATGATTATGTATAAAAGCATAATATATGTTTAGTTTAGTTTCTGTCTCTTAGTTTTTGAAGTTGTCTAAATAAAATTCTGAAACACTTATATTTTTATCTATTTTTCTTAATTAAAAACTGTCGGGCACGCCAGCAACGCGATAAGCAATATTTGCAATTTTCTGGCACGCACACATAAAAGGCTCGCCACTGCTGCCCTAGATGAATGCCCGTATATAATTTTGTATGGTCACCTCTCTGTGCAAGTATGATTTTTGAAGTAGTTTTACGCATATATTTCTATAACGGTTCGTCGGACAGTAAAAACGGTTAATACCAATTTCATAATATTTCACATTCTGGATAACTGTTCAGTATTTTAAAACCATCTAGGACTGATCGTTTTCATAGTATATGTAAAAATCATAAATATTTATATGGCAGCACCAAGAAGGGGTTGCCCGATTTAGTACACTAGCTAAATTTTATTTCCTATTGCTATAAAAACACCATGTCAAATTTCAGCTCTCTACATTTACGGGTTCTCAGGCAGTGCTAAAATATATAGTGAAAAATGATATTTTTGTATGGCAACCCAACGGGAGAGTTGCGTGATTCGGCTTATTTTTGAACTTAAAGTTAGTTTTTTTTTTAAAAAGATCTGTCAGGCACTGTCCAAATATATAGTAAAAAATAAAATTTTGCATGGCAACCCTATTAAGGAGCTACCCGATTTGCCCCATTTTGGAACATGAATTTACTTTTACTTTTTTAAGAAAGTCCGTGTGCAAAATTTGAGCCCTCTAAGTGAACACATTTTCGAGTTAACGTGCGGACGGACGGACAGACATGCAAATATCAGAATTTTGCTCCACCATCATTATTTCTAGGTGTTGCAAACGGAAAGACGAACTTAGTATACCTTCTAGATTTCATCTAGGATATAAGAATCGGAACAGGTGATATTCAGAGCACTTTTGTCTGTTAACCTCTTGTAGTTATGTAGAAATAAGAGCGTCAGTCGCTCACATCTAACTTTACCAAGCTAAAATACAGACAGTCTAATCTGAGCCGCCCTGCTGGATTTCTGAACTAAATATGGTGTCTTGCATAGGCCAGATTCCGCGCGCAACTTTAAGTTGTTTAACTTCTTTTCTTCAGAAAGAGTGTACCTACATCTCTGATGAAAATATGTGTCTCGTGCCGCTGATAGGATAACTTTGCCGCTGACAAGGTGCACTTATACCTTTTAGAGCACCTCAGACGACATCATACATAAAGAAAAAAGTTCTTCCCCTACAAACATATGTATGATGGCATGGCATACCTTTCTTATATAATAATTATAGTGGGCTGCTACACATCAAAAACCAAAGGCATATTTTACCCCTACTTACAATGGGATTCCCACTTTAAATAAGGACTTCAACTTCCTTTATTATGAAGGTTGTTCGCTTTTTATTTCAAAATCCATATTTCAAATAAAAAAGACAAAAAAGAAAAACAAAAAAGAAGGGAACCTTCCCTAGACTCAGTAGTCATATCACGCCGAACAAAAAGTATCTAGAATTCAGCCGTCGTCGTTGTCGTCGTCATCATCGTCATCCTCAAATATGGGGTGAATGCACCATTTCGATGAGGCTAAAAGGGAGATTTCTGTTAGAAGCCGTATATTTCGAAAGCTGAGTATTCTTTTGCAAGTGTGCATTTATAGGTTTATAAGTATGTATGCACACGTTTACCCGAAAATCGCTTCATTCCCGGGCATCCCTTAGAATTCGCAAAATTCATTTATTACCAAGGCTTTCTATGGCTCATACCGAAGTGCCACATAACTACTACACTAACAAATATAGTGTTTGTGAGGTCGGTTTTGTGTTGCCCGTCATGTGATATTCTTAACAAATTTTGCGTCCTTCTCTATGGAAAATCTTTTAATGGATTATTTTTTAATTCTTTAACATTTTTAAGGGTTAGAATTTAAGCTCTTATTTATGGAACATGCGTAGAATGGTATAATGGCAAGTAAAAATTATCCAATTACTGCCGACTGGATTTTTAAGAACGCGATTGTGCAGCGATTTATGGAGATCTGATTTTAGGTAGTTGCGTTTTTATGTTTTTTGTTTTTAAATTTTAACCTCTTACTATTATATGTAGTTACTCAATAACAAGGTCGTTGGTAATGATATAGGGATAGGGGGGAGGGACTGTGTATAGCTATAATTATATATTTGTTGATAAGGTCAATACATTTCGGTGACAATTTAAATTTCTACTAACATCTTGATTGCATGAAACAACTTCTTATCCAGGAAAGTGGTACCTATTTCATGTATCTCTTACTGCGATATTTAGGCCAATTCTGCATCGGAAATGTGCATCTACACATTTTTGTAAAGAAAACTGGTCACGGTTACGTAGCTTGTCATCCGAATCAGCTTATGCTTCTATTATCAAAACAAATCATATTTTTTCTTAGTCTCCTAATACATGTGTGAACACTCTTCATCCCAGAAACAGTCGAACATCAATTATGTATGTATATAGACAAAGTTGGGCTAGACTTGAGTTCCCCTGCCTTCTTTAACCTTCACTATCGCTTACGTTCTAAAAGAGTATAAAAAAGCCCCATTCTTTCGGTATGGGGCCCCGGTCTAGTCTCAAGTGTTTTCACTCTTGTATTTGGGCTCTGAGTATCTAAGAATCGAGGCACATGATACTTACGATATTTTATTAATAGTTAAAATTTAAACAAAATTTATTAGTTTAGGAAGCAATGTAAAATTTTATCGATAAATAAATGTTACGGTTACTTTGAAAGAATGTGTATAGAACTTTCAGTTTTAAGCCAAAAAAAAATGTTTGTCTCTTTTATGTACCAGTGTTCTCGGGTGGCAAATTTGGCCAAAGTTTCTATATTGATAAAAAATTCGTTTGTTTGTTGTTTTGATGTGGGTAACAAATTGGTAACCGTAGCAAATTTTTCTTTTTCTCAAGAACATTTCACAGGGCGATAAGACAAAAATATCATTTAAGCTCGCATATTTTTCCCAATATATTGATAGCCAATTTCTCAATTTATATTAAAATGACAAACACGGTTTGAAATGCAAGTATTTGATGCAGCAAATCCTTATCGTCCCATATTTGTCCAAATAATATGGGTTCTATGCGGGTCTGGTAAAGAAATCCATAGGACTTCAATGACAATAATGAGCCGGCTACATCTTAAACGCAATGAAGGAAATGATAATCATTAAGGGCTCATTTGGATGAAAAGGAATATATGTAGATTGACACATATGGACTGCTGCTGATGCATTGAGAGAGTAGGAGATTCAAAGTGTTTAGTATGCGAACTTAAGTTATGTATATAAGATCTGCATTTATAGAATTATAAATGTTTTGCATGTTGGGTTCCTTTATATGTATAACTGTATAATTAGGTAACAGTAAGCAATACAGATAATGACTGCTGTTACGTAGCCAGTTCGCAACTCACTACATGACACAATTCTTCTCCACGCCTCTGTACATCTGTACACAATCTAGAAGTACAAGAAGCATCTATAGTTGTGACGTATTACTGTTATGATGACAGCGAGTAAGAGAAACAACAGTAAATAGTAGATAGAAGATCATTAATATAAGTATGGGTGGGAGAAAAAACAGAAATATTATTAATATTAGTTTCAGAGCTTATCAAGAGTTCACATGTTTCAGTTAAAGGGGCTCCAGTTGTCACTGCGCCTTCTGTTCTCAAAATTCTCATGCAATATGATCTTGTTTACTTGCACAGTGCAGACAATTCGTGAGAATTGTGAAGGGAGGAGGGGAGAAATTATTAGTAAGCAGATTTACAATTAATGAAATTTACTTTTTAGTATGTAAAGCTAAGGATTGTGCTTCTCTGATTATGGGTTGCAATACTACGCATCTGGCTAGGCTTGAACATTCTCCCCGCTTTGAGCTGGCTCCAGATCTTCTGATTGCAATAGGTCTAAGGAAGTGGTTCTTGGCAATGGTACGGGTGGTCTAGGGTGCCTTGTTTGGTGTCCAAATGTATGTTGTTTATATCTCCATATCAAATACACGATGAGAGCCAATATTAATAGCAAATTTGTGTAGCCAATGGTATATTGGTGAGTATCATGAAAGGTTAAGTCCTTGGGAGCTAGTCTTTCCCTTTGCTTGAGTGCGTTGATCCTCATGTGAAGTTCTTGGAAGTCTTGCACGATGCTTTGTGCTGGGGAGGCCTTCAATACGAGGTCGGTGTTGGTGCTGTTTAGTGTACGGATAAAGTCGGTTAATCTTGGTGTGGTAATGAATTGACCTTCTGAGTGGCTGCATATAGTGTTGTGGCCCCTTATGGTGGTAGATTCATCGCGGACAGAGCATTGTGGGCTTCATTATAATATACGAGAACCTTCGAGGACTTCTTGATGAACTGACCCTTCAGAAACAATATTGATGGTTGTTCGTGTTGGCATCAAGTATATCCAATGATTGGTGGTGGCTAATTGTATCCATCGAGGGGAGCGGCTGATGTAAAAAAGCAGGTTCTTGGTGTTGATTGTGTCAGCAGACTGATCTCGCACAGGCTATGATTGGACTGCTTGTTATAGATCGGATGATGTTGCTTGCAGATGAATCCTGATTCGCCTACTCGGCATGATCTTAGTTCGTTCTCTTGTAGATTACTACAGACATCTGGTAGGCACATTCTGAATCTAAAACCCCAAATAAGTAGTTGGCTAGACTGGCTATAATATTTAAGGGAGCTCTTTTTGTTCTCGATCGCAACTTTTTATGACTATGAAGTAGGAGCTCATTACCATTCTGCATTTCGGTTAGGAAACCTTGAAATTGGTTTAGTATAGGCTCGGAGGATATCTTGTCAGTAACTATGTTGCAAAGATTGCTCAAATTGCTTATGCCACAACGTATAGTTTCGTATTCTTCCCAAACTGGACTGGAGTGTTGTTGTGCACTACGAGCATCCATTCGTTGGATATGAGGTGAGCGTTGCCCATGGGCTCAGAATATATTGCTGGTTTAGATCTGAATTCGTTGATCCGTACTTGACAGAACACCGGCAAGATTAAGAAGGTAAATAGCAACAAGCTGCACCACTCTGACGATTTCTTGTTTTGTGAGATGTTGCACCTTCTGAGATAGATGCCGTTGGACTTTATAAGGAAATGCTGTTGCACCTTCCGAGGTAGATGCTGTTGTTGTTCAAGAATTGTTTGGCGAAGCCTTGCGTTTCTGCATGCGTTTTAAATGCGACGTTTGTTCTTTGGAGTCTTCGATGAACCACTACCATCTTCAACGGTCAATGGTACTAGTTTATTTATGGGTGTTCTTAATATGCCTAATGACGTTCTCATGTCTGCTACTCTCACCAAACCATCTTGTCTCCTGACTGTTTCTGTGATTCGAACTAGCTGCCATTGGGTTGTAGGAAGATTTTCTTCCTTTACGACCACTATCATTCCTGGACGAGCATAATTGGATTGTTGTTTCCACTTGTAACGATGTTCTAACTGGCTGGGGTATTCTTTGGACCATCTTTGCCAGAACTGATTTTTTACAATGAGCACTTGTTTCTATCGCTGTGAAAGGCTGCTACTTGAAGGTGGTGCTTTTGGATGTGCATCGGTCGTGATTGGCTCTCCCATTAAAAAATGTCCGGGAGTGAGACCAGTTAGATCGCTTGGATCACTAGATAATGGCGTTAATGACCAGGAGTTCAGAATGGCCTCAATTTCGATCATAAATTTTTCAAGCTCTACATATGTCAATGAAGCTGATCCGATATTTCGTTGCAGGAAATATTTAGCTGACTTCACTGAGGGCTTCCACAAGCCGCCAAAATGTGGAGCTCTAGGTGGAATGAAATGAAAATGTATCCCTTTTGCTGTGCAATATGAGGTTATTAATTGCTGTGAGTTTCCGTGGGGAAGATTTTCTTCAAGTTCCTTGAGCTGGTTCTTTGGTTCTACAAAGGTAGTAGCATTGTCGGAGCACAGATCCGCTTCTTCCAACGAAAGGCTTAGGCATCCTATAAATTATGCTGTGCTCAGATCACTTGCAACTTCGAAGTGTACTGCCTTCGTAGCAAAGTCGCAATAGACTGCAATATATGCTTTCTGAGGACGTATGCTTCTCAGATAAAAGTGAATCCAAATAGGTCCTAAGAAGTCTACTCCAGTGTTTGCAAAGGGTTGTGATGGTTGTATTCTGTGCGCAGGAAGGTTCCCCATGAATTGGTTGAGGAGTTTTGGTTTAGTCTTGGCACATCAAAAGCACTTTGTAACTATTGATCGAGCGGTAGTTTTACCCTTGATGGGCCAATATCTTTGGCGCGTTGTAGCCAGGAGTGTCTATGGTGCACAGTGTAGATTGCTTTCGTAATCAAGGAAGAGTGCGACTGGAGCTACTCTTGATTTAGAGCATAGGAGTCGCACGATTGTATTTCCTTCATGGATTATGAAACGTAAATATACTGAAGAACCATAGGCCTTCTTAGATGCGTCAGCGAAGGCATGCAGTTGAACTGATACTGGAACTGCTGCAGAAAACATATGTCTTGGAAATTTGATCCTAGCGAGTGATGGCAGTTCTTGATGAAACTTTGTCCCAAATGTGTGAAGTTTCATAGGGAGCTTTGCATTCCAGTCAAGCTTAAGACGCCATAGGGTTTGAAGGAAAATCTTTGCAGAAACGATCACAGGGCTTAAGATGCCCAGCGGATCGAACAAATGTGCAATGTCCGATACAACAGTTCTCTTTGTCACCCTGCTACATTCAGTGCACAATGTTTTAATGCAAAATTCATCTGAGTGAGGTATCCATGTCAGGCCCAATGATTTTATGCCTAGTTCGGACTCGTAAATCTCGAATTGCAGAGCCTTGTCCTCTGCTGAGAAAGATTTCAATAATTGGGGATGATTGGCGCACCATTTGCTGAGCTTTAATCCGCCAGTCCTTAGAGCTTCCTGAAACTACCTCTGTAGCTGTGATGCTTCAACGAAACTATTTGACCCCGCCATTACGTCGTCCACATAAAAGTCTCTTTCAATTGTTTCAGATGCCATTGGATAAATCGCCTTGAATTCCTTTCCTAGTTGTTGAAGACATCTAGTCGCAAGGTATGGTGTTGATGTGGTGCCATATGTAACAGTTCGCAGGTTGAAACATTATATAGGTTTGGTGCCATTGTCTCTCCACAAGATCAATTGAAACTTCTGGTCATCTGGATCCACTAATATTTGTCTGTAGATCTTTTCGATGTCGTCTGTGAAGGCAAACCGTGGGATGCGGAAACGAAGCAACATTGAAAATAAATCGTTTTGTATGGTAGGGTCAGTTGACAAAATATCGTTCAGCGAAGTGTTTGATGACAATTTGCAGGAGCCGTCAAACACTACTCTTTAATTTCGTTGTTGTGCTGTCTGGTTTTACTACAGCATGGTGTGACAAGAAATAATACAGCTTAGTGACAATGTTAAAGTCAATATCTCTCATGTGATCGAGTTGTATGTATTCCTTCATGATGTCCATATATTGTGTATGTAATGATGGATTTCTTTCGCATTTTTGTTCGAAAGCTATAAAAGGTCTCGGTAAAAGGCTAGTTTGACAATAAAACGCCCAGTGTTATCACGCTTGATTGTGTTTTGAAAATGATGTTCACATCTAGCTTGTTCTGCTGTGAGTTTAGGAGAAATTGACTTCTAATTGCCAGAATTTTTCCACTTGTGTCTCTAGATTGATATCTTCTGTTGCAAAAATGCCACAAGTTAAAGTTTGTTGTGAAAACTGTTGTGTTGTTCCTGCAGCTACCCAACCAAAAAAGTGCTCTGTAAAATAGGCAAGTCTGTTCCAAGTCTTATTTGACCAACCGAAAGAAGTTGATGACAAAGGTCCGCGCCGATGATCAGATCTATCTTGCCAGGACAGTTGAAACTTGGTTCCGCTAATTCTATGTTGCGAGGAATAGACCAGGACTCCGTATTTATTTCGTAAGTTGGCTGTGCGGAAGTTATTTCCGGAAGAACGAGGGCTTCGATTCGTGCTGTGAAGTTGTTGATCCGTGACATCATTTGCACATTTATTCTATGTTGGGTACGTTGTTTGATTTCTCCTATGCCTTGTATGAGCATCGTTTTTGATGATTTTCGTAGACCAAGTTTACTTGACAAATGTTCTGTTATGGAGTTTGTTTGGGAACCTGAGTCAAGAATCCATTTGGTATCATTATTAAAACGGTTATAAGCAGAACATAATTTCTCTAAGTGTTTCGTTCTTGCTGCTAAACTTGCTGACGGCTCTTTGGAACCTCGTTAGTGGTTGATGATGCTCTTAACTGCCTGATCGTCAATGCTCTTAGATTGAATTTGTTGATGAAGTAATGTATTGTACTTCTGATTACATTTTAAGCACCCCCTTGCCGGACAAGCTGCTACTTGGTGGGAACTCTTCCGACATTTTGTGCACACCATTAATTGGTATGCCATCTTTCGACATTCTACAGGTGAAAATTTTAAAAATTTAGGGCATGAAAAGTTCATGTTCCTTCTGACAACCCTTGCAAAGGGTAGAATTGGCGACCAGTACTGATGATTTGCTGATGAGTCCACCGTGTGCCGTCCATTTCGTCCTTTCTGAGGATACACTTTGGCTACATTGAAGAATTTTCAATAGGTATACCACTTTTTTTCTAATTTGATTCGCAGTTATTCAATGTAGCCAAAATGCATCCTCAGAAAGGACGAAAAGGACCAAATCGAAGATATCCTTTTTTCGTTTGGTTTTTGTTTTTAAATGTTGACCATACCAAAAGATAGCCCGGCTTATGAGGGGTAGCTTTTGGTACTTTTGATACTATCAGTTCGATGATATCTGTGTGCATTTTCGGGAAAAAAGGCAAAGGAACGCGGTGCATAGAGTACAATTTGAGGCGTTATATCTCGATAATAAAGGGTTAAACTGGAATTTTCAATATAACAATATATTAGTTTTATTCGCGGAATTCAAAAATGTAATATAAATGTATCCTTAATGAGGTCGAAAATGACATTTTTTTAATATATCCTTTTCCAAGTCATTTTTCAAGGACTTTGGCTATGCCAGAAGATACCTTGACTAAAAATGCGTAACTTTTATTATTAGCACTTTTTCGATATCTCCGCACATTTTCGGAAAAAATGGCCAGGGAACACGTTACGTGGGACACCCTATATATATATATAATATATCGCAGTTCGTTCCGTGATTGTTTTATCATTCAGCTCGCGAGTTTCTTGATTTTTGTGGTATTATTTTGAGAACCAAAAATCAAGTGGTATCCACAGTACTAATATTGAAAGCACCCTGGCCGTCTTCACTGAGCTACCAGAGAGGATTCCGTAAATCCTCGTTACGGAGTGGTAAGGGCACCGTAATACTATACGTCTACAGTGAATAGCCATTAAAAATTACTCACCATATAATTAAAAAATGGAATTGAAAAGAGTACGTAGAACTGCCTATTACTGAAGATGATTGTTATTTTTTAAATATTATGAAGCCATTCACAGGGGACACCTCATGCAAAGCACAGCAATACAGGAAGGCGATAGGGGGTATGTGTTAAACTTTAGCAGTTTGTAGATTCGAGGAAAAATAGAAGATGGTAGTAGAATGTTCCACATTTGCACAGTTTAGGATAAAAAATATTTCTTTGAGTTAAGTAAAATAGAGGTATTAATTATATAAATTTGTAGGTACATCTATTCTTTGTATGGCCTTGCATTAAATGAATGTTAAATTGACGTATACTAGAAATTGGCGAAATACGTTGTGGACAGTATAGATGTAAAATCATCATCTTCGTGATAAATTCTATAATAATCGAACACGTCTCTAGTAAACAAGAGTGTCCATGGGAATAGAAATATGATGATCGATCTTTGTAACATCTTTATCTTGGTCATCATTGGTGGACTAACTATGGCTAAATTATTATAATTATCCAAAGGAAATGATTTTTAGGTTTCGGATTCGCTTGTCGACTAGTTTATGACTTTTCTCCCAAGTTCAGCAGACTCGTGGATAAAAATTCGTAATAGATGCGATATGTGAGGATTGTGAACTTCAAGAATTTACTATAGGAAATAGCGAGCTGAAATTTTCAAGCTACATCCCATTCGGTGAGCCATTGGCGGGCGTTTACTCTGCTCAATATATACCTACGGTCGAAAAACTCTTTATTGGCTTGACAAGCTCAACCCATCATAAGAATCACATTTTATATTCTAAATACGTTTTTTAAAAATTCCTTTCTAGTAATGGCGCATGATGATTTGTTAGCATGAAAGTGATAAAGGTGAGAATGGCTTGCAGTCCCTTCCATCGAATGTCAATAAGTGGTTCAAAAGCCATATCAAATACGTTGTTATGACCAGTTTCACAGTAGAGTTTATACCAAAGTTTAGTTTAAACCATCCTCCAAGTTTAAACGTAGTTTAGACCAAATCGGGTTTCACAGTGCATTCTTTTAGTAACTTAAGTAGTACTGATTAAATTGTGAACTAAATTAGTTATCGCCCCCATTGTGAAGCAATTTTGCTATCAATCAATCTGTTAATCGGAAAAAAGTAAACAGACCAGAAAGCAAAAAATAAAAAATATGTAGTTATATTTGCTAATTTTAAATATGTAAAATTCAAAAAGGCTGCAAATTTTAGCATAAGTAAAGGTGAGCTATTGCCATTCCTGGTACTTAAAAAATCACATATTATAAAACGCAAGAAAACGGACAAGAATAGATTCGAAGACAAAGTAACAAACTTCTTTACTTAAACGGAACCTAGGATAAAAATCAACGTCGTCCCACTCATTAAAATGATTTGGCAGATTTTTAATTAATCTCGATCGTCGACAGAGTTTTGAATTTTACTCAAAAAGCTTCCTCATCGTTAAAAATATCTAAATCTCAGTCCATGATAAAATTATTCTCTTGATACAATCAAACAATGCTACTGTCAAAATAACATATCACACATTTCAAATACTTTTATCTTGAGTTTAAACCGAGGGATGGCATGGTTTAAACTCTAGTATAAACCAGGGTTTAATCCAAACTCTGAAATTCATTCGCCGAGTTTAAACTGAATGTTTGATTTAAACTCAGACTGTGAAACTGGCCATTAGTGTTTTTGGCTTGTTGACCCGTATGTCCTTTACCAAGAAATTCAACAAGATTGTTTTTCATGCCTCGTGGATTTGAGAGTGATGGATATAAGTACTCATATAGGAGTGATTGATGGATACAAACAGCTGTTTCGGCCTGGTCTATCCTACGTTGTCAAGTCATATGCTATGGCTAGGTAAATTTACACTAAGGAGGTTGCTGGAACAACTATCGATTGTGTGTTGAAGATGCAGTTTCGAAGACTCACCGAATTATGCACCCTCCGTTATGGCAATATCAACTTAAGTATGGACACGCACCATAAAGTAAAACTGCACTTTTTTTAATTCTAACCAAATACACTGATTGTCTTCCAAGAATGAACAATGAAGAAATATATTGAACCATTATAATTCGATTTAGAATTATAAATAACTACGCTGCCGCCATTTTAACTGATCATATATGACCATATTTCAAGAACTACTCTATTTTGCCTAGAAATTAAAGAAATCAAATAATTAACAATTTCTCAATTTCACACTAAATGTTGTGGTATACCTACCTCCACATTTCCTCTATTTGTTGAATTACGCTTCAATCATACGGAAAAAAAGCATCAATTACCAACCAATATACCCACAGGCAATAATTCAATTACCAATTCGTAATAGCTGAAGAAACTATAATCTGAAAACCGTGCGATTGTAATCAAATAATTATACCTAATCTTGGAAAACATATTTACATTACACATACCAGTCTCACGGGGTATTATTCACTGAGAAAAGGGTGGGTGTGAGATTGAATATGTGCCTTATCAGACCCCCCCCCCATACTGAAAGCACACATTGCAAAGCTATAATATAAAAGTAAATTTTTCAAGTAGTGTTTTAAGCCTGAGTCTCTGTAGCCAACATTACTTAAGAGAGAAATACCGTATTTTTCTGATGTGTATCTGCATCTGTAATAAAACCTCCTGATGCTATGGGTATATTAGTGCATGAGGGCTCCTGCACGTGCAAATAAAACTGTTATACGGTCATATCTTTATCCTCTCTCTGATCCTACTGTTGAATGTGTGAACTTGGGTATAATTTTACAGTACTGCGCCTGACCTGAATTTTCATCGAGTACAAATTTCGTTCATTTCAGTTCAAGTTCTAGCAGATTGCTTTCCTTTAAGAAACATTTAGTATTTGAATTAAACGGAAGAGCGGTATATGTTTGTCCTTGCTTATCATTGATATACATATCTATGCATATACGTACCTCGTCGCATTTTTTTTCCTAAAAAGCAGCAACAACTAAACTTACCCCTTCGACCTCAGCTGTTCCCGCGTCGAATTTCATTAACATACGGTCTGTTGAATACATTTATACACAAGAGAGTATATGCCCGCTTAAATGTTGCCATTTTATTTGATAGGTGAAAGGTGCCCTCGCTGATTTTGTTTGTTGAATGTGTTTATGTATATACTTTTTAATGACACTAAATTCATCCTTTTTTGTTTTATATCTACAGGACCAGTTTAAGAAGTGTTTTTAATGATAATGAGATAGGGTTGACGGATTATATAAAATTTAAATTGTCATTAGTTGTTTAGAAGGTATGGGTACTTGGGAATTTAGTAGAATATCTATTGCAGTTGGAAGGGATCTGATATATTTTTGTGTGAACCGCGGCATTAAGGATTATTTCCTTTTCTAATTACGGCATGATGCTGCTTCTGACTAATTAGAAATGTAAAATATTATATAAAAAGAGTTTTTCCGTTCTTGCAATAAAATAATTAAATTATACGTATAGTTAAAAAAAGCAGCTTATTTGAACTTCTACTCTAGCTCGAAGGAAGTAATTTATACATTAGAGGTTAATAGGTTAATAGGTTACCTAGGCACACGACGCTAAAAAATAATATTTGAAGCAAGAATGATCATTGCTCACATTGTGTGTCTCTACATAATTGAAGTTATCATTCCCTTCACCACAGTTTCATCGTTGATTTCAATGATGTAATCAGCAGCTCATACATTCGTATTATGTAAAGTATTTGTTGCCAAAACCGCTCGCGGTGGTAAGGAATTAAATTTTTTGAAAACTTGGAAAGTTTGCTGTAAAGAGAATTCTGTATAAGAAGATGGATGCGACAAATGTCACTATGAAAAATTGAATATATATTGAAAAGCAGCGATGCTTTGAAACTATATGATGTATGGATCTTTTTGTCTTAGATCACCGGAAAGCTAGACGGAATAGCCACATTGCCGGGAAAACGGTATATGAGCATAAATATGATATATGAGTATAAATTCTAAGTTTGAAAATTTAGTGCTTTTTTTAAACATTCAAAATGGTAAGCTGCACCCCGCCCTAGTATTATCTCTACCAACAATGTTTTGATTAACAGAGGATTTATTAACTAATTATGTGCTAATTGCTTATCAAATCTCAAACTTGATTATTCAAAAAGTTATGTTTTTTTTAAACCAAGGGGAGGGGGGCGCAGCACGCTGTCGTCTTCCACTCCGCCCTATTTAAATTTCTATCAAAATAGTTTTGATTCACCACGGATCTTTGTGCTAATTATGTGCTAATTTTTGCTCAATCTAAAACTTCTGTATTCGAAAATCGTAGCGAAAAAGTTTTAATCGAACTGATCGATTAATCCTTACTATCAAATAGAAATTGTCAAACTTAACACTTAAAGATTTTGTGGGGTAAATGTTTGATATTTGTGAACTGTCACTTGAAATTTGTTTGTTTTTGACAGTCAGTCCTTTATATTTCTAAAGGATACTTGCAATACGTTAGGTATAAATAAAGACTCAGCCGACTTTATTAATTATTATAAAGCAAGTCATCTATCACTCCAAGTTCTAGGAATTTGGAGTGGACGGGATGAACTTCCAGTAAGTTGTTAGCTAAAATAGTTTTAGTTTAAATAATTACATAAATGGTATTTACTTCTGTCTCAGATTGAAAGAGATTCAGATCCAGAAAATCAATATCATTCGATATTTGCTGTTCAATTTTACGGCAGTGAAATTCATGGGGAGATTCATGAAAGTGATTTGTGGTCACATTATCTGAAAAAAAATTAGTAATGCTCCTATGTAATTAAAAATTAAAATTAAAAAATGTTTTTCATTGATGATGTTCTGTGGTGTTATTCTTTCATTTTAAAATGTCCGTATTGACTTATGGGGTAGAGTCCCGATGATGTGGAATTAATTTAATCTGGATGAATAACAAAGCATCTTCTTTTAATCATCCTATCTAAAAAAAAAGTCAACTATTTCCAACAAATGGATTCGCTCTATTATGTAGTAAAATATAAAAATTGTGAAAAAACAAATAACGTTATTGGTGTAATGCCTATAATATTATAGCCTACATGAAATTAAAGTTAAATAAAGTGAAAACCCAAGAAGAATTTGGGGTGTTTGAATTATGGATAGTGTTGAACACCACGTGATTTTCTTTTAACCGGTTAAATTACTACACTGGGAAGCTGTCCAGTACGTAGGAAGTTATCTATATTAACGCAGAATAAAAAAAAGAAAAAAAATAAGAAAATCGCACTTTGCCCCATATAAAAGTACCTATATATATGTATATTTTGCAGAAACTCATTATAACAATGTAAAGTTTCTGAAGAAAAATTATCACTACTATTACTTCAAAGAAACGTTCACCATGTGTGTATATATACGCATATAAATATATTTATATATATATATCTATATCTGAGAAACCTATTCCTCTTACGACAATGTTTACGATATATAATTTCACGAGATTTATTAATATATCTATTCTTCACAGAAATGTTCGCGATTATATGATTCCAAGGAACTTACTAAATATATGTACATATATGCTTTGAAGTAATGCTAGCGGTATCAGATTTCATATGCTACATATAGGTGTATAAGATACATATAGGTATATATGCTTTTAAAGAAATATATTTAATCAACTTACTAGAGTATATAATTTAAAGAAATGTTCGCCATATATGTTTCAAAGAAACTTATTAACTTTTCAGAAAGGCTTGCGACATATTGTTACGCACGAGATATTTTATGGGCGACACGTGTTTTGCGAATCCACGAACCCTTGTAGTTTTATATGTTGCATGCTAATGTTGAAATAAAAGAGCGTGATTAGAATTAATACACGTTACAAAGCATATATTTAACAAAAAGAACTTGCTTTAATGCAAAATCCAGATATCGTATACTATCTATCCACACCTTTAAGCTTTATGTAGCCTGCAATGCAGCGCAGGAAATACAAATACATATATATATGTATATATTGTGATTAAGGACTTTACTTTCATTGTCTTCTTTTCAAAACCTTTCACCCTTTAAAACAAAATAAAGGGGCAAAACACCAGCACAGAATTTATCTTATATTATGTCTCCGTGAATCTCGACTCCTGGATAGACCTCCTTCCCTATTCGCTCAATTTAGACACCAACTTCGTCCTTTGGTTTTTCCTCGCACCAACTATTACGCACTACCGAAACAACTCTTTTCGTCTTTTTTCCTGTTTCCTACCCTTTTTTCTGGTATTTTTATTTTTTATCTTTTTTTTCAACTAAACAGATTACTACTTTACTTCTCGGATTTTATCGACAGACTGACCTCTTTACCAAGGTCATCGGTTTTTTTTTTCAAACTCAGCCCCCTATTGGAAAGTACGATAAATTTTCCAGGCGTTTACCCAATTGGTACTGAACGATTTGAATCGGTAATATATTATTAATATATGTATAGTTTTTTTTTAATTTTCTTTGAGAAATATTTTTTTTTGTTCTTTCTGCTACTATATTCAGAAATTTTTTATATATTCTGGTTCTCTTAAAATTTAATAAAAAGATCTTCTGTTTGACAGATGACTCAAGTCTAATTTAAAATCCTTAAAACATGTTTTGTTTCCTTTTTTTGTGTTACCGATATTTACCTTGCGCTGAGAACAGTCTGATTTCGGAAGTTTTATTCTCGGGATTTGAAATTCCTTCGGAATCTGTGCGTTGTAATTGGTGGGAGGTTAGGTGCTGATTTAACCAAGAATCAGGAAGGAAGCTGAATCCAGGTAAGTTTATCATGCAAACTACTTTTATTTTTATAGTGAAAATTCATTAGTACTTTGCCTAGAGCCCTAACTTAATAAGCCTCCTTTTCATAGCTGAGATTTCATGCATTGCCCCGCTTGCTTTACATCGCCATTACAATGGTAAGCATATTGATATTTATAAACCAACAAAATTAGAACTGACTAGCAATTATTGCTAGATGAATACTTCATGTAGAGTGATGATTAGTTCTTCATACTTATGCCGAAATGGGGTGCTGAGGCCGTTTATAATCGGAGCGAGCCGAGGCAAAGCCTATAATGACTTCTATTCTCAATCTAGGCCCAACAGTGCGGACCCCACGAATAGAGGTGCCTAATCTCATTTAAATAGTTGCTTTCCGTTCTTATTTTAATTTATTGTCTTATTTTAGGATAGTATAGATGCAGTGCAGGTTGCTTTTTCGCGCTGGAGTTTCACTGTCCTTCCAGATGAAGACTGCCGCCAGGCCCCTACAGAAATATTGCAATGGTAGGTTTTCCTTATTTTCCTTAATATAATACCTGGAATATAATAAAAACCTTTTGCACCATCAATCTGTTGGAAGTTGACGACAACACTTGAGATTGAACACGAAAGTAAATATTTATCTTCCTAGTTAATTAAATTGTTAAATATAGGATTTTTCTCTTTCAGATTATCGCATCTTTTGACTCGCACTTAAAAAAAAAACAAATATAACAATATGGTTTGAAAGAACTCACTAAAATGGATATTTATAACCTTTCATTGGTATATCGGTCAACCAGACACACCGCAATACCGACATTCCATTTCAAGTTCTAGGCAAACCTTTAACTATTTTCCATTCACCAACCTCCTAAAGTGTCATGAATAGTGACAAGAAAGAAAACTACATAACTTTGGGGCTGCGCGTTTAGCTGCTCTTCTCCTCTGTGTGTGACCCACGCGAGTCCAGAATTCATTTTTCTTCCCAGCTTTTCACTGATCTTTTACTATTCTCTGGTTTTGTTCTCCAGCTTGAAATTTCCCTTCTCTACGTACTTAGGCCGAAACTTTGAAACTTTTCTTCTTTTTCTCACTTTAATATTTTATATAGCTTACTTCGCGTGAAGATCTTATAAATCTTTTCTTTCGAGGTCTTTTGGGGCACACGTCCATACACGCTGATTACTATGATAAAGAAGAATTTTTAAACCACCGTCTTGTTATCCCCACTTTTCGTTCGAACGATCCTTGGTACTGCCGCCCGCTGTCATTTTCGCAAATGCATTCGCGCGCTGTGATTGACACTTAGGCTTACATATGTCTTGCCTGGTGAGGTTTGCATTAATTCGCTTATGGTTCTATTTTACGATTAACTCGGTGCACATTTGTCAACATATTTTATCATTAACCGGGACGTGAGGATTAATTATTATTGCATGTGCTTTATAGTTCATATTATTCCATAGTTAATTTTGATTTATAGCCTAGATTATAAGTAGTCGGGTCTTGTAGGTTAATTGTAATTATGCATGTTTTAGTTCACCCATGTCTTGTGTTCCTCGTTCGTTTTAATGTTTTAATTTATCAGTCTATTTACCTTGTTGTAATTATACTTTGTGCACTTTATTTATTTATATTTTATTGATATCATTATATTTTCTCACTTCATTTATTTCTTTATTTTATTTTATTTATTTATTTTTGTTTTTTTGCACTTTCCACACTATTGTTTTTCTATCTTTTTTTCTTTTCTTTGAGGAGTCCTGGACTCAATATTAATTATAAGTTTAAATTTCACAAGTATAGCTGCGTTTTTTTAAGACAATCACTACCGAGGTGAAGAACAGCAAGCACCACAGTGGAAAAAAAATTAGTGAAATTGGCACATTTGTAACATGTGACTGGTTGAGACTAAAATCTAGTGAGGAAAAGTTATAAGCTAAGTTGCAACGGAACGAAATTTTTAGGATTAGTTACAGGGTAGTTATTACGACTAAATATTTCGACGAATTGCTAGAAAGCTTGGAACAATAAAACTACGTTATGGATTTTACTGTACACAATTCAAGGGCTAAAATAACTGGGAACTTATAAATGCTTAAGGTCTTAACTAGTTTTACAATATTCAGATATATTATAATTCATTATGTCGGGGTCTCGTTTCCAACATAAACACAGTTCAATTAACTCTTGGTAACGATTATCGACAGCCTTTAAACGCTCCTTAACTTTCGATCTTCGGCGTCATCCAATGTCACCCATTCTCAAATAATGTTCCTTCTTGATTAATGGTTGGACATTT
This sequence comes from Dioctria linearis, assembly GCA_963930735.1. NCBI lineage: Eukaryota > Metazoa > Arthropoda > Insecta > Diptera > Asilidae > Dioctria > Dioctria linearis. Next base: position 196,111,350 of record OZ005742.1, read on the forward strand.
GCTTCCTTCTTTCCAATATCTTCGCTAGAAATAAGACGCAGAGTATCCGACGTCTGGTTATCTATACCATCAGCGTCTGAAAATAGCTGACGGTGATATTTTGTGAAATCCAATAGATGATGCTCTTCAGATAGGATTTCCTTCAAACGTTCCCTAATACGATCAGCTTCAAAATGACGACGTTTAGTAATAGATCCAGCTCCAGTCTTGCCTTTTCGTGGGATAAGAGGAATAGAGCCGACCCAGGACGGTCGGGAAGTCAATGCCTGAAAAAGTGTATTTGCGGTAGTACTAGTACAAAGCAAACAAAAAAGACATTATTGTGGATGAGACAAACACTCACACGTTACAAAAGAAGATTGATTTTCCTTAGAGACCATAACACACCTCCTCTTCCTCCGGGAGATTTCCGAGAAATCTCCTTCGAAACCAGAATCACGCGCCGATGTAGGTTCGCATAAAGCACGTGAGAAATCGTATCGAATGGTATGTCAGACGTGACAGAGATCCCGCTATGCCTGTAGAGGGTGGAGTAATGAATGTGGGCTAACCGTTTCCTTCCCAATTCAAGGCTCGAATCGACAAATTTGGTTCAGTAAATCCATCCTGCGTAATCGTAATTTTGTAGAACAAAAGCTGGCGAAGCTTCCATAATAATAACGAGAGTAAGTAACTTCACTCGCAGAAATTAAAACTTCCTAACGTCCTACCTCTATCCACTCTAAAGATAGCTTAAACTAGATCATTAGCATCGATTAAAAAAACTTAAACCTGGATATTTGGAGAAGTATTACTCGGGAAATTATATGAGAATAAGCGATTTCTTCAATGAGTTCGTCATAAGTTCTTTAATAGTCGCAAAAGAGGTCACTGCCATAACATCGCTCGGAAAAGGAAACTTGTATCTTTCTTTCCATTTGGCTGCGGCTAGGTACAATCCCAACACCATGAACCCGTGAATTCCGAGGCCCATTCCCACTCTTCTTTATGAACAAACAAAATTAGAGTAAGAAGTAGAGGCCGAAATGGATCTTGATCGTTGGCTAGTATCATTGGACTTCATACATTGTATTATCCCAACACCATGAACCAAATGCAATATGATAATAAATGATAATCCCTGTTCGAACCGCAAATTTGGAGAAAATAACGAATTTGAATAGCCGCTAAGCTGATACCTATCTGGCGACACCATATAAAGTAAAATGGTCATACAAATAAATATATGTGACTATCAGAACCAGCTTAACAGAAGCTCGCCGCATGGACACGTTTAATAAATAAACGGTCAACACTACATGCTTTTCATCACTTAGTCGGTGTTAGTATTAGTATGTTACACTAAACATAGACCAAACACCAGATAAAATGACATGCAATGCGACATAGAACAAAAATACAAAAATCTATATTAAATGTAACTAAAAAGATTAAATATTATATAGACGTTCTTGTAAGACATGCTTCGAGTCGTCCACAACAAAATGCTCAGCCAAATTATTAACAGCAATGCACATGCGATTAATAGGTTCATACTTGCCAAAGTTGGACCTTGTGGAATTGACATGCAATACAGGTAGCCTTCTTAAATTGTGCCTATTATCACGGAAAGAGATTTTGTCAAGTAACAACGGGGAATCAACATTCGCAATTAAGAGTTGGTGAACAAAAGTTACATCGGCAACCATGCGACGTTTCTCAAGTGAGTGCATATTCAAAAGCTGCAAGCGATCCTCATAGGGTGGAAGAATTAATGAGTTATTCCAGGGTAGGTGCCCGAGAGCAAATCGTAAAAAGTTTCTCTAAATAGACTCGATGCGCTCGATGTGTGTACCGTAAAAAGGAGACCAGACCTGGCTAGCGTATTCAAGAAGTGGTCTCACAAAGCAAGTGTATAAACGCAATGTTATAGTAGGATTCGAAAACTCTCGGGACCAACGCCTTATAAAACCCAGCATAGAACTACTCTTTGATACTATGTAGTTTATATGGGAGACAACATTCAATCTGTGGTCACATTTGACACCCAAGTCATTGACAAAGTCCATCCGGCGAATCGAGGAATCCGAGAACTCATAATCATAAATGATTGGTGTCTGATTCCTATGGAAAGTCATAAACTCACATTTGTCGATATTGAGTACCAAATTATTGCTCTCGCACCAATTATAAAATTATTCAAGGTCACGCTGTACCTGTTCACAATCGTGAACAGATTTAATCTGAGCGAAAAGCTTAATATCGTCAGCATAAAGCAAGACCTTACAGTACCTCATAACAGAGACAATGTTGTCAATAGACAGAATAACGAACAACGGGCCCAAATGACTTCCTTGAGGTACGCCAGACGAAGCCCTCAAGACTCTAGAGATGGAATGGCGAAATAAGATTTGGTATGTTCTGTTATCTAAATAAGACTCTGTCCATTTTAGAAATGTTGAGGGAAACCCATACTTTTCCGTTTTAAGGAGTATCACGTAGTGAGATAACTTGCCGAACGCTTTACTAAAGTCTGTATAAATACAATCTGTCTGAAAGCATTTGGTCAGCCCGCCAACAGTATCCGAGACATATTCCAGCAAGTTAGAAGTTGTAGACCTACCCGAAATAAAACCATGTTGGTTTGAAGAGAGCAAATTCTTACAGGCAGTTGATAGTTTACAGTAAATGATAAATTCGAATAATTTGGGCATGCAAGATAATTTTGCAATAGGCTTATAGTTAGAAATTTCATTTTTACTACCTTTTTTGTGGATAGGTATGATAAAAGAATTTTTCCATAGCTGGGGGAAGAACCACTATCGAGCTATTTTTGGAAAATAGTTCTCAGCGGAACTAACACTGCAAGGCAGCATGACTTAAAGAAGGCAGGAGGGATCCCATCAGGACCAGTTGTAAAGTTATTTGGAAGCCCATTAATATGATCCAGTATATCCTCATCTGAAATTGAAGGGATAGTGAACGAAACGTTACGATAGTCGTTCATATGACTGAAGTTGCTATTTTGAGGCTGAAAATTTGACGAGGCAAACGCATTGTCAAAAAAAGAAGCAAACATATCGCAAATTTTAGACGAATCATCACTAGCAGAATCCTTGTACCTCATTGTGTTGGGGTAGTTGTCCGTTCTTTTCTTCATATTAATAAACTTAAAAAATATGCGTGGGTCACTAAATAATTTCGTACGAAGCTGTGAATATACTCATCATACAGTGTAGAGGAAAGTTCTTTGAAGTCATTATATGATGAGAGGAAGTTGTTGTGACTTATAATGTCCTTATTCCTCATATAACTTTTCCACAATTTATTCTTTCTATTTTTAAGACTCCTCAGTTCTTTATTGAACCATGGTGGAGATGTTCTTGAGAGCCGCTGACGCTCGCAGGGAACGTGAGAGGAAAATAAATCGAAAAGAGTTATGTAAAATTTAGAAACGTCTTCGTCAGCATTATTTCTAGACAGTAATGTGTTGAAATCAATAGATGTAAGTCTACTGGATAGTTCCGAAAAATTAGCCTTTCTAAAATTGAAAAAGTATTGTGTTTCATCACCATTTGTTAAGTTTTCGGTTTCATAGCAATATGTAGTTAGTAAAGGGGGGGATATTTATAAAGAGTAGACATTCTCACTTCGCTAGGCTCAACTATGAAGTGACCCGAGTCAGTAGAAAATACCATGTATAACTGCCTTCCCATGTCATTCTTAACATTACTGATTTGGCTGAGACCTAGAGATGAAATACTGTCAAGGAATAATGACTCCTTTGTTGTCAAGGTATTAACTGGAAGATAGTCATCGTCAACTTCATTTAGTACCCATTGAATATTGGGTAAGTTAAAATCACCAATTAGTAGTAATTCGTCTAGAGGATCCATCTTACCATGGATAAAATGAGACATTGAAATGAGTAGGTCGTAAATATTCTAATCTTTGTCATCGACAATATTTATGGAGTCTGGAGGAATATAGCAACAGATAATGTATAAGTCAGATTTTGAAAGTGATAACTTAAGAGCAAGAAGTTCGATGTCAAGGGTGTTGGGGAAACTGGGAAGCTCAACCTGGCTGCAATTATACTGGTTTTTACAGGCGAGGAGTACGCCGCCACCTGGAGCTACAGACTCAGTATGTCTATCTCTTCTAAAAATTTGATATGAATTGTCAAAAATTTCAGCATCGCGAAAACCTGGATACAGCGGAGTTTCAGTGAAAGCAACTATGTCGAAACAAGTCGCAGCAGACGCTTTGAAGATGTGTGTGTGGTTTTTGTACGAATTCCCATTACGTTTTGATAGTAAAGGGAGAGTGATCTCAGTTTTTTGGAGTATCGCTGCTTATTTTGGATGCATTTCTAGGTTGGCGCCCGGAAAGTACAAACCATTTAGTAAACGTGCCAAAGGGCCAAAATGTGGGATCCAATAATTTGTCCCGCACATTTTCTGAGACGGTTAAAATAAAGGATGCAACCGGTTTAGAGCTTTTACTAATCTTACGACAATAAATGCCATCAGCTGCGATATTTTTAGACTTAAGATACTTCAATATATCCTCACACAATGTTTCTGGAGAGAAACGGGTGACGAAAACACTCGAACGTTTTGGTACTGTTCTCAAAGAGACAACAATACCATTACCTAGAGACGACACAGATGAAGTATCATTCAATACCGCGGATACAGACACAGGTCTTAGAATAATGTTATCAGAGCTGTGACTCCCAGCGTTACTAACGGCCATAACAGCTGAGGCACTCGTATTGGGAGTAGCAGCGGGCAGGTTCAAATTAGATCGCTTCCTCCGGTGTGGCTGTTGCTTGCGACGTGGCTTGGAGGAAGGTGGCTGAGTAGGTGGCATATCTGCTGACAGGGAAGAAACATCTGTACTAGGCGGAAGTCCATACATAGAAGGCATCACGTCAGGAGAAGAAGAAATGCTCAAGTTTCCAGACGTGAAACACTTATTGTCCGAGGCGATAGCGCCAAGAAGCAGGGAATCCTTAGCAGCAGAAGCAGACCAACCCGCAAGATCATTCTTGATCAGACGAATATTGTGCTGAATATCTTTAAGGATTGGGTCGGCACTAGGTGGCAAAAGAGGCGCGTTACAATTGTTCGGCGGGGCGCGAAAATCATCATCAGTGGACGTCAGAGATTCGAGACGAGTAGAGAGAGCATGCGACTTATCAAGTAAGAGGGATAAGTTTGAACTGAGCGCCTCTGAAAAATTAAGAAGCTTGTCGAGTTTTGAATTAAAGGTATTAAGGTCCTCGGAGAAAGCATTGAGGTACGACGAGTTGGCAGATATGTGCTTAACACTATCCGCAATAAAGTATGGGTCGCTTGAGAACGAATCGAAGATACCTTTGATAAGTCGTGGAACATGACACGGCTTAATCGCTAAGCACTCGCCACAGTTTGTGACAGAAACAGGAGAACTCCTTAGAATACGGCGCAGGCAAGAGGAATGGAAAGACTGACCACAAATTCCGTCACAAATAAAGATATCTTCATTGTTGGCAGACGAACATACAGTACATGTGGTCATGATTATATAGTGTAAGCTGTATAACACAAGAGTAGCAGAGATTTATGCGCTAATTAAAAAAAAACGAAGGATTGTGTAGAGGACAAGCTACGAAAAGCCTCCGATATCACAGTGGTGGGAACTCTGACTGACAGATGGCGATCAAACAATGAGAGAGATGGTAAAAAACTAAATATAACAACAACAAAAAATTCCTGTAATTATTAAATTAAGTGTATGAGTAGCCTGAAGCACAGAAAACTATTAACCAAGCTTACCACAAATGAAATGCATAAATAAAATGGCAGTGCAAAAGACATCAAGCAGCAGATAAAACAAAATAGAAATTACCCACAGCAAGCGGTCACAAAGAATACACAGAAAATTTTTTTCCAAAATCAGACGGAAAAGAAAAAACAAGCAATTAGCAAAATTGACAGAACTATTAACAACAGATCACACACAGAGTTGGCAAACAACCATTAGAAATTAAATCACAAAACTAGTTAAATACGGAGCGCACAAAAATTGACACACAGTCTGACAAATCTTCTTCTACCTCTAAAATTCAATTGTTCGTAATCTATCCATTCTTACAAAGAATAAAACAATACCAACTTGTAAACTTATACGTCCTTTCTACTCATCGAGAATATCTCTCTTATATGGCCTGAGATCTTACGCGTGCCATGTTGCGCGTGCCTTTCCACTATCATATGACAATTCATACGTCCAGGGTGACACGACCTTTACTAACTTGAAAGGGCTAACTTCGCGTTGAAATATTTCCCGGCATCCGACAGCACATAATTCTTACGCCATACTAGATAATTTACCAGAAATGTGTGATCTCTCCTACAGAGATTGTAGCCTTTTCGGCTAACTTCAGGGGCTTTTATCAATCGGGTTCACAATACCTAATCTTTGATGACTTCGTCTATGAAGCACGATTTCTCGACCATAGTTAATGAAATGGGGGGTTATTTGAGTTATATCGTGAACTGATGTACGGATAGAACAAGCAACCTTGGCTAATTGTGTATCCCAACTTCTGTGGTTTTCGACACATAAGCTCGCGGCATCGTCTTGATAATTTGGTTTGTCCGCTCGGCCTGATTTGCCTGTGGATGGTACCCAGACAACAATATTAGGAACACCGAAAAGTAAGAAAACACTATCCACCAAAGATTTGGATATTGTTATTGTAGTCGCCGATCGTAGTGCAAAAAGCATAGGAACTTTGTTTAATTCATCGACCATAGTCAAGATCTACACGAAGCTATAGATGGAGCGAGGTAATGGCCCAATTAGTTCTAGGCAAATGGTTTCCCATGGTTTACCCGGGATCTTACGCGTGGCCATAAGACCTGCCTTCTTCTTTAGCACCGGTTTGGTAGCTTGACAAGTGAGACAATTTCGAATATATGCAGCCGTATCTCTCTTCATTTTACACCACTAGAAATTTTGAGGGAGTCGTCTCAGCGTTTTCTGAATACCGCAATTACCGGAAATACACACATCATGGGCTTGACAAATCAAGTGTTTTCTCTTATTTTTTGGGAACTACCTGTTTCCAGTGATCTGGTTCTGTTGCTAACTCTGAGTATTTTGGCACACAATGCTTGAAAACCACGCCATCATGCAGATTCCAATCGAGGTATTTTCTCTGCGACATATTTTAGCTTTCTGGGTCAACAGAGACGAATTCTACAATAGGGACCGAGCGCGACAGCCAATTGGGTAAGAGGTGTTCCTTGCCTTTTCTATGTACTACCTCGAAGTTGTACTGCTGCATCTTTATAGCCCACCTTGCCAATCTGCCCGTTGGATTTTTAGATTATGCAGCCAGACCAGATAGTTGTGATCAGATACCAGCGTGAAGACTTGCTGACCTTTCTTTCGGAACGTTGGAACCGTAGTCTTCACAATTTTTGTGAGTCTAAAATCTTTGCCCTAGGCATTTCAAAGGCCTTTGATAGAGTCCGCCAACCAGCCCTTTTATCCAAACTTAAAGCACTTGGTCTCTCTCCTCCTCTTCTACTATGGATTGGAGGTTTCCTATCTAGTCGCAAAATACGTGTTGTATTAGTTGGCGTTACATCTGTACTGCATCCCATAAATGCCGGTGTGCCTCAAGGCTCTATTATGTCTGCAACTCTCTTTTTAATCATCATTAATGATCTGCTTTCCCTTAATTTCAATCCCATCCATAGTTTCGCAGATGACAGTACTCTTAATTTCGCTTACTCCTTTGACCTTGCGGTTTCCAGGGGGAATACCAGATGTGTTAAATTATATTGCATGAATAGATCAACGATCTTAAATATATCCTCGCTTGTAGCAAGACGAATCGCGTCGAATTCAATGCATCTACGACCCGAAGGTCTCTCATCTCATTAAAACAAGATCATAACTGAACCACACCCGTTTCTTTTGATGGGGAATGAATTTCTGATTCACCGACACCAAGCATTCTTGGCACTAATATTTCCAGTAAAATAAACTGCACAGATTACATTTTCTCTGTTGCCACAGAAGCATCGAAATTTCTTGAATTTCTGAAAAATTGTAAGAAATATTTCAGCCCGTCAAATCTAGCGCTCCTCTACAAGTCCTTCATAAGACCTAGAAAGGAATACAACTCCCATATATGGGCTGGGGTTGGTCGCACAGTCTTAGCTTCATTGGATATTGTCCAAAAGAAAGCCTTCAAGCTCACTGGCGATTTGGCAATAACTTGTCATATCGACTCCCTCGAGCACCGCCGCAATGTTGGATGCCTTTCGTTCCTTTATCGCTATATGCATGGTCAATCTTCTGATAAAGTGTCTAGTCTAATCCCTAGTAGAATGACGCCTGCACGCAATACAAGCGATGCAAGTCGCGCATATCCTTTACCCCTTCAAATTACTTTCGGCCGTACAATAAAATTCCGTGATTTTTATCGCGAGCAGTGCGAATGTGGAACAGCTTACCATCTTCTATTTTTACTCCGGCATAAAATCTGCGGTAGTTTAAGAGCGACATACATCGGCACCTCCCCCACTCTCCTCATGACCCCCAATCCTTTCTCTATCTCCTTCCTCCCATGCTGTGCTTTGCATCATAGGGTAGGTATAAACTATTATTATTATTATTACATAGGAGAGAAATTATTATGTACAATAGATGTTAAAATTAGAATATAGAATGGAAATAAAATATATATATAATACATAACGATTAGTGAGAATTGAAACTAAAGAAATATTGTAAAGTGAAATTCGTAAAGAAAAGAAATGTATATAAGATAAAGTGATTAAAAGGAATATAACAAATAAATTGTTGTTAAGATAATGAAAAAATGAGAAAGAAAATAGAAGAATAGAACAGAAATTGTATATAAACCGAACCATAGTTATAAAAATTGTTTAGATGCTAGGGAATATTGTACCTTAGTGTTTGTATAAGTTAGATAAGTTAGATATTGTAACCTAACTGAGCACGCCGATCTGATTCCTCTTGGGAATCAGTTGTTCTCAGCGGGGAGGAATGTCGTGACCCAATATTCAGTTGGTGAACATCATGACTCGAGCTAGCAGCAGGTGTGGAGGTAATTAAACGATTTGCAATAACTAAGCATTTTACTTCGCACAGTGAAATGCCTGGCGATTACGAATTCTTTAGTTGAAAACTGTCACATCCACTGCTGTATGTAACTGGTCATTGCATTGAGTTATGGTTAAATAATTCACTTCGCATAGTTAAATACTCATCTGGGCTCATTGTTTGTTTACATGCAGTATTGGGGGCTCCAGCTGTCGGCAGTGATTAACGTAATACTTTTTAATGATTGCAAGGCATTGCGCTGGTCACTGTTGCAAAGGTCGCTTCCGCCTGGTTGAATGGAGGTGAGCACGGTCGATTCAGTAGATCGGGCTGCGCAGTTATAAGTTGTATTGTTTTTAATATAATGGTTTGTTGTAATTCCAGAGTGTAATAACAAGTATCGGTCACGGTGTGAAACTCGATTTAACTTATTTCGTAATAGAGTTAACTTAATTAAAGAAATAAAGTCTTACATTTGAAATACGCGAGAGTTTTTATAAAGTTTATTGGTATTTAATTGTTTTTTTTTTACTGGTTTGCTGTTGGGACATGACATCGGTTACAACCATGCACTATTAGACGGTTCGAGTACATCATATTCTCCAGTTTCTTATCGATCACCTGTTGGATCGCTGGTGACACGGGATAATAGCGCCGCTTTATAGAAGGGACACCTACTGTAATAAGGTGCTCGACTTGTGAGGTTCATCCCAGACCTTTGCCCATTTTGCTCCCACCTTCGCGGACCATTTCATCAAGTTAATTTTTTCGCTCTGACGATAACTTGGACTGGTTCTCTAAAGAATTAATACTAACTTGACCATCATTGGTTGTAAATCCCACGTATCATATCCCAGATTCACGCATATGACCATTTCTTTCCAGAAAGCGATCCTGAAGATTATTGTGTGTGGCAGTTCGGGTATAACTAACACTTTTAATTCTTCAAAGCGACCTTCTAAATTTATCGCTTCGCAAATTTTACCCAAATTCCTCACTTCCTTCCCATCAGCCAGTTTCACGGATGGAAAACCCGAATTATTTAAATTAAACACATATCGCAGAGTAATTTCCATCCAGGAGCTCCTACACCTGTGTTAGATACACCAGAGTCAACTAGACCTATAATCCTCATATTGAATAGAGAGATGGCTAGATATGGACGCTTGTCACTCTCGGCATGTGCGAAGATTTGATTCAAGAACGTCAACATTGCTTCAGCACCCTTTTGAAATCTAGTATTAAATGGTCTATTATCGGCTGTCATCAACTCTTCACTTTCCACTGCAACATTCTGGGAATTAATTGAGCCGGAGTCCCGCTTAACGCCGAGCTCTGCCCCACCCCCCTTCTATTCTATTCTTATCTGAGGTTCTGCCATTATTTCCACCTACTTGGTTGCTTCGGTTTTCCTGATTTTTGCTACAATTGCGGCATTGCGGAAGTACTACCTGTACTACTTCTACTACAGAATCTACCTATGTGACCCTCGCTACCACACTGAAAACATTTCGGACGTCGGCGATTAGTACTGTTAGGAGCTATCTTGCAGACGGTGGGCTGACCTGGGGCAACGTATGCTAAATCAGATTCGAGCAAATGTGTATTTCTTCTTGAAGGTGAAGGAACGAAAGCCTCAACCGAAGCTCGCATAATCTCTAAGCGTCTACCTAAGTCGCAGTTAAGTCTGGTAAAAGAGGCTCACATTACGTTTGAGGATCGGTAGAATTAGGGTTTCAGTTAAATTAGCGGTGATTCGGGTTGCTACATAAGTCCCAATGGACTCTTCTTTTCCTTGTGTGCGTCTCTTGATCAAGCAATCTATCGTCATAGTGGGCTGGTTAAAATTCTATTCTCAGTACGTGAATGAGATCTGACCATGTCTGGAGTTTACGCTTCTTTGCGCGGTAGCATATGAGTGCTCGGCCCGTAAATAGATCTACGGCTGAACAGAATAGCTGCGATTCGTTTACCGCCTTAGGTTCGGTTAGTTCTAGCAGAGTTGGACAGTCGTAATTCCAGCTGTATCATCTCGCTCGGAATATCCTGAGTCTATATCCCCGTCATTTGCTTTGTCTTGCAGTGACCCCAGAGCCGAGACTAACGCACTCTTTATAAGACTCTTCTCCTTCTTTTCCCCATCATCAGTTGCGATACTTTTACTCAACCTAGATAAAGCCCCTTCTATCTTCTGTCTCCAATAATACTGGTAATAAGTGCCTTTATTTCTTCTATTTTTTTTCCAATGCTTCCTTATCTTCGCCGAACTCGAATGGATATGGGTCTACTACCAAACATTGGCCCGTCTTTTCTCTTTTTAACTCGGAACGCAGCCTTTTCATCATTTCATCTACTTTACTTACCGGAAGTCCGCGAATAACTATCTCGTAGGAGAGCTCCTCCCGATTCACTCAATTGATGGCCATCCCGTTAGCTTAATTGAAATATGTGAATACTCAACGTAGAGGCTCTATCCGGTTCCGACCCGTATAGCGATATCAACAACCTTTCCTACCGTAGTACGTCCTCTCGGAGGTAAAACGTTGATACTTAACAATCGCTAATAATTAGGATGAACCGTATGCTCTTCCCGATGAATTTACTTAACCCTAAAGGGATTAGTGACCAGTCCTTAAAGTGACTATTGGGCAAAACAAATTTCTGAATCCAAGGTTATAGAATCACTTGCCCTTACCATTAATATTTACTGATGCAGCTATGAAACTTGAACACTAGTTAAGGCTTTTTTTTAACCGTACAATGAGTTGCTAGCTCTCCTTGGCGTAAAGAACAAAACTCAAAATAACTGTGTGATCGCCAGTTAATCGAAACTTTGGTCAAGCGGGCTACGTTTGGCTCTATATCGTTGGAGGTAACTATTACACATGCGCATATTATTTCGCCCTTATCTGACAGTTATAACCATCTAGTTTCCTTCGAAGAAAACTTCTTTGCACAATATATTAATATATCTATAGAACAATAGAATCTTAAAAAATACACAGAATTAATAATAAGAATTGATCGATTATAATTTCGGAATTGCTAAATACCGACCTTGCATTTGCACTGGATATGTTATATATGTATTGGCGTCTCTATGAAATTAATTAACTTGTTTTCAGCCTACGCAGAACTTCTTATATAATCGGGGAGTAAATCCATTTAAACCTCCCCCATTATGAGCATTATGGTTTCCCCAACCGCACACAAAGAAAAGTTATCACATGTAAATACATGTACTATATTTGTTAAAAATACCACTTATATTGTTCAATTACCCGTATACGTCAAGAACCACATAACCACCAAATTAACTTAAACCTAGTACTTATAAAACTTATAAAATACGAGACCAATTACTACGTGGATCCATCCCTCATTTAACACTGACTTATATTGGTTTATTGGCTTTTCATATTCCTTCAACCTCTGCTCGGACAAGAAAATATTTCAACCTTACTTCAAGACCACTATCGTGTACGAAAACATACGACTGAAGATGGACAAGTATGTACGCCAATACCTGGTGGACTTGCTTTTTAAAGTAGGTACGGCATAATATATATAAGCAAATGGTCTTTTTAAAACTGACTATGGGCTACGTAAACACACCATTACAATGCAGTTAACGGCTGGCCCCTGTCAGAAGAAAAGCGAACTAATGATCAGATAATTTTTATTACATATTTATAGTAACCATGTACCTGTATGACACTGTGTTATTCCACACTTCACTGTTGGAAACAATAAAGTATGTAGAATTAAAACATACCACTATGAAATGCTAGGCCAGCTTAGAGCTAAATCTTCCTAGGCATTCAAGTAAATACGTAGTATTTCGCCTCATATAATTCACACTTAAAGTTTATTTTACGTATGAGTTCAGTTTGGCTGTTTGGCTGTTTGGCTTTGGCGTATACGGCAGGCAGGAACCACGCCGTACGTCAATTGTACGGTTCCTGCTTATATGAAACGCCCTCCTTTTGCATTGCAATTTTTTTTCAAAGATTTTTCGTTTGCATAAAGAGTTTTTTCCACTCAATTCTCGAGCTGCAGACTTAGCAGCAAACTGAATCAATTTCAGGTGACTTATTTCGCTGTGAGTTTTCATAGCAAATCTCTCTAAATAAGAAATTGTTCTGCGATCAATGCCAGAAATAAACTCCCATGAATTAAGTGAGCACACAAACAAAACCCGATTAACTCAAAATGTAATCATTTGACAATTGAAAAGAATATTACCGCTCCGATAAACTTTAATCACAAAAAAATTTAAACTGTTTGATTTTATAATTGATATCCAGATGACATACACTGCAAAGATTAATACTTTGAATCAACTCTGTTCGCAGCAATATGATTGTAAGTCTGAGGTCACCAGGCTTGTAAAATTCCTTTGTCAACGATCACCTTTCTGTGAAACTTCAAAATTATTGTGCAATACTCATGCACCCCTAAAGCTAATGAATATAGGAGCAAAAGAATTGTGTTATCTATCAACCAATGCAATCTTAATTTGCACCCATGCGATACAATCTTATACCGACGTAATACGAAGCTTGCGGGATACCAAAAAAACTCTGCTCATCGATACTTTATGAGCTGTTTCTGACAATTACTAAATATCTATATTTTGACATTTGTGACCTACGTTGGGCGCCAAAATTATGCTACGTGATTCTCTAATACGTAGGCAGAGTTGGCTCAAGGGGTTGGCGAGGGGGGGGGGGTGAATTATGGAAAGCGTTGAGCGCCACGTGATTTTATTTTAACCGGTTAAATCACGACACCGGGATGTTGTCCAGCAGCTATGACGTTATCTGTACTAACGCAGAACAAAAAAAAAATAACAAAATCGCACTTAGGCCCACATAAAAGTATATACATATATATTTTGCAGTAACTTATAACAATGTAAAGGTTCTGAAGAAAAATTATCACTACCATTACTTAAAAAGAAACGTTCACCACGTGTGTATATACATATGCATAAATATATATCTAGTTAGTAGTTCAAACGCAGTTATAAATGAAAAAAAAAGAATAAAAAGTAAAATTCTAAGCAATGAAACACTCAGAAGTGCACTTGACACAATTTATTTTAGTTAATTCCAATTTAATTTTATTACAAAATACTATCTACGTTCTACTGACAGAACTACGTTTATTGCCGACGAAATTAAAAGAAGAACTGCCTCTCTGGATTTACCTAAGCTTTAATCAAGCTTTTTCTGCATTTTAGGGACACATGATCGTGCAAGCAACGTGAGGTTGAGGAATTTCTGTTGAGACTCTGGGAACTTCCCGTGCTGCGATGCCAGCTAACTTTATGCTGAGGTAAGTGTTATTTTGTGGGAAGGCGAAGAGTTTTCGTGGTGTGGTGAAGTAACTCCTACCTCCTCAAGTGTCGACTCCTGGCGACCATCTTTTAATTGAATCTGTACCTTTTTTGTCCCTTTTTACAGCGTGTTAATAAGTATAGGTCGATGATAAGTAATAGGGAGGCTATGGTAAGATTTGTGGTTAGGTTTACGTACCATCTTTGATTATTGTTGAGTTTGATCTCCTCCAGATGGTTCGTGTTATTGATGTCTTTGAAATAAAACTTCTGCAAGTTAAATTCGTTTACAATTTGTTCGATGCTAATGTTCCTCTCCACGTTTGGTAAGACTTGGCTGCGATATTCTACTTCCGTATTCTGCTGTTGGAATCTTCCGATTGAAATTCTGGAATTTGCAAACTTAATGAGATTGTTTCCTTTTATCTTAATTCCCAGTTGCTCTCCACAATCATTTATTAATAGAGTCTCGCTTAGGTTTTTTGTAATTACCACGTTTTCCGATACTGTTTCGATGCCTTCCGTCACATTGCATAGTAATTAAATTTCATAACCGTAGTCCTTAATAAATTCGAGATACATACATTGGTCATGGTATAAGACAAGTTCCTTTTTTAAAAATGGTTTTTATCTACAGTTATGACAACAGTTGGTTTAGATACAATAACCTTATCTACATTAGTCCATAATTCCAATGAATCATTTTTATTAGGACTCTTTTTAATAACTGTTCTATAGTATGGACCTTTTACAAAGTTGGGTATTGATAACACAAAAACGATTACTTCTTCTTTAAACAAAACACACTTTTTTACGTAAGGTAAAATTTCTATAGTAATATTATTATCCCTTATTTCTTCCTCTGTAAAAATATCTCTTGGTGAAATTTCTAACGTACTTGTCAATATTATTTCCTTAATGTTTGAGATTTGTTTTGATGGAATATTGGTGTTCTCATTGATTTCGGTTGTGATTATAAAGAATTGCAATTCCTGATCAATTTTGGCAACACGGTTTTCAACTTCATTTATTTTGGCGGTTATCTTTTTCTGCACTACGTTAATGTGTTTTATCACGTTCTCTTTTTGGTCTGAAATTTGTTTATTGATCGAAACTGGGTCGTTTAAATTTTTTAAAATATTCCTATTGTTTTGTTCTATTATTTTATAATGCTTTTGGATTTCTTCACGATCGTTATCATTCATTACCCCAGTCAAATAGCGAAGATCTTTACCTACAATGTTGAGGAGCCCTCGTTTGCTTACGTGAGGTCGAATAATGTTGTTGAGATCTTCCTTTAAATGCTTGCGATTATAAAGCAACGTTGCTCGTATTTGGGTATTTTCGAGAAGTTGCAGTATACTTGACTTTATCTTGTTAATGTTGTCCTGATATTGGCCCAGATATATTATGAGCATAATTCTTTTATAGTCGTGGATTATCTTAAGTTCTGACTCGTTAATTAGAATATATCCGTCCCCGGAGTGTATCTCATAGATTTCTAATAACGGTTGTGCGGAGGTATTAAGTGATATCAATAAAAGAAAAATGAGTGCTATATTAGTTTTGGTATTTCAGCTGTCTTTTGAATTGATTAATGTAGCGAGGTAGGGTTTCTTTATTAATTTTAAAATGTTCTTCTTCTGATTCTCTAATATTGACTTTTTCATGATAAGGTTGAAGTTTCATTACTCGGTTAAGTTTAAGAAAATTCGAAGGTTTGTCTTGGCGTCTTCCAGAGTTACATCTTTTTATTGTTGTCTCCTTTTTTCTAAAAAGCATCTGGTATATTGAGGAATATACCTCAGGGTGACTTTTCCGTTTAGGAAGTCTACGGGTATTTTGCCAGTAGCAGAATGAGTCGTTTACTTATAGACATTGAGGCTTTTGATTATCGGATCCTCGTCTAATGGTGGTCCTTGTTCTTTTTCGATGACACTCAAGGTCCTCAAGTGTTCGTTGAGTGTGATGTGAAATCGCTCTATATCAGCGTTACTAGTATGGTTAGGGGTAGTGAAGTGGATATCTATCCCTTCGCTTTACAGAAAATTTACGAATTTTAAGCTATTAAATCCTTTTTCTTGGTCTGTGATGATCTGTTTTGGTTTCCCAAATGAAGCGATATATTGCATGGCAGCATTTTTGAAGTCTGACCAACTCCTAGATTTTATATCCTCGAGCATGAAGGAGCATTTGTTCAACTTTAGTAACTTGTTCTTTGAGAAATGCTTTCAGTAGGCATTTTGGAACGAACTGTAAATATTCATATCTTCAATCATAACCCCTACTATTCCTTTGCATGGAATGTGGTCTTTTAGGACATGAATGAAATAATCTTTGGTGGGGGCCGGATGTATGAATATTTTCCTGTTTCGCGTTTGCGTGTATTTCTCATCTAGACAATGCATCAGCGAATTTGTTTTCCTTACCGTTAAGGTATTCAATATCAAAGTTGAATTCTTCCAATTAAATCTTCCACCTTTGCAGCTTGGAATTGGGTTTCATAAGATTATAAAGCCATTGAAGCGGCTTATGGTCAGGCCTGATAACACACTTTCTGTCGTAAATATATGGGCGAAAGTATTTGACTGCTCACACTTTCGCAAGTAACTCTTTTTCTATTGTCGAGTACCTGCACTCATGTTCGTGTAGTGTTCATGAGGCATAGCACAACGGATGATTTTCTTGGCTTAACACTGCGCCGATAGCAAAACTACTTGCATCTGTAGTTAGTGTGAACCTTTTTGAGAAGACTGGGTATACCAGTATTGGATCTGTTATAATTCTTTCTTTATTTCTCACCTTGAATTCGGCTGTTGCACTGGTAATCCACGTTTTAGGTCTTGACAACCTTGTTTTGCTTTTTTTTCACTTTTTTTGTACTTTTTTGTTACACCACTCTTACTCCACATTAGTTCTTCAAACAAAAAACTCTCTTTTTATCTAAAAAATTTCTAATACAGATTTTCTCTTAAAACCGAACATTCAAAGACTATATTCAAAAACCAAAAACTTTCTAGGACAATTTTTTATCTTAGAACCGAACATTCAAAAACTATAATCAAAAATCAAAAAATCTTCTAATGCAATTTTTTATCTTAAAGCCGAACATTCAACAAAAAAAATCTTTCTGAATCTCAAAGCCGCACCATCTATTTTTGTTATCCTCTCCGTTTCTAATCAAAAAACCAACTCGGCTTTTTTTTTTATTCGACCGCCAACCGCCGGTCATCAAGTTTTTAATCCAACTCGCGTGTAGAAACTCTAAAATTCAACTCGATTTTATTTTTTAAGAATTCGGCTGCCAACCGCCGTTTTAAAGTGCAAAATGCAACTCGGCTCTTGACCACTTTCGTCGCGATCAAGAGCCCTCGTTCAGGGTAGAAAATAGATAATTGCATTTCTACCCTGAGAAAATTTTCATTTATTGTCGACTTGTTTAAACAAGTCCAGAATATTTTTCGTTGGACGATGCTTGAAATTTGATGTTTTAATAAACATTAGCCACCGTCCCGTCGATTGAAATTGCGGCGCGCGTATACTTATAATGTATTTTCGCGGCGCGCACTTCTTATCGCGAAAGCTTTTATGTGATTTGTATGTACGTTCGTACATACATATTGAAATTTTCACGACAAATCGTACTGAAAGTACGATTTGTCTTTTGTTTTATTTTTTTTAAATTAAATATTTCTACTGGAAAATTTTGCTGAAGGCAAAATTTGCCATGGGAATAATTTTGTTTTAATGTATGGGATGTGAAGAAAATTGCTGATGAAATTTTCTTCACTGATCGAGTAGATAAGCTAATCATGTTTTTAAGCATGATTAGCTTATTGAAAATTTATATGGATGAAATCTTTTAATATTTTAGAAATTTTATTAATTTATAATTAGGTATTTATTTTACGCTTTTTTAGGTAGGTATAATTTACGTATGTAACAATCCTTCCCCCTGAGAAAAAGAGCATTATTCTTTGAAGAGGAATAATTCTCAGGGGAAGTTGTTGTGGGTGCATTTTTGGCGGCTCGGATCTCGGTGGGTTCGGCTAGGCTTTACATTTTGTTTTTATTCTGAAAGATTCTTGCCTTTATCTTTGTTATAGCATGTTCTTGTTAATGCAAATTTTTTTAAAGTTTCTTTTTCTAACCTATTTAAGGCTTATTTATTTTTCTAATGTTAGCCTGGTAGGTTATAATTAATTATTTATTTATTCTTTATTTCTACTTTTGAGAAATGTTTTATATAGTTTTAGTACCTTGCTCTATTTTTATAAATCTTTAATTCTAATGTCACTTTATTTTTAGATACGTATATGTATATTTATGTAGTACATAAGCTATTTCGGCCTTACTGCCTGTTCTGCAGGCTCTTTATACATGGCTTGTTTTTTGTTTGTTTAACCATTTTTAGTTTGGTTTGCTTCTTATTTCTACTACAATTTAGTTTGTTATTTATTTATTATTTAGTTTCAATATAATTTTGTGTTTTGTGTTTTTTTTTATTACTATTTAATTTCATATTTATTTATTTGTTTATTTATGTTTGACTAACTCCTTTTAAAGCTATTAGTTTACCGACTATTTAATAATTAAACCTAATGCGTTTTTTATGTACCTGATTTTAAATTATTTTTCTTTTCCGATTACCTCTACTGTTCGAGTAGGTACTGATGATTCAGACAACAAAAAACCTTTGAAAATGTTAACTTTATTTTGGTAGAAGTTAAGAGTTCTTACCACTGGTGGGGGACACTCTTAATTGCACTTCTAAATTATAACTGACCTTATGAAGATAATTACTCTATTTATATAATTAGTTACCTGCAGTACTTCGTATTCTCATTTGTAGGAGATTTTGCGTTCTCACGATAAAATTGCTAACATGGCAGCTGAGCAGCCTGGGAAATAATTTCCAGACTGAAATGTAATGCGTATACTTTTAGATAATGTAGAAATTTGAGGTAGAGGAAAATATTTGTGAACGTTCTACAAATAAATTCCAGACAAGATGTAAGTAAAATTATGAGAATACGAACTAACTTAGGAAAATATAAACTTTTGCTTTTCATGTATAGGCTTACACATTTGCGATATGTAAGCTTTTTATACATCCTCCCCCTCCGTGGTGCATTGCAACACAAAGTCGGTAGATGCTGGAGTGGTGAGCCTTGGTGCCGCCAGTGGTTTTTTCTTCTTTCCCGAATGTCCGTGAAAGGATCTCCTGTAGATGAAGTAGCCTGTTGTCCCAATGGCTGCGATGACTATCAGATAACTAATGGTGTAATGATGAATATCGTGTGGAGATATTTCCACCGGTAGCTGTTCTTGACGCTTCGGATCATCTATAGCTTTACTGATTATGGTGGACTCTCTTGTATCGAACCTCCACATTGATGCGGACTTCATGATACCCTTGTTCACAATGTCGTTGTTCTCTGTCAGTTGAATAGTTAGGTTTGTGAAGGGTATCAATGACGCGTTGACCTTAGTAGTGTAGATGTTATGTGAGCTTATAACCATGGATCGTTGTTTGATGACACAATTTGAGTGTAGTCTTCAAATCCCATCTCCTGCAAGTTTTTGCTTATTACTTGCTTTCCACATACCATATTAAAACATACTCCTTGTCCAACACATAAATCCAACTATTTGAATGGTGTAATTTAATCCAAATTTTCGAAGGTTCCACAATTCGTACCTTGCAATCTGGAGATAAGGTAGATTGATGATACAAAAGATTCATTTCGCCATGACTCACATTGGATTGAAGATTGTGAATCGGATGCCTTTGTTTACATAGGTAGTTCTCTTCTTGGAGGCTGGTACATGCTTTAAGTTCGTCTTGTGTCAGTGAGTAATACTGATCTCCATGTAAACTCGCAATTAAGTGGTCAGATGACGGTTCAATAAAAACAAATTTCCCTTGACGTGGTGTTGGTACAGCAATCAATCTGAACAGTTGGTAGTGAGTACTATGAAGTAACGGAATTGGCAAGTCAAATAAAGCAAAACGCGTTGTTAGCTGTGATGAGACCATACAATTCTATGAGACCATTTTGCCTGTCGTCTCCAGGGATGACCAGGGTGGTTGGCATATGTTCTGGGATTCTTGCTAATTGAGTACGGAGCTGAATGGGTGTGAGAAGTAGTGGATGAATCTTTCCCCCTTGGACGTCCATTACTAAATCTAATAACGTTGATTGTACGCTTTGGTAGTTGACCATCATTAATGTTGCATGTACCGCTAATCACGTAAACATCTGTGTAAGCTTGTCTTGCTGCAGGTTTTCCTCTATCATGTTCATGTCAGCGGTGAGCTTATCAAGATGCTTTTTAAATGTTTCAAACTGGAATTGTATCTGATCCATGTTCTTTTTTAATATATTGTTCGTTCCCTCGACTATCAGCGTTTGTTCCTTATCAAGGTTATAGTTCTCATTCTGTTTTGCCTTGTGAGTTTCCTCTTCGAAACGTTTCGCATCATCTTGATCTAAAACTCCAAATAGTTTGTTAGCGATTGTCCTAATAATATCGAGTGGGGCTCTCTTGAGCCTCGGTTTGTATTCTTCATTGCCGTGCAGAATCTCATTATTTTGTTCCATTAGTTCCAACTGTTGGTTGAGTTGTAACCAAATCTGTTCGTAATAGTTTCTTTTTGATACTACAACCTTGCAGATAGAACTGAGGTTAATGACGCAAGTTCGAAACCCTTCCAACTCCGCCCAATAGTTGCGAAGGTCGTAGTACGCAATTATGTTCCACTCATTATTCACCATTCTTACTTCTCCTATTTGCTCAAAATATAAACCCGGATGAGTGGTAAAAGGTATTACTTCAATGGGTGATTCAGTAGAGTGTACAAGATTTGGAACAATTAGTAAGGTTACGAGAAGCAATGTTGTGAGATTTCCAAAGTTAAATGATTTCTTGCTGGGTAGTTGTCGTGGCGGGTTTTTATCTGGACCTTGATTTGTCTGTTTGTCTACCTTGATCATTTTTTCGAGAGGATTAATTGATTGAGGACGGGATCTTTTTGATGGTCCCTTGGATTCCAGAGGAGCGTAAAGATGATGGTAATGCTGAGTTGCTTGTTTTTGGATTTCTTGGGATACCAGTTGACTATATCCTTGTACAGGGTGTATTTTTATCTTCCTTGGATTAGTATGAGCTTTCTTAATTTTAGCTTCCCTTAGTCCTTTCTTTATCAGCATCGCATAGTTCACGGGTGGATCTGGGCTTCTATGACAGATTTCTTGCTGTAGGGGTTCTTCCACGCGAGGGTGGTGAGACTTCGATTGTTGAGCACTCGTGTCTGGTATATCTGGGAGCGTGGTAGTCATCTCTTCTTCAATATCAGACTGAGCTGGCTGAGTTTTGGTTGCTAGTATTCCCTCAGGTTTAGAGATCGGCTTCTCTGGCTTGTTGTAATGCAGTGGGCACAATTTGTTTCTTCAGTGTACCCATTTCTGTTTTCACGGTTGCAACTCGAACCAGCCCATCCTTGCCTGGATGAGTCTCTAAAATTCTTCGTAGTGACCATCGCGATGGAGGTAATCTGTCATCCTTTAGTAGAACTACCTCTCCAGGCTGAAGGTTGTGCTTAATGGTGGTCCACTTTGGTCTTTGTTGGAGACGAGATAGATATTCGCTTGCCACCTTGTTAGACTGTGAATTTTCTGGTCTAATCTGTCTGGTTCATGTGGGGCCAGTAGAGGTGATCCGATAAGAAAATGGCCAGGGGTTTACACATCCAAATCGCTGGATCATCATGTATCTTGCAGAGTGGGCGAGAATTTAAAAAAAGCTTCGATTTGGGCAAGTACTGTAGTCAGCTCTTCAAACGTAAGCTTCGTATCTCCGATTACTCTCTTCAAATGAAATTTAATGGACTTCACTCCAGCCTCCCAAAGGCCTCCAAAATGTGGTGATGATGGTGGTATGAAGTGCCATTTTGTCGCGATTTGAGTTACTGCATCAGAGATTATATCAGAATATTTTTTCATGTAGTCGCTAGTGGCTGTTTGCCAGATTTTGTTGGCTAACACAAAGCTGGTGCCATTGTCGCTGTACATGTTTGCAACGTGTCCTCGTCGTGCCTCAAAACGCTTAAATGCAGCGAGAAAAGCCTCTGCGGTTAAGTCGCTTACGGCTTCTATATGTATAGACTTGGTTGCTAAACAGATTAAGATGGCAATATATCCTTTATAGCTTTTATTGCCTCGTCCCCTTGACATACGAATATCGACTGGGCCTGCATAATCCACTCCGCTCTTAGTGAATGGTCTGGCTATTGTAAGTCTTGCCTTCGGTAGGTTTCCCATTAGCTCTTCTTGTATTCTTGTGTCGTATCGGTGGCAAATGACACATTTGTGTATGAATTGCTTTACTACGCTGTATCCCTTAATCACCCAATATCTCTGACGTAGATAAGCTAAGGTTAGGTTGTTTCCTCCGTGAAGTGTCTTTCGATGGGCATCGTCAATTACCAATGTGGTGAACGGGTGCTTGTATGGTAGAATTATTGGATGCTTTTCTACGAAAAGCAAGTTTGACTCTTGGAGTCGTCCCGCTACTCGTATGATTTCATTTTCATCGAGAAATGGCCTTAATGACAAGAGGTTGCTGTGTTTGCTAATTTCTTTGTGGTCCCTCAACTTCTTTTTCTCCATACTGTCGCTGTCTTGTAGCCTTTTAATTCGCTTAATTTTGGCTGTTTCAATTTCTTTCTCTTCTAGGGGACCACATTTTCGATTTGTTTGCAATTGACGACTGTTATACAAGAAACGCAAACAGTAAGCTACCACCCTAAATAAATTCAATAGGGTTGAATAAAGTTTGAACAGGTCGTCATGGTCTTCATTTTTATCCATCTCGGTGGTAGCCAGATGAGTCGCTACTCGCTTTGCCTCTATCTCGGTGGCTTCTAGTTGTGACCCCCTTGCCTCATGCCGTTTTCTTGAAGCCAAAGTGGGCCTTCCCACCACAGACTGCTCTGCGACAGTTATTTCGCCGGCAATCCTCTGGAAGCGCAATCTGCAGGGTTACCTTTCGAATCGATATGCTGCCATTGACTTGGGTTGGTATTTGTTTGGATTTCTGATACTCTGTGTGCTACAAACGTTTTCCATTTGCTTGGATGTCCTTGTATCCAGGCGAGAGCTACGTTTGAATCAGTGTAAGTATAGATCTCAAGTTGTTCGATTCTGATTGCCATTCTGATCTTTTTTAATAACCTTGATAGTAGCACTGCTCCACAGAGCTCGAGCCTAGGAAGTGATATCCGTTTGGTAACGGGAGCCACTTTTGATTTCGCTGTTAACAATGTAACTGTAGTTTTTCCTGTTGATGAAATAGTCTTGATATAGACAACTGCAGCATATGCCATGTCTGACGCATCACAGAAGCCATGCAGTACACTTATTTTTATTGAGTTTTGAATAATGGATCCAGCGTGGAATCTTGATCGCTTCTAGATCAGTCAGTTCGGATCTAAATTTAATCCATTTTTTATAGATTTCCTCTGGAAGTCTTTGATCCCAATTCAACCCAGTGAGCCATAAGTCTTGAAATAATATTTTTGCCTGAACAATTGTGGGCGTGAGCCAACGGATCGAACAGTTGAGATGCGTCTGATAAGAGGGATCTCTTTGTTGGAGGTTAGTTAAGAGGTGACAAATTAATTTTAAATTCAAATGTGTCCGTGCTTGGATGCCAATGCATACCCGAAGCCTGGGTGGTGTCATCCAGATCAATTGGGAGTGGATATTGGGATTTAAGATTTTCTGAGATGCCTTCTATTAAGAGCGGATGGTTGCTTGTCCATTTTCGCAAGGTAAACCCTCCTCCTTTCAGTAACTCAGTCAATTGTTTTTGAGCTTCTAGCGCTTTTTCTATAGTGTCGCTCTTCAAAATTAAGTCATCCACATAGAAGTCGTTTAATACAAGTTTTGAAGCAACCGGAAACTTTTCCTGATCATACACGGTTAACTGCTGCAGCGTTCTTATTGCCAGATATGGAGCCGATTTCGTACAATAGGTAATAGTGGTTAATTTATGTTCTTGAATAGGCTCCGTGGGATTATCTATCCATAGGATTCGATGAAAATCTTGGAATTGTTCAGCCAATCTGACCTGCCTATAATCTTTCGATGTCTGCTGTGTGTTGTGATCCTAAAATGACAGCAATACACATAATTACTTACCTTCTATGGATTTTCCGTAACATGCACATGCTCCTAAAAATGCACAAATCTTCAAATTACTTACAGCCATAAATTTCCCTCTAGCGTGAATACTTAAAATACTTACTTGACACTTTTTTACACACATAACTCACAGAGTTAATGTGCTTCATATTGCTTATGGCTCAAAATATCAAGAGCAAGATCCAATTACAGACCCAAGCCAACAAATTAACAAAGGCACATGTCTTGCCTAGCAAAACTCGATCGCCTTATTTTTTCCAATTTTTCCTATTGGTCAGTTGAACGCACCAATGATAAAATACTTTGTACTTTTTGCTGACGCAAGGCGTCACCCATTTCCCGTGATAAAATATGTTGCACTGCTAAGGGTGGCAGCGGTGGGATCCTCCATCGAGTGAAAGGTGAAAGTTTTACAAATTTATAAAATAATAATTAAATACATTTGAAAAAAGTACCGCGCGTATGCAAAACAAAGAAGGCGAATTTTGTGAAAATTTCTAATAAAGTGTTTTTCGTCGTAAAGAGTCTGTAGAAAGCTCGGCGTAACTAATTTGTTCCAATATACGCGATACATCTAATAGCAACATTGCAAAATTTAAATTTTTGGTAGAACATCCGCAGGAATAGAACGGAATCAGCCGGTGTTGCTTAAACTTTCCTATCATTATTATTACTTTTCATCATCGTGTTGATGAATTTCACAGAACGGCCGCCAAGTAATTCTTGCATTGCCTCTTGAAGAAGATAACTTCCAATCTTATAAAAGCCGGCGAATGATGACAATCGGACGTAAAACTACAGATTCCAGCCAATATTTCGAACGAGTGCCAACGTTAAAGCTGCGCATGTTTTGATTAAGACAAATTCGTTTTGACCAACAAGAAGTACTCGAGGAAAATGACGAAATCGCCTTTTCATGCTTTCTCAGCAATCTAATTGTAAATTCTTATTGGCAAAGTACCTTCAGGGAAAATTGAAACTAAATGCTG
The DNA here is from genome assembly GCA_963930735.1 of Dioctria linearis. Taxonomy (NCBI): domain Eukaryota; kingdom Metazoa; phylum Arthropoda; class Insecta; order Diptera; family Asilidae; genus Dioctria; species Dioctria linearis. Next base: position 196,136,999 of record OZ005742.1, read on the forward strand.
TAAATAAAGCTTGGGAAATTATGTGCTAAAAGCCGTATAGCAACAATAATATCAACAAAATTGGAACTAACTTAAATAATAAAAATAATAACGATAACAATAGCGATAATAATAACAATAAAAAAAAAGTAAAGTAACGCATTAAAAAAAAAAAAAAAATTGGGTTTTCTAGCTTCCCAAGTAAAACACACCAAACAACAGCAAGCTAAACAGTGTAAAAAATAAATATATTCTTGTTGAAGTCAGAGGTAATATTCCTGACTAATCACTGGTGTGATCCAGTGGGGTGACGTGCCCACACTTAAGGAAGGAAGGACGTTGATCTAAAGTGAAAAGTAGAGAAAAGCCGTTATCCGGACTCTACCGCCTTAGTTGGATTAAATAAGGTCTTATTATCTATTCTTTAAATTTTACTAAATATATATATACTCTATATACTTTTATATAAACATTATATATTTACACATATTTAAAAAAAAAAAAAAAATTTTTTATTAATGATGAAAAACAAATAAATTTGTAATTAAGAAATAATATGCCAAATGGTAGAGAGAAGGGTGCTTAAGGGAAAGGGGAAGAAAAGTATTTTGCGATATATTTTTGTTGTTTTGTGCAAAACAAAAAAAAAGTGTGAATTAATTTGAGTTCTGAAGACGAGCATCTCTAAATCATAACTCGGTCCCAAACCTTCACGTATTTCTATATTTCTCGCGGTAAATTGATTAACCTCGCAGATTGTATTTATTCTTATAACGATTTAATTAATTTAGCATATCAAAGTGTGTCCAAATTTCTTTTTTCTTATCGATTTGGTTGTCGGGAAAGTTTGATTTGATTGCCGCAAGATAAGCGAAATAATTAAGCACTGAAACGAAAGGGATTTGAATGTGCGCACTTCGAACACTTAATTAAATTGTTTGTGTGATTTATAAAGAAAAAAAAACTTTATTTGAACTATTGAAATGGTCCCTCGAAACCTACGATACATTTTTTTACTCTCTTCTTTGTTCTTTAGTGCTAATAATTAAATTGCCAGCGCAGTGCGTAATGTTCCAATAAATAGATATCTCGTCCTCGAAAGCTAAACATGGTCCTGAAATATTGTCCTTTTAAGGCGCCTTAATTTTTCGCTCGCCAATAAAAAAAAAATATATATATAGGAACATATATGTGTTTTTATGAAAACAAAAATAAGAAGGCCAAAGTAAATTACAATAATAACGGAGACAAAGCCTTCAAATTGCAATTTAATTGAAAAGTTTCACCCATTTTTGTTATTAATCTTATTTTTACATTAAATTGATTAATTGTGCATATCACAGACATGTTGTCCAAATAATAAAATATCTAAATTTATTGAAAAATGTTTTTAGGATATTGTCCTTATGGTGCGCCTGTTTACGTTGTTACATACAGGACGTCCATTTGGCATCAGTTAAACATGTATATTCATACATACATACATGTCTGAATCGATTTCGCTTTACGCAAAATTATAAAATTCATGCATGAATGAAGAAATGCAAAGATGTAGATACATACATACCTACAGCATTCTTATTGAATGCAGAATTATAGTTCCCAGCTGCAAGTATAAACATATCTACAAACATATTTGGAAAGTTCAGTAAAGTCACTCGCTACTGATCTACACCAATTTCTTAATCACATAAAGAAACAAGTGAAGGCAGTGACACAATACTCCTGCACGCAAGAATTCGCACGATGCAATTTGATAACCTTGCGCCAGCGGTAGAACTTAGGTGAACGAAACAATGGTTCACGATGATGTCATAAAAGCAGCAAAGCGGCGAACGGTCTACTGAAGTATTTACGTATGTATATATGAAAGCGATGAATGCCGTGATGTATCAACAACAAACCGGGAAAAGCTTTGCGGAAATTAATTTATGAATGTCACAAAGAAATACCTTACGGAAATAATAATTATATACGAATAAATGCTGTGATGAAATTAGCTTAGCGTAATAAGAAAGTAGCAATAATATTAAGTCGAGAATTGCATAAATATTGTGTGATTTTTGAATAAAGAAGTCAGTTAGTGAATAGCAGTAATATTAACAGAACGCGAGTTGTTTCATTTACCTGGAGTAAAGCTAGTAAGCTGCTCCATTCATACAACTAGGAGTAAAGCTAGTAAGCTGCTCCATTCATCTATACTAGGAGCAAAGCTAATAAGCTGCTTCATTCATCTGCACTAGGAGTAAAGCTAGTAAGCTGCTCCATACGCATCGCTGCTTTACCTATCTCGGGAGAAATAAGTAAAAGCCCAATCATCTTGAAGGCACGTAATCTCAGTTTACCCACAGTAACCGTGCCGTGTTCCAGATCAGAAGGTGCTCAGATGAGAATACTAGAAGTACATAAGAAACTCAACAATTTTGGCGCAGCCGGTAGGATCAAGGAAGCTAATAAATTCAAACACTTGAAAAACCATGATCTTCGAATTTACATAAGAGCGCATTATTTTTGAATCTGGCACACAAAAACGAGGCGTTGGGCATTTCTAACAACAATAAAAGGAATCCATTTTTTGTCTTGAAAGATACCAACATCAAGCAACAATAAAAGGAAAGAAGCCCCAATGTAATACAGCATCATATCTGCATAACGGAAAAACGTTCTTCTTCTCTTCAACTAAAGTGAAGTAAAAGTAAGTTAAAAAAAAAAAAAAAATTTTAAAAGACGCATCAATTTAGTGGCAAAATTACTTTAGTAGCAAAATTACTTTAGAATAATAACAAACAAAAATGTTTAAAGAAATAAATACCGTAGTCACAGCGATATATGTGGATGTAAAAAACAGTAGAAACATTTTTTTTTAATTGAGCATCCTAATTTCTTCAGTTATTAAACAGAATTACTTAAACTACCAGTTCTCTCTTGTCTTCTCTCTCAATTTTTGCGCAAAAATTCTGTGGGTGTTGCTTTCATGCACAGACCTGATCGAAGCTCTCCTAGCTCAAATTTTGAGGTAGAAATAAGTTCATTGTCTTTTGACAACACAAGTCTTCCAGATAGTCCAACAGTAGAGCGAAATTCACCCCAAAGCAGACCATCCATAAATTGGTATCGCGAGCATCGCTCAGGTAAACGCTTCAGAGGGCACAGTCTTATTAATTTTCTCGCAAGAAATCATAGTTTGGGCGCCCTAGTATCCAAACAAGCGTTGGCCGCACCAAGTTCGAGTATAAACACCCAAATCACTTCCTGCATAGAACAACCAAGTAAAACAGACAAAATGTCGGTAAACTATGAAAAAGTAGTAAAACTGACGGCACAAATGGTGCCTTTGTTCTCTGGGGAAATTAGCGCGCAAATTCTTACAGAATTACAGACTTTTATAGGCTGTTGTAAGCAAGTGCAACTGTGTCTAGGGGAAGAGGAAAGGAAAGCCTTCATGCAGATTTTCCCACCAGATTGAGAGGAAACGCCTATCAATTAATAGCGTCCAGCTCTCTCATAAAATTTGAAGAAGTCGAACAACTGCTTTACGGAACGTATTTACCTCGTGAAACATACCATGAACTAATAAACAAGTTAACTACTTGCCGGCAATATCCGCCAGAATCATTTAGTTCATTTACAAATAGATTAAAAAGTCTTTTAATTCAATGCAACGAGGCAGCACAAAGTAAATACGGATCTGAAAATTTTAAAGTAGTAAAGCAGCAAATAGAAGATTTTGCTATGGCTTCCATAAAGAGTGGTGCAACTAATCCCCATCTAAGCGCCTATTTACTCACATTGAATGAAAATTCTTTGGAAACTCTCAGCCAAAAGGCACTGGATATGGAAAGGTTGCAGCAAGGACTCTTTTTCATTCCACAACCAACAAACTATATCCCTAACCCAACAAACTCTTTCCAAGTGGACCCTTTTCTAAGACATAATATCCCAAATTTCTCTAATACCTATGGTTATCCCATACCGGAGAGTATAAATTTGTCTTCCTACCCTTACACAAAGGAATTCGAAAGACATAAAAACTGAAGTTGGTATACCTCCAATAGCGGAACCACCAAAGGAAACTTCAGTATCCTTTAATACCGACAGAAACTCAGAAAATTATTGGCGCTCTCCTCACACAAACAAAACAAGGAAATCGTTAGGAAGTTCACCTCCAAACAGGAAATCTTTTTACGAGCAGGCAGAAAAAAAGTACGATGAACAGAAAGTGTTGTTAAACAAGATCACCTGCAGCTACTGCAATTATAAAGGGCACACGTATGACGAGTGCCTAAAGGGTAAGAATATTCCTTATTGTACTAACTGCAGGTGAGGGGCCATGATGCACAATATTGTAAACAGGATATTAAAGCGCCATCCGAATATGCAAACTCTAAAAACAATGCTCGGTGGGGCTCTGCAGATAGGGAACAAAGATTTAACCCCATACATAATATGTGCGATTTCTGTGGGAGAAGAAGTCCTACGGTGTCCACTTGTCAGCAGAAACAACGATGGGAGGATACACATTCGGGAAACGGCATACCGTCAACCGAAAAATCCCTGGCTCGTCATTCAATAAAACTGCTCAAATTACTTCAGGGTCCTCTCAAACAAAACAACAATTAAATAGAGGAAATGTACTAGTGGTAGACTTACCACTGGACATAGGCAAAAACACAGCCGTTCGGCTGATAGTAGACACTGGAGCTGAAGTAAGCATCATTAAAAAGGAAGCACTAGATAACCCAGAACATATAGAACGAAGCCAAAGGGTGACTTTAAAAACTCCATTTGGAGAAGGAGAAACATTGGGAAACTGCCAAGGCAACTTTTTGTTAAGCCGCAGTGTCCCATGCAAACTCCAGGTAGTAGAAGACATTGCCCAAATCTCCCACGATGGGCTGTTAGGCAATGACTTTCTTGCACAAAATTGTAATATCGAAGGGCCTAATAAATTACTCCCGTTCCCTCGCCCGGAAACCAACCCTATTGAATTCACGGTACCTCTCGAAACATCCCTAGAAGATGGAGAGGAAATACCAAGTGATCAATTGGAGGAGCAATTTAAATCACGGGCACCAGATAACAAAAATGCCTTACCTCCAATGGAAGAAACTCTGAACAGCTCAAAAGAAGATGAAAGTAGGCAATATGAAGTAGTACTTCACCGATCGAGTAGAATACCCCCTCGATCTCAAATGGTACTGAGCATACCGTTACAAATAAACCAAGAAAAGATCTGTTTGTCTCAGGAGATCCAAGAAGGAGTATTTGTCGCAAATTATCTAGTTAATCCTCATAAATTCTTCATACCGTTATCCATTCTAAATGTAAACACGGAACCAGTATTCCTAAGGAACTTAACGCTTACTCTAGTCCCAAGAAATTGATATGACATACAGTATCTCCATGTACCTTTGGACGACGTAAATACCGAAAGTACTCTTAAAAAGGGTGATCCACCTTTCCTACGTGCACAAAACAAAAGCACGTACAACGTCAAAAACGACAAATTAAAATTTAATTCCAATTCATATTCTCTTCGTGCACAAAACAGAAGCACACACAACGTCAAAAACGATAAATTAAAATTTAATTCCAATCCATATTCAAGAAACGTAAACCATATTAAAAGCTATAACCCAGACAGACTTGTGGCTTAAAGAATTACTGTTGGATGAAAATTTAAATCACGAAGAAGAAAAATCAACTCTTTAGTTATGCTATAAGTATAACGATCTTTTTTATTTAAAGGGAGATAAGCTCACTGCACTAGTACCATAAAGCATACCATCCCCATATGACATAATCAGCCACCCATAAATCAAAAGATGTATAGACTTCCAGAATCACACCGGGCAGTCTTAAATGAGCAAATTAAGGTAATGTTGGACAACGACATAATCCAATTAAGTAAAAGCCCGTGGAATTCTCCCTTGCTGGTAGTCCCCAAGAAAGCTGGGCCCGACGGCAATAAACATTGGCGAGTAGTAGTAGATTTCCGTAAAGTTAACGAGAAATCTATAGGGGATGCCTTTCCATTACCCAGGATAGAGGACATACTCGATCAGCTTGGGCATTCGCGGTATTTTACTACACTTGACCTTGCAAGCGGATATCACCAAGTATTGGTAGACCCAACGGATAGACCAAAAACTGCGTTTAGTACCGCTTTCGGGCATTATGAATTTAAGAGAATGCCATTTGGCCTGGAAGGCGCACCTGCGACTTTTCAGCGCCTGATGAATAATATTCTAACGGGTCTCCAAGGATTAGAATGCTTTGTCTATCTCGATGATATTGTAATATATGGAAAAAATTCACAAGATCATAACGAGAAACTGGCTAAAGTATTCGACAGACTTCGAGCCCATAATCTTAAATTACAACCCGAAAAGTGTCAGTTCCTTCGCAGAGAAGTAATATACCTCGGACACAAATGCTCAAACGAAGGGGCACTTCCAGATCCCAGTAAGACAAGCTGTGTCCAAAATTTTCCTCCACCACGAACTATCAGACAAACTCAATCGTTTCTTGCATTGGCAAACTACTATCGCAAGTTCATTCCTAATTTCTCAAAGATAGTCAGGCCAATAACAAATCTATTACGGAACGACGTCAAATTTAATTGGACGCAAAAGTGCCAAGACTTTTTCAATGGAATTGAAAATTCCCTTATAAATCCGCCTCTACTCAAGTATCCAGATTTTACCCAAACTTTTAATCTAACAACAGATTCTAGCAATGAGGCACTGGGAGCTGTTTTATCACAACGGACAATAGGTAAAGACAGGCCTATAACGTATGAAAATAGAAGTTTAAATAAGCCGGAACAAAGATACTCCACAATAGAAAAAGAGTTGCTCGCTATTGTGTGGGCCGCCAGGAACTTCAGGTGTTATTTACAGGGCAGAACGTTCACGGTCTACACCGACCACAAGCCCCTGAAAGGCGTATTCAATGTGAAAGCCCCGACATCGAGATTAGTCAGGTCTCACCATAAAGTCTCAGAGTTCGACTATAAAATTGAATATAAGCGTGGAAAATATAACACTAATGCAGACGCGCTTAGTCGCATACCTGCCAAGCTAAACCAGGAAAACCCCAATTCGTTCATTGTGGAAGCTGAGGTACATCACCGAGCCGATTCCGACATGGACGAACGTGACTCTAGTTCTCCAACACCCTAATAGCCTAAACAAAAATATTGTCATACATCATCCATTGAGCACAGACTCACTCGTCAGCCGATGAACAGTGAACAACGAGCAGGACAAGGATATCGTGACAAACAAATAAAAGTACAAAGTGCCGACGGGATTTCGTGAAAACGAGAACCGCAGGTAAAATTTATTTTTACCGACGGATATTTGTGTAAGAAGAGAGATACGTGTGAATTGTATATGTATGTATGTATGTGTACAACAAAGTGCAAAACAGCGTCAAATTAAGTGCGCTGAAAAGGACACCTGAGTGATAAAAGACAATTTTAGTGATTTAGTTTTCGATTGTTTTTGTGATTTAGCAATAGTAAAATTACGGTCAATGACTTCATCCTTTGAAGATGCTAGTAATGCTATGCTAAATGTAATTTTCAACAAATTTCAGACACTGGCAGATAAACACGGGGTAACTGAGCTCCCAGTCTACGTGACGAAACTTGCTGAATACGCTGAAGGAATGAGGTTGTAACAGTCAGCGAAATACACACAACAAGCATACACAAATACTGCATACGATTACATACTACATAGTCCACAGACACGACACACGTACACACACACACGCATTAAGGTTGGCGATTTAGTCTGTATGAACCAGACGAAAGCCAGTTGTTGTCCCGATAGCTAGAGTAACGCAGGTATTGCTATTGTTTGTCCAATTTAAGTAATTATTAAATCTAAAATTGTCTAACCATACATATTGAATTCTGAAGTAGAAGTAGAAGACTAGATTAATTGAATTTTAAAGAGTTGTATAATTATACTAATAAAGGTACTCGAGAAATTTATAACGTTAAGTGTGACTATAATTTCACCTATGACGGAACTACGCAACCTTACAAGGTCAAAGAAGATTGAAAATGAGTCGACAAAAATGCTAACCGACGAACAGGAATCTACTGATGAAGACAGCGGAAGCAGCGGAAGCAGCACGAGCGGTACTGAATCAACAGGATCCAGCGAAGGAAGTGATTACACCTATGTCAAAGGAAAAATAAAAACAACAAGTCTCCGCCGAAGGAAGCCCCAAAGAGGACCCGGACAACAGTAGCACCGCCTACAAAAAACAGCAACAGATACGAGATTCTGGCAACGGGAAATGATTTCGAGATGCCGAACAAGGTTCCCGTAAAGCAACAACTGCCTCCGAAACCTGATGCCAAGCCGCCACCAATAATATGTTACAACCTCAACATAAAAAGGTTCAATGAAGAACTCAACAAATTGGAACCTAGACCAAAATTGTATTTTAAAACAATGCGAGGTACAAAATGCGTTTCAAAGCCATTTACTGAAGAGGACCACAAAAGGATCTTCAGTGTAATTAAGGGAATCGGAGTATAAAGTTACTCCTTCACCACGAAGAGTGAAAGGAAAACCACCCTCGTAATAAAAGGGGTACAACACTCGTATGAACCTGAGAACGCGCAAGCAGCTCTAGACAGAGAACTACCAGGAATCAAAATTAAAGCAGTGACCCAGCTGAAAGCAAGGAAAGCCAACGAAGACAACAATGCTTTCGTTGTCAGCTTCGACGGATTCTACGAAGGGAAAAAGATTATGAAAACCAAGAAGCTCCTAGGAATGTTTGTGTATTGGGAAAAGTATCACAATAAAGGTATAACTCAATGTAAAAGATGCCAGCGTTTTGGACACGTCGCCAGCAACTGTACCGTCAGCTATAGATATGTTAAGTGCGACAAGAAGCATGAGCCAGGGGATTGCGAGAGGAAAGACGCGAATGTAGGAGTGCCTCTCTGCGTAAATTGTAATACGGAAGGACATCCAGCTAGCTACAGATGATGCCCTAAATACAAGGAGCTGAGAAAGCAGAGAAACTTACGACAAGAGGAATGGCGGCAAAGGGACAACTTCATCATAGAGTCAACGAGGAACTTCATCCAGCCAGGTAAATCTTTTGCTCAGATAATAAATGCATCTAATTCGAAAGGTTCAACAGGTACCCCCAACCCACTTAACAGTCCCCAAGGCCTACTTCCACGGCTATAGCCCATGAATTAGACGCCGCCAATTTTTGCAACAAAGAAGCAAAATCGCTCTTTGGCTGTGATCTTTTCACCCTAATGGGTAACATCAACAATTTTCTCCCGAAGTACCGGAAGCTCACCTCTATTCCAGAGAGACAAAGTGCATATCTTCAGTATGCTTTTGGATTATGTCAAGGCAACTAACATCCCTGAATCTAATGGCTCTTAATTGTAATTCTCTTGTGAAATTAAACAGGAGAGCTGCACTAAATCTCTTCCTCCACGATCACAAGCCAACTGTGAAGTTCCTTTCTGAAACCCATCTTCTCGACAAGCATACTCTTGCTTTCGAACATTACAGAGTTATCCGCACTAATATGTCGGAATAACTCTTGGCACTGCTATCCTTGTATAAAAGGATCTCAGCTTCACTGAAGTAAAAGTTAGTGGACTTTCTAATACGGAATGCACAGCTATAACCCTCAATCTTCAGAACTACGTAACAATTCTTTTAATTTCCATCTATAAGGGATGCAGGCCCAAAATTCTGAGATCAGGAGCAATCTGAACACTCTCACAAGATAAGCTAGCAATTATACCCCCACAGTGATAGGCGGTGACTGCAACGCGCGATATTCCCTCTGGAACGACACACTAACCAATGGCGCTGGAATATGCATTGCCACCTGGCTCACAAACGGCCCCGCTGACCATGACTTTTTAGTGATTTCACAAAACTCTCCCACATTTCCACGCTCTGGGTCTATTCTTGAATTCTTCCTAGCGACTTCTAATCTCGTAAACCTTCTCCCACAAATTTCAAATTATACCTGCACTGCTCATACTGCGGAATCTGATCACATGGCCATCGAACTAACAATCACTCCTAACTCACATTTCGACGTTCTCTATCTAGCTTCTCCAGAAATCTCAACATTAAAACACGTTAACTGGACGGAATTTCATTCAAGACTGTCTCACAACTTAGCAGGAAGCCTCCCTGACGAGAACAGGAATCTCTCAAACACGGAAATAGATTATCACATCGAACTCCTAAACGGATATATTCAGGAAAATATCGAACATTTCTCAGAAAATGTCACGCCCCACAAGTACAAATATAACCATCTTCCAGCTCGCTTGCGAAATTTGCACAAATACAGGCAAAAGCTTCGGAAAATCCTAAACAGGATTTTCCACAGAAACCACAATAGCCACAACCAAAGCTACCAATCAGTTCTTTCCCAAATCAAATGCCTATCCACCATTATCGATGAACAGACCAAGATATTTCTTGATGAAGAATTCAGAAGGAAACACTCATCCATCCACCCTGGCCCTAATGTTTTCGAAAATATCAATAAGGTCTGTAATCGTAAACCAAAACTTCCTAAAATAATCGCAAATGGCCAAGACACCCTTAGTTTACCTCTTGATAAATGCAATGCATTCGCAGAATTCTTCCAATCCACCTTCAAAGATCATTCAGATCTTAGCAGCCCGGATTTCCGTACAAACGTCAACTCAAATGTAAGAGAATTCATCCACCAAAATGAACACCTACATCTCACCCCATTCCACCCTGATAACCCTGCCTCAAGTCCCCAATATCAGCAAATTTTCATAAACCCAGTCCACTTATCTGAACTTATAAGTGGACTTAAGGGCAAGAAATCTTCAGGACCTGATAAGATCCCAAACAAAATCATCACAAATCTTCCTTCGAATGCAATCAAATTTGTGGTCATACTCTTCAACAATTTCATGAATAACGCTTACTTTCCAGACTCATGGAAAATTGCGAACATCGTCCCAATACCAAAAAAGCCCAACTCCAAAGCCTTGGAAAATTCAGACCCATATCTCTTCGTTCCAACATCGGAAAATTATACGAAAACCTCCTACGTTAACAAATCGTGAACACATGCGATGATGTAGGCATCCGCCAAGACTCCCAGTTCGGCTTCAAAGCCCAACACTCAACTTCACATGCGTTACTCAAATTCCATACTGACACAACTTCAGCTCTCAACAGAGGTGAGTGCACAGTTGCCTGTTTCCTGGATGCCGAGAAAGCCTTCGACTCTGTCTGGCAAGACGGCCTCATCTTCAAACTGTTAGAACTAAACTTTCCACCACATCTAACAAAAATTATTCACAGCTTTCTGTCGTCAAGGCAATTCGCAGTAAAACTTGAAAACTGCAACTCAGCTACCGTACCTCTAGAAGCGGGAGTCCCTCAGGGCTCAGTACTCGGCCCAATCCTGTTCAACCTCTATACGTCAGATCAACCGCCAAATGATCACAATTCCACCTCACTACTCTACGCAGACGACTCGCTCGCATATGCACGCTCAATGTCGTCAAAATTCGCTCCGAGGAAAGTGGAGCAGCATATTGCCAAATTGGACGCCTACTACAAGAAATGGGGTATCAAAATAAGCATTGCCAAATCTGAAACGATTTGCATACGCAAACCAGCTACTACTAGCCGAGCAAACAGAGCCACCGTGGATAAAAATATTGACATTGAAGTCAATAAGCAAAAAATAACACCCTCCACTAAAACCAAATAACTCGGTATATCTTTCTCTAACCTGCACAAGTTCAACCCTCACGCGCAATATGCTCTAATTAAAGCAAAAGCTGCCTATAGCCTTCTGAGCCCACTTCTCAACACCAAAAATGGGCTGTAAGTCCCCACCAAGCTCCTGCTTTATAAGCAACTAATTCGACCAACAATCACATACTGTTTCCCAACATGGCACACGATCTCGCCAACCTACATGAAAAACCTAGGAAATCTAGAGAGGAAAGTACTTCGTTCTTGCACTGGCCTTCATCAATGGGCAGACAATAAGTACTACCCCAACGAAAACCTGTACGAGGCAGCAAAAATCCTCCCTATCGACAGTTACCTTGTCTTGCAAGCCCAACACCAAATGGAAAATGTTCCTCATCATCCAAACCCTCTCATCTTCAACCTGCCTGCACACACCCCACCTGCAGAATTCAGGTATATCTCACCTCTTCAACTTGTTGACCCTGAGAGAACAGTGCGAATGTGGAACAGCTTACCATCTTCTGTTTTTCCTTCGGCATACAATCTGCGGAAGTTTAAGGGCGACATACATCGGCACCTCCGCCACTTTCCTCATATCCCCTAATCCTTTCCATATCTCCTTCCTGCCATGCTGTGCTTTGCATCATAGGGTATCCCCTGAGCTTGGCTTAATAGTATATAAAAAAAAAAAAAATGTAGCGACATTTACCATTCTAGCGAAAGATTTACTTTCTTTTGCAGCAAAGGTACCCACCATCGGGGATAGATATCCGGAACATCAGCCACCGTTATCATAGCAGGATGCCCCACATAGGAACTGCCTAGAGAAGGATACCTGGTCCAAACCCCAGAGCTGCTCATCGTGCTCAACCGCACCCATCCCAATTTCCCGTCTGACCCTCCTAAACAACATCTAACAAACAACCGCCACGGAAACAGCTTAGTGTCGCGCGCGAAGCTGTAATAACCAACAAAAACAAATCAAACATAAAAGTTTTTAATCAATATATGTAACAAAACAAACAAAACCAAGACAATTGTGAAATCAAGGCCAAAATAAAAAGCCTGAGTGTGAAACCTACCCTACCACAAATCCTAACAGGGAAGTTAGGACCACACATTAAGGACAATATATATTAAATGCGCAAGAAAGTCTCTGATTTGATTTGATTTGATCATGCTGTTACGAGAGCTCAAATAAGGGAGGCACAAAATAATATTCAAGAGAAAAATCAAAATACAGAAACTCCCAATAAAGTTCAAAAATATCCACAGAGCCTCCAAAATGAATTAGTCGAAATTGACTCAACTGATAGCAGCAAATCCGAAAGCAGTCCATCTGAGCACGGCAAATCACCCTGGAACCAAGATCTAATAAATTCCGAACATATATTCCGGAAAATATCTCAGACCCTGAGGAAATCGAAACAATTCTGAAGGACTATCATGACTCCGCATTTGGTGGTCACCAAGGAGTAATCAAACCTTATAGAAGAATAAAGAAGAAATACAAGTGGAAAAACATGCTTAGTTCTATCACGAAATATATTCGGAAATGCTCTAAATGCCAAAAAATGAAGGCTAGCCCGGAGTATCGTATGCCAATGGTCATAACAGATACTGCCCATATGCCCTTCGACAGAGTTCATTTAGACATAGTAGGTCCTCTTGAGGAAACGCACTCAGGAAACAAATATATTCTGACTTTCCAAGATAATCTAACGAAATTCGTAGATTGCTATGCCATGCCAAATGGCGAAGCAGAAACGGTAGCAGAACTATTTTTCGATGAGATAATCACTCGTTATCGTATTCCTAAAAAGGTAGTAACTGAGCAGGGCTCTAACTTCTTAAGCGATGGTCTCAAACGAGTATGTAAACTTCCGAAAATAAAAAAAGCAGACTTCCGCTTACCATCCGCAATCCAACGGCGCACTGGAGCGAACCCACAAACTCCTAGTGGAGTATTTGAGAGCTATTGTGTCTGAAAATCCAAAGGCTTAGGATCGATTCCTGAGAACCGCGGCTTTTGTATACAATAATAGTCCACATGATGGCACCAAACTCACACCAATGGACTGTCTGTTTGGGTTCACAGCGGATGTTCCCTTTAATCTGAAAAGAGAGCCGGAACCCATTTACAACCACAAAAGTTACTACCACCTTCTGAAGTACAAAATACAAAAAGCGTACGCTACCGCTCGGAAAAATTTGCCTAAAGCTAAGGAAAAGTCAAAAGTCAACTACGATAAGCGTTCACGTCCAGTAACCTTCAAAACAGGAGATAAAGTTTTACTGAAAAACCCCGCTAAAAAACACAAACTTTCCCAGATATGGCTAGGACCATATCTAGTGGTACAACGCTTTAACACTGTTAATACTGTTATTCAAATCGGTAAACGAAGAGTAACAGTACATAACAACAGATTGAAGCCATTTCACGAATAATGGCTGTCAAACATAAAAAAAATAATAAAACAAGTTGGCAAGCTTAAGAAACAACAAAAGGCAACCCAACATGCCTATTCACGACTAATGGCCAAGCTATCTATCCATACAAGATTTCGTAGTACACACAATCTGCCTTCCGGGTATACACAAAATTATCAAGCAAATCCCAATTTAAAGCACTAACTTCTGTAGAGGCAAAGACAGCACCAAACCAAGAACAAGCTGTCTCACAAACCTCTCATTCAGAATTAAAGGATGCCATTAAATAACATGCCACCCACCAGCAACAAGCAGGTAGCAGACAAAATTTACCTATTCCTCCACCACCACAACTTCCACAAACACTAAGGCGTGTCGAATCTGAGTCAATTCCACGCACAAGGTAGTTTAATTCCATCTCTAAACAAATTCTGCATAGCCAAAGATAGAACAAACATATCAATGGTAAACTGAATTGCTACACATTTTTTACATGTACATATAACATGAATAAATCAATATAAATAATTTATAAATGTATAAATAGGTTTAAGTTAAATTTTAAATTTAGCACACTAAAATTAAATCACTTTGCTTCAACAAATCAGAGCAGGCATTCTCAATAACTTGCTGGGAATGTACAAATCCAAGCAGGCATTCTCGGCAACCTGCTTACTATAAAAGGCCTGTGAAGCAAAGGAATTTTTGTCAGTCACTTTTGATCACAGACTAGAGCAACACATTAAGTTGCAAGTCTTAGCCACACAGTGGTAACGCATTAATGATCCTTTGAGCCGGATAAATAGATCAATCATTCAGTTTTGAGAAGTGTTTATTGCAGCGAGATGACTAAGATAGACAAATTAATAAAACGACAAATTGCCCTTAAAGCAAAAACAGAAGGGCAAAGGTCACGCAATGAGAAACTAAACAAAACAACTTCTGGTCACATTCAGACAGTAATCGGTATTTTAAAATATTACTGGATTGAATTCGCAGAGAATGATCTCGTGATTTGTGAAGAATTGGAGCCAAATGATGACTCATACTTCACAGAAAACACATTCGATGTCATCCAAATCACATACATTGAGCTTCTTGGCGAGCTCAATGATGGTCTTACTGCAACTCCAAAGGTAGAAAAACCTGAAACTAAATATCATTACAAGGCTGACGTACAGTTGCCTAGAATCAATATTCCTATATTTGATGGTAGTCACAAATCTTGGAGAACCTTCCACGATTTATTCAAATCACTAATACATGAGGACTAGTCTATACCTAATATACACAAATTATATTACCTCAAAACCCGTGTCACTGGTGAGGCAGAACGACTTCTGCGACAATTCGACATCGCAGAGTCCAACTATGAGAAAGCATGGGACTTACTTATCCAACGATACGACAACAAACGCGTATTAGCTTCCACTCAATTATCGATTTTTCTAAATCATTCCATTAAAGTGGAATCTCACACAATACAACAGAAGAAAGCCTACACGAACTTAAGGCACTCAAAATACCCATTGAACAATGGGATTTAATAGTAATACACATTTTGGTGAAAACACTTCCCTCGGAAACCCATTACTTATGGGAACAGGAAATAAGCAATACAAGCGAAATTCCATCATATAAAAAGTTTATGGAATTTTTGGAAAGGCGCTTCAGAACACTTGAAGCTATTAGTGAAAATACAAGAAGCATACAGAACACTTCCAAACCGCATCATGCTATGCAATACACCACCAGGTCCAAACCAACATACGGACTCTAGGCCAATCCACCAAAACAAGGCATAGAAGCCTGTATAATGTGCAAGGAAGCACACATATTGTACTATTGTAAAAAATTCCATAAACTAAGCATTGCCGACCGCCAAAAGTACACAAAGGATAATAGGTTGTGTATGAATTGTTTGGCACCAGCTCACATCGCAAAAAATTTCAAGAGCGAAGGGACGTGTTTTAAATGCAGAAAACCTCACAATTCTTTATTATATCCACCAGCAGCACCAATTCAAGGAAGCAATGTAAGTACTACACCAAACTCCCCTGACAATTGTGAGGAGAAATCATCGCCAGAAAAACCGACATCTTTCTTTACATCGAACTTAAAGAAATCATTGCTATCAACAGCATTGGTAGGAGTAGTAACACCGAATGGGGTAACAAATACACTACGCGCTCTTATAGATTCCGGATCTCAGGTATCATTTATATCTAAATCAGCGTATAAACGTTTGAAGGTAAAGCGATCATCAATAAATCTTCATGTATCGGGGTTGGGTAATACTCGAACTACTACAGCTTCAAAGCAAGCAAACATTACTATAAGGTCTTTATACAAACAATACTCCATAAATGCCACCGTTTTGGTAATACCCAAAATATCGGACAGTATACCTCAGAGTATTGTCAACATAAATGAATGGCCTCACTTCAAGTATTTGAACTCGGCTG
This sequence comes from Dioctria linearis, assembly GCA_963930735.1. Classification (NCBI taxonomy): domain Eukaryota; kingdom Metazoa; phylum Arthropoda; class Insecta; order Diptera; family Asilidae; genus Dioctria; species Dioctria linearis. The sequence goes on from OZ005742.1 coordinate 196,153,641, forward strand.
ACCCACAATTTCACCAGCCCGGACCTGTGGATATGTTACTAGGAGCGGACATATACACAGAGATAATAACAGATGGAGTCCTTAAAGGCCCACCAAATACACCGACAGCCATAAATACACATCTTAGATGGATATTGATAGGCTCAACCACAAAACGTTCTGATTCTGGGAAACGGAAGAATTACCGAATCATTCAAAGCTCAAACCAATACATGAATAATGTGAATTAATCTACGAAAAGAACCACAAACGGCTTGAAAATGGACGATATCAGGTAAAACTTCCATTCATAAATTCAGAGCCACCTCATCTGGGACAGTCTAGGAACTTAGCTATAAAGCAATTCATTCAACAAGAGAAAAGATTCAATAATAGACCAGAACACGCAGAACAATATAAGGCATGTATCACTGAATACAAAACTCTTGGTCACATGAAGGAAATTTCGGCAGAACAAGTTAAGGCTGAAAAAACCTCAGATGGCAAAATACAGTATTATTATCTAACACACCATGCTGTAGCAAAAGAGAGTACGACTACGAAATTACGAGTAGTATTTAACGCATCTGCCAAAATATCCAATGGCAAGAGCCTTAACGAACAATTGTTAATAGGGCCTACGATTCAGCCAACGTTATGGACAACCATTCTCAAATGGCACCAATACAAATACGCCATAACAGCAGATATAGAAAAGATGTATCGCATGATATATGTGCATCAGACTCATCAAGATTTTCAGCGAATAATATGGCGCAACAACCCTGAAGAACCCATAAAAGATTACGCCTTAAAAACGGTGACATTTGGAACTGCACCAGCTCCATACCTCGCCATAAAAACGATTCAACAATTAGCAGCGGACGAAGGGAAAAACTACCCTCTTGCTGCAAAATGCATGTCAACAGATTTTTATGTAGATGATCTGCTGACAGGAAGCCAGACAATTCCACAGGGGTTACAACTACAAACAGAAATAAGCGTCATGTTAAAATCTGGTGGATTCAAATTACGAAAATGAGCAAGTAACCGTCCGAGCTTGTTGAGGAACATTCCAGAAGAAGATAGAGAAACACTGGGAATAAACTGGCAAACAGCATCAGACAATTTCACGTTTTCAGAAGTACTTCCATCAGCAAAAAACCATTACACCAAAATAATTATATTGTCAGAAAAATCTAGCCTCTTTGATCCACTAGGATGGTTATCACCATGTATAATCAAGGCTAAAATTATGATTCAAAAGTTATGGTTATCTGGGTGTGAGTGGGATGAAATACTTCCATCACATCTAACGTAGTAGTGGATTGGATTTAAAGAAGAACTACTGCAAATCCGAAAACTATAAATACCACCATATATACAAACGTCCCCAGATGCCATATCTACAGAGCTGCATGGATTTAGCGATGCATCAATAAATGCATACGCAGCAGTCATTTATATGCGTACGACAGATAGCAATGGTGTTAATATAAACTTGTTAACATCAAAACAAGGGTGGCTCCCATAATACCAGTAACACTTCCTCGGCTCGAACTTTGTGGTGCTGTATTGCTTGCACAATCAATGAAGCAAGTACAAGACAATTTAAATCTTGAAAGTAGTACCGTGACAGCATGGACCGATTCCACAATTAGGTTAGCATGGATAAAGTCGCATCCAATTAAATGGAAAACCTATGTGGCTAATAGAGTAGCCGACATACATGATAACTTACCAGAGGCTAAGTGGTATCATATATCATCAAAGGATAATCCAGCAGATGCGGCCTCAAGAGGAATCCTTCCAAATTTGTTGTTAGAACAAAATATATGCTGGAAAGCTCCAGAATGGCTTAAAAAACCAAAGCAAGGTTGGCCTATTCCAAATCACACACATGAAACAGACAACGAGAAAAAACCAGCTAAAATCTTTAGCAACAGGAGGAGTTTGTTCTCTTACATAAATTTTCCTCATTTACAAAACTAATTCAAGTAACGGCTTGCTGTTGGAGATTCATAACCAACTGTCGAGGAAAGACGACGCGAAAAGATACGAATCTCTCAACATCAGAACTAAAAATAGCAAGAACACTCATTCTCAAACTGCTACAGCAGCAATCGTTTAAGGTAGAGATTATGGAGCTTCAGAAAAACAGTCTTATCTCCAACAAAAGCAAAATTTTATCTCTCAACCCGTTCCTTGACGAAGAAGGGGTACTTCGAGTCGGCGGACGTCTGACTCAGTCAGAATTATCATATGACGAAAAGCATCCCATATTACTACCTAACAAACATCACATAACCGATACCGTAATAGATTACTTTCATAAAACTACTCTTCATGGTGGAACACAACTAGTTCTAAGTAGTCTGAGAAGTAAATATTGGTTACTAAATGCTCGAAACACAATTCGAAGCCATCTGTACAAATGTATAACATGCAAAAGATATAATGCAAGGCCATCAACCCAATTGATGAGTTCGCCTCCATCAGCACGTGTTAACAAGTCTCTACCATTTACACATACAAGGGTTGACTACGCAGGCCCCATCAATTTGAAAATTTTTCATATAAGGTCGGCAAAATTAACCAAAGCATATATCTGTTTATTCATTTGCCTTTCAACTAAAGCAATTCATATAGAGCTCGCTAAAGAACTATCTACCTCTGCCTTCCTAGCTGCATTCAGAAGCTTCGTAGGCAGAAGAGGATTACCATCTGGCATGTATTCAGATAATGGTACAAATTTTATAGGTGCAGCCAAAGAATTACAAACAGAATTCAAAGCTGCTTTACATGACACAAAAAATAATATTTCTAATGAATTTGCAAATTTGGATATTACTTGGCACTTCAACCCACCGTATGCACCACATCTTGGAGGTTCATGGGAAGTCGGTGTTAAGTTACCAAAAAGACATCTGAACAAAGCACTATCAAATACAAAACTAACATACGAGGAAATGTCTTCAGTCCTTATGCAAGTGGAGGCATGTTAAATACCGCTCTGTCCGCTGTCCAATGACCCTAACGACTGCAATTATCTGACACCGCGACATTTCTTAATTGGGAAACATTTGCTAACACCAGTAGAAACTGCATTGCCCCATATTCCAAATCATACCCTAAAAAAGTGGCAATATCTCCGAGTATTAATGAATATATTCTGGAAAAAGTGGTCGTCAGATTATTTACATCAATTACAGGACAGAAATAAATGGCAAAGGGAGACAAATATCCCCATAGAGGGGAGCATAGTGATTCAAAGGAAGACAATCTTCCCCCTGGTCAATGGTTATTAGGGAGAATATTAAAAGTTCACATGGGGTACGATAAACTGAATCGAACAATTACGTTAAACACTTCAAAAAATACACTTGTAAGACCTATTACAAAAATAATTCCTCTCCTCGAATCACAGCAAACCATGCTGTGACTTATATCAGTATATAAAGAAATTTTAAAATCTGATTTAAAATCAGTATACAACAAACTTGCAAGGCATCACCGTCACAAATGAGTCTCATAATAGATACCCGCTCGATTGAAGAGATGCTAATAACAGACCCGATGCCGAGACCAATATCTCCGCTTCCGACAACACCACGAAGGATGATAACATCAGACGTCCCAGATATTATCAAGGAGACGCTGACCATGGACCCTATGACAAGGCCAATATCACCGCTACCAACAACACCAAAAAAAATTGACAAGCTAGATATTATCATCTACAAACCGTTTGAGGCAAAACGTGGTACATCCCCAGTACGAAGGAAAGCAAACAAGTTGGAAGAAAAGTCAAAAAAGGAAAAAAAATAGATTTATTAAACACCAGGATAACGTCACTGAGATCAGGACTAATGTACAAAACAAATGTACATGCAAAAGAACAGCAACGCAGTCCACAGGTAAACAGAGTAGTATACCTCTACTTCCGCTAGCTGTGCTTCAAAAGTTAGAAACCACTAAAGCGATGGCAGAAATAATTTCTAAACTCAACATCCCGTGGACCAAAGTATTGAAAGCAAGGAAGTATTATCTACATTCTTTTGGTCCTGGACATCATATCAAGTTTACGGTAACAAAACGAGGAACATTAACGGTGATACACAAATTACGTAAGTAGGAATTATTTGGAGGCGGGAGATTGTGCGAACGCACACTAAAATTAAATCACTTTACTTCAACAAATCAGAGCAGGCATTCTCAATAACTTGCTGGGAATGTACAAATCAAAGCAGGCTTTCCGGCAACCTGCTTACTATAAAAGGCCTGTGAAGCAAAGGGATTTTTGTCAGTCACTTTTGACCACAGACTAGAGCAACACATTAAGTTGCAAGTCTTAGCCCCACAGTCGTAACGCATTAACTTGCGACTGTGACACTACACCATATAAAGCACATTTGTTTAAAATTGTTTAATTGGTCTATTTGTTTTTGATCTGGCGCCCCTGTTATTAGTCTAGACAAACCTAGAGTTTGTACACATACATATAGTACGAGTACCAAACAATGTATTCACACATATAGCACAAATTAGTACCAAAAAATATGTATTCACACATATAGTACAAATAACAAAAAATATGAATTCACACTTATAGTACGAATAACAAAAAATATGTATTCACACATATAGCACAAATAAGTACAAAAAATATGTATTCACACATATAGTACTAATAACAAAAAATATGTATTTACACATATAGTATCTACGAATAAGAATAATGAAAAATAATTGTATCAAAAATATATATAGTAGAAATAAGTTGCTGTACAGAAAAAATGTAGACATAATTAATAGAAATAAAAATAATTGTAGCAAAAAATATGTACAAAATACAGTTAAGCTAACCCAAATTAATCCACGCTTAGATAAGCTTTGTTCTTTTTAATATAGCTAAACACCACATGTACTCATCTCAGCATTACGTATATACATACAAAAGGTTCAAGTAAATATTTTTCTTTTTCCCAAGCTATCAAACAAATAAGTTAATATTTAATGCGTTATTCCTCTCCCAAGAATAACACATTTTTTCTAAAAAGGGGGAGATTTGTTACATACAGAACATCCATTGGCATCAGTTAAACATATTCATACATACATACATGGCTGAATCGATTTCGCTTTTCGCAGAATTATAAAATTCATGCATTAATGAAGAAATGCAAAGATGTAGATACATACATACCTACAGCATTCTTATTGAATGCAGAATTATAGTTCCCAGCTGCAAGTATAAACATATCTACAAACATATTTGCAAAGTTCAGTAAAGTCACTCGCTACTGACCTACACCAATTTCTTAATCACATAAAGAAACAAGTGAAGGCAGTGACAAAATACCCCTGCGCGCAAGAATTCGCACGATGCAATTTGATAACCTTGCGCCAGCGGTAGAACTTAGGTGAACTAAACAATGGTTCACGATGATGTCATAATAGCAGCAAAGCGGCAAACGGTCTACGGAAGTATTTATGTATGTACATATGAAAGCGATGAATGCCGTAATGTAACAACAACAAACCGGCAAAAGCTTTGCAGAAATTAACTAATATGCCACAAAGAAACACTTTACGGAAATAATAATTATATACGAATAAATGCTGTGATGAAATTAGCTTAGCGTAATAAGAAAGTAGCAATAATATTAAGTCGAGAATTGCATAAATATTGTGTGATTTTTGAATAAAGAAGTCAGTTAGTGAATAGCAGTAATATTAACAGAACGCGAGTTGTTTCATCTACCTGGAGTAAAGTCCTGACAATTAGATACACACAAATTTATTTATATCTTACTTATGAAACCAGTCACAAAGAATCAATAGCGATCCCGACCGTGGTTTACAATCAACCTCTTTTTTCTCAGATTAAATACTTTCTTCGTGTTTTTTTAAAACTCGATTCTAGAAAACCGACCGCTTTTACGTCTTGAAATTGATTGCCTCGAGACTTAGATTTTTCAATCGTAAGTCCCTTCGTTCAGGATGTTTATACATGCCCGGAATTATCGTGACGGACGATAGTTGAAATTGAAATTTGATCCTTCCATAAATCCAACCACCGTCTTGCTATCATGCATACATTGTTGCGATCACAATGTATGCAGCTCGCGACAATTTGCTGATAAGAGCTTTTTTCGGTGAAGCCTTGATCGTTTCAGTCTTCACCGACGTAAAATGAGCATGCGCCCGATATGTATGTATGTATATATGTACATACATATCGTATTTACGACAAATCTTACTGAAGGTAAGATTTATCGTGGGGCTATTTTTCTATCGAAACGACTTGGGTTGAAATTTAAATCATTTATTTTTGCCAAGCCGCTTTGTGGGAAATATATGTTGATTATAAGCGAAGGAATGTTGCGCGGCGTTGAAGAAATTGCTGATGCAACTTTCTTCGTATGCGATAGAGATAAGCCAACCGTGCTTCTAGGCATGATTGGCTTATGAAAATTTTAATTTTGTTTCTTGATGCCTTATGTATACATTTTGTATATGTAACATGCCTTCCCCCTACAAAAAAAAGCGTTATTCTTGGAAGAGGAATAACTCTCGGGCAAGGCGATGGTGCAAGATTTTACACCGACTTTTTAGAAACAAATTCTCTCATTAGATTGCTTCTGGTCCGAGGTCTAGGTCCTTTTGACAGAACGAAAACATTTTTTGCGTGTTGTTTTTTTTTTGCCTTACTTTCGATATGTTGCTAGTGGAAGCTGTCACTCACGAGGGTTTTCGCTGCCCCTCTGGGCTTACTGTTATGATATATGGCATCTATATCCTGCGAATAACGCCTGGCTGGAGAGGCCCTTTGCGCCTGGTGCTTCGTCGAAGGGGTTACCGCCCGATTACTATTTGTGGTGCAGATGCGGATCCCGGGCAATATCATCGCGTTTTGCTTCCGTTGTATCCCCACGGGGGTCAGACGTTGATTGCTCGAGATGAGTTTGTGTCCTCTTTTTGGGAAAATTTTTGTTTTTTGTTTTTAGGCTGCGTGCTTGTTATTACCGGGGAGCACGGGCTATGTGCATGCTGCCATGAAATTTTTTCCTCCCCCCTTACGGATCTTATACGAGCACTAATGGTCACCCCTCCCCTCTCTGAAGATATCATCGAGGAGGAGTCCGACTTTGAGGACTGAATATAGTCACAGTCGCATTTTGTTCTTTTTTTTTAAACATTTTAATATCTTTTTTTCATATCTTTCCTATTCCTCTTCTCTTTTCCCAATATATATAATAAATTTTTTTTTTCTTTAATACTAATGATATGTTGTTTGGTTTTGTTTTGGTCTACCTTGTTTTCTTACTTTCAGGATTTTTTTTTTTGCTTTTGGTTGAGGTTGGTTCTTTTTGTTTGTGGCTCCTATCTTTCAGGATTTTGTGTTTTTGTGTTTAGCTAGCGGCGCGATGGTTGGGTCTTTGAGTGGTTTGGTATAGTTTTGGTTTTTACATATTGTCTTATTTCTAAAAAAAAAATTTGTTGTCTTATTTTCTAAAATAGTTTCTAATTATCTATTCCTATTCTTATCTCTATTTAATTTTTTATCTTACTAATTTTTACTTTTTTTTGTATGTTATGTACATTTTTTTTTACACTTGTATAACCGTACATTCTATTGGTTATTTAGTTTCTATTCTAGTTTATACTTATTATTGTTCTATTATTACCTTTATTTGTAACTTTATGTTTTGTTTCTTATTTATTCTTATGTGTACTGTTTATTATTATTATTTACATACAGCGGGGGAGGACGTCTTTTTACTTTGGTGTTTGGTTTGAATATATATACATATGTATATATGTTTCTGATATACTATTTTCTCTTAAACCTAGGCTCTAATACTTGTTCATGTATGTTCTCTCCCCTTTTGTTTTGTTTTTTTTTTTTTTTATTATAATCTACTGTTACTAATTTCTTTATGGGTTTGTTGAAACCGCTTACATTTATTTTCTATGTGCTCTACTATCAGTGATAGTGCTTATGACCGTTTGAAGTGGTGACACTATACCACTTGCACTTAATTAGTAAGTGGCAGGGTGTGGGTCCTTTTGAGAGGGGTTGGTTCGATTATTTCGATTTGTTCGATTTGTTCCTCCGCCTCTGTGGTTTTCTCAGATTTGTGTGGACGATAGTTTTTAATGAATGGGACTAGCCATTTGGCGACTACGTACAGTACCATACATGTGATGACAAAACCAGTTAAGGATACTCATGTTGCAGCTAGGACATGTGTAGGGTGGTGACTGATATGAGGAATTATTTTTTTTTATTTTTCGTCCAGTTCTTTTAATGACTGGGTACCTTCTAGGATAATGCTATTAGTGTCAACTCCTGAATATAGTTCTGTCTGTAGTTTTTCAGACTGTACTTTGTTTTTGGTTTCATTAAGATATTTGTCCACTCTTTGTTTTAATGGAGTTATATTTGGAAAATAAGTGGGTTGTTTGACACTCAATTGCTGGATATTCTCTGCCTCATAGTGTAGGATTTGGGATCCTACTTGTAATTGGCAGGGATGGTTGATAGTGATTATTCCTTGACCTTCAATCTTTGAAATTAAGAATTGTTGGGTACACTGGAGGTGTACAATTGTAGGTTCTATCAACGAGAATATCCAAGAATTCGGTTTACTTAGTTTAATAAGTACGTCTCTGGGAGGTATTTGTGCTCTCAAGTGGCACTGTGGCTCTTCCTTTAGTGGATTAAAGAGCAGCTTCACTATACATTCTTTAGGCATTGTTGCCTTTGTTACAGGAATGCTTAGATTGGTGACGTAAGTGTCCTCATTGGAATATTGAGTGATCTTTCTAAAGCTTTTAAGATCTTGTGTTTTTAATAATAATATGTCCTGTGTCTGTACCTGGTGCGCTACGTGCGAGTACTGTATATCGGGTACCAATGATTGTTTCTTATTAATATGTATGGGAAAACTGTGTACTCCATACAACTTCATTTGTGGTAGATTGAAAATCGGAAGTTGTATTCGAATGACTAATTTGTCTTGGACTAGACGAGCCTTTGTTTCCGCTGTCTGATATAACAGGGAGAGACAATTTTGTGCATCTGGGCAAGTAGCGTGGGACTTGTGGTATATCTCTAATAAAATTTTGGGAGACACCACTAGCGGATGCAACTGGTGACTTTTACTGGAGATTATTATGTCGAGTAAGGCTTGCTGCCTGTTTCAATCTCGACAATCTGTAAGGTCGGGCTTGAAATTATTTCCTGCCATAATTGTCTCATCTGTTATATTTTGCATTCTATTTACCTGGAGGTTTATTTGACGTTGTCTTTCCAGCAGAGATGTCAATGGCTTTTGGATTTGCTGTAGTGTAGTTTTGACTACACTGATCTGCTGTCTTTCCAGGTCGGCTAGTGCTTTTGTATTTGTTTCGAGCTCATCGAGTCGACTGTATACTTTCTGTTCATTAGTGCTGTCCATGGTCCCGAATAGGCAGTGCATTGCATTCCCTATTCCATCAAAAATAGATCTTGTTGATCTTGATTTTGGGACCACTTCACGAATGACACTTGTTCTTCTCTTGATATTTTCCAATAGAGAATGAATTTGTTTTTGTTGAACCAGGCATAGCTCATCCGTTTGAGAGCGGTTTAAGCATAATCTATACACTAGGTGTTCTGCCTGTTCTGCCATATGCGTTTGATTGTCCAGTTCCATTAGATTAATCACCGTTAGTATATTCCATGTACTATGGTAGACTTTTAATTTTCCTAAGTCTTCATACAGTATTCCTGTATTGTTCAGGGGACTTATTGTGTAGGGTTCCGTTTGTATTTGTCCCATTGCCAGATGGAAACAGCATATTAACACCGATATGTGCTTCATGTTCTGTAGAAAATGAAGGATAGGCTTCGTTAGTCAATTAGTCGTACTAGATGATCTTGTGTGTATAACTAGAATAACCTAATTTAATTGTGGAATTTAGTATGGACTTAACTTATGTGCTAAAGATATATGTACCAGTATACTACTCATAATAGGGCTTCAAACGGTTGTTGTGTACGACAACCTGCCGCTTGCCTATTTTTATGGTAGTGTTTGTTGGACTGGGTACATTGATTACCAGATATGGGCCAACCCAGATTTGAGACAGTTTGTGTTTGCGGCTTTCACTTTTGAGGAGGACTTTGTTTCCTAAGTGGAAGGACTGTTTTGTCGTAATATGCCTTTCAGCGTTGTTTGCTGACTAAGAGATTTTTGCGAGCCGTGGCTTATGACTTTTGTAGTCTGTACTTGAGCATATGGTAATAACTTTCGTGGTTATAAACGGGTTCAGGATCCCGTTTTAAATTATTTGGGACATCCGCTGTGAAGCCGTAAAGGCAATCCATTGGGGTTAATTAGGTACCCTCGTGTACACTGTTATTATTCACGAATGAAGCGGTTCGTAGGAATTGATCCCATGTTTTGGGATTTTCGTCTACGATTGTATGCAGATATTCGATTAAGGGTCTATGGGCACGCTCTAGTGCTCCATTAGACTGTGGATGGTATGCGGAAGTTTGTAAATTCTTTACCATTAGCAGTTTGCAAACCTTCTTGAATAGCTCACTCAGGAAATTAGTTCCCTGATCGGTGACTATTCTCTTTGGAATGCGATAGCGCGTGACAGTCTCGTTGAAAAAGATTTGCGCCACCGATACTGCTTCTCCGTTAGGTATGACATACCAATCGACAAATTTGGTAAGGTTGTCTTGAAAAAGTAAGATATTGTGACGAAACCACCTAAAATAAAAATGAGAAAAATTAAAAACTGGTATAAAGGCTGACTACACCAATACTCACCTTTATGTTCCGCACTCCCTTATGGTCATTATTGTTGGTTTCCATCTGGTCATGTTTGCTTGATGAAATTTGAATCTAAAAAATTGTTATTAACGTCATTAGAGTTAGAGTAGCGAAATAAAATTATAAATTTGTATCTGATTAGAAAAGAAATGAGTTGAAAAATAGGAGTAAATGTCACTAACTTTAAGTCTAATAAAATAACGACCGATCCCACTGGAATAGTCCTTCCGGCTATTCTTTTTCCCCGCCGAACGATCAGATAGTCTGTTAGCAATTTTTGATAGAAGGAGACCGTTGAAAAATTGTGAAGATCGTTAGGAGTTGAATTTATGGAAAATTAAGTTAACCGTTTTTCTAGTTTAATGAGTTTTCCTTGTCGAGCAAAAGAACAAAATTTTAGCGTAATAAATTAAGCGTTGAATTTAATGAGTTTGTGTTTTTGTCGGTAAGCTACGTAATATCAGAAATAAGACGGCGAGTGTAATGGTTATCGCGTAGTGGACACAATACGCCACGATCACGAATTTGTGGGCTCATAAGGTTGCGAGTAGAAAGTGGTTAGATTTCTTTGTTTTTTTTTCTCAAGGAAAGGTAAAACGTGAGGCCATTGAACCACCGAACCTACGAAAACTTTGCGGTAAGTCACCGAAAAAGAAATTTCTATTTTTATTAAAAAACAAATCTTTTGACCCCATTTGTTCGTCCATCGATAAAAATTCGACTGGGGAAATAAAGCTTTTCGGGACAAATTTCTGCTTTACCCTGCGCAGCACGAAGTCACCAATACCATCTCGTGTCGTACTAACACAGTAAGACTATAAAAGGCGGCAAATACTTACCATTGCAGGAGTTCCGCCATTTGCGAAGAAAAAGAAACTTCAGCTCGAACGAAGATAATCGTTTCGAAGAGCAGACAAATTAATAAATCCAATACGTCCCTCGAAGTTTAAGCCGCTTGACTATAAAGCACCGAGCGAGAAGTCTATGAATAAAATAAAATAAAAAAAAAACTTTCTCAACACGGTGCCCCATCGCTTCACGGCGTCCCAGGTGTCTCGCCCAAAACCCACTAGCACTACTCAGACAACACTTTCGGACGATTTCTATTAAATCAAATCCAATTAATTTTTGTCATCACCACACAACACAGCACACGTTATTTCTTGTCGATAACTAAACGATACACAGAAAAATAATTTACGCGACGAATCAATACTGAACTTGGACGTGTCCATCAATCAGCCCTCACAATACACACTGAACCGCAAGTCAAGCACGGCTATCGTGGTACTCATGCGAATTACATTCGGAAAAAGCTGCAAACTGTCTCCATTCTACCCACGGCTTTCCCCTTTTTAACAAAAGTTGTCTGTAGAGCAATTGCAGGCTCCCAACGCAATACACACATATCCCACAGCCTCCGAGTGGAACCCCTCTCAGCCAGACGAGAAGCCAGCTGATTCCCTTGAGTGTGACATAGTTCCACACTTTGTTGCAGATTTACGTTTACGTTCCGTTTCTTATCAATATTTGATGACACACAGTGTTGCTGCTAAGAAAGTGCAACATTGTTAAAGATAAATTTCCCTCTCGGTATAGCAGAACATCAAGTTGATAGAATTCCGATAAAACTGATTTCGAAAGAATCCTATACCAAGAAAAGAATTTCGAAATGGAGAACACCCAACAAATTCCATCAAACGACAATAGGCGTGAATCTAATTCCAGACCCATACAGTCTCCACTTTCCCTAGACCAACTAGGAAATTTCCTATACCAGCAAAGCCAGCAAATTCAAAATCTTAGCTCACTTGTGCAATCCATAGCAGACAAAGTGCAGCATATGGAAATCAGTCAGGAAGAGGCAGTAAGGCGACGCATCGACGAACTCGCTCTCTCTGAGACGCCACCATCTAGGTTTGGTCCTATTCTGCAGCCAAAAGCAGCCTCGCCATTTGCAAATGACTTGATTAGTTTCGTGGAACAGGGATCCAACAGCATATCGGCTGAACCACAGGATAGCTCCGTTAGCTTCCAGTCACAGCCGCAAAGTTCACCTGTGATCAATCAGACAGCAACATATTATCCTCTACATCCTGCGGAACAACCAGCTGCTGCCCCATGTGACTTGAGCTGCTATACAGAGCAAGGGCCACGAAATAGGAAAGTTACTTTTAACCTACCACCCACTAATTTGTCACCCGATAATCATGCGTCTCCTTATCCGAGCACTGTCGCAGTGTATTGTCCTCGTGGTCCAGCTTCATCAGAGAGAGGCCTTTTACTCCCAACAAAGTGCTCTGATGGAATTACAGAAGCCATTGTGATTGCTCCAGCACGACTATGTATAGCCCCAAAAGACTATGATGGCAAAGAGCCCTGGTCTGTATATAGGCGACACTTTGAAGCGGTGTCACGAACCAATGGCTGGAATGCTGGCTTCAAGGCTCTGTAGCTCGTTCCTTATTTAAGGGGGACCGCCTTGAGCTACTATGAAACCCTCTCTGAGCAGATCAAGAACAACTATGAGGCATTAAGTCAAGCGATGCAAGAAAGATTCTCCGGCGAATGTCAAGCCGCCATAGCCCACATACAGCTACGTGGACGAATCCAGAGGTCAAATGAGAGTCTCACGGAGTTTGCTACAGATGTACAACGGTTGGTATATCTAAGTTTTAATGACGCTGCTGCGCCAATCAGGAACAGAATCAGCCTGGGTCAATTTATGGATGGCATCGCTGATGCAGAGACACAGCGTAGAGTACGTTACTCAATTCCGACTACCTTAGAAGCAGCACTAGCAATAGCTATTCGGGTTGAGGCCAGCCGAGATGCGACACGGATTAGTCGTCAGAATATTAGACCCACAGGACCTGCTATCCCTCACCGTCGAGCAAATGGAGCTCGAAGGAATCAAAACCAGCAGTCGGGAAACTAATTTTGCCCAGTTTTAAGGAGCGAAAACTGGGCCCCAAGCCATGTCAAGCTTCAAAAATAAATAGTCCAACCTCTTCCACTTACGCAAGCGTGTTACGGGCCGGAACAATACATGGAATTTCACACAAGTCTCCTAAGGCATCTACCTTGGCAAACAGGATATTGGAAACATCTATTAAATCAACACAAATATCAGCGACGCCTGCAAGTAAACTTCAAAGCAAGAAGCAGATGGATATAAAGCGTGATACGAAGAGAGTCACGGGACTGGACATCGCTTCGAAAACATGCCATCGAGAAGGGCGTAGAAGGAAAAGTGAAGTGGTATAATGTCAAGAAGGGCTATGGATTTATACTCTGTGACAAGAGCAACGAGGAAGTATTTGTATACTGTTCAAAGATAACTGCGAGCAACCCTCATCACCGCATTGCGTCCTTAGGAAACGATGAAAGAGTCCTTTTCGACATATCGCCCGGAAGTAAGAGCCGCCGAGCAGTAAATGTCACTGGACCAGGAGCTCAATCTGTACTGGGTAGCTGCTTCGCACCCAAACATAAGACATCAGGAAATAATGCTTCTTCTGCAAAGTATCCTACCATCACTTCCAGTGGAAATAACCATGAAAAAAGCGAAGACTTTCGCACAAACGCTGCGCAAATGGTCGAAATTCTGCCCGCAACTGTTTGTATAGCTCCACCAGCTGCCTTTGCAGATGACTTCCAGCAGGATTTAAATTATCAACCACTAACTTGGGGCGGGGCGGAGTTAGTGGGCAGTAGAGCTCTAAGCCCCGTGAAAATCTTAATAGGAGCTGCAGAAGCCTTAAACAATCTGTGCATTGAAGGAAGTGTTGAGGGCGTGTACTGCTAGTTAATTATTGACACTGGGGCAAGCCAGACCATTATACATAGAAGCTTATTACTAAAAGCTCACCGTAACATCAAGCTACGTCCTTCCACTGCCGTTATTCAGAGTGTAAGCGGTGAGATATTTTCTGTAGATGGAGTATCTGAAGTCCTCATTGAAGTGGCAGGCTTTTCCACCAAGCATTCTGTCTTTGTCGCCGAAATTTCGGATGACTGCTTTATCGGGGTAGATTTCGTAGTGCAATATGCCTGTAAGCTGGACCTGCAACTAGGCACGATTCGAATAGCTGACGAAACCATCCACCTAAAATAAATTATCAACAACCATATAGAAGCTAGAACAGTAAAGGAAGTAATCTTACCACCATGCGAAGATTGCCTTCTGCAACTTTCCTCCAACTTAGCTATTGATGATGATGTACTCGTGATGCCAACCTCTGATACCCTCGCAGCTATTCACTGTTTGCCGACGATTTCTTCATCGAAAAATGGTCTCGTTTTGGTCCACATTACCAATTTATCCATAGATGATGTGGTGATTCCACCTTGCACTTTTATCGGACATGTAGAGTGCAAACCTAAAATTATAAAAAATAATAAGTCTACGATAATAACCACCTCTCAAGAGTTCGATGAATTACTAGTACGCAGCTCTCAACATTTAGATGAACAGCAACGCATCGAACTCTCGGAATTACTGTCAAAATATCGTGACGTCTTCTCTCATTCCAAGCAAGATATTGGTCGCACATCTCTACTACGCCACAAGATCGATGTTGGACATGCTAAGCCCATCAAGCAGCCACCTAGGAGAATACCACTGTCTCGTAGAGCGGAGGCGGAGACAATAGCTGACGAAACCATCCACCTAAAACAAATTATCAACAACCATATAGAAGCTAGAACAGTAAAGGAAGTAATCTTACCACCATGCGAAGATTGCCTTCTGCAACTTTCCTCCAACTTAGCTATTGATGATGATGTACTCGTGATGCCAACCTCTGATACCCTCGCAGCTATTCACTGTTTGCCGACGATTTCTTCATCGAAAAATGGTCTCGTTTTGGTCCACATTACCAATTTATCCATAGATGATGTGGTGATTCCACCTTGCACTTTTATCGGACATGTAGAGTGCAAACCTAAAATTATAAAAAATAATAAGTCTACGATAATAACCACCTCTCACGAGTTCGATGAATTACTAGTACGCAGCTCTCAACATTTAGATGAACAGCAACGCATCGAACTCTCGGAATTACTGTCAAAATATCGTGACGTCTTCTCTCATTCCAAGCAAGATATTGGTCGCACATATCTACTATGCCACATGATCGATGTTGGACATGCTAAGTCCATCAAGCAGCCACCTAGGAGAATACCACTGTCTCGTAGAGCGGAGGCGGAGCAAATGTTGGAGGAAATGATACAGCAAGGCATCGTGATGGCTTGCAAGAATGCTTGGAGTAGCCCGGTAGTATTAGTGAAGAAAAAAGATGGATCACTTCGATTCTGTATTGCCTACCGAAGGCTTAACGAGGCTACTCGTAAAGATTCGTATCCCCTCCCGCGCATAGACCTTACTCTAGACGCTTTAGGAGAATCTAGGTGGTTCACGACTTTGGACCTTCAATCAGGCTACTGGCAGGTCGAGATGGATCATGCTGATAGAGAGAAAACAGCATTCAGCACAGGTAGTGGGCTGTACGAATTCAATGTAATGCCTTTTGGGCTCACTAATGCACCAGCTACTTTTCAGCGATTGATGGAGTTAGTCCTCGAAGGTATTCCATACACCACCTGCCTCGTTTATTTAGACGACATAATTGTCCACGGCACGACCTTCACTAATATGCTAGACCATCTCAAAACTGTGCTGGAAAGGCTGAAACATGCGGGATTAAAGTTATCACCAGCCAAATGTCAAATATGCAAAGAAGAAGTAAAATTCCTTGGTCATGTTGTGTCCAACAAGGGACTTTCGACCGATCCTGAAAAAATTGTTGCTGTGCAAAATTGGCCGAGACCTTCTAACCGGACGGAGATACAGTCATTCCTAGGACTTTGTGTGTATTACAGACGGTTTGTGGAGGATTTTTCAAAAACAGCCAAGCCACTGACAGCCCCGACAGAAAAGAGAGCGAGATTTATTTGAAACCAAGATTGTGAAATTGCTTTCACTAACCTGAAAGAAAAATTAATTACTGCACCTATATTAGCTCAGCCGAATGAAAAAGGACTTTTTATCTTGGACACGGACGCAAGCCAATATGCATGGGGAGCTGTCCTGTCACAAGTCCAAGGAGGCGAAGAAAAGTAATAGAGTACCACAGTAAAACCCTCAGCCGCCCGGAAAGGAACTATTGCGTTACTCGTAAAGAGCTCCTGGCCGTTGTTAAGGCAGTGAACCACTTCCAGCCCTATCTGCTAGGTCGACATTTTCTTTTACGGACTGAACATGCATCGTTGAGGTGGCTAATGAATTTTAAGGAGCCCGAAAGACAGACAGCCAGATGGCTGGAACGCCTCCAAAGCTTTGATTTTGAAATCCAACATCGGCCTGGAAGCAGGCATGGAAATGCCTATGCTCTTTCACGACGCCCATGTGTAGATATGGACTGCAATTACTGTGAACGATTGGACACTCAGCAAGTACTTTTGACACGAATAGCAGTCGTTTCTGATTCGATAGGAATGCACCAAGACCAAGATCGACATCTCGGAATAGTAAAGGCCTGGCTTAATGCGGGCGAACGTCCACCGAGAGAGGAAATTACGGCCATGCACCCCACTGTCAAAGCATACTGGTCAATGTGGCCTTCTCTGTGTCTACAGAATGATGTCGCTTGCCGCATGTTTTCAAACACCAGCGGGATACACCACCAAATACTGCTCCCGGAATCCAAAACGGATGTAGTCCTGGAACCACTCCATAGTAGTGCTACTGGCGGACACTTAGGAGTTGGAAAAACGTCGGCCAAAGTAAAAGCTAGATATTACTGGGTAGGCTGCACTTTCGATATCGAAAACTGGTGTCAAAGATGCACGTGGCCCTATGCCACGAAAAAGAGCTCAGCTTCAAATTTATAATGCAGGAGCCCCATTTGAGAGAATAGGAGTCGATATCTTAGGGCCGTTACCTAGCACTACCCGTGGCAATAAATACATCCTCGTAGCAATGGACTACTTTACGAAGTGGCCTGAAGCAATTGCGACACCAGACCAGACAGCTGAAACCATGGCAGAAGCCCTCATAGAACATGTGTTCTCGCGATTCGGTGTACCTCTGCAGATACATTCCGATCAAAGTAGGAATTTTGAATCGGGTATTTTCCGAGAAGTTTTGAAGAGATTCAAAATCGGAAAAACACTAACGACGCCTCTCCAACCGCAATCGGATGGCATGGTCGAAAGATTCAACCGAACAATCTTAGACTACCTAGCTAAACATGTCTCGGAGAATCAGCGTGACTGGGATGACCACCTTCCTCTCCTACTATTATCATACAGGTCAGCAGTACATGACACCACCAGACAAACACCGGCCATGCCGACATTCGGAAGAGAGCTCAGGCTCCCCGTAGATTTGTATATGAGGCTACCACAAGCAGGAGAAAGTGCAACGAATATACCTGAATATCTCCAAAAGCTCAGAGTCCGACTCGAGACTGTTCATGAATTCAATCGAAGGCAACTCAATACCATGAGCAGAAAAATGAAAGACAGATATGATCTCACTAGCCGGGCTAATCCTTTCAAAGTAGGTGATCTTGTACTACTCTACTATCCAAAAAGGAGGAAAGGAAGATGACCAAAGCTCCAACGAGACTGGGAGGGCCCTTATACGATACTAGAACAAATCACGGAAGTGGTGTATAAAATAAAAGAGACTCTAATAAAAAACACTAGTTATACACCGCAACCGATTGGCACCTTATCAGCAGCCCACGTCGTAGCTCTCTCATTTCGGGCATCGCGTACTGAATAGGCAACGCGCGGAATTGCCTTCGTCAAGAGGCGAGTAGGAGGCGCCTATAAATAACCTCTTTGTTCCTGTGCTGGAATGAGCTGGCAGAAATCGACTTCTAATCGACGCTATCGCGGGCGGAAATGCCAACAGCTCTTCTCCAGCAATGAAATAAACAGAAACTAAGAAAGTAAACTTCCAGAAACAACAAAGCTCTATCGCAAGTCTTTCTTCAGAGGCCAACATGGCAAATAGATCAAAGCTACAAACAAATAAAAGAAAATAAATTTAAGGACTTACTGGCGTAACTATTATTGTCCATTCCTTATTAGCTACCAGCTTTTTACTAATCCTTTTTTTTTTGAGCCTGAATCAGCTTCTTAAACGGCTAGAAGCCTACCATCCTAGGTGCTTGGAGGACCACTATTTCTAGAAGTCAGTGCTGAGGGCAGCTCTTTCAGTCGATAAGGAGCCGTGTGACGAAACCACCTAAAATAAAAATGAGAAAAATTAAAAACTGGTATAAAGACTGACTACAGCAATACTCATCTTTATGTTCCGCACTCCCTTATGGTCATTATTGTTGGTTTCCATCTGGTCATGTTTGCTTGATGAAATTTGAATCTAAAAAACTGTAATTAACGTCATTAGAGTTAGAGTAGCGAAACAAAATTATAAATTTGTATTTGATTAGAAAAGAAATGAGTTGAAAAATAGAGTAAATGTCACTAACTTTAAGTCTAATAAAATAACGACCGATCCCACTGGAATAGTCCTTCCGGCTATTCTTTTTCCCCGCCGAACGGTCAGATGGTCTGTTAGGAATTTTTGATAGAAAGAGACCGTTGAAAAATTGTGAAGGTCGTTAGGAGTTGAATTTATAGAAAATTAAGTTAACCGTTTTTCTAGTTTAATGAGTTTTCCTTGTCGAGCAAAAGAACTAAATTTTAGCGTAATAAATTAAGCGTTGAATTTAATGAGTTTGTGTTTTTGTCGGTAAGCTACGTAATATCAGAAATAAGACGGCGAGTGTAATGGTTATCGCGTAGTGGACACAATACGCCACGATCACGAATTTGTGGGTTCATAAGGTTGCGAGTAGAAAGTGGTTAGATTTCTTTGTTTTTTTTCTCAAGGCTTTCCTTTGTAAAACGTGAGGCCATTGAACCACCGAACCTACGAAAACTTTGCGGTAAGTCACCGAAAAAGAAATTTCTATTTTTATTAAAAACAAATCGTTTGTCCCCATTTGTTCGTCCATCGACAAAGATTCGACTGGGGAAATAAAGCTTTTCGGGACAAAGCTCTGCTTTCCCCTGCGCAGCACGAAGTCACCAATACCATCTCGTGTCGTACTAACACAGTAAGACTATAAAAGGTGGCAAATACTTACCATTGCAGGAGTTCCGCCATTTGCGAAGAAAAAGAAACTTCAGCTCGAACGAAGATAATCCTTTCGAAGAGCAGACAAATTACTAAATCCAATACGTTCCTCGAAGTTTAAGCCGCTTGACTATAAAGCACCGAGCGAGAAGTCGATGAATAAAATAAAATAAAAAAAAAACTTTCTCAACATGGTGCCCCATCGCTTCACGGCGTCCCAGGTGTCTCGTCCAAAACCCACTAGCACTACTTGCGTCTAATTCTTTTATAAGTCTTAATGACACCCTGATGGCCGCCGAAAGGAGAGTCGGGTTTAGGATTGTTTGAAATTCCTTGTGGCTCGTGATTATTTCAGGTGCCTCGACTGGACTTATTTCTTGTTCAAGCGTAGCAGGGGTTGTATCTCCGCCTCTGGGGGTTAATTTTCTTTATTTTCCGCTGCCATGGGCTGTGTTTGTGCGGTGGGGCTCGTATAGGCCTCTTGGGCACTCTGGTGGTGAGGTCTGGTCACGGCGAAGCAATGAGGGGGTTTCTTGGCTTTCTTTTTATTTGGGGGATTATTTTCCTCCACATCAGAGTCCATAGTGTGGTGGACTTGGGCTTGTAACGTTAAGGTATTGTCTGTATTGTCTTCGCTTAATACTTGTGGAATGCGGCTTTATGCATCCGCATTGGTATAATACTTCCCTGGTTTATATTCGATGCTGTAATCGAATTCTGAGAATTTGTGGTGAAATCTCACCAAACGGGAAGTCGGGTCTTTAACATTAAAGCCTCATTTGAGAGGCTTGTGTTCAGAGTAGACCGTGAATCTCCTGCCTTGAAGGAAGCATCGGAAAGCTCTAGTTGCCCAGATTATAGCCAATAACTCCTTTTCTAGAGTGGAATAGTTTTTCTCGGCTTTGTTTAGCGTTCGGCTTGCATAGGCGATAGGCTGGTCTTTTCCCAATTCTCCTTGGGAAAGCACAGCGCCTAATGCTTCGTTGCTGGCGTCCGTTGTAAGATTGGACGGTTTAGAAAAATCTGGATAGATTAAAAGTGGTGGGGAAATTAGATCATTTTTAATGCTTTGAAATGCTTCTTGGCATTTCTCGGTCCAAGTTAATTTTACATCCTTGCGGAGTAAATTCGTAATTGGACGAACTATTTTTGAGAAGTCCGGAATGAACTTCCTGTAGTAATTGGCGAGTCCTAAAAAGGACTGAACTTGCCGTACTGTTCTGGGAACAGGGAATGTTTGGACGCAGGCCGTTTTGGTGGGGTCTGGTATTGCACCTTCGCTAGAGAATTTGTGCTCTAGATAAACAACTTCTCTTCTCAAGAACTGGCACTCCTCTGGCTGCAGTTTGAGGTTGTTCTCTCCCAATTTATACTTTGCGAAGTTTATCATTGTGGTCATTTAGGTTTTTACCATAAATTGCGATGTCGTCAAGATAAACGAAACATTCGAGGCCTTGTAAGCCTGTCAGAACGAATTTCATGAGGCGTTGGAATGTAGCGGGAGCTCCTTTGAGCCCGAATGGCATACGCTTAAATTCTTAGTGCCGGTAATTAGTGCTAAAAGCGGTCTTATGTCGATCTTTTTTGTCGACTAAGACTTGGTGATAGCCGTTGGCCAAATGGAGAGTGGTAAAGTACCTG
The DNA here is from genome assembly GCA_963930735.1 of Dioctria linearis. NCBI lineage: Eukaryota > Metazoa > Arthropoda > Insecta > Diptera > Asilidae > Dioctria > Dioctria linearis. Next base: position 196,175,250 of record OZ005742.1, read on the forward strand.
GCATGACCTAGTTGGTCAAGAATATCCTCGATTTGCGGTAGCGGAAATGCATCGCCAATTATCTTTTCGTTCAATTTACGAAAATCGACAACGACGCGCCACCTTTTTTCACAATCGGGTCCCGCCTTTTTGGGGACTACTAATAAGGGTGAATTCCAAGGGCTTTTGCTAGTTTGGACTATCCCGTTGTCTAGCATTTCTCTTAATTGTTCATTTATTACCTGTCTCTGGGTCTCTGGTAATCTGTAGGCCTTTTGCTTTATGGGCGCTTGATCTTGTATTAAGGGAATATTGTGAGTGATAGCATTTGTATATGTGAGTTTCTCACCTTTGAGAAAGAAGATATCATTGTACTCGTAGCAGAGTTCGGATATCGAAGCTTTTTCTTCCGCATTTAGATTTGGGTCTAGGCTGAGCTTTTGGTCTAGCCTGTTGACTCGCGGTGTGTGTGTGGGATCTTCATGATCCGGAAATAAGTATCTTACGTGCTCTAAGATAGCTGTATTTGCCGAAAAGTTTGCGCTTCTTTTCTCATTTTGTGTAGATGTGTACTTACTATCTGTTGTACTTACATTACTAGATGGCAGGGAATTGGCTTCCCACAGTTTTAATGGTGGAGTACCATGTTTTATGGGTACTTTTGATTGCTCCGAGTACTCGCACGCATTCGTATTTTGGCTTATGGGCCTTGAAAAATTGGGTTTCTTAATACTATTTGACGATGGAGCCAACTTTGCCTTCAATGAGGTCTTACGGATCTCGCACGCGTCTTTTATAGGGCTCATGGGCCACTTTTTATTCTTAATACTAATTTTATTGAGTGGTGGAGTCGACTTTGCCTTTAAATAGGTCTTACTGAGCTCGCACGCACTGTCGATGGGGCTCTTGGGCCAAGGTGGTTTCTTGACACTAATGCTACTAAGTTTTGTAGTCAACTTTGCCTTTAAATAGGACTTACTGAGCTCGCACGCACTGTTGATGGGGCTCTTGGGCCAAGGATGTTTCTTAACAGTAACTTTGTTGGGTGATGGAGTCGTCTTTGCCTGAGAATAGGTCTTACTGAGCTCACACGCACCTGCTGTTTCGCTCCTTATTCTTGTGGTTATCTTACATCTAGGTATATTGGAGGCAGGAGTCAGCTGCATTTTGCCTGGAGCTCGCTCGCATCTCTGATTTGGCTCTGGGTCAATGTAAAATGTTTGTAACTTATTCTCGTGGACGGTGGAGTCATTGTTACCTCTACTCGGGTCTTACTGATCTCCCGCGCGTCTTGTATAGGGCTCCTGGGCCGTGTTAGTAACTTAGGTCTAGGTATTTTGGAGAAAGAAGCCTTGCATGACTTCTGTTTTGCCTTGGGAAGCTTACTGATGTTCGTGTTACTCGCTTGCGATTTATTCGGCTTGAGAATGTGTTGTGTATCAGCGGCTTCTCCTATTGGGATGACGGCGTATTCATGTATAGGGAGCAGTTGTAATAATAAACTGTTGATGACAACTTGGAATTTGTTAATGTTGAGTATGGCAACTAGCACTGTTTCTTTCCCAGTAGGGACTAAGCTCTTGACCAGGAAGACTCCATCGCCTATCTCTTTTGATAAACGGAGTATTTCTTCCTTCACTCGCAACGGGACTGTGATGATCATTTGTGACCTAGCAGGTATGCATATTGGTTCTTGTAAGGTAACCAGATGCTGCCTCATTTCGCTGGTCTTTTGATCACTCAGACAGCTCTTTTCCCATTCCAGTGGTTCTTTTTGAACCTGCCAGCCAGCATTACTCTTTTGAGATGCCTTGGAGACACTACATGTAGATAGCTTAACCTGTTTAGGTTCCATCTTTTCAGCAAGTGACCTCACTTCGACTGCTTTTCTGGAATACAGCTTGTCCCTTTTGCATGAGAAGGGCACAGTAAACTCTTCGGGATTTGTTTCCGTACAAGGAAACTTGAGTGCTTTATTTGGGCCTTCAACATTGCAATTGTTTGATAGGAAATCGTTTCCTAATAGGCCGTCATCGGAAAGACCTGGCAGGTTTTGTACCACCTGAAACTTGCAGGGAATTTTATTTTTAAAATTGAAGTTGCCCTTGCAATTTCCCAATGTCTTTCCGGTTCCGAAAGGGGTCTGTAAAGTGCATGCCTCATTGGAATTAATTATCTTGTGGTCTTTAATTGGTCTTTTCTTAATAATACTAACCTCAGCGCCAGTGTCCACAACTTGTTTTGTATGGCCGTTAGGGCTTATGTCCAGTGGAAGTTTCACTGTAGGGACACCGGATTCGGGCGCTTGAGGTGACGCTTTTGATTTGCGTTGTGGGCTTAAAGTCGAGCCGGGGAGTTTTGGGTCGACTGCATGTCATTGCCCTGACTCCGGGCTTCCCATTTTTTCTTTTGGCGGCAATCTTCGTCTGCGTGTCTTCGGCGACCAAAAAGGTGCATTTGAGTCTTACATTGAAGACTTGAGGGCTTTTTGTGTTGTGATGCTCCTGTGTAGATTTATTGGAGAGGCGTGGAGGAACAATCTGTTGCATTTGTTGTATTTTTCTGCAATCACGGACGTCATGTCCATAGATTTTGCAGTTTGAGCAGAAAGGTGTGTTTTTGCGCTTTATGCAATCTGAATACATATGACCCTTTCGCTGGCAGAAATTACACGTGATGTTACGGAGACCAGTGCATCTCTATCCGAGTTTCTGGTATCAGTGTTTGTTGATGGCCTTTGCCGTGACTGTGATGAACCTGCATTATTCACATTGCATGAAATTTGATTTGGGTTTGGAGCTCGAGGTGATGCGAACATAGGTGCAGATGGTATTTAATAGTAAGGAACTCTATAGTAAGTTCTCACTCGTAGATTTGGGTCTACTGGAGCCATTGGGGGAGCTTGTGCCAGAGGACTCTGGACGAATGTAGCACCTTGCTGTAGTTTCTCCATGTCCAGGGCTTTTTGTATGAGAGCTTCTATATCGCCTTCCCCTGTGTGAGTAAATATTGACACAAATGTGGATTAGTTACTCCACTTTTAAGAGCATTTTTGGCGAAGTACATTAGCTGTGTTTTCAGAGCCGGGACTGCCTCAGCTCCATACTTCTGTGTCGCTGCCTCGTTACAAATCGTCGACAACTGTTTCAATCTTGTAATGAAAACAGTGGGAGATTCCAACGGGTTCTGGCGTGTGGTGATCAATCTATTCACCAATTCCTGGTAAGTCTCACGGGGAAGGTATGCTCTGTTGAAACGTTCCTCTACCTCAGTGAATGAAGTAGGGACGTCTGAAGCGAATATCTGATATGCATAACCTCTTAATCTCGTGGGGAGAACCTGAAAGAAAGCCACCTTTTCTTCATCGCCAAGGCACTGCATAATTTGCTTGCAGCAGCCGATGAAGGTCTGTAGCTCACGTCCCATTTGTGGGGTATTTTCACCCGAAATAAAGGGACGAGCTGAGCTGTTAGCTTAGCTACTTTTGCGTAGTCCACCATTGTGCGTAGTCTATTGACTGGAAATTTAAATTTGGGTGGACTAACTGGGCTTGCTTTTGGACTGATTTCCGTGAAGGATTCTTCGAGCCAGTCAATCAGCAGTTCTTCGGGAGTTGGTTCAGCTACCTCACCGTCACTGTCACTATCCCTATTAGCACTTTCACTTAACCTAACACTCTTATTCTTCTCTAAATATAAATTTGGAGTTTCTCCTTATCTGCAGGGAGGGAGCGCGTGGATTCAGTAAGCCTACTTAGTTCCTCACAGAACCGAACTGTGTTTTCCTTCAGTGTCTGTATTTGTGCGAATCTATCTTCGCGGGTTTGACTCAGTTTTTTGCTGAGTGAATCACACTGAGTAATGGCTAGCGTACCTGAATCTCGCGCACTGTCGAACAATTTATTTAAAAATTTGTAAAGACTTACTTGTCTATTAAGACCTGGCAGAAAGGTCCCGCTTCTGAGTCGAGGTCCTGTTGGCGATGACGGTTTATCTCCTGCAGCAGATGATATACCTTCACCGGGGTGCAGTGTATTGGCACCTGGGGTTAATCCCGCGTCGGCTAAATATGGAGAGTTTTCCCTCGTTGCTGCATCTGTTTCCTGCTGAGGTAGAGCAGGATTGCCGGCTGGCATATGATACGCTGTTTGCTGAAAGGGGGGCTCCTTGCCTGCTTAAGTTCCTCTAGTGTGATTGAGGGGGTTTCTTTAACAGCCTTCGAGCTCCCTCTGAATACTTGGTCGGTTGATTTCGGCTTACTTTTGCAGCTGGGGGGCCTTGCGCCGTCTTAACTTCCCCGGGATCTAGTTGAAAAGGGGGCTTATGAGCCGTCTTCGATTTCCTCTTCAACTCAGGATCGTTGTTCTTCAAATGGCTGATGATTTGATTCCGGGAACTTCGAGCTGGTTGTCGGGCTACTTCCAGCTGGCTTAATGCTCGTCTTTCTGGGAGGTTTTGGATGGTTTTCTACTTCCTTCGGTAGACTGTTAACTTGTATACCTCGGTGGTGCTTTTGCACTAATTGGGGTGAACGCTTGCCCGCTTGGAGCAGAAGCGCCTAGAGATGGTATATACCCGAGTGTTGGGGGTGACTTGGCCTGAGTGGCTTCGACAAGGGAACCCCTTAAGTTCGCAGGATAGCGGATTTTAAAGCTCTGACACCTTTCTATTTTGACTTTTAGAAAGCAGGCTTCCACTATCCTACCGGCTGCGCCAATTTGTTATATATATTATGTTTTGGGTGTACCAATATATATGTGTAACTATATGGGGTACTCACTGGCCCCGGGTGCCGTTACTCAGGTTGTCGCGTATCCCAATGGTTTTTGTTTTGATGGAACTGTGCGGAAATCAAAACACTCTTATTCTGGCCAATGCACAACCAATTATTTATTTCTCTCAAGCCTTTTATAAACTCCGTACAAACGTTCACTTATTTTACTGAACGGACTCTTAGTCCTCACAATTAGATACACACAAATTTACTTATATCTCAGTTATGAAACCAATCACAAAGAATGAATAGCGATCCCGACCGTGGTTTACAATCAACCTCTTTTTTCTCAGATTAAATACTTTCTTCGTGTTTTTTTAAAACTCGACTCTAGAAAACCGACCGCTTTTACGTCTTGAAATTGACTGCCTTGAGACTTAGATTTTTCAATTGTAAGTCTCTTCGTTCAGGATAGGGAAATACTTAATTAGCATTCCTATCCTGAGAAAATTATTTACCGCTGGGCATGTTTAAACATGGCCAGAATTATCGCGACGGACGATAGTTGCAATTGAAATTTGATCCTTCCATAAATCCAACCACCGTCTTGCTATCGTGCATACATTGTTGCGATCACAATGCATGCAGCTCGCGACAATTTGCTGATAAGAGCTTTTTTCGGTGAGGACTTGATCGTTTCAGTCTTCACCGACGTAAATTTTTCATGCGCCCGATGTGTATGTATGTATATATGTACATACATATCGTATTTACGACAAATATTACTGAAGGTAAGATTTATCGTGGTGCTATTTTTCTATCGAAACGACTTGGGTTGAAATTTAAAACTTTTATTTTTCCCAAGCCGCTTTGTGGGAAAAATATGTTGATTATAAATGAAGGAATGTTGCGCGTAGATGAAGAAATTGCTGATGCAACTTTCTTCGTATGCGATAGAGATAAGCCAACCGTGCTTTTAGGCATGATTGGCTTATGAAAATTTTAATTTTGTTTCTTGATGCCTTATGTATACAATTTGTATATGTCACACTAGTAAGCTGCTCCATTCATCTATACCAGGAGTAAAGCTAATAAGCTGCTCCATTCATCTCCACTAGGAGTAAAGCTAGTAAGCTGCTCCATTGAATCGCACTAGGAGTAAAGCTAGTAAGCTGCTCCATACGCATCGCTGCTCTACCTATCTCGGGAGAAATAAGTAAAAGCCCAATCATCTTGAAGGCACGTAATCTCAGTTTACCTACAGTAACCGTGCCGTGTTCCAGATCAAAAGGTGCTCAGATGAGAGTACCAGAAGTACATAAGAAACTCAACAACGTCCATCTTTCAATTTTAAATAAATAAATGGAAATTTTTGTTTTACGTGTGTTTTCTAGACCGTATTTGGAAATTAAACTTTCACCTGCAAATTTTACTGTGAAATTTCGTCAGTTTTGATGCAACGCCTGGACACTTTACGGTTCATGTATATACATACATACCTGCATATACATGCATATGAGCTACTAAAATAGCTGAAGTTTGCAGCACCTTTTACTTAGAGATAGGATTGTCCTGAAAATCCACTGGAAGCAAACCATTAATGCAGTACTAAATAACATTTAAACATACTTACTATCGATTATTAAGTATAATTTTTTTTATTAACTTCTTGCCCTTCCCTTCGGACACATCACGGTGGTAGTATTCTCTATCTTATCCCCTGATCGATTAACTCATTAGACAAGCTCAAAATTTTAACCCGTACGCGTCAACAGATTGTATCTTTGCTCGTGCGGTTGCCGTTTCATGTCATGGCACCCACTGAAAACCAAAGCTCAACAATGGAGATGAAAATAAGTGTGAGCGATGTATACAACTTGATCCCCGAATTTAACGGAGATCCTGCGGTGTTAGGAAAATTCATAGCCTGCGGAAACGTGTTGTTCTCATCTATAAAAACTGAAGCTGAGCAAAAGTTATTCCTGGATATTGTGAAAACTAAGCTCCAAGGCCCAGCATTTGAGTTAATTCAATACAAATCATGTAGTAAATGGGAAGATTTGGCAAAGGCTTTGAAAGAACAATTCCAAGAAAAGAAGTCTAGAACAGCACTTCAAAACCACATTAGATCTGCTAAATAGAACTATAGGGAATCAGTACAAGAATTTGGCGACAGACTGGCTCAACTACTTGCTTGCTTGAATTCGGCGACATATACAAGCATAACAGATCACACTGTACGTGAGTTTCTTATAAAGGAAAATAATGACTTAACTGTTCAAGCCTTTGAGGATGGCCTGAAACACCAAAACCTTAAACTATTATTTAAAGCACATGGCGAAAAGATCTCAAAGGGGCTATGCGATCGAACAATCCTCACGTCTCGACCGGGAGGAGACATCCTCCGGGGGTTTTGCGCGGATTTTTCCTAAACGTGCACCCAGTTGCCAGATATGCCATAGAGAAGGACATACCCAGGAATCCTGCTTTAGGAATACAAACCTACCGAATTTTATACTCAGGCAGGCGAAGAGAGAAGTCCAATATTTGACTTGTTCCTATTGCAGAAAATCCAACCCATTTCTCAAGAGACTGCCGATGTCGGTTGTCCCAAAATTCCCCACAGCCAACTTTGGTAATACAAGACAGAGAATGATGCCGCAGAAGCAACAGGGAAATAACTCCCACGCACGCTAAGTCCCTGATCAAAATAGAAGATATATGAGGACAAAAACAATAAATAATAGTCTATGTTTAGAATCTGAAGAGATGACGGGAAATGGAGCCTCCCGGGTGGAAGCAATCGGCGTTCCATCCCTAATTATGCACAAAGCCGACATTCACGAAATATAAATTATGCGATGAACGACGAAAATAGTGGAAGTTCAATAAAATCCACAATATCCCTCTGTACCTCAGAAGGGGAAGCAATTATATGTGTACCTTTCGAACCCTCTTTGAAAAAATATTCGACATTTCTAATTGATACTTGAGCCGAAGTGAGCCTAGTAAAATCCGAATGAAATTGTAAAATAGATAGGAATCATCCTGCCGGATGTATCTTATCGACTATTTCTGGCGAATCAATCGCAACACTGGGGACTATCTCTGGATATCTTAATTTATCATCGGAAAACGTAGATGTTAATTTAGAACATACCTTTCATTTGTTGGATAGCAGAGCCAATTTAAAATATAACGGTATTCTAGGAAATGATTTCCTGCGAAAATATAAGTGCACGGTAAACTATGAAAAAAACGTGTTAGAACTTAAACATAATCAGAGTAATGTGAACCCTGGAAAAGTTGAGTACTCCGAAGAGACATTCGGGGGGAGTGTTATAACCCCGCAGCCTGAGTCCATGAATCTTCGAGAGAATCAAAATGGGTTCTTCAGGGAAAACTTTTCAAATCAAGAAACTTGTAATTTTAATAAAAATGCAAATGGGAATATGAGGAAAAATGTATCATTTTCGAATCCTCAAGTCAAATCTACGGATGCAGTTTGTAACAAGGTACAAAATAAGAAAAGGTAAAAGCGCAAGCTATACTTGAAAAGCAAAGAACAGGAAATACCGTTTTAATCAAAGATAAAATTGATGAAATGAATAAGAATTCGGATACTCATGGCACTAATAAGCAATACTATATAGGTGAAACTGACCGTATAGTTTTACCTGCTCGAAGCGAGAAAACTGTTCAGATTCCCTTTAAATGCAATAGAGAGATAGTCATTTTAAAAAAGCAAGTAGAACCGGGAGTCTACATAGCTAGTACTCTCGCGAAACCTGTTAATAAACATCTAAAAATCTCAATGATGAACTCCAACGAAAGTGAGGCGGAAATAAATACGAAAGAGCTCAATTTAGAATGGGACGATTTCGCTCGATTTGAAATAGTTGAAGCTGACCCTGACGGAGACACGGTAGAAGGTCGCTTAAAAAACCTGCATACAATGCTAGATCTTAAACATTGTAATACAGAAGAAAAAAACTCAATATTAAAAATTTGCCGACATTACAACGACTTATTCTATCTCGAAGGAGATTCCTTAACCTATACTAACGCGTTTACACATAAGATCATAATACACAACGATAAACCACCTGTTTACTTACGACCCCATATACTGCCCGAAGCATATCGCAATGAAATCCCTAAACAAGTCAACGAGATGCTGCAAAATGGTATTGTCAAGCCAAGTTCTAGTCGATGGAACTCACCTTTACTCCTCGTGCCGAAAAAAGCCGAGAGCTCTGGCATCAAACGATGGAGGGTGGTAGTGGATATTAGACGGTTGAACGAAATTACTATTGGAGACGCATATCCCTTACCCATTATAACTGATATATTGGATCAGCTGGGCAAATCCAAATATTACAGTACACTTGACTTGGTCAGCGGTTTCCATCAAATACTCATCGACAAGAGCGATAAAGAAAAGACTGCCTTCAGCGCTACATTTGGGCATTACGAGTATAATCGAATGCCATTTGGATTGAAAAATGCACCTGCTACTTTGCAGCGTTTGATGAATAATGTGCTCATGGGACTGCCGGGCATACAGTGCTTCGCATATGTGGATGATGTTGTTGTGTATGGATACGATCTAGAAGATTAATAAGCGTTTTAGATCGTCTAAGGCAACACAAACTGAAGCTTCAACCGGAGAAATGCAACTTCATTAAACGGGAATTAACTTATTTCGGTCATGTAATCTCAGAAAATGGCCTCAGTCCAGATCCGACGAAAATACAAGTAATAAAAACATTCCGTCGACCCAAACGAGCTAAAGATGTAAAATCCTTCCTGGGCTTTGCCGCTTACTACCGGAGATTCATACCTAATTTCGCAAATATCGCAAAACCATTGACAAAGCTCTTAAAGAAAGAGGTTCAATTTAAGTGGGACGCATTTTGCGACGAAGCATTTAAAAGTCTTAACCCTTGACCGCCCGGATGCGGTCACTGTGACCGCTGCAGGTCCTGGCTTACGCTTTCACTGCTAATACGCACTTCTCTCTCTCGGTACCTTCCTAGATCTGTACTTAAGTACATTTCAAAGAAAATTTAATTTTGCTGCACTGGAATGTTATTAAGAAAAAGCTGTGATTTTTCTGAAATTTCAGATTGATATTTTATTTTTGTTTACCTATAGCTCACGGAGGTAGTTTTTTTTTCTCTCTTTTTATGCTAAATAAAAGATTATAGTGTCTGTTATATTTTGCATTTTTTAAAAAAATTTCCCTGCAATATTTATGAAAATTAATTGCTACTACATTTGAGCGGTCACAGAGACCGCACTCGGCATATAGTGATACGAAAAAACCACCCGGACAGTTGAGGGTTAAAGAAAAATTGATTGAATACCCAGTACTGGCATATCCGGACTTTAGCAAAGAATTCTTGGTAACAACCGACGCTAGTGACCTAGCAATAGGGGCGGTTGTATCTCAAGGCGAAATTGGTGAGGATCGACCAATATCCTTCACAAGCCGTACCCTTAATTCCGCCGAAACGAGATATACTACAACGGAAAAGGAATTACTGGCAACCGTATTTGCTGTTAAACAGTTCCGACCATATATCTACGGGAAACCATTTACAATTTTAACGGATCATAAGTCGCTTCAATGGTTGATGCACTTGAAAGAGCCAACCTCTAGACTGGATAGGTGGCGAATATTACTCGAGGAATATAAGTATAGATCCGCTATAAACCCGGAAAGTACAATGCTAACGCTGACGCACTAAGTCGGATCACAAACCAGAATGACGATAAACGTCATATAAACGAAAAAGAAAAAGTCTGTGTTATAACTAGAAGCCATCAAAACTAATGCACAATGAAGATAACTACAAGGCCAAAGATGCAAGAATTAATACACCAATCGAGAACGACTCAGGTAATAACACCCCTAATGAATTCATCATAAAAACGATACCGGATTTAATATTTAAAAATAAACTAATACTGTTCAGCGATGAACCTACAAAAAAACAAAAAAAAGAAGAATCAATAAAAATTTTCCAAAGATATGAGTACTTATCTCATCCTGGCACCGCTCCCACGGAGTCCCTCGTTGAATTGCAGCTCCAGGGCCCATATAAATGAATTCCTGAAATTATTAGAATAAGAAATGTATTATATGAAGAAGAAATAATGAATTTTATATTGAAGTACAAAATGAAATCGTTACAACCAATGCATATCATCCTACATGCATAGTACAAACGTAAACAAATTACATATCAACAACAACAACACTGTGTTAAACTTCAAATGGTGATATTATGCTGAATTTCAGTCATCAACACCTGGAAGTTTAACCAATCTATGAAGTACTAATAGTAGAATAGAAATTCTATTGAAAACTAAGTTCCGGTCGGGCAATTCAGGTAAAATTCGTATAAATTTGACCTGTTGACAGCTGCCGCAAACAGAACAAAAATGCAAGAAAACTTGCGAAAATCATATTGCTATGTTGTAACAATGTTATAAAATCACTTTACTAGAGCTCGTAAGTAAAATTGCGCACCTGAATTATGTGATTAAGTGCATAAGCATCAAAGGTAAATATCGCACCTGGTACAGGTTAGGATATTTACATTCGGGAAAAATCAAAAGATTGAGCACACAAACACCTAAACTCAATACACAACCACTATTACTTGGCACCATTCAACACTTACCTGTAATTAAATCACAAAGGGCCACTAAAAAATACTCGCGAAAACTTTGAAGGCGCGAAACACTTACAAACCGCGGACCTGTCACCTTCGTATATTGTCAACATATGACATATGAAATCGGGGTGTTTTTTAAAGAGGAATACAGTGGCAGCGCTTAAAAAGTCGTCATGAAAAGATATTTAAGATTTTTAGTTTTCTCATAAGCATAATGAGAAAGAAAGAGATAGCTAGTGGGAACGAGATAAATGAAAAATTGCGTTCCACACTTAAATTATTGAAAATGGATGCCAAATTTTAATCAGCGCCATGTTATGGCACAATTTAAACTTTTTACCAGCATTTGTAAGAAATAATAAAGAATAAGAATTTTTCATTGGAAGATAATAAAATGAAAAATTCCACATCAAATGAAAATAATAGTAATGAACGAAAAATTATTTTCTTGTAGAAATTTACATTATGGTTGTAGATTCCACAGAAAAATGGCTGTTCAGGCTCTATGTAAAGAGGTGCAGTGCCATGGATCACTCTCTTGCGTTTTCAAAACTCACAGAGTTAACATCTCATACGAATTATAGTGCATAATATCTTTTTTGGTGAAATAATCTAATTGTGAAATTTGGATAGCTACCATCCAGTAAGGTTTGTGCAAGCTCACATGCAATTAGGTGGAGGACATTTTAATTGTTTAGAAAACTAGTTGGTGATAGTTTTAGTCAACAGTGTGAAATTTGGTGTAATTTTTTTTGAAGTTTTTTGTAGTATTTTAATTTTTGTAGATTATTTGAATTATGAATAAATAGAATATCACATTAAGAATACAGTACGATTTAATTAAAGTAAAAATATAGTGGTAAATTTTTAGTGTACAATTAGTTCATGTCAGATATCTTCCCGTCTTGGGTTAGCTTGGACAAATCTGCGAACTAATTTTGCTTGTTCGAATAAATGTGTATACATAGTATCTAAATACATTAGATAATTTTTAATTAAGATTAAAGTGCGTAAAAACGTGAGGAACACTATAAATAAATCGAATGTAAACTTACTTCAATTTGTTCTGAATTTAACTTTCCGCTACACTAACAGTAACCACCCCACAGTTAGATTTATTGGTAATTCCATTCAGGAATTCCCTGTTATCGTAACAAATACATACAAAATTTCTTTTACTATCAGTAATTGAAGCTTGCGAAGAAATCGCACTCAAAAATCATGTAAACGATTATGTGAGTCCAGAAATCGGAGAATTAAAAATCTTCCATTATAAGCCCACAAATACAGACTTCATCGCAGCAAAAGCCATATTACCCTTAAGAACAGAGAAAGACAGGAAAATATTAGCTAAAGTAGTTACAAAGATCCACGAGTATTGTATAAAAAACCAGTTATACCGCATAGGTATAGCTATTCCCGCGACAGACATGTCCACGGCGAGCAAAGTAAAACGTATTCTCGGAGAATCTATGAAGGGAGCGAACATTCAGGTATATGTATTCAACGACAGAAAGGTACACCTAAATAATCCCGAAGATATAATGAACGTTATAAACGAAAACCATAATACACCCCTGGGCGGACATCAAGGAGTGTCTCGCAATTTAAAGCGTTTAAAATCGAACTACTTTTGGCCCACAATGTTTAAAGTTGTAACAAACTTCATTCGCAAATGCGAATCTTGCCAAAAGAATAAGCTTCTAAGAAACCCTCCTGTTCCAATGAAAATTACAATCACAAGTTCCAGACCATTCGAGAGAATAGCGTTAGACATTGTAGGACCATTGCCCATAACCTATGAAGGTAACAAGTATTTGTTAACATTTCAAGATGACTTAACCAAGTCTTCTGAGGCGCTGCTTATAAAAAACGCTGAGGCAACCACTGTTGTCAGATCTCTTGTTGAAAACATTATTTGCCGACATGGCATCCCGGAACCCATACCTACGGATCAAGGAACTAATTTTCTAAGTAACATATTCAAGGAAACTTGAAAGTTGCTTAAAGTCAGGAAAATAAATACGATGCCCTACCACCCGCAAACCAACGGTGCACTAGAGCGCAGTCACCGAACCCTTGCGGAGTAACTTTGACATTATGTCAACCAGGATCCTCTCACTTGGGACACCTGGATTCCCTACGCTATGTTTGTGTATAACACAACACCACATATCAGTACTAACTATAGTCCATATGAACTCTTATATGGATACCCAGCATACCTCCCAAACAGTTTAGGACAAAAACCACAAATTTCATATAACACGAACACTATGCTAAAATCCCGTTCACAGCATGGCTACCATATAGCTAAGGAAACATTATATAGGAAGAAAATTCAGTCAAAACAGTACTATGACAAAAACACTTTGGAAAAAAGATTCAATATAGGAGATAAAGTACTTGTCAGAAACCAAAATCGTAAAAACAAATTTTCCTCACTTTTGGAAGGACCTTGCGAAATCGTTAAGGTGCTATCACCGGAAAATTCTGTCATCAAATTGGGCAATAAAATAATGACCATACATAATAACGACCTCAAACTCTTTAGTGAATAGAAATAATTAAGTCTGTCTTCATCACTATATGAGTAATGAAACAAAAAATGTTGATACAAAGAAAAGCCTACAAATTGCATATATTGCATTGATCGAACTCCATTTCAGATCATGGGGCCTACGATATTAATTTCGAGTCTCTTAATTGTTCCTTATGGGAGCACTTTTGACATAACGACAATAAAACAGAATCCGGGCATATATTTCGAAGAAATCGGAAGAGTGGAGCTTTACTCAAATGAGTGGAAGGTAGCTGTGTTTTATGATATCAGGATTTTGGACACGACACTTAAACACATTTCAAAGTACGTAGCAGAAATAAATACGCTATGTGGAATGTTAAGAGATGACACGGGCTTCGGAATTATCTGCAATAGCACAGTTCTTGGGGTAAATCACTTACTATCCGACATGAAGGATAAATACAATCTACTCCAAAATAACAACAATAGACAAAAGCGAGTACTTTTTGATGTCATTGGTATTGTAAGTAAGACATTATTCGGAACTTACTTTGAATGAAGAAGATGCAAAATATTATAATACCGAAAAACTGCGTTACAACGAAAACCATTTACTGTCTCTCATAAAGAACCAAACTATCATAATGGAAACGACAGCAAATGTCTTTAATAAGTCCCAAAGTGCCATTAACGGGCAAATCTCGGCATTAAACACGAGAATTCTTAGAGTCAGAACCATGGTTGAGTAATTATCCAACATCACTCATAATCAACGAACAATTTCCGAAATGGAATCCCTTACTTCTCTAACCATTCTTATTATCTTGCGTTACCATAATAACATTATCATTGATTTGGTAACTGACGTGCGACATGGAATACCGCACCCAGCGATAGTCACACCAGCTCAATTGGAGACTATCTTAACCACCATTCGAAAGGAAATTTCAAATGAGATAAGCCTCCCTACGAGCTTAAAAGATGAAAATTTTCTCTCTCTTTATCGTATAAGTCATATGAGTACATCCATTCAGAAAGATAGGATTAGCTAAGAGTTAAAAATACCCCTACCATATAAAGAGAATTATCAGTTGTAAGCTAATACCTCCATCTACCGAGCATCAATGGAAATTTGCTTTCATACAACCCTCCATGAAATTTCTTATTATTGATTATAAAAAAGAACATTATTATGATCTAACCTCGGAGGAACTAGCAAATTGTGTCACTGAGAATCATGACTTATACCAGTGTCGGAGGGTGCATCCACTTTTTAATATCGACCCAAAGAATAGTGGCTGTAAACTACAGCTTATAAAATGAGATAAAATCCTACCTTCGTCTTGTAACATAAGACAATCTAATTTTACAACTGTTTTGATCCAATTATCTCCAGCAAATAAGTGGCTGTATTCCACTCTGGAGAACCTTAGTTTTGACGAGATCTGCCAAGATCAAATAAAGCCTTACACCCTAACTGGGGTTGGAATAGTCGAAATTCCTTCCAACTGTTACCTAAGTACGCCAGATTTGACTATACGGGGATATAATTCAAAGACAACGCAAATTAAGAATTCATTCATACCATCGTTAAATATAACGGAAACTCTATCTAAATTCAGCAAGTCTCCAAGAAACTAAACCAAAATACACAGTTGAAGATGACTTTTCAACTTTGTCAGACCAAATAAAATTTTTGAAAGAGGAAGAACAAAAAGAATTAAAACCCCTAGACGGACATACCATACACCACTACATACTAGGATATGTAGTACTTTCAATAACATTATTAATTGTAATTTTTATGGCTTATAAACACTGCAAGAAAATTGCTAATGATAGAAGGAACGTGAACCCTACCTCACTCAAAATTACAGAAAGAGAAGATGCAAAAGACGCATCCATAGTTTTCACTTGACAATCAAGTTAGACGCCAGTCTTTCTCTTTAAGATTCTTTTCCCTCAACCATTTATATATATTATTAAGGAATAATAATAAATATAAAAAAAAAATTTAATAAATTTTAATTTTAAATATCGAACATTTATACATTTACCCAATATATGTAACAACCTAATATACACTTATACTTAGTCTTCAAAAAAAAAAACACAAAAAAAATGTTAATTAGAAATAAAAACTATAAACAAGGAGAACTTTATATAATAACAACAAATTGTTGCTACTATATGTAGACTCATTTAAACACTAGATAACAGCAATAAATATAAAATATATAAATAAAAAATATATATATGTATATAAATAAAAAACAACATCAAAATTTTTATAAATATAATCAATTTCTTTTAAATACTTATTTTTTATGATTAAATACTATATCATTTTTTTGCACTTACCATTTTGTGACTAGGTATTATCTAATATCATTTTATGCTTATATTTTTGACTACATATAAAACATAGATATCATTTTAATACTTACCATTAAGACTAGATAATTATACTAGATAAGTACTATCTCATTTTATATTTACTATTTGTGGCTAGATATAGCATATATATAAAATCATTTTTACATTTACTTTATTATCAGATATCATTCTATACCTATAAGAAAAAAAAAAAAAGAAAACAACAGGACTATTTCGACCCGACCGCTATACCACGTAAATTTTGTCTTTACCTATAAATAGTAAATGCCAAGAAAAAAAAACTTCCTGTTCAATACATCTTGGGTCTTATTCGTACAGAAAATTCTTCACCCTTCAGGCTATGAATTTTCTTCTTCTAAGGCGGAAGGGATGTTTTGATCCTAAAATCACAGCAATATACCTAATTACTTACCTCCTATGGATTTTCCGTAACATGAACAGAATATCATACCATGCATTCATGTTCACAAATTTCTTACCATGCATATTTCTAGTTATACTTACCCCATAAATTTCCATAGACCTCCTAAAAATGCCCAAATCTTCAAATTACTTACCGCCATAAATTTTCTCTAGCATGAATAGTCCACTTGCATAAAATGCTTACTTGACACTTTTGTACACACATAACTCAAAGAGTTAATGTGCTTCATATTGCTTATCGCTCAAAATATCAAGAGCAAGATCCAATTACAGACCCAAGCCAACAAATTAACAAAGGCACATGCCCAGCCTAGCAAAACTCGCTCGCCTTATTTTTTCCAATTTTTCCGATTGGTCAGTTGAACGCACCAATGATAGAATACTTTGAATTTTTTGCTGACGCAAGGCGGCACCCATTTCCCGTGATAAAATATGTTGCACTGCTAATAGGGTGGCAGTTCAGGAAAAGCACTCTTTCAGTATACGCGGTCGGAAGTCGGGATTAATTAAAAAGTTTTAATGTTTTAAAATTCAAAGTGTTGCTAATTAATAATTTTGTAATTTTGTTTAAATTAAATTAAATTAAAGCAATTGGAGTTAAATCCAATCTTTTGTCTAGGAAGAGTGTTTATTTTTTAAATCCCACCTGAATCTCCCCTTGTGCCGCTCTTCTCCACAGGAAAGCACGGCGGTACGTGGGTTACAACATGTGAAAGCAAACCGATGCATTCGCCACTCTAGAAAAATATCTTTGAGATCCTTTTGCAATCTTGGCCCTGCTGACATCTGATCATTAAGACTTATTCCGGTATTAGTTTTCACGGAGGCGTCGAATACTACCCTTAGCTTTGTGGTAGTGCTATCATCCTTGAAAACTGTGTTACGGTTGAATTGCCGGATCTGTTAAAAGGGAAGGGAAAATTATTTGCTAAATAAAAGTCAGTGAAAAATGTTACTTAAAGGGTAAAAAGATATTAGCATACTGCAGTTATGTTCAATTTCAGATCACCCAATTTAATCACGGCGGCTTGAAGGGAGAGAGAGCTGAAAGGAGGAAGCGGAATGATGTCGAAAAGCATGCATGAGGTCTAAAGAAAGAAGAGACTTGCATCAAACCTGGGGCCGTTAAAGATGGCGAATTCAGTTTTAATTTAAGTTTGTCGAGTACTGTTAAGTAAACTCAAGCGAGTGAATGGAATTAGGAATACAAATTTGAATAACGAACATGAATTTAACACAAGAATATTAGTAGTTTGTAATAGCAGTAATTAAAATAAAAAGGAATTCAAAAAAAATTTATAAAGCTAACCGGAAAGTAATATGTAATAAGAATTTGTATTGTCGAAACAGGCAAAGTAAAGATGTGCTACTATAGACCTAATGTTAATATCCATAGTAATTTTCACACTTATCTTGAACGGTACACGGACTTAAATGTTGTTAAGCCTAGAATGGGCCCGGGTAAGTCGTTTTGGCTTTCTTTCTTAGCAAAAACATCTGAGAAGAAAACCTTGCAAATTAACAGAAATTAAACGAAAATAAGTTTGCCGTGATTGCCTGCCTTAGACCTGTTAACTTTGAATTAAACAGAAATAATAACACGCCAAAGCCACAGGGAATATCAACTTGAAAGTAGAAAGGAAATGGTCGTGTAAACTAGTACGCTCAAATGATTCAGTCATCATCGAGCATAAATCTAGTCCGGCCCACGAACGGAGTTTGATACTTTTTGTAATCTCTGGTTTAGCGGCGGGTGTTTTTTTTTTTACAGAGGCAACAGGAAGAGACGGTTTTTTTATAGCAAGAAGGCGGTCAGGTAATCGAGAGCAACGAGAAGTTATAATAAAAGGAAAATAATTAAAAGATTTAAAAAAAAGAAGAACTGGAGTTGAAAGAAGTGAAGACATCGGTTCGTTTTTTGCGAAGAAATAAACCCAGAAGAAAAAAGGTTAAGCGGATTACTCAGGATTTTTTTTTCCGACGATGGTCAGCGGCCAGGAATTAGCGGTCCCTGCACCATTCCAAAATAAGTTTCGTTTTTCATTTATTAGAAGACTTTTTTTTCAATAAAAGGAAAATAATAAATATTAAAACCATCATAAAGCCATATGAAGAGTATTGCCTATGAGAATTCTCCTTCGTTATCAGTATTTACTTTGCCTTGTTAAGGATAGTTTTCAAGACCTGGGCTACGAGGCAACCCTAATCAGGGCATACTTTACGTACGAAAAGCAGCAGGTAACAACTGCGTGATGAGGTAAGTAATATATTTTTTCGTTTGGTACTGTAGATTGATCTACTAGTTTCATGTGTTTCAGACTTAGATATTCTCGAATTTTTTGTATTCTGTTTCTAAGGCTGCATTTTTTAGGAATCGTTTCTGTAACTGATGAAGTCGTATTACTGCCATATTGATGGAATTTCCCAAAGGCCTCTTCATGATTCGTCCTTGTTCAAATGGAATCCGCACCTTGTATCTTGAATAAGTTCTTTTATAAAAGTTTTCGACTTCTGCTTCTTCGGGGGTACTTTTTCGTGTTTCAGTGAGCTCCTCTATTTCCCAAAATTTTCTCAGCTGTTCTTCTACACTTGTTTGTGCTACCAAACACACAGCCTTATTATTGTATTTCATCTGAGCTTGAATATTGCCTGAAAAAATCCAACCAAACCTTGTACAACGCGCTATTGGAGTACCCGTAGGCCCCTTTATAAGACCGTCAAGATGTTTTTTGAGCAAAGACATCGGCGCTGAGTATAACAGCTATGGGTCCTGGCCTATCATAATTGGGATCTGCTAATTCCAGTTTTTCCACATGCTCCCATTTCCATTCACCTTTCTGTACAGCAGGCAGTACCTGTGTTAGTTTCTTCAGAACCAAGCCTGTTAGAGATAGTTGGAAGCTAGATGATATGACTGGACGAATGTGAAGATTGATCGCACTTTGAACCTTTGCAGTCTCTGTTGCTCCTAACCCGCATATAGCCATGTGAGTTTTGATTTTTAGCAGTTTTAAACCTTGAACTGCGTTTTCCGTAATGAAACTGGCTTGGGAGCCTTGATCAATCAATGCTCTCAATATTTTTTCATTACCGCTCCTAGATATAGCTTTTATTAGTGCGGTTGCTAGCAAGACCTGATGTCCTACCTTATTTTGTGCAATAAGAGATTGGACTTGGCAAGCTGTTCGTTCTGACTGGCTTTGATTATTTGTTTTATATCTTTCGGCGGCCTTTGTTGTTACCTGGGTAGCTGCTGAGTGGTTACCTAATTTAGCCAGCGCATTTGCTGAATAAAGCATTGTATTGTGCTTCTGCCGGCAAACTCTGCACCTGTTTAGACTGGTGCAGCTCCTGTAATCATGAGATGCGCTGAAACACTTAATGCAGAGTTTTTCTTTTCTTATGAATGCTTCCCTTTGTTTGGCATTCATGTTTAAAAATTTGTTGCAGCTAAAAATTACGTGTGACTCATTGCAAACCTTGCAAGATGGTTTCTTCGTACCTTTATAGCTTTTGAATGGCTGCTGTATTGTAGTGGGTTGTACTTCGAAATTTATTGACGATTGTTGCCCTCGTCTCCCAGCCAGTGCTTCAAGTGTCTAAAATCTATTATCTAAAAATAAATAGAAATCATCCAGGCTTTGTATTTCTCGGGGTTCTTTTAGTCCTAACACATATAATTTGTGAGTTTCTTGGTCAACCATTTGCATTAAAATGTGAATAATAATTACTCCCCAATTTTTTGTATCCACTCCAAGATTTTCTATGGCTGCGAGACATTCTTTTGAAGTATCGTGAAGTTTCTTTATCCCGTGCGGTGATTCTGTTGTTAAGGTGGGAACTGAAAACTTTGTATCCAATTGAGCCGAAACGAGAAGACGTGTATTATTGTATCTGTTGTTTAATAATTTCCAATCGGCTTCGTAGTTTTCATCCGTAACTTGAAGGTGGCTTACAATTTTGCGCGCTTCACTCTTCAAATTAGTTTTCAAATAATACATCTTTTGAGTATTTCCTTGGTGCTCGTCATTATGGATAAGTTGAGTAAACAGGTCATGGAAAGATTTCCATTCCATATAATTGCCGGAAAATGTTGGTACGCTCAGCGAAGGTAATTTGAGTTTTGGATACTGAGGAAGAAGAAATGTTGCTTGCTCTCTCCTACTGATCTGATGCGACTGATTAGTAACCCTTTCCTGAAGCCTTATAATTGTCGTCTGATACACATCCTCAAGCTCGATATGGCGAGTTTCGGTGATCTCAGTCGGAATTGTTGAGCGTGCTGCGACTTCAATATGACTTTCTGATATAGTTTTCCAAAAGTCTTTTAGCATTTTAAACTTATGAAGAAGATAAGCATTACTATGTTGCGAACCTTGTTCATCTCGAATTTTCTGCACCAATCTCTCAAATGCCTTAATCTTTATTTCTTGCCTTTTATGGCGTAATATTTCTTCCACTGAAACCTTATTTTGGTTCTCTTCTTGCTTGTGATTCCATTCCACTGCTTACTGGTTGGGTTACCACTGGAGGTGGCTGATTTACTTGTAATTTCACTCGAGATGGCGGTTGCTTTTGCTGTTCCTTTTGTGTTGTTAGTTCATTTGAACCTGCTTCTAATAATTGTTTCGTGTTTTGGTAAAGCTTTCTTACTTGATTGAAGTTATCTTTTTGAAAATATGGATGTTCGTTGTTTGCATTAAGAGGTTTTGAAGCTCGTTGTCGTTGCGCACGAACTCTTCCCACAAATCGTTCAATTTCACAATTCGTTCTTTGAAGTATTTCTCATTCTTTGGTTCCAGAAGATCCTTTTTAAGATTACTTTGAACATTACCTATTTCGTCTGCCAACAACTTCTGGTCGCCCGCAAGATCATCCATTGCCAATTGCTATTTTCACTGTAATGGAAGATACTTTAATTAAGATGTTTTAAGAATATAATGTTGCCAAGGTCTTCTAGTTGCGGCAATTGTATCCGAAAATTCATTTCCAGTCAATTACAGCACGGCGAGTTTAGCCGGTATAGCGAAGCCAATATCAGATTGTGTTATCACTGTCACACAAGTATGTTGCTTCTGTTTATTTTCTTTGCAATTAAGAGGTCCTACCACTGGTGGGGGACCCTCTAAATTATAATACTAGTTTTCCTGCCTCACACAGGCTGGAGCAAAACAACTGCTGAGATGTCGGCTGCTTTGAATGTAGCCAAGCTGGAGCTGCTAAGGTGGTGCTGCTAGTTTTGCTGCCTCACACACGCTGGTGCAAAACAACTGCTGAGATGTCGGCTGCTATGAATGTAGCCAAGCTGGAACTGCTATGGATATAGCCAAGCTGTTGCTGCTAGTTTTGCTGCCTCACACAGGCTGGAGCAAAACAACTGCTGAGATATCGGCTGCTATGAATGTAACCGAGCTGGAGATGCTATGGATATAGCCAAGCTGATGCTGCTAGTTTTGCTGCTTTACACAGGCTGGAGCAAAGCAACTGCTGAGATGTCAGCTGCTATGAATGTAGCCGAGCTGGAGATGCTATGGATATAGCCAAGCTGATGCTGCTAGCTTTGCTGCTTTACACAGGCTGGAGCAAAGCAACTGCTGAGATGTCGGCTGCTATGAATGTAGCCAAGCTGGAGCTGCTATGAATATAGCCAAGCTGGTGCTGCTAGTTTTGCTGCCTCACGCAGGCTAGAGCAAAACAACTGCTGAGATGTCGGCTGCTATGAATAAAGCCATGCTGGTGCTATGGATATAGCCAAGCTGGTGCTGCTAGTTTTGCTGTCTCACACAGGCTGGAGCAAAACAACTGCTGCGATGTCGGCTGCTATGAATGTAGCCAAGCTGGAGCTGCTATGGTATAGCCAAGCTGATGTTGCTAGTTTTGCAGCCTCACACAGGCTGGAGCAAAACAACTGCTGAGATGTCGGCTGCTATGAATGTAGCCAAGCTGGAGCTGCTATGGATATTGCCAAGCTGGTGCTGCTAGTTTTGCTGCCTCACACAGGCTGGAGCAAAACAACTGCTGAGATGTCGGCTGCTATGAATGTAGCCAGGCTGGAGCTGCTATAGATATAGCCAAGCTGGTGTTGCCACGCTGGTTCGTTTACAAAGCGTGCCTCGAAGGACCATATGATGATTCAGACAACAAAAAACCTTTGAAAATGTTAACTTTATTTTGGTACAAATTTAGAAGTCTTACCACTGGTGGGGGACACTCTTAATTGCACTTCTAAATTATAACTGACCTTATGATGATAGTTACTCTATTTATATAATTATTTACCTGCAGTGCTTCGTATTCTCATTTGTAGGAAATTTTGCGTTCTGACGATAAAATTGCTGACATGGCAGCTGAGCAGTCTTGGAAATAATTTACAGACTGAAATGAAATGCGACGCGTATACTTTTAGATACTATAGGAATTTGAGGTAGAGGAAAATATTTGTTAACGTTCTACAAATAAATTCCAGACAAGATGTAAATGAAATTATGAGAACACGAACTACCTTAGGAAAATATAAACTTTTGCTTTTCATGTATAGGCTTACACATTTGCGATATGTAAGCTTTTTATACAGGTACTATATGCTATTTTATTTCTCCTATTTTATATTTATGTAGCATTAGTACTAACAAAAAAAATTTTCTTTAGTATTACTAATCTAATTATTTTAATTTCTATATACTTTTTGTATATAGTGTACCAGGGCTACTCCTTTTGTTTCAATTTTACATTGATTTGGTGATCTATGTTGACAGTGTCCGTGTTCCATTTTTTAAACGATTTGGACTGATTTTGTTTTAGCGAGGTTTCTAGTTCGCCTTAAACTGGGTTGGGGAGCAGGAGTTCGTTCTTCTAAAGGGATTCCCTCTGATGAAATTTCGGGGTTACCTTGTGGTTGATTTCTCTATATATAACTTGTACGAGTAAGTTTTCATGTCTGCGATGTGGAAGGAGGCATCATTCTTTACTTCACAGGAATAATGTTACTCCAAGGGTCTCGACCCCATTTAAGCCAAGGGAGCAGCAATCAGAAGCTCAACCTTGTAATTCACCTTCCACATCCAATAACACTCTTCACACGCTCCTCGCAAAAAACCAACGTACCAAACAAGCACTGCTTGCAAAAGCACTGTTAAACGTTCCTGATGCTGCTAGTTTTGCTGCTTTACACAGGCTGGAGCAAAGCAACTGCTGAGATGTCGGCTGCTATGAATGTAGCCGAGCTGGAGATGCTATGGATATAGCCAAGCTAATGCTGCTAGTTTTGCTGCTTTACACAGGCTGGAGCAAAGCAACTGCTGAGATGTCGGCTGCTATGAATGTAGCCAAGCTGGAGCTGCTATGAATATAGCCAAGGTGGTGCTGCTAGTTTTGCTGCCTCACACAGGCTAGAGCAAAACAACTGCTGAGATGTCGGCTGCTATGAATAAAGCCGTGCTGGTGCTATGGATATAGCCAAGCTGGTGCTGCTAGTTTTGCAGCCTCACACAGGCTGGAGCAAAACAACTGCTGAGATGTCGGCTGCTATGAATGTAGCCAAGCTGGAGCTGCTATGGATATTGCCAAGCTGGTGCTGCTAGTTTTGCTGCCTCACACAGGCTGGAGCAAAACAACTGCTGAGATGTCGGCTGCTATGAATGTAGCCAGGCTGGAGCTGCTATAGATATAGCCAAGCTGGTGTTGCCACGCTGGTTCGTTAACAAAGCGTGCCTCGAAGGACCATATGATGATTCAGACAACAAAAAACCTTTGAAAATGTTAACTTTATTTTGGTACAAGTTTAGAAGTCTTACCACTGGTGGGGGACACTCTTAATTGCACTTCTAAATTATAACTGACCTTATGATGATAGTTACTCTATTTATATAATTAGTTACCTGCAGTACTTCGTATTCTCATTTGTAGGAAATTTTGCGTTCTGACGATAAAATTGCTGACATGGCAGCTGAGCAGTCTTGGAAATAATTTACAGACTGAAATGAAATGCGACGCGTATACTTTTAGATACTGTAGGAATTTGAGGTAGAGGAAAATATTTGTTAACGTTCTACAAATAAATTCCAGACAAGATGTAAATGAAATTATGAGAACACGAACTACCTTAGGAAAATATAAGCTTTTGCTTTTCATGTATAGGCTTACACATTTGCGATATGTAAGCTTTTTATACAGGTACTGTATGCTATTTTATTTCTCCTATTTTATATTTATGTAGCATTAGTACTAACAAAAAAAATTTTCTTTAGTATTACTAATCTAATTATTTTAATTTCTATATACTTTTTGTATATAGTGTACCAGGGCTACTCCTTTTGTTTCAATTTTACATTGATTTGGTGATCTATGTTGACAGTGTCCGTGTTCCATTTTTTAAACGATTTGGACTGATTTTGTTTTAGCGAGGTTTCTAGTTCGCCTTAAACTGGGTTGGGGAGCAGGAGTTCGTTCTTCTAAAGGGATTCCCTCTGATGAAATTTCGGGGTTACCTTGTGGTTGATTTCTCTATATATAACTTGTACGAGTAAGTTTTCATGTCTGCGATGTGGAAGGAGGCATCATTCTTTACTTCACAGGAATAATGTTACTCCAAGGGTCTCGACCCCATTTAAGCCAAGGGAGCAGCAATCAGAAGCTCAACCTTGTAATTCACCTTCCACATCCAATAACACTCTTCACACGCTCCTCGCAAAAAACCAACGTACCAAACAAGCACTGCTTGCAAAAGCACTGTTAAACGTTCCTGATGCTGCTAGTTTTGCTGCTTTACACAGGCTGGAGCAAAGCAACTGCTGAGATGTCGGCTGCTATGAATGTAGCCGAGCTGGAGATGCTATGGATATAGCCAAGCTAATGCTGCTAGTTTTGCTGCTTTACACAGGCTGGAGCAAAGCAACTGCTGAGATGTCGGCTGCTATGAATGTAGCCAAGCTGGAGCTGCTATGAATATAGCCAAGGTGGTGCTGCTAGTTTTGCTGCCTCACACAGGCTAGAGCAAAACAACTGCTGAGATGTCGGCTGCTATGAATAAAGCCGTGCTGGTGCTATGGATATAGCCAAGCTGGTGCTGCTAGTTTTGCAGCCTCACACAGGCTGGAGCAAAACAACTGCTGAGATGTCGGCTGCTATGAATGTAGCCAAGCTGGAGCTGCTATGGATATTGCCAAGCTGGTGCTGCTAGTTTTGCTGCCTCACACAGGCTGGAGCAAAACAACTGCTGAGATGTCGGCTGCTATGAATGTAGCCAGGCTGGAGCTGCTATAGATATAGCCAAGCTGGTGTTGCCACGCTGGTTCGTTAACAAAGCGTGCCTCGAAGGACCATATGATGATTCAGACAACAAAAAACCTTTGAAAATGTTAACTTTATTTTGGTACAAGTTTAGAAGTCTTACCACTGGTGGGGGACACTCTTAATTGCACTTCTAAATTATAACTGACCTTATGATGATAGTTACTCTATTTATATAATTAGTTACCTGCAGTACTTCGTATTCTCATTTGTAGGAAATTTTGCGTTCTGACGATAAAATTGCTGACATGGCAGCTGAGCAGTCTTGGAAATAATTTACAGACTGAAATGAAATGCGACGCGTATACTTTTAGATACTGTAGGAATTTGAGGTAGAGGAAAATATTTGTTAACGTTCTACAAATAAATTCCAGACAAGATGTAAATGAAATTATGAGAACACGAACTACCTTAGGAAAATATAAGCTTTTGCTTTTCATGTATAGGCTTACACATTTGCGATATGTAAGCTTTTTATACAGGTACTGTATGCTATTTTATTTCTCCTATTTTATATTTATGTAGCATTAGTACTAACAAAAAAAATTTTCTTTAGTATTACTAATCTAATTATTTTAATTTCTATATACTTTTTGTATATAGTGTACC
Organism: Dioctria linearis; assembly: GCA_963930735.1. Taxonomy (NCBI): domain Eukaryota; kingdom Metazoa; phylum Arthropoda; class Insecta; order Diptera; family Asilidae; genus Dioctria; species Dioctria linearis. The sequence goes on from OZ005742.1 coordinate 196,201,869, forward strand.
AGGGCTACTCCTTTTGTTTCAATTTTACATTGATTTGGTGATCTATGTTGACAGTGTCCGTGTTCCATTTTTTAAACGATTTGGACTGATTTTGTTTTAGCGAGGTTTCTAGTTCGCCTTAAACTGGGTTGGGGAGCAGGAGTTCGTTCTTCTAAAGGGATTCCCTCTGATGAAATTTCGGGGTTACCTTGTGGTTGATTTTTCTGTTGTCCCATCTTGATGACAACAGGGTTAAGATATTTTACTGCGACCACAATCATTATGGCCAGAACAAATAGGCCCGTAAATGATATAGAGGTGGTGGACAGGATATGGGAGTTTCTGCTCGATACCTTATTACTGTATTGGTCTAATTTGTGTTGGATATCTTCCAACGAATGGGTGTCAGTATAAATTGATTTATGGATATTGTCTCCCGTTAAAATCTCGATTTTCCCCAGACTGTGGTTTTGAATTTCCTGTAAAATTTTAGTCAGGTTTACTTTGTGGATATCTACTCTGACCTTTGGATTTAAGCACTTTGTCACCTATTTGAACTTGACATGGTTGCGTTATCTCAAGTATCCCTTGTCCTTCCAGTTTCGAGATCACAAAGTGGTCTGGACATATGATGTATAGCACCGTGGAGGTGATAAATGAAAATAGCCACATATTTGGCTTGTTTAATTTAATCAACATGTCCACTTGGTGAGCTTGTATTCTGGTCCTGCATTTGGGCACTTCATTTAAAGGATTATATAATAATTTAATAGCACATTCGTTGGATGTTGCCGCTCTGATTTTAGGCGTCTTCAGCCGGCCTACATACGTGTTTTCTTCCAAATTACTTGTTATTTTCTTCAAAATTTTCATGTCATCGCCTCTTAATAAAAGTATTTCCTCAGTCTTTTCGCTATTGGCTATGTATGAATAACCAGGGTCTGGAATGAATGAATAATTTGCTGACTTGGGTACAGGATAGCATTGAATCTGTTTTAACCTCATTTTGGGCAGATTAAAAATTGGGAGAGTAATTCTCACCACAAATTTGTTTTGCATAAGGAGCGAATGAGCTCCTGCTGTCTGATATAGGAGAGACAGGCAATTTTCATCATTCGGACAACTCTAGGTTGTTTTGCGATATATTTGTAGCAAGTTTTGTGGAGACAGGAGGAGTGGGTGAATATGGTTGGTTCTACTAGTCATTATTATATCCAGAAGGGCTTGTTGTCGATATTCGACTTCGACGATTTGTAGCAATAAGCTTGATATAATCTCTTGTCTTAGTTGCCTCCTTGTTAAATCATCGGCCACGTAGTGGAGGTCGTTTATTTGGTGTGCTATTTTTTTCTGTCTATTAACATAGCCAGCGGTTTTAAATCTTTTCCAAGGTAGTTTTTACAACACTATTTGTTGTTTCCACAGCTCGGCTAGGGCTTGTCGTGTCCCAAAGCAATCACTTAGCGGAAATCGAATAATTAACAACGCTCAAATTTCAAATATATAAATCTTTATTTTACTCGAACAAACTGACCTATCTCAATACCTTTAAAATTAAGCAAACCCGAACCGAACGGTAACTTGGCACCTCAGAGTTACAACGCGACTGAGCAATTAACGGCACTCGACAGACCAGTCATTGGTCTTTTATGCCCCGATATTCGGAAGTACTTTCTTTGCTCACAACGCGGATGTAAACAAACGACAACAACCTTGTCGTTTGTTCTACCGGTTGCAGCACCTGAGTCGCTTAGTAGTAAACAATCGCTTTGCATAACAATTACCATGCAAGGTTAATTGTTATCGTAATCGTCGATTGCTCCACTAAGCGCTCATCGCAGCCAGCTGTTGGGCTAATCAGCAAAACAACCGACAGTTGCAGAACAATACCATGCAGGTTTTGTTTAGCAATTGCTGATTATTTCACTAGAATGCGCCCTTGGCTGCTGGAAGAATCTTCCGTATATTAGGCCATCACATCCCTCCTCCTTGGAAAAACTAGTTTCCGCAGGGAACTAGATCTGGAGAGTGAAACAGTCTTAATTAACAACTGAGAATATTTTGTTTCTCGTTCGGTTTAGATTGTTTACATTTTATTTACATACCTACTATCTAAATTGGCTTATCTTCCTTTTTCATTCCTTACATTTTTTATTTTTACAGCATTTCTCTTTTTATTTTCTTCTTACATTTAACTTCAATACTTCCTTTACATATTTAATTTCTTTCTTACTTTCATCTTATTTCTTTTGTATTGTGTTCTTACAACATCTCTATTTTCTCTTTTAGTTTATTTACTGCTTTTTTTTTGACTAATTAAGAACAATATAAATAACTGCATACTTGTGTTTTGTTTACATTCTTCTATTGTATTTCTTTATTCTATTTTTTTACTTTGAAACTTTTCCCACTTATCGTAATAAGTTATTTATTTTTATTACATTAAAATTGTATATACCTATTGGACAAGAATTCATTAATTCATTTACACGTATTATCCCGTTAGAAAACATTGCTTACTACCTATAGGTATAATGACAAAATAACAAAAAGTTCTTTTTACAATCATATATAATAGCCCGAATACTTACAAAAATACTATCCAAACCATAACAACAAAATTTTTCTCTCACTAATTACAGTTTTTACAATCCTCTAGCCTTAAAATTATTCTTCCTTTGGGTGCCCAAAACAATTACATTATTACAATAAGACTACTTTACTATTCTAATTGCACCAGCTGCTTCTCGAAGGCGGTTGGTAAATTTGCGGTTTGTAGGGTTGCTGTTGTTGGGATGGCCTTTTTTATACTGGATTCCACTTTTTTGGATAGCCTCGCTGGGGTTTAGCCCGTCAATGGTTTGCTGATAATGGTTCGAGTTTGTTCACTTTTCTGATGCTTCAAGTGGTACACTAATTCTGTTAATACTGCTGCTCTTAATGATAATGGTGAGGAGCTTTGTCGTCTGCAACGCTCATCTGATGTGGTTATTCGAGGTATCCCCTATAAGGCAAGCGAAATACCTAATGACATTTTTCACAAAGTTTGTCTTCGCATCAATCACACACCTTCTCCATATATATCTGCTTTTCGTGTCAGACCAAGGCAGAGTGCTAATAACCCGGATGCCAGAAGATCTTCTGCCTCGCCAATTGTTGCAAGATTTTCGTGTACATCCGAGAGGCGTGCTTTTTTTGCAGCCCTGAAAGCTTTCGGCAAATTTAGGCTAGCTGACATCGATGGTTTTGCCGCTCCGAGCGCAGTGCACATTCATGAGAGCATTACTCCTGCTACAAGCAAGTTATTACGGGAGGCTCTAATACGACGTCAGGAGGGGAAGCTTAGCTCTCCTTACACTCGTGACGGCCTCTTGTATATTAGACTGGAAAAGGAAGGAAAACCCAACAAAATTACAAACTCGGATATGCTACTATCTCTTTGCGATGCCAACCAGGGAGCCAAGTGATGTATTGTGCATGATTTTAATCTTTGGTTTTTTTTATTTAACTTTAATCTATGTTGTTGATAGTTTAGGTTTGATCAAACATATGCTTTTATATTTCGTTGAGCTTTTATATTGTTTATTTATTCATTATTTTTATTTAAGTTTGATTTGTTTTGTTCATAGTTTAGTTTTAGCCGTAATGATGCTGTTATTTTCCGTCGAGTATTTATATTGTCTATTTATACAAACCTTGTTGTATTATATTCTTGTCACTCTGTTAACACAGAGTTTTAGACCACATAGCTTATATATTATAGTCCACTCAGTTTTTATGGTATTAATGTCGTTTTTCTTTGGTGCTGATCGTGTTTTTGTTCCCTTCACCTTGGTGAGTCGCAGCTCTTGTGTTTATTTTTATTTTTATGAATGAAAACATCTTTACGCCGAACAGAGTGAGAACTTTAATTAATATTTTCTGTCGGCAGTCGGAAGGTCTTAATGTAATCAGCTTGATTGCCAGAAGCATTAGACCAAAGTTCGATGAATTATGTGATATTTTTGTAGGTTCTGATGTTCATGTTATTTTAGTGTGCGAGACTTGGCTACAACCCCATATACCTTCTACCCTAGTTAGATTTCCTGGTTATAACATTTTTAGATATGACAGGATGGGTCGTATTGGTGGTGGCGTGGCTATTTATGTCAGAGATTGCTATGACTCCCGTATAGTTTACTCTTCTGAAAGTACCCCCTTGGAGTAACCTTAGGCACTAATAAATGTTTGCTATCCTCCGTGTATTGTCCGCCAAATTGTTTTTCCAGTGAAAACGCAGCAGAATTCCGTGCTGTTTTCTCTGATCTAACACAAAGATATGCAAATGTTGTCTTGGGAGGAGATTTTGATGTCAATTTGTTAAGACATAATAGTGCGACAGATTCTTTCCTATTCTTTCTACAGTCACTCCACCTTTGTGTCATTAACGATCTCCCAACTTATCTCAATACGGATAATCCATCCTTGCATGACCTGCTTGTTACTGCTGATTATGATTCAGTTATCTTTCAAAACCAGATTGGTTCTCCTTCCGTCTTCGATTATGATTTCCTTTTTATGACATATGGCATTGGTATTGGTAGCTGCAGAAAGTACAAGGAAATATCATATAGGAAATATCATGATATTGATCTATATCAGTTGGGTGATGAGTGTGCCTCGCTGCCCTGGAATGACATCACTCTGTATACCTCAGTGGATGAGAAAATTAATGGGTTTTATGAACTTCTACATTATCTGCACGATAAATATGCTCCAACTCACTCACGCAGAATCAGAGAAGATGGTTGCCCATGGTTCTCTGCGGCAATCCAGTCACTTATTGCTGAGCGGGATTTTTTATATCGCAGATACCTTAGATTAAAGACCAATGAAAGCCGTACGCATTACAAATTGGTTAGAAATCTGGTCAACTCTAGGGTTCGCGCAGCCAAGCGACGATACTTTAAGCAAAAGTTTGACCCCCAACTATCATCTAAAATCTTGTGGGAAAACTTGCGAAAGGCTTCTGTGTATGGCAGAGATAAATCCCAGTGTAACTTGGATCCTGACATACTTAATTCCCATTTCACTTCTCTCCCAATCCTTTCTACACGTAGTTCTGGACAGCTGGATTTAAATCGCCTCATGTTTCCCTCAAGTAATGATCAGCCTTGTTTTAGTTTTAGATGTGTTGATGCTAGGGAGATTGCTATGGCAATTGGTGCTGTCAAATCTGATGCTGTGGGGCCTGATGGTATTCCACCTAGGTTTAGCAGGATTCTTCTGCCTTGGATAATACAGCCGATTCTACATATTTTTAACACCTGCCTTACCATGTCGATATTTCCTTCCGCTTGGAAAATTGCTACAGTTGTGCCGGTGGCTAAGATCAATGCAGCTGAGGTTCCTGGTGATTTTCGACCGATCAGCCTGTTGGGATTTCTTGCTAAGGTTCTGGAAAAATTGATGGTACAGCAAATAATTGATCATTTGGAATACTATAACTTATTAAGTCCTTTCCAGTCTGGCTTTCGTAAGTCTCGTAGTTGCGAGACAGCCCTTATTAATGTTACTAATGATATACGTCGCTCGCTTGACATGGACCATTTGTGTGTTCTTGCCCTGCTTGATTTCTCCAAAGCATTTGACATGGTCAATCATTCCAATCTGCTTGAAAAGTTTACCTCAAACTTCCTTTTTCATCCCTCTGCTGTGTCCTTAATCCGCAGCTTTCTCTCCAAAAGATTTCAGCGGGTTAAGGTAAAGGATTGTGTGTCCGGTGTTTTGCCTCTAAATTGTGGTGTCCCTCAAGGCTCTATTCTCGGCCCTTTTGCTCTTCAGCCTATATATAAATGTCCTCCGCAATGTTGTTGTGGACTGTAATATTCACTTGTATGCCGATGATGTGCAAGTGTATCTCAGTCGACCAATAGGGCTGGCGGAGGATTGCATTGATAGACTTAATTCCGACTTGCGCAGTATTGCACACTGGGCTGATAACAATTTTTTATTGCTTAATGCTGGAAAGTCGCAGTGCATTGCCTTCTATCGCAGAGCAGTTAAGGTATCTGATCTTCCACCTGTATTTTTAAATAACACAGTTTTACCATTTTCGAGTCGTGTAAAAAATCTTGGAATCTTCCTCAATTCCAGAATGCAATGCTGTGATCATGTCAATAATATGACTGGCAGGATTTATGGTGGGCTTCGTCGGCTGTGGTTGTCTTCGGGAACCTTGTCTACGAACACACCTTCGATGCTAATCAAATCTTTGATTCTCCCGTACTTTTCCTACGGTAGTCTCCTTTTCCCTCACTTGTGTTCATCCTGTTCCACTAAGCTAAATGTGGCGTTCAACGACTGCACAAGATTCGTCTTCTGCTTAAGGAGATTCGATCATATCTCGCAACATCGTAATCATCTACTTGGTTGCTCCTTAAATCTATATCTTTTACGGAGGCTTCTGGCATCTCTTCAGAAGCTCATCTCCTCTAAAGAGCCAAGCTATTTGTTTAATAATTTGGCATTTTTAAACTCCTCAAGGCGGTTCGACTTGCTGATACCAAATTTTCAATACTCAGTAATGGAGAATTCTTACTTTGTTCGTGCTGTTCGAGCTTGGAATAATTTACCATCCGAAATTCAGCGTACGAGCTCGACTCGAGGGTTTATGGAGCGAATAACGCGCTGCAGCACCGTCGTGGGATAGACTTTTAGGTGTGTTTTAGGTGGTCTTGGCTCTGTGTTTTCTAGTTATTGGTTGTTACGTATTTGTATTTGGAATCTAATGTTTTAGAGTAATTTTTTGTAGTTTTTTAGTATTTTATTTTACGTTGATAGTAGCATATATATATTTTTCGAATTTATATTTATTTCTTTGAATTAATAATTTATTTGACTTTGTTTTTTTTTTATATTTTAATTTCATTTCTCTTGGTTTTATATTAATATTTACTTGTTTTAATTTATTCTTTTTGCTACTTTGTTTTTGTACTAAAAAAATAAATTTGTATTCTTATAGTACTTTCCCACGAATAAACTTATTCTATTATTCTATTCTATTTGATTACCTTTGAATTTCGAATGTACTAATGAAATCTTCAATAGGCTAATTGATCCCATTAATTATATGAATAGATAAATAAAATGTTTTCATCTACACTGTATTGCTGGAAGCCCTTAAATCAGTTTGTAACTAGAATGTACGACAATTTCTTGTTAGAAGCGGTTCTTTAATTTCAGTTGGAACGACTGATCCAAATGTTTTAAAAAAAAATAATTTCTTTTGTGCACGATGGAGTTCTCTCAATTATATTGAGAGTCCACGCGTTCTTAAAGATTTGTGTATTTTTTGTATATATCATGTACATATATATGCATATTAGTAGGTATACCATATTACAGACCTAGTAGTTCCGTCAGGTTTCCCAATTGTAGCTGTCCAATAAAGGTTCCTCTAAGATGTAGCTATTATTTTTTGCCTTCTCACTGCTGCTCGGCATCTATGTACATCATATATGTGGGCTTCAATATTACAGGAATAGTGTATATCTGCGCATGTTCAAATGATTATTTCACTCATCTTTCGGGCGGAAATGATCCGTGGATGTAAATATCCGAGGCTCAAAGACACCAGCATAGTTATCCTTATCCGCTGCATCTAACAAATTTCTTGTACTTTGCTCGTACTCCGATCTCCGTTTTATAGATCCTCTCCTTCTGCTGCCGCCTGTGCTCTGGAAGTGTTGTATATACAGATTTATCGATCTTCTCTATACTTATTTAACCTATGGCAACCCTTTTTTTCTCTATTCTATGTACATTTTCAACCTTTTTCTTCTACCTGTTGTTTCTTTTGCAACTTTATATCTTTAACTCTTATTATTAACAACCTTTTCGTTTGTTTTTCAACATTGTTAACAGATTGTTTTTCTTTATATGCATTACTCTTTTGGTTTTTATCTTTGTTGAGCCTACTTTTTAGTTTTCCATCTCTAACTATAAGCATTTATTTATTATCTTTATACATTTCTTATCAAGTAATATTTCTGTTTTTGTATTTTTTTTATATATCCTCTTTCTTTTAGATCTCTTTTTTTTTCCTTTAAAATCTCTTATTTCTTTCGCAAATTTCTCTTTCGTTTAGTTTCCCTATATTTTTTTTAAACATTTTCTTACCTTTACCTTCTTACTTTTTAACCTAGAAATTTACTTGGATGCACTGGGTTATCTGTATTATATCTTTCTCATCCTTATGGCCATGGACTACCAAACTCCGCTCATCGAATTTCTTCTGAAATTGGAGGGAATTTGTTGGAAATCTCTTTGGTTACGTTCCCCGATTTCTGGGTCATAACCGTTACCTAGCTTGTACAGCCCGCTCAATTTTGGTATAAGATTGGTCTTATTAATCTTATTTCTGACCGGCGGAGCTACCATACCTGTTTGACAGCTATACTCTGGCGTCTGTAACTTACCTTTTTGCTTAATCCTCTGGGTTTTCCCTAGTTGAGAATAGAATTTTTTCCAGTAATTACAGCGCCATGCAGATTGATTGTCAAATCTGTGAGATTTAGTTGGTTCATGGAAAGAATTAGGACTTGTTACGAAATAGGCTGTTGCATTGGCGATTCTTACGAATGCACGTTCATCCCCCAGCCTATTTCCACTGTACCCATAATACCTGTGATGTCTCCTTCTTGAACCATTGGCTTCTTCGTTTCTTACTTTATCAAGTTCCGCACTGTCGTAAGCTATGGTCCAAGTCTTCTCCCCTTGTTGTGGCTGGACTGGCTCATCCACTATGGGTATAATTTTCTCCCCCTGTCCTGAAGCTTCCTTTACATTAAATTTTATATTCTTCCGGTTGCTATCTGGGGCACTGATATCTGGTCTGATGCTTTCTGCCACGTTCCTGTGAACCTCCTCTATTCTGGCATGGATCTGGTTTCTAGGAATGTAATTATTGGATACCATTGGACCACTAGCTATTACATTTCTAAAAACGGAACTTTGTTTCTGCACTTCGTTGGCATCTTGAATCGACAGTTTTCTATTTACACAATTTATCACAGCTTTGTCACTGAGGAAATCCATTCCAAGAATACCATCGGCGGGAATGGAGTCAGTGTCACCAATGACATTAATTTGGCAAACCTGCTGACCGTTATCTATCAGTAACTTTGCCTCACAAGTACCTATGGAGCTTTTCGCGTTTCCAAATAGTCCTCCAATTCTTATTTTATGTTTTGTGTGTATGAAGGTATCTCTTTTTATCCTATTGAGCTTCATTAAGCTACATGTGGATTACGTATCTAATAAAAGCCTAAACGTACCTTCTACAGCTATACCTGATGCGACTGTGATGACAAATTTATTACTGGAATTCAATTTTTCTGTTTCTCTATCTGCTAAATACTTCCTTACGCAGATATCCGTGTAATGGTCGCGTGTTCGGCAGAATTGGCAATAAAGCTCCTCCCTTCCTGGATGAACTTTATTTTGAATGCTAGCCGGACAGTTGGCTACTCTTACGCGATGAATTTGGCAATTGGATATCTCGTGCCCATATTCCTGACATTTAGTACAGTAAGGAGTCTGCTTTCTCCACTGGCATTCTTTAGCAAAGTGCCCAGCCTGACAGCATTTGAAGTATTTAGCAACTCTGGATTGCTGCCTGGTCCTTCTTGGAGATTCCCAGTTCATTATTGGTGCTTGCACTACTTCAAATTGCTTTTCGAATTGTTACTGCCTTACATTGATAACATTTCCAGCCTTCCAGCTTTCCTGTGGTATTTCGCTGGAGTATTGTGGTACTTTTTCCCATACTCCTGGCGCCATAGCTTCAAGCCTTTTTGAATCTCTTTCGAAGTAAAGAGCTTCTTCTCGATGTTCTTCCAATGTACCAAACCTTTTTCCGGTTAGGTAAACACGAGTGGCTTTGACAGTTGTTACTGCGTCAGTCTCCAACTCGGCTATCAAGCCTCCATCCATCTTTGGATATTTAGCTGATACCGAAGACTTAATCTGATCCAGCAACTCCACCATCCTATCCGCAAACTCTCTAACATCTTCACCCGGCCTTTGCCTACATGCTAACATTTCACTGAAAGATTTCCGTGGCATGTAGGCTGTCTTAATCGCCTGTTGCATAGATGCAAATTCCTTTGGCTCCTGTGAACGTGTGAAGCGTCATCGGATAAGCGGTACTTTGTGCATTTAATAAAAATGCTTTGCTCTGCTGGTTCTAGACGGTCGTGCAAGTCCTTACTGCAATTGAGGAAACGAAATACCCCCTTTGCCAACTTTGGTGACTTTTCTCCCGAAAACATTGGCACATATTTAGACACCATGTTCATAATCTTTTCGTATGAATCTGCCATCATATATATTTTAATTCCTTTGGTTCTTTACGGGTTATAGTAATTGCATTCACATCAAAAGCTTCACTTTTAGATTAAACGAGGACAAACAAACCAACTCATTAAAATCTAGCGTTTTTGTATACTAAAAATATTAAAAAGAAACACCCAAACAAGATCTATATTTTTATAAAATCAAACCTAAACTACAACAATTTCACCCTAACTATCTTGGTATCTCTTTCAACTCTCAAAAACCAAACTCCCCAACTCTATCATATTACATGGGGGCTCCAGTAGTTACTACGACTATTAAAAATCCGAATAATTGAATATACGCGCGTAGGATCAACGCCTAAAATGAAACGTGACATTGAAAACTTTATACACAAGAAACGAGAGTCACGAAATAAAATTACAAGCTCCCTACTCTAATTATTTATTACACAATTCTCTTCTTAATCTCTACTCTCTTCTTACTCTCTTCTTCTTTACACATTTATCCCAAACCAATTTATTCAATTCGAATTTCTATTTTAACTAATGCTTGCGTGAAACGAAGATCACGGCTTAAAATTATTAACACCTTACTCTATACAAACACATTCATCTTATTTAACAAATATTAATTAATTTTTTTTGTATTTGTCGCCAAAGAGCAAAAACCCACCAAATAACACTTTAGAGTGAAAGATCCTATAATACACTAAATCTAACACTTCTTAATTAACCTGAAAAGTAAATAAAATTAAGAAAGAAGCAGCTAAAAGCATAACTCCCAAAATTAAAGAAAAACTGGAGTAGCCAAAAGAGAATAACTCCCAAAAATAACAAAAAATGGAGCAGCTAAAAAAGCATAACTCCCAAAAATAACAAAAAATGGAGCAGCTAAAAAAGCATAACTCCCAAAAATAAAAACACAAAAAACACAATATCTGTATTACAGCAACACTTAAGCTTTTCACCGGCTGCGCCAAAATGTCATGTCCCAAAGCAATCACTTAGCGGAAAATCGAATAATTAACAACGCTCGAATTTCAAATATATAAATCTTTATTTTACTCAAACAAACTGACCTATCTTAATACCTTTAAAATTAAGCAAACCCGAACCGAACGGTAACTTGACACCTCAGAGTTACAACGCCACTGAACAATTAACGGCACTCTCCAGACCAGTCATTGGTCTTTTATGCCCCGCTATTCGGAAGTACTTTCTTTGCTCACAACGCGGATGTAAACAAACGAGAACAACCTTGTCGTTTGTTCTACCGGTTGCAGCACCTGAGTCGCTTAGTAGTAAACAATCGCTTTACATAACAATTACCATGCTAGGTTAATTGTTATCGTAATCGTCGATTGCTCCAATAAGCGCTCATCGCAGCCAGCTGTTGGGCTAATCAGCAAAACAACCGACAGTTGCATAACAATACCATGCAGGTATTGGTTAGCAATTGCTGATTATTTCACTAGAATGCGCCCTTGGCTGCTGGAAGAATCTTCCGTATATTGGGCCATCACAGGCTTGTGTATATCATTCAAGTTCTGCTTACCTACTGTAAATTTCTTTATCCTTATTGCTGTCCATAGTGCCAAACAAATAGTGCATTGCACTGCCTATTCCATCAAATAGCGATCTGGCCTTGCGTTTCCCTGGTAATAGTTCCTTTATAGTTTCCGTCCGCTTTCGTACGCTGTCTATTATAGCGTGTATGTGTAGTTGCTGCACGTTAACAGGTCTTCTGGGTTTGTTATATTTATGGAGGGTTTATGCCCCAAGTGCTCTGCATATTCTGCTAGCTTTATCTGGGCATCTAATTCATCCAAATCTATCTCGGTGAGGACATTCCAGGTGTCAAGATATACCATCAGATTCCCCAGCTCCTCGAAAAGTATTCCCGAGTCATTTACCTGGGTCATTACATAGGGTTTGTTAGCGATTGCTCCAGTTGTGGATGAAGAGGGCAACTATGATGAATTTTAGCGCCATGTCTGTGGACAACTCGGAAGAAGAAAAGAATCCTTTAAGTATGTTTGTACTTGCATTGTGCTGTTTTAAACTGGACAGTGGTGTGATTCCACCGCAAATGTTTCGGGGGAGGTATTGAAATGAGGTTTAATGGACACTGAAGTACGAATTTCAATCCAACCTGGTTCATTTTTGTTCAACATGCTTTTACTCGAAATATGATTTTAAACGATTATTATGTACCATTACTATACGTTTACCAATTTTGATGGTGGTATTCACATCACTTGGTATTGCGATGACCTGATAAGGTCCTACCCAGATTTGAGAAAGCTTATGTTTTCTGCTTTCATTCTTGATGAGGACCTTGTCTCCTACATGCAAACTTAGGGCCGTACTGTCTTATCGTAGTACCCCCTTGAGTGCCTTTTACTTGCGAATAAGTTCTTTCGTGCCGTGGCATATGAATTTGGAGCTTATACTTCTGTATATGATAATACCTCTCATGATTGTAAACGGGTTCGGGATCCAGTTCTAAATTTGATGGGATATCCGCTGTGAAGCCGTATAGGCAGTCCATTGAGGTAAGTTTAGTACCCTCGTGTACACTGTTGTTATGCACGAATGCAGCGGTTCGTAGGTATTGGTCCCATGTTTTGAGATTTTCATCCACGATTGTTCGCAGTTATTCTATCAGGGGTCTATGTGCACGCTGTAGTGCTCCAATAGAGTGTGGGTGGTATGCTGAGGTCTGTAACTTCTTTACCTTTAGAAGCTTAAATACTCCTCTGAATAATTCACTCAGGGAATTTGTTACCTGATCGGTGAGTATTCTCTTGGGTATGCGAGAGCGCGTAACGATTTCATCAAAGAAAACCTGCGCTGGTATTGCATACCACTCGACAAATTTTGTTAAATTATCTTGGAAGGCCAAGATATATTTGTTACCTGATGTGATCTCTTCTAATGGACCTACAATATCAAGGTAAACTTTGTCGAACGGTTGTTCTGTGATGTCCGTGATAACCATTGGCATTTTATATTGTGGAGATGCTTTCATCGTCTGGCACTTTGGGCATTTTTTAATGTATTTTTTAATATCGCTAAGCATGTGTCTCCACCAATACTTGCGTCTTATACGTCTGTAAGTTTTTATGACACCTAGATGTCCACCAAAGGGAGAATCGTGATAATCTTTTAGGGCTCGTGATTACTTCGGGTGTCTTACCAATGCTTACATGCGGGTCAAGCGTCGCTGGGCTTAGTGTTTCCGGCACCGTGAGTTGAATTTCGTTTTGGTCCGCTTTCGTGTGCTCCGTTAAGGTATTGCCTAAACTGTCTTCTTTTAATGCTTTAGGGATACGGCTCAGTGCATCTGCATTAGTGTTGTACTTCCCGGGTTTGTATCCGATGTTGTAATCGAATTGAGATAATTTGTGGTGAAATCTCACCAAATGGGAAGTAGGGTCTTTCACATGGAAGATACCTTTGAGAGGTTTATGGTAAGTATAGACCGTGAATTTCCGGCCTTGAAGATTGTTCCTGAAATTCTTGGCAGCCCAGACAATAGCCAATAACTCTTTCTCTATAGTTGAGTAATTTCTTTCGGCTTTGTTTAATGTGCGGCTGGTCCTTTCCGACTTCACCTTGAGAAAGAGGCTCTAGGTCGTTACTTGCATCCGTAGTAAGATTAAAAGATGTTGTAAAATCGGGATAAATCAAAATTGAAGGAGAAATTAAAGCATTTTTTATGCTCTGAAATGCTTCTTGGCATTTCTCCGTCCAAGTGAATTTTACATTCTTTCGGAGTAAATTCGTGATTGCACGTACAATTTTGGAGAAGTCTCGAATGAATTTCCTGTAGTAATTGGCAAGTCTTAAAAATGACTGAACTTGCCTTACTGTTCTTGGAACAGGAAATGTTTGGGCGCAGGCCATCTTACTTGGGTCTGGTAGGGCTCCTTCGCTAGAACATTTATGTCCTAGGTAAACAACTTCTCTTCGTAGAAACTGGCACTTGTCTGGCTGCAGTTTTAAGTTGTTCTCTCTCAACTTATTGAAGACTTTCCTCACTTTTCGTTGTGGTCATTTAATTTTTTTCCATTGATGACAATGTCATCTAGGTAGACAAAACCTTCTAGGCCTTGTAGGCCTGTTAAGACGAAATTCATTAGGCGTTGAAATGTGGCAGGGGCTCCTTTGGGCCCGAATGGCATAGGCTTGAAATCATATCGCCCATAATTTGTGCTGAAAGCCGTTCTATGTCGATCTCCTTTGTCGACAAGAACTTGTTGATAGCCGTTGGCCCAAACGAGTGTGGTGAAATACCTTGCGTGACATAGTTGGTCAAGAATATCCTCGATTCGGGGTAGCGGGAATGCGTCTACAATTGTCTTTTCGTTTAATTTACGAAGTCGACAACGACGCGCCACCTTTTTTCACCGTCAGGTCCCGCTTTCTTGGGGACAACTAGTAGAGGTGAATTCCAAGGGCTTTTACTAGACTGGACTATCCCGCTGTTTAGCATTTCTTTTAGCTGCTCATTAATTACTTTCCGCTGTGTTTCAGTTAAGCGCTACATGTTTTTATTGATTGGTGCTTGATCTTGCACCAATGGGATGTTATGGGTTCTTGCATTTGTATAGGTGAGTTTTTCACCTTTGAGGAAAAAGATATCGTTATACTCTTCGCAGAGTTCTGATATCGAAATTCTTTCTTCCGTGGTCAAATTAGGGTCTGGGCTGAGTTCTAGCTCTAGCCTAGAAATACGCGGGTATTGCTTTATGTCGTCCGGAATCTCATAACCCGGTGTTGTAAAATTGCTGATTTTTCAGCTGAAACTTGGGTTGACTTTTTCTTCCTGTTTAACTTGTTACCTGTAAGTAGATGAGGCTTATTTGATTCCTTTTGAGGCTTTACTTCGTTGTTTTTAGCATGTTGCAGGGTATTTGCTTCCTGCTTTGTTCACGGCTGAGTTTGGTACACCTGTGTGGTCTTTGCCTTAGGTTGTGTGGGATACTCATGCGCGTCGATGCTATTGCTTTTTGACCATGTAGAAGTTTTTGTGCTGTGTGATGGTGGAGTAATGTGCACCTTTAGTCTAAACTTTAGAGACTCGCTACCGTTCTTATATGGCCGTTGTTTGTTTAGTAATGTTTTATGCCTCGGTATTTTGGCCGGAATAGCTATATGCACCTTTTTGGCAGACTTTAGACACTCAGTTCTATCTCTTGTGGTGTTTGGTATTGCCTCTATATTTGGTATTGGAATGTGTGTTCTTTTGTGGTCTTTTGTGTGCCCTAATGGGACTATGGTGTAGTCGTTTATTGGATATAGCTGTAACTTTAAGCTATGTATGACTACTTGATGATTGTTAGCGTTGAGAATATTAACCAGCACTAATTCTTCTCCAGATGACAGTAAACTGTTTGCCAAGAAGACTCCATCGCTTATTGCTTGGGATAAACAGAGCATTTCTTCTTGAGTTTGTAACAGGACTGGGGCAAGAATTTGAGAGCGCGCCGGTATTCAGATTGGTTTCTTAAAGGTAACCATTTGCTGCATAATTTCGTCGGTCACTTGTTCGCCCAGGCAGCTCATTTCATATTCCTTGAGCTCCTTTGGAGCTTGGCAGCCAGCTTTTCTCATTTGAGAAGCCTTGAAAACACTGCAGATGGATAGTTCAGCCTGTTTAGACTCTACCTCTTCTGCAAGTGTTCTTACTTCGACTGCTTTCTCAGAATGTAGCTTGTCCGTTTCAAACATCAATGCCAAAGCAAATTCATCGGGATTAGTCTCCGTGCGAGGAAACCTTAGTGCCTTATTAGGACCCTCAACGTTACAGTTTTTGCTAGGAAATCATTTCTTATAAGTTCATCATTGGAAAGGCCAGGCAAGTTCTTTACCACTTGAAACTTGCAGGGAACTTTGTTTTTGAAAACGAAGTTTTCCTGGCAATATCCCAGCGTCTTTCCGGTACCAAATGGTGTCTGAAGTGAGCATGCCTCATTGTAGTTAATTGCTTTGACATCTTTTAATGAGCTTTTCTTTATTATACTTACCTCAGCGCCTGTGTCGACTACTAGTTTAGTTTGGCCGTTCAGGCCTCTGTCTAAGGGAATTTTTACTGTAGCGACACTGGAGACCCTATTATATTAGATGGGAGATTTATAGTCCAGCCGGGGAGTTTTGGGTCCACTGTACGTCGTTTCCCTAACTGACAACTGATTTAATTTACATAGTTATTTTCATTGTTTACATTATAATTTTTAATAGGAGATCTTGGCTCCTGTATATGTATGGTGATGTGTTTGCCTGTGTGAACTGCGGCTGCTGAACGTGACTATTTGTGTTTGACAGGGTTTGAGGAACTTGAGCGAATGGCATTATGCTTGGATTAAATACGCTGTGATTTGTTAGGGTATTATTTTGATTTAATTGTGCGTTATTTGGAACACTGCGACGAGCAGAATTTGGCAATGTATTCTGCATCATACTGGTTTGAAATTGTCCTAGAGGTTGCAGGAACAAAGCGTTTTGGTGGAGACGTTCCATGTCAAGTGCTCTTTGTACGAGGTCATCTACAGTGCCGTCTGTCGTGGTCAGAAGATATTGGCACATATAGGGGTTATTGACTCTTGTTTTTAGTGCGTTTTTTGCGAAATCTTCCAGCAGCGTTTTAGCAGCTGGTGCTGCTGTGGCTCCGTACTTGGATTCTGCTGCTTCATTGCAGAGTGCCAGCATTTGTTTTACTCGTGCCGTGAAGGCTGTGAGCTTTTCCAAAGGATACTGCTTAGTGGTGATAAATTTATTTACCAGTTCCTAGTAAGTTTATCTAGGCAGGTATATGCGGTTGAGACGTTCTTCTACTTCTTTGAAAGTAGTTGGCATATTTGAGGCAAAAAACTGACAAGCTTCGCCTCGAAGTCTGGTGGGGAAGATTTGTAAAAGTGCCGATAGTTTCTCTACCGAAATGCACTGAGTTACCTGCCTGCAGCAACCTAGGAATGTTTGGAGCTCAAGGCTCAATTTTGGGTGCTGTTCTCCTGAGAATAGGGGAACCAGCTGAGCAGTCAGCTTGGCGATTTTAGCGTAATCTGCTATGTTTGGATTGGGGATTTTAGACTTTGTCACCTTAAGGGAGCTGGTTTCTTCTAAGCTGGTCTCCAGAAAGGAGTCGCCCAGCCAATTTAAAAGGAATTCGGTCGTGGTGGAATCACTGACACTCTCTTCGATGGTATTTTCTCTTAACCTAGCACTATTATTTTGGATGATATCTACCCCGAGAGAGTGCGAAAATTCTCCAAATTACTTTAAGCTCTTTTTGAACTTCTCTGTGTTAATTTTAAATTTTTCGATTGTTTCCAATCTTTCTTTTCTCGACTTTTCGATCTGCTTTTCTACTGAGTCGCACTGATTCACAGAGAGTTCGGAGGAGTTTCGCTCTTTCTCTTCCATTTTTTTAAATATATTTCTAAGTTTAAAGTGTTTCTTACTTGATGGGGACCTGTCAGGATTGTCCCGCTCCTTAACGTCACTCCTCTTGTTGTTGAATTTGTTGGGGGTGTTTGGCTAGTGCCCTCTGTTGCAGATGTTGCTCTCTCGTGGCCTCCTTCGTACCGGGCCGGAAATTTCTGTGCGTCGCCCGGCGAGGAAGATTGTTGTGGAGTTGGTTGAGGTGGTAAGATTTCCGGCGGAGTTTCCTGGTGGGAGCTGCCGTCTTTATTCCCTTGTTTCAAATTGAGAGGGGGCCTTATTGCCTTCTTCGAGGTCCCTCTCAATTCAGGATCGCTGATTTTGTTGCTTGAGGTTCTTTTGCTGCCGGGGGGCCCGCGGCCTTCTTAAATTCCCCTGGATAAAAGCTGAAAGGGGGGCGCGTTACCTACTTCGAAGTCCTTTCAGCTCCGGATCGCAGATTGTCGGTTGAGGATTCCTCTTTCCTTAAAGTGTAGATTTAAAACTTCTGGTTGTGGACTTCTTTTATCCTGGGCTGGGATGAAGCCCACTATTGTCCTACGTTGGCACTTTATGCTTTGATGAGGGGGTGGCTGCCATTTTGGCCATTAGCTGTCTACCAACCTCTCGACATGAGGTTATTTATGTTGGGTCTGCAGATCACTAAGCTTGCTTATTATAAACTAAAAATGTAAGTGATGATGAACAATGACCAAAAAAATGATGACGTCTTCTTAAATCGTTTATTTTTTATCTCTCTTAAAATTTACACACCCTCTAGCTCCTAAAGTATTGCTCGTAGGGGTAAAATAAATCTGACCAAATATGTAGGAAATTTTATGTAGAAACTTGTGTCAGAAATAAACATAATGCTGTTCGTACACATATTCGAGATATGAGCAAAAACTTGGAAAAGGGTATCTTAAACCCCCTACACCTTCAGCACACCCCCACCCTTGAGGGCTTTTAATATGTTCATCTGGATACCGCAAGTTATAACTGTACCAATTTAAAAAACTACACGAATTATTTCCCCTGATTGCCCATATTCGGCTTAATTTGTTCGTACTATGTATGTTTTTAAAGAAATATTATCAATATTTAATTTTTAATCAACTTACTATAATTTAGAGAAATGTTTGCCGTATATATTTCAAAGAAACTTATTAATTTTTCAGAAAGGCTTGCGACATATGGTTTGAAAGAAGTCACTAGAATGTATATTTATAGCCTTTCATTGCTAAATCGGCCAACCAGTCACACCGACATTCCATTTCAAGTTCTAGGCAAAAAAAAACGAAAACGAACGAATAATGTATGTGGTCTTCCATGCTTTACATTCATCATTAAATCGACAGCATAAACTGTCGTCTCATACCTATCTTATAATGGATAGGCTTAATTTATTAAAACGTGATTCTAGTTGAAGGGTCCTATTAAATTAGGATTCTTTAAGAACTGACGAATTCAAAAATGCTTCTATGTTATTGTTGTAAGAAAGTAAACTGGGCCTTATTTTCATGCTGCGTTTTATAGAAAATGTTCACAGTCGTATCCACGATCAGCGTTTTGTATTTAATTATTTTCAGGAGATGATTTTGATTTTCTTTCAGGTTATTGATAACCTGGTCATATTATACTATATTTAAGGGGCTTCGTTTAACACGTCTTAATATTTCTGGACCCATGAGGCTCTGTTTTACTATTACGTTATTGAATATGTGTATATTCTGTTTGAGACGTATCTGACATAGAAGATTATCTTCGGAATAAATGTTTAGCTTACTACATAGAGTTTTAATATTGTTACGAGCGTGGCCTTAGTTGCTTATTTAAAACACAATATTTCAGATATAATTCAAAAGTCCTTTCTTTATTTAACTTTACTGTTTACTCTCACAAATTCACAAATAATTATCAAATCAACTCTTTATTTATTGCTAGTACTGTACTTCTAATTATCGCAATCCAAATAGTTTACTTCGTTCACTTCGCTGTCCGAAATAATACTCGCCTCCTGGATGTGAGCAGCGCCTTATTTATACTCTAGGAATTATCCTAGAACCTTCCTGAATATTCCATTCTCCAAACCCAGTTTACTAGGATGTCACTAACCTAAAGTTGTTTCCATTTCCAATAGATGTCGCTTGTATCACTTTGTGACGCGTAACACTGCCCCCTTCTTAGAATTGTTCGTCCCGAACAACAGGTGATCCACGGTCTTGATGCTCGCAGTATTGACATAAACGATCTAGATGAACGATTTTCCGTTTGCCTCTTGTAACCCGCTGAATCCTATATACTACGTCATTTATTCTAGTCACTACTGAATACGGTCCTTCCCAGTGTTGTTGTAATTTGGGAGAACGTCCCTTACGTCGTTTCGGGTTGTACAGTCAAACAAGGTCACCTTCATTAAATCCTGCTGAGTTAGCACGTAAGTCATAGCGGGTCTTCATCCGATCGGTCTGGTAACTTTTGTTCACTTCTGGGTGTACCAAACTTGAGATCGCTAGGTAAACGCATCTCCTTTCCGAATATCACTTTTGCTGGACTCTGTCCGGTCGTGTTGTGTACAGCTGATCGATAGGCCATTAAGAACATGGGAATATGTCGATCCCAATCGCATTGGTGATAGTCGACTACTTTCTTTAGATGCTCGACCAATGTTCTGTTGAAGCGCTCTACCATGCCATCAGATTGTGGATGCAGAGGAGTTGTTCTGGTTTTTCTTATTCCCAGAATTTTACACATCTCTTGGAAAGTCCGTGATTCGAAGTTCCGTCCTTGGTCCGAATGAAGTTCATGAGGAACACCAAATCTACTGACCCAATTCATTACTACTTGATCCGCTACTGTGGTAGGCTCTTGATTAGGGATTGCATATGCTTCAGGCCATTTACTGAAATAGTCAATAGCAACTAATATATAACGGTTACCGTTATCTGTTTCTGGAAAAGGTCCAGCGATGTCTACGGCTATCCTTTTAAATGGGGCTCCTACATTATACTTATGCATTTCTCGTCTACTTCTGTGTGGTGGTCCTTTGCAAGAAGCACAGATAGTGCATCTGCCGCACCATTCCTCAACATCCTCCCGCATATGTTACCAATAAAACTTTTCACGTATTTTGGAAATTGTTTTATTCACCCCCAAATGTCCTCCAGATGCTCCACTGTGCATTTCTTCTAGAACATATTTGACCTGGGATGCTGGCACGACTATTTGCATTCGGAATGACTCGCCGTTAGTTGATTCCCACTTGCGCTTTAATATACCACATTCAACGTGAAGAGAGTTCCATTGAGCCCCGTAGCTCTTCAGTTTCTCACTCTTTTCCGAGATATCTTGCCATTGTGGTCTTTCCATGTTTTCTTTCCAAGCAAGAATAGGTGCTATGTCCGGGTCTTCCCGTTGAGCTGTTCGCAAGCTCTCGTTGTTCCAACCTGTCGATGGTTCCACCATGATCAGCTGTATAGTTGCCTCCGTTTCTTTTTCTTCCAGCCGAACGCAATGTTTGCATTCAACTTTGCATGGACGTCGTGAAAGGGCGTCTGCATTTCCATGGATACGTCCTCTTCGGTGTTGGATTTCAAAGTCATAAGCTTGGAGTCGCTCTATCCATCTCGCCACTTGCCCCTCAGGGTTCTTAAACTGCAAAAGCCATTCAAGCGCTCCATGGTCAGTGCAGAGGATAAATTTCTGCCCGTAGAGATATTTATGGAAATGCTTGGTTGAGTTTACAATGGCAAGTAGCTCTTTCCTTGTAGCACAATAATTTCTCTCTGATTTTGAGAGTGCTTTGCTAAAATAAGCTACTGGCACCTCTTGACCATCCTCCTCCTGTGAAAGCACTGCACCAATACCTACATTGCTGGCATCCGTGTCCAATATAAAAGTTTTTCCCAGCTTTGGATAGTGAAGCACTGGAGTTCCACAGAGCCGTTGCTTCAAATTTGCAAAACTCTCGTTACATTTATCTGACCATATGAACGGCTTTCCTTTTTCTGTAAGTTGATGTAGGCTCCTTGCTATATCTGCAAAACCTTTTACGAATCGCCTGTAGTAGGTAGCTAATCCAAGAAAACTCCTTAATTGATGTTTGTCCTTTGGAACTGGCCAATTTTTCACAGCTCTTATCTACTCTGGATCAGTTCTTACTCCTTCTGATGAAACTATATGCCCCAAATATTTTACTTCATTCTTGAATAGAGCACATTTATTTGTACTGAGCTTCAGTTTCGCATCTCTCAGTCTTTGAAGAACGTCTCGTAAGTTGTTTTTGTGTTCCTCGAATGTCCTTCCGATCACAATTATGTCATCTAAGTAGACAAGACATGTTTTCCAGGTTAATCCTCGTAAAACACATTCAATGAGTCGTTCGAATGTGGCTGGAGCATTACATAATCCAAATGGCATAACTTTGAATTGCCATAAGCCACTTCCAACTGAGAAAGCAGTTTTGTCTCGGTCCTCGGGATGTATTTCCACTTGCTAGTAACAGCTCTTCAAATCCAATGTGGAAAACCATTGCGCTCCGGAAAGGGTGTCCAATGTGCCATCAATCCTTGGTAACGGATAGCTATCCTTTCTTGTTACATTATTTAGTTGGTAGTCCACACAGAATCGGGTGCTGCCATCCTTTTTCCTGACCAAAACAACTGGCGATGTCCAAGGGCTGTTAGATTCTTCAATTATGCCTTGTTCTTTCATGGAATTTATCATATCTGCAACTTCTGGTTGTTTGGCTAATGGTAGTCTTCGTGGTGGTTGCCGAATGGGCCTAGAATCTCCTGTATTGATCCGATGCTGGACAAGATTTGTTTTGCCGAAATTATCATCATTCATTGCAAATAATTCCGAAAATTCATCGATCATCTCTTTGGCATCGTTGTATTGCTGTTCACATAAGGCACTAGATGAAAGAAGTTTCTAAACCTGTTGAGTAGTAGCTGGTATACGTATTGCCTCCTTAATATTACTATCATTTTCCAAATTAACAATCTGTTAAACAGGCTCACAATTTCCAGTTATAGCACCTTCTTTTAGTTGTACCTAATTTTCGGATGTGTTGAGCACTCTGACTGGAATTAATGTTGCGCCTTCTGTCTTCACTAAAGTCTTACCAACGATGATGTTCGATGTTACTTTTGTAGGGTTAGGCTCCACCAAATAGAATCGGCAGGTGCCGATGTCATCAGTAAGCTTTGTCCATACTAGCGTCTCCGAGAATGCAGAGAGAGTCATATTCTCACAGACCATCGTCCTTATTTTTGCAGGATAATCTGTTCCTCCTCCTAGTCTCATAGGAATTTCTATGTTGCCATATTTGAGTATTCGTTCTCCGACATCTAAATTTATTTTATATGTGGTCATAAAGTCTACTCCAAGGATGCATTCATCCATTATGTCTGAAACTAGGAAATTGTGAGGAAATAGTAGTTCAACTAGTTGAATATCCAAAGTTATTTCTCCAAAAACTTGTGCTGCGGCTCCAGTTGCTGTTCTTAGTAAATATTTGGTGGTATTGTGAAGCCATTTGTTCTTGACAAGATCCGCTCTAATAATTGATCTCGAAGCTCCAGTGTCGATAGAGACAACGCAGTCATTTTTTCCTACACTTCCATATATAACAAGACTGCTATTATTTCTCTGCAACTGGGCTATCTGAATGATGACTTCGGGGATGTCGACTCTACCAACCAACTTCTGCCCCCCGAAGTTGGTTTTTACATGTTTTCGGACTGCTGAACAGGGGAGCTGATGCGACTAGTCGCTGTTTGATTTCTAGGCTCTCCCCGAATAGCTTGCTCCCTGGCTCGACATCTTTGGCATTCTGTTCTGTCCTCCTCTTCTGGTGATTCTCTTCGAGGGCGTATTCTGCAGTCCCTTTGGAGGTGTCCTGGTCTATTACAATTCCAGCATCGCAGAATACCACGTGAAGAATTGCTCTGTGATGGCTGCATTCTATTACAAGTACATTCCTCCACCGAAATTTCTCTCACTCGTACTGCACTTCGGGAACCTTGCCTGGCAGATTCATACGCTAGTGCATAGGCTAGTGCTTCTGCTGTTGATTTCTTTCCTGCTAGCCTCAACGCTTGTTGTAAATTTTGATCTGCAATAGAGTTCACAAATGCTTCTGTTGCCACTTCATTAAGGAAATCCGCATTTACGCTAGAGTATGAGAGATAAGCTAATCTTTCCACATCACCCTGCAGTTGTTGTAGTGATTCGCCATGCGTACCTGTAGGCGACATACTTGCTGCATGTGTTCATCTCCATAATGTAACTCTATCGCCTGTACTAATGAAGTATAATCACGTTGCCTTTCTATCGGTATAGTTTGTAAAAGCTCTGATGCAGAACCTCGAAGTGCTAATACCAGAGCTGTAGCTTTGCCTGCATCATTCCATCCGTTTACTTCGGAAGCAGCCTCGAATTGTCTATTTTCAAGAGACACGAAATTTGTCCATCAAATATTGGAGGTTTCATTCTGCCTGCATTTGATATTTCAATTCCTTCGTGCCGTGGTTGTCGATGCTTCATCTTCTCCAAATCTGATTTGAAGTTGTCAAGCTGTTCGGTCACTTTTTGTTGAACTTCCGCCACTTCTTGCTCGATTCCTTCAATTTTTAAATTTTGTTCGTCTAACGAGTTTTTCAGGTAATTCTTTTGTTGCTCTAAGCGATTTTTTAGACAATTCTCCAGAGAACTCTTCTGTTCATCCAAACGCGTTTCCAGTGATTTCTTCTGTTCATCTAAACGGGATTCCATAGAATTCTTTTGTTCCTGGAGAGAATTCTTTCGTTCGTCCAAACGGGTTTATATAGATTTCTTGTGTTCCTGGAGAGAATTCTTTTGTTCCTGGAGAGAATTCTTTTGATCATCGAAACGGGCTTCCATTTTGCTCATTAAAGTACTTAAAAGCTGTTCTATGTTCATTGCAGGCTCTTCCTCAATTTCTGGTTCTTCTTCGAAAACGAATGCCTCAGGTTTCTTTTGTTCCTCTATCAAAGCTTGTCTAAGTCGCTCGACTAGAATCGTTTGTAATGACCGCTTCCCCAACTCCACTTTCAATTCCTGTATACGAAGCTCCTCTAGCTTGCGTCCCATTCTTGCGTCTTTTGTAATTCACTCACAGTTTAATATAAAATTATCTTTCGGAATTTTTACACACGATTTCACAAAATTAATCACTCTTTGAA
Organism: Dioctria linearis; assembly: GCA_963930735.1. NCBI lineage: Eukaryota > Metazoa > Arthropoda > Insecta > Diptera > Asilidae > Dioctria > Dioctria linearis. The sequence continues at coordinate 196,226,821 of OZ005742.1, forward strand.
TTTCAAATTCAAATGCCACCACTTTATTTCGCAATTTTATTTTACTTCTGACACCAGTTGTTACGAGCGTGGCCTTAGTTCGTTATTTAAAACACAATATTTCAGATATAATTCAAAAGTCCTTTCTTTATTTAACTTTACTGTTTACTCTCACAAATTCACAAATAATTATCAAATCAACTCTTTATTTATCGCTAGTACTGTACTTCTAATTATCGCAATCCAAATAGTTTACTTCGTTCACTTCGCTATCTGAAATAATACTCGCCTCCTGGATGTGAGCAGCGCCGTATATATACTCTACGAATTATCCTAGAACCTTCCTGAATATTCCATTCTCCAAACCCAGTTTACTAGGATGTCACTAACCTAAAGTTGTTTCCATTGCCAATAGATGTCGCTTGTATCACTTTGTGGCGCGTAACAATATTATTAATATTTTCCGTAATCAGGTTGGGTTAATATTTCAGACCAGTCAAATCAAAGTAAACCACGATGTGGCAAGCATTACTGATGTAGAAATCTACGTTACCTGTTACCTCGAATTTGATTCTCGAGTTGTTTTCCAAATAGGTCACATTGAGACCGTCCGTAATGTTCCACGAGCTTCAAAATTCATTATTACTCTAAAAAAGGTAGGAAAATACCGCATATTCAGGTCGTTATTACGACTTGTCTTAATTTAATTGTTAACTTTAGTAGTTGTATTATCAGGTAAGTTTATTTCTACATCCTCATAGGAGCCCAACCAAAGTGGGTTGAATTTGTTTTACCTTTCATGGCGTTTCTGAAAAGCTTTGTCTCCAAAATTGAAGGAACGATCGGCCAAACCTCGATCATAGTAGCTTTGGATTCAATTTTGAGTGCCAGGATAGTTTCTCGAGGAATTGCGTAACCATGTTGCAGTCTAGCTCTCAGCTCATTGGAATAGTTTAATTGGTATTACAGATATCCGAATTGGCTTTTAAAGAGTTTGGAATTTTAGCAAGAAACCGTATACTAATTCACGGTTTGTATAGCCTGTCCTGGATCGTGGTTTTGTGTTGAAAACGAAGACTGCGCGGGGATCTATGAATTCCGCAAACGTATTGTGACTAAGCTCTAGCGCTCCATTTGTGTGCGGGTGGTAAACGGTTGTTTGGAGTTTGTGAATTTTTAAAAGCTTACATACTTCTGAAAAAAGTTCGCTGAAAAAAATTGGTTCCCTGGTAAGTTAAAATGCACTAGGGTATCCGTGATGCCATATCACTTTTTAGTTAGCTTCCTGGCGATAGTTTTCGCTTCGACATCCGGTATAGGTATGCCTTCTCGAAGTTTTGTCAGATCATTTTGAATGCTATCCCCATTATAGTTCGTTGGGAGTGGTCCAACTATCTCAAGATAGATCTTTTCAAAATCTCTAGTGCTGATGGTTGTAATATTCCTGGCGACTTTCTGATTTCTAATGACTTTGTACGCCTGGCATGAAGGGTACCTTCTTATAAACGCTTCTATGTCCTTATTCATTCCTGTCCAAATGTAAGCATTGCTTATTCCACTCTGCATTCGGTGTATACCGGTATGGCCTCCGAGAGGGGGATTTGACATCTTTTATCCTTTTGGGAGTAAGGTATGGCTTCACGACTTCGATTTTTTCTGGGTTTGGGTGAATACCGTTCGCACTTATCATATGACCTGGCGATGAACTTTTAGTCACTCTAAGATGTTTATCAGTTTCGGGTTTGGTCATTCAGGCTCCAACCGTGAACAATACTCTCATCCATGTTATTCCCTGCAGCCCGGGAAGGATGCTATTCATGAACCTCTGGAATGTAGAGGGAGCATTCTTTGACTGAAAAGGCATTCTCTTATAATGGGTGTGAGATCTGTGCTCAAGTTAAGGGGGGTGCCGGTTTAAAGGATAACTCAACTTTTATAAATTCAAATATAAAATGCTTTATTTCAATGTATATTGCTTACAACTATATCACTGAATTCGATATTAACACGTTCGCGGACAGTAAAAATTTCAGTGAGCTGCAAAAATTGACAGGCAATTTTTTTTAGAAATTAGTTGTGATATCCGAAATCTTATTGGACACATTTTGTAAGAGTAGTCAGAATATCATATTTTAACCGTTATTTTCAATAAATGCTATAACATCCTTACTATAAAGTGCATAATAATTATAAAAACTTAAGCTTATATACAATTAAATGTATAAAGATTGCATTTAAAATTTCAATGCTATAGCATTCATGTCATTTTGCATCACAATGAAAATGAATGCCATAGCATTCACGTCCGCGAACGTGTTAAGACTTAACCTAGCTTACCACTATGTTTCAAACAAACAAATTAAATACTTATACTAAACTTAAACAGTTCAAAAAATGAATTCAATGATTTAAAAATGAATGCTGCTATAGAGGTTGTCTCCTTTTACTTCCGAAAGAAAGAGAAAAAATCCACAATTAACTTACTGAAGTAATTAAAAAAATAGAACTTTCATTGCTGCACGTCTAAGCACTGTAGCAGTTATAGAAATAACTAACTTGGCAGAAGTAGGTTTCTGCAGCAGGAACAAATTCCTGCTTAAATGAACCATATCATAAAGCAGAAGTAAATTTCTCTAGCAGCAGCAGATTCCTGCTTAGACGTAGGATAAAGATGAAGCAGAAGTAGATTTCCGCAGTAGGAGTAAATTCCAACTTAGGTGGGGGATGGAAAGTAGCAGAACTAAATTTCTGCAGTAGGAGTAAAATCCTACTTAGGTGGGAGATGGAAAGTAGCAGAACCAAATTTCTGCAGTAGGAGTAAATTCCTACTTAGGTAGGAGATGGAAAGTAGCAGAATTAAATTTTTGCAGTAGGTGTAAATTCCTACTCAGGTGTGGGATTTAAATTAATGCAGAAGTAAATTTCTGCAGTAGGAGTAAATTCCTGGTATTAGTCTGTCTATATCCTCTTTCATGCTTGCTGCTTTTTCAATATAATATTCCTGCACATCACTAAATATCTCTTTTGTGAAATATCCTATTCGGCGATCTTGAATAATTAAGTTATCCGGCTCTGACAGACCAATGTGAGATCTGTGCTCAAGCTAAAGGGGTTGCCGGCTGCGAAACGATAGCTCAGCTTGCTTAAATTCAAATATAACATTTTAATTTCAATGTATTGCTTAGAACTATTATCACAAAAATTCAATAAAAATAAAAAATAAAATGCTAAAACTGAGGTCTGTTCCCCTTATTTCTGAAAAAGAAAGAAAATCCACTATTAATAAAGTAGAAGCTCTGTGCTATACGCGTAAGCACGGTAGCTGTGCTAATATAACTATAATGGCAGAAGTATGTATCTGCAGCAGGAGCATGTTTCTTCTTAAATAAATGATAGAACTAAGCAGAAATATATTTTTCCAGCAGGAGTAGATTCCTGCTTAGACGTAGGATAAAGGTGAAGCAGCAGTATATTTCCGCAGTAGGAGTAAATTCCTACTTAGGTGGGTGATGGAAATTAGCAGAATTAAATTTCTGCAGTAAGAGTAAATTCCTACTTAGGTGGGAGATGGAAAGTAGCACCATTAAATTTCTGCAGTAGGAGTAAATTCTTACTCATGTGTTGGATAGAAATTAATGCAGAAGTTAATTTCTGCAGTAGGAGTAAATTCCTACTCAGGTGTGGGATAGAAATTTATGCAGAAGTAAATTTCTGCAGTAGGAGTAAATTCCTACTTAAGTGTGGGATGGAATTAATGCAGAAGAAAATTTCTGCAGTAGGAGTAAATTCCTACTTGGATGGAAACAAAACTGGATTTCGGATAATTAGGAAAAAATCAGATTAAACTCTGATGTGTTCAGATCAAATTCTGAATTTGGAATGGGTGTTTCTGCTGTGGCTTGTCGCTTTTTTGTAGCCGCCGCGAACCCCTACGTTTCAGCATCATGATGGGTTGCCTTGGCAACGCTCGTTCTCAAAGTTGTTAAACTTTGACGGTGGCGTCCCGCAGTGACGACATAGTAGGACCATTAAAGTTGCACTGAAATCTAACTGCGGCGAAGGCGAGAACATCTGGTGTTATGTGTTGACATTTTGAAATGTCAATTTGTAATCATATAGATGTAGGTAGGAAATGGTGAGTTTTGCGTATTTGTGATTATTAATATGATATTGATATGTTTTTCCTTCATTTTTTCAGGTGGAAATGTAATGGAAGGAGTTTAGGACGACGTATGGAAGAAGGGAGGAATTTCCCTATTATCAGAGAAGTGCTTTTTTACATTGTTTCCTAAAACATGAATTCTTTCTGGATTTTTTTATATCTTTTTATGAAAAGCAAACTTGGGAAGGAAAACCAGCGAGGGAATATTAGGAGACTCATTGTGGCCTGAACAATGGGAGTGCCCTTATGAAGGTCAAAATCTCACCGGCGCTTGGTACCTGATGGCTCCGGTTTTTTCGCAACAAGTCATAGCGGCGAGTTCCAAGAACTAGTACTCGGACTTATAATTCTCTGTTCCAACATTCCACTTATCCGATGGTTAGTTTCCTCACACTGAGACTCGGTTAATCTACACGGTTTAACATTTATGGGTCCTTTTTCTTGGATAGTTGGGATCTTGTAGCAGACTGAATCAGTCGCAGAGTGTACATCACCTACTAAATAGAAGATATCTATATATTCTCGGCAGGTTTTTAAGACACCATCTGTTTCTTCAGAACTGCTGTTTGAAAAATTAATTTTACTTGTCAATAGAAAGAGACGCTTTTGTATTTTGTTCTCTACATGAAAGTTCGGGATTAGGGCATATTTCTCTAAAGTTTCGATAATCAAATTTACCTTAAACAATATTACGTTGGCTTGAGCTTGTACACATCAGGCACTATCTCTCGCTGTACAATTAAAAGTTCTCTCGTTTGTTTAGTTGTGATTTGAATGATAATTTTCCATCTTGGAGGGAGTTGGATTAACTTTATATTCTTCGCATTTTCACTAATATTTAAGAAATTGCAATTCATTTTGTCACTGTATTCAATATGCGGCTATTTGTCGATATTCTTCGGCATTATTTCTTGAATATTTTCATCCCGGAGGTCCCGCTTTAGGATAGGCATATCATGGCGAGGAGTAGAAACACCTGTACAGGCCGTTACTGCTTTACCATGTATGATTCCACCTTGATCCACCCTGCTCGGATTTTTTCGACTTTGTCTTTTGTCATATGTATTGCACTCGATAGTTTTATTTACGTAACTAATTTTACACTTGCATATGTGTAAGAAGTCATTCCAAAGAATGCCGTCGTAATTGGTATTGATTTCCTTACCAACTAGGTGAAAGGGTTGTCAATTAGGCCGCCGGGATCGAGTGTCCCGAAAGTGAAACCTAAGGTAGAAACTTGGTTTCCTGTCATGGACGTGATGCTTGTTTTTGGGAAATTTATACTGTGCAACCCGTGCAACTTCCGCTCTAGAAAGTCTTATTGCCGCTCCTGCGTCTATCAAGAATGAGGCAAGTCCACTGTTCAAACCAAATTGATCCGAATATATTTTTATAAACATTAAAACTTCTGAAAAGAAAACATACTGAAAACAAACAATGAATTTTTTTATAAATTTAATCTAATTACAATGTTCCCTAAAAATAAGTACGACATATAACAAAAGCGTGTGTTGTCATGTAACATACAATGCATGGCAAAAATACGATCAGATCAAGCAGATCAATTTGCAACTCTATCATCATTATAAGTACCATCGAACGGGAATTTCTTCTCTACGTGATAGAGATAACATTTTTTGCAAATATAATTCAACTTAGCACAGCAACATGGGTTGCTCTAAAAATTCTTGTTGCTATGCCTATTATCGCTAGTGCCGTATGATCACAGTTGCACTACAAATTCTTGCAATCATGCGCCTCTGCTACTCCATCAGTGGTGTCGTGTGCCAGCAAGGGCTATAAAAACGAAAAGGGGACTGATCTCGATCTCTTTTTGCACTTGGGATCGTTTGGGATAAGTTGACTAGGTAGGGACTAACATTTTATATCGGGTATCGACTGATATAAAATTCTTATTAACAAATCATATTATTACGGGAGTTGACTGAAATAATCATTACTAATATACATTTTATTTTGGGAGTTGACTAAATTAAAATTTCTTACTTCGGGAGTTGACTGAAGTTAAGATAACACTTTAAGCCGGGCGTTGACTGACTTAAAGAATATTATTTCGGGAGTTGACTGAAATAATCCATATTAATATTATCACTTTATTTTTGCCCTTAACAGCAATAAAGAATTGTTCTAATCAACGATTAAAACAAAGGGTCTTAAGATTAACTTAAAGTCAACCATCTTAAGTGCCAAGTTTAGATCGGTGAGTACCTGCCACTTGTAACATTTTATTATTTATTTATATATCTATTTTATAATAAATTTTCTCATATATATATATCTACATACTATATACTTCGTGTGCATATTTATCAAATATAACAATTCAACTTACTCTATATTTATTTTATAAATATATTGCCTTTTTAGCGATCTTATATTGCAATCTTTTGGCAATAAGTGTTTTCTCTGACCCAAAACTCATATATTGAGTTTTATCCCAATACAGCTATTCTTGGAAATTGTGTATTATAAATGTGTGTCAATAAGTGTGATTTCTAGTGTGTGTGGATCTCTGACCTAATTCCTTATATACATAATCTTATCTTACTATAATTAGTGGGCAACATTAAGAAATAAGTGTCAGTTTATTGAACTTGAAAAGAAGTGGACAGTGTTTTTAGTTATAAGAGAAGAGACCACTGATCTTAATCCATAAATAATCAGTGCTTTCATTGCAGTCTTCAGTAAATTCAAATTTGCGTGTACGTTCTAATTACGGGCAGTACATTTTATGGTCTTTCGTGCCGGATTTAAGCTCTGTGTTTTATTTTATCAATTTTTAAATTATGTTTGCACTTCAAAAACTCTTGGGCAACCAAGCCACCTTTGCAATAATTTTCGAGAAGTCGTTCAATAACTACACCAAAACTGATTTAGAAAAACGAACGAAAGGTCTTATTTCTGAGCGATTAACCGCTCTAAGGGAAATTTGGTATAAGAAAGATCACCATACAATTATCCAAGCCACGCAGGCTTTGGAAGATAGTGAACTTCAAAAGTATGATTATTTCGCAAACGATCAATTTTCGAAGATGGAAAATCTATACTTTACCTTTCGAGGTATTCTTAGGGATGCATTAGCTGCATTCGAAACAAAGGTTGAATCAAGTTCAAGATCAGAACATGAAACTTCATCGTCTCTGAGACTACCGAGCATCACAATCCCAAAATTCTCAGGTTCTTATGATTCCTGGAGACCTTTTCACGATTTATTCCCTGGTGCATTCAAATTCTGCGTTATCTCCGGTGCAGAAATTGCATTATTTGAAATCAAGTGTATCTGGAAAAGCAGAGCACTTATTGCGTCAATTTCCTATGACCAACTCGAGTTATGACAGCGCATGGAAGATATTGCTTGAAAGGTTTGATAATAAACGAGTTTTTGGTTAATGCCCAATTGAAAGCACTCTTTAATCTACTTAAAGCAGCTCCCGAATTAGCCAGGTCTATCAAATCCTTGCTAGATAAGTTTTCGGAATGTATCTTCGAACTCGAGGCATTGCAAGTTTCCACTAAGCAATGGGATGCAATTCTCATCTACATGGTGGTACAATGTTTACCAGCAGAAACACACCGTGCATGGGAACAAGAGGTCAATACTGCAGAAGGACTTCCCACTTTCGAGTCCTTCAAAATATTTTTACAATGTAGATTTAGAATTTTAGAAGCCATAGTCGATACCAAACCGTCCCTAGGCAATAAAAATGCTCAAGTCCCGAGCGCATCCACCCATTTAACGTCATATCACCAAACATGTATCTTGTGCAAAGAGCCGAAATTCATAAAACTTGATGTAGACAATAAATTCAAAATTGTCACATCACATCAATTGTGCAATAACTGCCTATCAAAAGGCCACAACACGAAAACTTGTACGAGTAAGTTTTCATGTCAGCGATGTGGAAGGAGGCATCATTCTTTACTTCACAGGAATAATGTTACTCCAAGGGTCTCGACCCCATTTAAGCCAAGGGAGCAGCAATCAGAAGCTCAACCTTGTAATTCACCTTCCACATCCAATAACACTCTTCACACGCTCCTCGCAAAAAACCAACGTACCAAACAAGCACTGCTTGCAAAAGCACTGTTAAACGTTTGTGATATACATTTAATACCATAAATACAAACAACACTAAAAAGCTGTAAACACAAATTTCACAACAAATGTAAAACGCTAAAATTAATCAGCACAAATTTATTACAACACCATTCATAATCGAAAATAATTGATGATAATAATGACATACATTTATTTGCAACAAGCAAGCGATTGCACCACTGACCCAAACGATTCATCGTCAAGGGGTTTCACGCGTAAATGCATGTCATCATAATTTTATGCACATTGCTTACTCGCCCAGCGTCAGCATTTAGAATAGTAAGAATAGGGTACCATAGGTTACTAATTATGTATATATAGGCTAAGAACGATCAATAAATTGAATTCATTCAGTTCTCTTGATTTATCGAGAAAGTTACAAACCGTCGTGTATTATTCCACATAGGAGTACTAAGCGGTACAGCTGCTCCTACTATTCATACCCCCATTTTATCTCGGAGTCTGAGCTGTTAATAGCCGCTCCAGTGGAGTCAAAGTCACACGACTGCTCCCAGGTTTTTCTTTAAAAATTATAAAAGATACTACATGGCGACCGTGACATCGTAGAAACTGCGAAATTTGTAACTTTGCGAATCTGCAGACCATAATATCATCATCAAAAGTGCAGCTGGGAATTTTCATAAATAATAGAAACTTTTACGGTGACATAGTAACAACCACCAAAAAACTGCGAAGACGACTACATCCACTACCAGTACCAATCAGAAGAAATTTTAGTATGAACGAGATAGATGCCATCTTCAATCACATTTTCAAGACTATTGAAGAAACTAAGAAGATACCAGAGAGGAATATAGAAGGCATAACACTGTATCCAGTAAATAAGAAGCCGACGCCGTACATCCCCAAATCAAGGCTGGACAACGAAAATCCTCCACCATACGAAGCGGGTCCAAAAAGAATCACCATCGAGGAGTATAGAAGCAGAAACACAAGCAGTGTAAAAACTCAGGAGACAAAACCACGAAAAAGAGGAGGCAAGAGACAAAAAATTGCACAGGAACTTCAAAATTACAAGGTACTTGTCGAGTTAGCAGCAACTGAGGAGGAACGGGAAAAATACAACAAACTAATAATATTGACAAAAAAACAACTGAACGTCATCAAAAGGAAGAGATAAGGGTTTAATGATCTAATTTAAAATTTATTTTTTTTTAAAATATAAAGTAGAAGTAGCGTAGTATAAAGGTATAATAATAATTAAATAATTAATATGTAAAAAAAAAAAAAAAAAAAAAAAAAAAAAAAAAAAAAAAAAAAATTTTTCTTTTGCTGTTTGCTTGAAGTTGTTGGAAATAAGCGAAACATTTTCAGTAATGGGTAAAACGCAATCCAAAACTTCAGATAACAACGGGGAAATTGTTAATAATCTAATTATAGAGGATACAGTTTCGGTCGAGAATAATCAGATAATAATAATTTTATGCATATTGGTTGCAATTAAAATCATTGAATTTGTATACATACTGTACAAAGATCATAGGAGGGGTTTAAGGAAAAGATACCTCAGTACCCCAGCAAAATTAAACATATCAACCGTCTGATAAATGGAAGCACTTATAAAGATTAAGGACGAACTAGAAAATATTCTGGACAATTTTAAGAAAAGTAAAAACCGTCCTTATTCTGAGAAAACTCTGCAAGAGAAAGAAAAGTTAACAAATCAACTCTGTGCCAAGGCAAAAGAAAACGCACTTAAACAAGCGGACGTCGAAACAATATTGAAGATAAAAGTTATCTACGAAGAAATTGAAAGTATAGCAAACAAAATCTTAGAAAACATAAATACACAAAAACAAACAAAGATGGGTTTTGACATAAAAACAGCTACATCGCTCATACAACCCTACGATGGAAAGCTGGATGAAACTGATTCTTTTATCGAGTCTATGGAACTACTAGACGAGTTAACAGCAAACGAACATAAAACCATCATGATCAAATTCATCAAGACACGTATAACTGGAAAAGCCAAGTACGTAATATCGGAGGGCACAAATACAGTATCAACGATCAAAGCCAAATTAAAAGAAAAATTTTCGGCAAAATTATCGTCAGATGCTATTCTGGCACAACTGCGATCATGCCAGCAAGGTAACAGAAAACTTGCAGACTTTTCCAATCAGATAGAAAATCTATCAGGCCAGCTGACTAGAGCCTTTATAACAGAGAAAGTAGCAGCTGGAGAAGCAGCTGAAAAATTGGCCGAAAAATTTTCAATACAGTCATTTATGAACAATGTTGCCAATACAGAAACAGCGATTATACTAAAAGCTAGTAGCCTAGGAACACTTTCAGAATTAGCAGCGAAGGCAATAGCAGTAGATAAGCCGCAGCCAAGCAGTGTCCTGCATTATAATACCAACCCATCAAGAAAGTTTCATTATAATAATACGCAAGGGTTCAACAATCAAAATAATTTTAACAGGAACAGGGAGCGCTGGCCCAAACAACAGTACAATAGAAATATGGCAGCCAATAATAGACAAAACCACCCACGAAATCAATATAACCACCGCGATAAAAGATATTTCGGTGATGCTGCACCAAATAACAGTAGTCGCTACCAGAATAATCTGCGAGCAAATAATAATAATACCTATAATCAAAGAAGAAATGTAAACTACTTCGAATCGGGGGAATATCAAGCCCCCCAACCAGAGGAAGAAACAACACGGTTGGGGGCTGCGACGAATTCAAGCCAAGAATACATTGCCTAAACCTATCCTTAACAAACTTTATTAAAGCGTATGTCGACATGTGCGGGTCAGTATGTACTCTGATTGTAGACACAGGGGCAGAAATATCCATATTCAAGAGGGGAAAAATTAATAAAGACCAACTTTACTATCCTAAAAACACTTGTATTATCCAAGGGGTTACGGATACTAAGAGGCAGTCGATTGGGGCAACATACACAAAATTACATTTTAACGACCAGTTTGCGGTCGAACATTTATTCCAGATAGTAGAAGATGATTTCTCCCTCGGGGCTGATGCAATTTTAGGACTAGATTTCCTAACAAAATTCAAGACCACTATCGATTATGATACGTGGACCCTTACATTAAACACACCTGAAAGTTCGGCAGAGATCCCAATACTGAATGGTCCATCCGAAAATTCTATTATCATACCACCCCGATGTGAAATAATAAGAAAGTTCAAGGTTAAAAAACAAGAAGGTGCCAATGATATGGTAATCATTGGACAAGAAATCCACCCAGGCATATTCATTGCAGGATCAGTAACTTCACAAAATTACCCACTAGTCAGGATACTAAACACTACAAACAAAACCACCACACTACAACATTCCGACATAATAACACAACACCTCTCAGACTTTAACGTCATTAATACAGACACAATAAAATCAAAAAGAACAGAACAAGCTATCTCCAAATTAAACTTAAACAGCATTCCAAACTACGCCAAACTTCAATTCGAAGAATTATGCCGAGAATATGAAGACATATTTGCGTTAGAAAGTGAACCTCTAACAACCAATAACTTCTACAAACAAAATATAGAACTAACTGATAATAGAGCAGTATACACAAAAAACTACCGAATACCAGAAGCACACAAAACCGAGATTAATAGGCAGGTAGACAAAATGCTAGTAGACGGAATAATAGAGAACTCTGTTTCTCACTTTAATTCTCCAATACTACTAGTACCCAAAAAATCCAACAACCAAAATAAAAAATGGCGTTTAGTAGTTGATTTTAGGAATCTTAATAAAAAAGTTCTGGCAGATAAATTTCCCTTACCGCGTATAGAAGAGATACTCGACCAAATGGGCCGAGCCAAATACTTCTCTACACTTGACCTTATGTCCGGATTCCACCAAATACCATTAGAGGAATCTTCTAGAAAGTTCACAGCTTTTTCAACTAACCAAGGTCACTACCAGTACACACGACTTCCTTTCGGACTTAATATAAGTCCAAATAGTTTCCAAAGGATGATGACCATCGCCATGACGGGTCTACCACCGGAAATAGCCTTTCTGTACATTGACGACATCATAGTCGTCGGATGTTCACAGTCACACCATATAAAAAACTTACAAACAGTATTTAACAGATTACGAGAGCGTAATCTCAAATTAAATCCTGAAAAATGCAAATTTTTCCAAACCGAAGTCACCTATCTTGGACATCGAATATCAGCACAAGGCATAAGCCCAGACAGTTCAAAATACGAGGTAGTTAAAAATTATCCTATCCCAAAAAACGCCGACGAAGTCAGACGATTCGTAGCATTCTGTAATTATTACCGCCGTTTCATCCCCAACTTTGCAGAAATAGCACTACCGTTAAACAAACTACTCCGGAAAAACACAAAATTCGAATGGGCAGAAATCCAACAAAAATCTTTCGATGCTCTCAAATCAAGTTTGATATCCCCAATAATACTGCAGCACCCTGATTTCAAAACCCAATTCACCATTTCCACAGACGCCTCGAATGCTGCATGTGGAGCAATCTTATCACAAAGTGTCGACGGAACAGAACACCCAATCGCATACGCTAGTAAAACATTTACTGCCGGAGAAAAAAATAAGTCAGTAATTGAAAAGGAACTCGCAGCAATACATTGGGCAATTATACATTTTAAGCCTTATGTTTATGGCAGAAAATTCACAATAAGAACAGACCATCGACCCTTAACATATCTTTTTGGCATGAAAAACCCATCATCTAAACTAACACGAATGAGGTTAGATTTAGAGGAATTCGATTTCGAAGTCAAATACATTAAAGGAAAAGGAAATAACGGACCCGACGCGTTATCAAGAATACAACTTGACATTAATGATTTGAAGGAAATAAATGTCCGACGCGTCCAAACCCGAGCAATGAAAAAACAAAAAGAACAAAACATAATGTCCGATGAAATGAAAAATACTCCTATAGTCCCGCAGCCTGATCAACTGCGCGTTTGGGAGATACCATCTCCAACAAAGATAGCCAAATTACCTGAACTAAAAGTAAAAATTGAGAACTGCAGTAATAAAGAAACACAAATAGAAATAAATATAGTGCACAAGTATGAAATAAAATATAAGCGGTATATAAATATAAAAAACAACCAACCAGTAGAGCCCGCACTAGAGCAGGTACTCGAAGTATTGGATAATGATATATATAAACAATTTCAGACCAAGACTCTGAAACTTTCTGCAGAAAGCGAGA